>JAJEKV010000113.1:0-1200000 GCA_021234155.1 Isoetes taiwanensis
TCATGTGTTGTCTACGACCGTTTCCCAATTCACAAGAGATACTCAATAAAGGACTTTTGTTCCTCAGATCATGTCCCCGAAAACTCGCTTACTTCTTTCATTCAGAGTCTATATAGATGAACATAGTTCCATATGTATGAATTATTCAAGCATGCATTCTGAATTTGAGCCCACGACCACTATGTGGAACATTGCGGTAGAACTTTAGAAAATCTCCCCCAACACCTATTGGAATTTAAAATAACATGTCGGATTCCATTATATCATGGAGGGCTTATCAATGCCTTATAAGTGTACTGTGAACCATAGGGCTTTCCCATACAATAACCCGACATGCCTTCTTAAGCTTGCATTTGGTGATTTGGCCTTTTACGCTTGATTTCCAGCGTTAATATGCCATTTTAAAATATGATGTTAGCCATGGACCATACAAACCACCCATCGGTTGACCAAAGTCATCCATCTTTTTTCTACACGGGCCATCATCCGGCGATGATATAATGGATACCCGCTTCGATCCACCATAGTTTAAATCGATGAAATCTTGTGGATAATATTTACTTCAAACTCCATCTTTTAACGCAACTTGCCCGGCTTATGTACTCCCTTGGCGTGTATCATCCAGATGGGTGACAATTTCATAGCCAGAGCTCTGGATGCTTTCGTTTTTATAAAATTCAACCTGAAGCAATCTTTAAGATTAGCGTTAAATGGGAGCAAATCATGCGAAATGGGGCAAAGGAATATTCCTTAAAAGATTCCTTTTTTTTAAAACAAAAAAGGGTAAAATGAAGGGTAAAAAAGGAACATAAAAGGTGTATTTTTGACCCCTCCCCCCTCAAATCCCATAATGACTAATTTTTTATGCAGCGAGGGAATTGACTTTGTCAAAGCTGACACTTCTCCCTTGCAACTAGAATTTTTACGAGTATATTTTTAAAGAGAACCACCAAATTCACAGGAATAATAACATTTAATGAAAAGTTGAAGTGAAGTCTATAAGCGAAATTGTAGAAATCTTCAAATCCACATGCAAAATTTTACAGAAAACTCGAGTTATGTGCAAAGAAGTCGCAACATGTCATCCGTTCATTTTATGCCATCCTCATCACCTTGGTTCTTTCACTATCCGCGAGGAAGTTAGCGGGTTATCTTCCTCGTCATTATCAACGGATGGTGAAGCATTGCCACCATCACTCCCTTCTTCATTCTCTTCCTTGTAATTACAAGTCTTTTTAAAAGCAAATTGATCGTCATCTGTTAGGTAGGCGATTGTCAGATTTCAATTTGAAATCATAACACAACATAGTCCGTCACTTAGGTTCAGCTCATCCTACAACCCACTTTCTTGGGCTTTCTCCCCTTTCCTTGAGTTCTAATTTCTAAACTCATACCTACCTTCAAAGCATTTTTTTGAACGTGTCGCAAGACAATGAATCTTGAGTTTAAGCGTCTAAAGCCTTCCTCCTTGACCCGTGTCAAATTCGCTTTTTACTATCAATAAGTCGATCTTTATCATTCTCCGCAGTTAGAAGAGTAATCAACATACCGTTTAGCAATTTCTGTGATATTATCCACGAGGCTCATTCTTACGCAGGTGATGGAGGTACATGACTCGGTCCCTCGTCTTCCTCTACTCGAGGAATTGCCACTACTCCAGCATTTCTTAGGCACATGGTTAAAGGGTTGATGAAAGGCATCAGGCCGAAAAGGTTCACATGCTGCCTTAAAGCTAAGTTTGATAACAATCTTTTGTTAAAAGAACCTCTCCACCACATTTGGTCTTCTTCTAAGAATTATTTAAAAAGCTCAAGGAAAATCCATTTTTCAATGGCATTTAAGGATGTGACTAGGGTACTTTTTTCTGCTTTGACTCTTTTGGATTTTTAGAGGAAGTTGCTTTCCATGCGTTCTACTAAAAGAAATGTAGGACAGTTGAAGGAAGCACAACCCCTACGGTGGTCTCTAGTCCTTGGTTGTGGTCTATTTCTTCCCCTATAAAATCTTTGTCCATCCTTCAAATTAAAAATTTGATTAACGATGTTGAAGGTGAGATCATTCAACTTGTTCCTGGCTTGTTCTCTATCTGAATGTTGAGAGGAAAAAAACTCTCTAAAAGTCAATACTCTCCTTGAGAAACTTAACCACTGGGCGTGAGTGTAAAGTCCTTAATGATTGAGGCGAGAGTAGGGAAGACAAAAGCCTTCTTCCTTCCTAAAGCAAAAAATTTGTTGAACATCTAGTCTATTTGATCATGAGTGTGCCCTCTAAAGTAAAACGGGGCCTCGAAGATCCCTAAATCCACTAGCATGGCACAATAAGCAAATAGTGTTTGGTTCTTGTTCTCCCTAGTTGTGTGTTGTCCGTGTGGCGGTAGAGTCTTGGTAGTAATTGCTTTAAGCTCACACAACACCTTGTTAAAATTGTAATTGTGAGGGTTTGGGTCACTAATATGTAAGTTAGGATACATTAAAGAAGACTTTGCACTTTAGACTTCCTTTGACCAAGGTGGACCTTAACAAAGCACTCCTCCTGCACATCTTTAGGAATATTCAAGAAATGAGGTAGAGTTGTCTATTTTTTGATCCATTCCATCAATCACAACAGACATGTACTACGATTGGGCTCAAAGAGCTTCTTTCCTATGCTTAGCGAGCTTTCTTCTTCTCGGTTTGCTGTTGTTCCGCGATGTCTAGCAAGGTTACGTTCCCCGATATCTATGGAAGAAATCAGGTTAACAAAATTCTATGAAGCAAGTGTAATCTTGAGGAACTTTACCTAGTTTTTGACATCATTTTCCGCGGTTTCTCTTTGACTCTTTAAATCGCACACCTCGAACAAAAGCAGGACATTCTGTATCTCTGGAAATTTTCACAAGATCGAATCCACTTTTCCAGTCCGATTGAAGTGTGAGTAAAGAGATGTCTTTGGCCCGAATATATATCTATTTATATTCTTGGAAGACATCTTTTTTTGTGATGTTATCATCAAATAATACATATTCTTGTTGGGCACTTTCACATGTTTCTCTAAAATATTTCTCCATCCATGACACAACGGTTAGAGCGCATTGTTACAATTCTTCTTGGACCACATTGATCATCAATTCTTGGCAGTTTTTATCAGATCTTTTTATTATATTCGGGAGACATTCTAATGGACCCTATCGATGAGCAACTATGAAGCATTTAGCGGACTTATTCCCGTTAATGTAGTGCAAAAGTTGTAAGCGTCAGATCTTACATGATAAGCTAAGTAGAAATTAGATTACCGCCAATGTCATGGAGCTACATAATTGTCTCTAATTGCATGAAGTTTAGCCATGTTGAATCATGTTAATGCAAACCAACGGCGGCTTATATGTAATCTCGTTGCCCCTCATTGTTGTCTTCATCTTCATTAGAGTTCTACTCTAGGAGTGACCTCCCTGCATATACGGTGGTGTGTTTGTAGGGGAGAGCGGACCACATGAAAATTTGTCTTGGAATAAGTCAGAATGCGGTTAAAAAGAAGGTGATGGGCCATAAGATGTTGTGGTAGCGGATGTTATACTTGACATCTTGATAAGAAGTTCTTTTCAAATATCTCCCTTATAGCGGGGCTAAATTCTACAAGCCCATGTGTCACAATTGTTGTGTGAAGAGGGAGTAGATCTTTTTAACATCATCCTCATTTGTAGTGAAGTCGTGGTGAGAGAGAAGAGTGGAGAATCTCACATTCTTGAGCTTCCTAAAAGCGTTCTCTGTCCTTGTGTTTCTACGGCGGGGAGAAATGATAAATGGTGGGGTAGCTTGTTCCGAATCATTTCGTTGAGTGGAGCACATGTAAGTTCGAGGGGCGAAACAAAGGTGGTGGAAGCACACTCACGTCTGGCCAAAATCTTTGTGTTAGGAGGGCATTGTACTTCTTGGACTTGGTGATAGTTGGAAGGTGGTAGCGGTCTACTACTTACCGGGCTCGGTGTCTTGAGAAACAAAAGAAAGATTTTGTGAGTGGGGGTGAAGAAGATATGCACATCGAGAAGAAACATGTTCGGGCCAAGAGTTTCTTGAACTAGAGGCCCTAGCTAACAAAAGGTGGTGGAAGTTTGTTAACAAAGTGATTCACCATCACTGCAAAATAGTGGGGAGGCATGAGAAACATTCTTGTTTGTTAATCCATAATACAAGACCCGCAGGTGTTAAAATTACAAGTTCGGTAAAATCAAGGAAAATGTATTCGAATACAAAACTAAAATAATTAAGAGCGAAAACCTGTTTCGGACTACAAGACCAAGGCAGTAAGGCCAAGTGTATTCCACTTTACATAGAACAATTCAGGTTCCATTGCCTACCTTTAAAAGGAATTTTGGTGCCCTCGGTTCCATACTTCAATCCTTGAGCTCTAGTTGTCAGCATACGGCACCTTCATATTTTATGTGCTCAAGCATATTTTATGTTATTAACGAATATAGCTGATGCTTTTTCTTTCTTGTCCATAAAGTGTTTATCCCTTTCATCTGATTGCTCCACAACATAGCACCTATGTAATCAACCAAACCCTTTTATTTTTGCATGCCCAATTGAAAGGTTTTATGATGCTACATTAAAAAATACTTGTTGTTTGTAGCATTTTTAATAATAATATGGGTGGTCTTTGGGTTTGTTTTATTGCAAAAACAACAACAAAAACTACATATAGAGTAGATTTTTGGGGTTATAGTGCAAGGAGACGAGTTCGAGTTTGAGCCATGATGATGAGTTTGTGTTTTACAGTTTTTCTTTGCAAGGACCCAACCGGGAGAGTTAATTGGTCTACTAACAAGGTGTGTTTTTGTTAGAGTGGTTGTTAGTTTAATGCTCCTTATTTCTGCTGCAAGCTAAGTCCTTTGCATGGCCTATCTGAGAAAATGGGGCGACCCCACTTGCAATGCCTAGGCTGCCGAGAATGAGCAGCGGAGAGTCTTCTAGTTTTTTTAACATGATTATTTTTTTGAATCCGGGCGTTTGTGAATCCCTCTGTGCTTATGAGTTCTTGCTAGCTACCTTGTTTTTCGGGCTTGAGGCCCTTCTTTGACAATATAAACTTAAGTTATTGGATGTTCAATAATGCGGTTCAACTTGCATGCCGACTCTTTTGTCTTTTATTCTCTCATTTCTAGAGCACGGTTGTGCACACTCTAAGCACAAATCAAACAACACAACAACCATCTTTGAATGAATGAATGAATGAGCCATAGGGCCCCTCCTCTTTATTTCAAAATGAAAAAAGTACATCATATTCTTAGAACACTTCCAACAAAATCCCTCATGCCCACTAGCTTTTTGGGTGTACAAGTATAATCAAGTACCATGACAAACTTGTATAATGGTCTACAAGATGATAATGGAACAAGCTTTCATCATCCTCTAAAATAAGCACCACATATCTACAAATGGAGTCAAGCACGAAGGCCTTACCACCCACTTAAATCCCAACATTCCAGACATGGAAGCTACTATGACATCAATGCTTGGCATGAGGGGCCATAACCCATGGTACAAAGTACCATAACAAGATGAAAAAGTCAACAACAAAATAGTCAACCGGAGAAACTAAAACATGGATTAAAAGAGAACTTTAATAGATAGATAGATAGATAGTATTTTTCGTCCATGAGGCTCAATGGCCAGGTGATGAAAATGAAAAGAGAGATGCAAAGGCTATAAATACTCTAATGGGAACTCTCTCAACTAGCCTCAAAAGCGAATTTATCACGTTAATCTTGAAGCATGAGGATAAATCACACTTCTAGAGCCTAGTTCTTGCATACATACTCTAAGCACAAATCAAACAACACAACAACCATCTTTGAAATAAGAGGAAAAAGAGGTATTAACTTACTCCAAGAAAAACCAATACCATGAAGCTCAAGGTATACCATCAAATGGAGTAGGGCCTTGACTTTCGTACAAGGAGGCATCAGCAGACCACTGAAACCTCAACAAAGCATGGTTTCATTAATTAGAAATTTAGTTTTCTCGTTTGACAGCGAAATAGGTTGTGATCACCGGGGATGGTAAGAAATGATTCAGCTCTACCAAAACCAAGCCTCAATAATCCTAAGTTCGACGGAAAAAAAAACACTTCATGGTGACACCCGGGCACGGGGCCAAAGCTCGCATAATGATATAGCGGGTTTTGAGTAACATCCGCGAGTGGTCGTGGGATCGCCATTCGCGATTCTAAGCGAGAACAAGTGAAGTGAAGAATCAAGAAGCATTTGTGTGCTTAGCGTGGTCAAAAACCATCGGGGGATGTATAAGCGATGTCTGGAATAAGCCACCACGATCTTTGGACTACTTTTTATCAATTCTAAGTTGAGATAACACAAAAGCATAGTGTACAAAAGTTGAACACATAGTGAACTGAAAAAGTATAACCCATATTGAACACAGAAAGCGGTGAAAATATAAACACAATGTTATAACAAAACTTTGTACAAAATGCCCCGACACAAAGGCCCGAGGCTATATCAGCGAGTCTCAAATCTGATCCTGCGGATCAACACCATGTTCAGCAGCTATTCTTGCAATATGCTCCTTTCCAATAGCAAAGGCGTGGCGGGTCCATTTACGTATATCCAGTTATTTACGGGATGTCAGCATCCATTGCGATCTTTAGCGTTTTAACTGCGCTCGACATATCTTGGCTATTAAACAATTAGATCACGCAATTGCCGAGGAATATTCATTAGAGGTACCAGCTTACGCCTTTTTAGGTGAAGGGTGGAGGGAGTTCTCCCACTTCGAAGCGGCTTGGAAAGTTTCACCATACTCTAAATTAGGAAGGGCCTTGTCAGGTTGCTTCCGGTTGCTTAGTTAGAAATGGCATTCACGGTGTCAAGTTAAGTTTGATTACTTCAAGCTTCTTGAAAGTTGGATCAAGTTTTGCACATTGCCTTCTCGATCACGCTCTATCGGTTCTCGGGTCTCCTTGATCCTTTCTTGACTTTTCTGATCCGGGCCTTCTAGTATCGATCCATGTTCGCTTTGAGATCCGTTCCACATGTTATATTAATATCGAGGGCTTGTGGGAACCTTGCTCTTCCACGTTGCTCATCTTGTTCATCACCTTCCTCTTCCATGTCGGGCCTTGCCATTTTCTCTAGAATCTCGAAGAAAGATCTAAGGAAGCGGCATACCTTGTCGTCAAACTCAAAAAGCAACACTCCGTTTTCCTTGCATCAAAGCGCTACCCTTGAGGCACTTCCGCTTTGAGAAGAAATCAAAGCACAACCTTCTAATGGTACCAGCTCCTTCACTATATAATAGACATAAGAGGTTTTGCACGGCTCTTGAGGGCCAAGTCGCCTTCATAAACGCCCATGAGAATTTGGGTTTACAATAAAGACTCCAAATACTTTCTTTTTGTTTTGCATCTACATCTTAAATTAAGCCGGTTATCCGGATATTTTTGGAGGAGTGCTTGTGGTGCTTTAGTGAAACTGAGTCGGTCCCTTAACTCAAAGTTGGGTTTTCTGGGCAGCACCAGAGCGTCCTCCTGTTTATTGTCACATAGGTGACATATCTGGAATTCTTTTATATTTTTGCTCTCCCATCCTTTCTCTTCATAAGCCCCTAGGAAACATGGGATCTACCTTGTATCGGCTAAGGCTGTACAAGCGGTTTGGCAAATGTACCCGTCGAGAAACATGACAATATGGTACACTTTGCATGTGTCATGCAACTCTGCTAAAAAATGCATTGTATTTTTCACATCCCGAGGGGTGGAAAAACTACGCATATCTACAAAAATCAAAAGCGGCATTTTTCGACACACGTCACGGAACCACAAGGGATGCCACTTTTTGTTACGTCTTTGCCGCGATGTTTTGCTTCTCTTTTCATTTTTCGGGCCTCATCGGCTCATTATAGCAACAATAGCTTCCAAAAAGCTGCGAGGCGGATTACCTTGAGCGCCTCTTTATTATAGTTTGCTTTGGCGTATTAGAAATCATTATGCGCAATATCGAGGCGTTGCTCCAGGGCATGACTCACGGAAAACATGAAGCCAACTCTTCAAAATTATTATGCGGCTTCTCACGAGATAGAATTGGCATTATGATAACACTTCATGGCCTTGTAGTGAAAGTGTTATCTATCCTTCTCTTACCTATCCTATCTTGTGTGGTTGGGTGTTTTTGATCAAATCTGAGGTTGGCTTCATGATGGTAGGCCACACTCATGATGACATTGATCGCTCTTCGGTAACTATTCAACGTTAATCTTGCTTGAGTCGGATGCTCTAACTATTCGGAACTAATGCAACTCTTAGAGAATGTAGCACAAAGGCACCGACACCATACCTTGTTACAGGGTTCCCGATTGGAAGGGGTTAGTAAAGGTTACATTCGATAAGAAGGACCCGTTTGGTTGGTCACTTGGAGCCCTCCATTATTCAAGTTATGAATGATGGGTGGCCATTAATGTATTTACAAGATGAGACCTGGTCATAGAGAATGGTTGCGAGAAAGGGGTGACCCGGATGTGGAAAACGGATGACAATGCTTTGCCAAAGATACAGGGTCGCTTCGCCCAAAGGCTGTCCGGCCATATGCATGCCTCAAGGACATAGGAGCATTGAGGTTAGTCCATTCACGCGGAAATACATTATGCATTGGGCTAACATCTCGGGGCTGGTGTGAACTGTGGTCTAATACCTACATGAGCGAGGTCATGGACTCTTTGGTCTTGAGAAGTGATCGTGTGCTAGGTGAAATACCCGTAGGGCAATCGAAATTCAGAACTTACGGCCCCAAACAAGGCAAGTTGTGCTTCAAGAGCCTGAATCTATTCAGGTCGATCGATATGATGCTCAGCTGCCTATGTTGGGCCTGCTAAGGATAAACCCAAGAATCTTTTGTGGAGATATTTGACCCATACCAAGATGTGCAGAAAGGTATGTTTCTTCTTGTGAGACCAGCGGATGCATGTCCTACATGGTTAGCGTGTATGTGGAAGAGGATCAATACAAGATCACACTGCCCCTCATTATAACTTGGTGGGGAGACTGTGGCTAGGAAAGGCACCCGATACGATCAACAATATCGGGACTGCTTGGCATAAGAAGTGGAGGCCGAATCTAATGGCCAGATCAAGTTATCAGCCTATCTCAAAGCGATAGACTATGCTTGGTCTGTGGAACCAAAGCCATTCTGAGGTTGTGATACCTCCTCTTGTAGGAATCCATTTCTGGGAATTGCTTGCTAAAGAGGCATCGAGGATGGAGATGAAACTTGAGTCTTGCGGTACATTCTGACATTTCCGCGATAGAATATTTATTATCCATAACATCACTACAATAGACTATTTATTATTTATTCGTCTTTGCATTTTCATCTTAACACAGAGCTCTTACACTATAACATGTTGAGCGAGGTGATTCATTCATCTTAAGGGATCTGTAGTAGTGATCCACGATATCTCATAGCTCATCGCTCGGGGAAGCCAAATCGGATGGATCATCACCTGAATTGGCGGGGCACGAAGAATCTGACACCCAAAGCTTTTCTTAGGTGGGGATCAAAGAAGAAGATGCATCTAGGCAACCAACAAGATCAGTGGCTCATTTGAGCACATGATAAGCCTCGATAATAATGAAGCCCGATGAAGGCGAAAAATCCATGGGAGATGAATGAACTTTGGCCCGAGGTGAGGAGTTTTTATAGTGAGGTAGAATTATTGGGGTAGACTTTACCCCAATTATTATTGGCGATAATATAAGGCGGTTGTATACATACAAAATATAATACATCTTTCATTATGGATATGTTTTGTGCTTTAGTAATTCAGGTGTGATTGAAAAGCTTTAGTAATTCATTGTGCTATTACATCCTTACATAGTTTATAGGTGCTCATACCATTATTACATGAGAAAGCAGTCTGATGGTCATCAGATAACATTGATTCACTCATCATCAACATCAAAGCTCGTGATGCTATTCAGCTCATAGATCTCGATCGGGGGAAGCCGATAAATGTGGACTTTAACACAGGTGAGCTTCCTGCAAGCACTAGCGAGGACTATCAGACCTTAGATTGGAGCCATGGATCAAGATTGACACCATTTCTTAGCATTCATTCGGATCATTGTAGCTCAAGTAGCACTTGAAAGATCCCTGTGTGCTGCGGGCGAGAACATCGAGGAAGCCATGGAAAATGAATGATCTCTACCCGAGTCGAGCTGTTTTATAGTGAAGTGAAATTATTGATGTGAATTATTGGTGTAGAATGTAGGGCCATTATTGGGCTTCTACAAGTATCATGTACACATACAAATTATAACACATAATTTGCATGTATATGTGTATGTTAATTACCTCATGTTTGTTGGGCTCGAGAACAAGGTGAAAGTATTAGATGCTTGAGCAAATAAAGGTGTGCTTAAAATTCTCAAAGTTAGCGTTATTTTATCAATTAATGAAATCATGCTTAACACTATAGCTCGATCCCGGACAAAAGTAGGAACTACAAGTGTCTAAACCACCAACATCCATCACAAACAAAAAGCTCAAAGCCCATATCATATAAAAGCCAAACCAATACAGAAGCCTACAAAGTCCTATGATATCTACAAAGAGCCAAACTCAAACAAAATCTTACCTCCCATAACAAAGCCAAAGAGCCTACAAATTGGAAATAAAAAGGAATGTGACTCGAGCATAAAAGTCCAAAATTTAAAGCGACCAACAAATAGGTAAAAAACTCAAATCTAAAACATCCTCATAAGCAAGGAGCCATTAAAACAATCCACGACCGCAGTTGCACATATGAGTAGAGATAATTGAATAACCTCCGAAGAGCCCTCTAGGTCAAATTGAATAACCTCCGGCCAAGCCCTCAGGTCAATAAAACAACGGGGCACCAAATAACTCCCAAAGACTACTAAAACATAACCAAACGTTTAAAGACCACTCTTCAAAGCGTACCCTTGTTAACCAAGCGTTCGGAGCCAGTCTTCAAACATACCATTGTGCAATTACGAACATGCAATCAAAATGCCACGTCAAACCTTCAAATTGAAATAGCATGTTGCTACAATACAACATTGACAGACATCATGAGTGCAATCCGAAAAAATCAATGGAACAATAGACTCTAAGTCAAACTTAACCGACCAACTAAAACTCTAGAAACAACGACCAACTAAATTATGGAGACAAAGTGCGAAAATTACAATCTTGGATGGTGGGGCAAACTATGAACGAATAAAACCTCAGAGACTACTAATAGGCCTATCAGACAAGACAATTTGGCAATAACAACATAAGCGGCCACCAATGCACAAGAATATTATCTAGGCACAAAGGAGCCAATGATGCACATTTAACTAAGCCCACGCCATGACTAACAAGGTTTATCTTTGAAAGCTTCCATGCTCTAGATATCTATTCATTTGATAATTCAACTTTAGCAATAAAGGCATAGATAAAGAAGAGAATGCACACAAGTGATCCCACACATGAGACACGCCATGCAATCCCGACTCAAATGGCATTCAATAGTACATGTGAACAAAATAAACAATGAAGCCGACATAACAGTTGCAAAATAATTTACCAAGGAGGTCCAAAACATGCCAATTTCCATTTGAAAAATTGAATAAACCAACAATGTCAAGAAGCGAAATACCAATGCCCAACATTGCCAACAACGTTCCATGTTCGGATGTAATGTCGGCACTTTAACAATGTCTAAAAAAAGTTCATTTAGGAAGTTGGAAGAACGTTTGAAATGAATAAGCAAAATACAGAAGGAAATCATTGTAAGGACTACTTCAATACAAATTCAATACAATTGGAACTCAAAGCCACACTATATCACATAGCTTAAACAAAGAAACAAACGAAAAAGGAGGCATGGAGACCCGAGGAAACAACTTAAGCAAAGCTAAAAACTATTCAAATTTAGAGAATGCAAATCTATATTTTCCCACCCGGGGCTTAACTCATTACACACAAACAGATTCTGAGATGAACTCGCCCATATATGTGTCCCTAAAAGGATGAAAAAAACATCTAAATTTTCACAAAAAACCATATTACAACAAGCTCATACCAAGCATTTGACTAAATGGCTCTTATGCCAAAGATGTGATCACCTCGAGGTGCCTAATCAGCATTTGGAATAACCAATCATAATGTAGTCATAAACCCAATCATAGTGTAGTCATTAACCTCTTAACAATCTGAAAACAAGACTTAGCATTAGTGAAAATGAAGAGAGCAAATGTTCAAGACTTCATAATCTCAAGACTAACTTTGAAAATCTTGTGACTCACTCTTATGCAAGACTATAAACATTGGTCTCAATTAATAGATGAAAATGCAAAGTAGACTTGCACTAACAAAGGGAGAAAAGGAAAGGAGAGCAAAGTATCAACAACTTAGAACTAATAGAAAGAGAAAGGAAAAGGAGAGCAAGTATTAAAAAGCTTAGAACTAATAGAAAGAGAAAAATAAAATGGACAACTTTGCAAATCTAATAAGGGGTTATGAAAGAGCTGAAATTAAAATTCATTGAATGGCGAGGAACAAAAGCGCCGCGACCTTTAACTCATGAGTAAAATTTGGAAATGTTACAGCGACCAGCTTTACCCAGTTATGGTAGATCATGGCAGCTTCCAGAACAAACCAAATGTTCATGTGAAAGGGCTTGTTGAATAAGCGATAGTAAAAAAAGCAGAAATTTGAAACTTGACGTGCTATGTCAAATGGTTAAACTATGATAAATTTACATCTTTATATACCTTGCATACCCGGAAAGCTTCATCTTTGGTATGCTTGCACTATGTGAAATACTTTACGCATACTTTTAGCTGCATTGAACACCGTGAATCACAGGTTTCATAGAGCTCTAATATGCACGAGGCCTCCCTTCTAGCAAAGGTAAGATAGCATAAGTTGCCATCAGGTCTCAAGATAACACCATCAATCCAAGCCAGCTGGCATTGCAAAGTTTGAGAATTCTGCAACAGCTCAAATCCCTATGAAAGTCTACCCGGCATTATATTATCATCTAAACTAGCTCTAAATGAAATTTCATGTTTGTGGATATAATGCAGTACTTAATAAAATCAACAAATATATGGAAGATCTCATAAGACATGAAACACAATGGATCCAACTTGGCTATGTCCACAACAAAAGATAAGAGGAAAATATAAAGTGACCTAATAAGGTCTAAGGTAAGATCTAAGGCTTGCAAAGAAAACAAAACATGCCTACTCTTAATTATATGCTTCAACATTGCACTCAAAAATAAAATAATGCAACTCAAGTACATGCTCTTCATTTCATTCTACAAGATTTGCAACCATGTGCATAATTGGGATGCTTGTATATATATAGGCACAGACATCCAATGGGGCTAAGACATACTAGATTACGCACAAGATAAAGATACTAACAAGGTAGCATAAACCACGGGAAAAATTGAGTACGTGAGCGGTAACTAGGACATGATGAACTGGACCAGCCTATGGTGCATAAAGCAACAGTGAATATCCACACCAACAGAAACGTGAGCCTAAAATAACATTTATTTGGGCAAGGTCATACTAAGACCATAGAAAGAGGAAGCCTATAGGAATCTAAAATCATATGCAACTAAGGAATACACGCCATACGAAATGATGCTACCTACAAAAAAGCGGGGACAATATGTAGAAAAAGAAATGTTATGTCGTCCAGGACAACTCTTGGTCAATTGCCCCAAGAAGTAATGTTGATTCAGTCCATAAGACTTCGAGGATAGCAAAAATGTAGTTTCCAACCACTTGTGCCATACTCCACAGTCTGGAATGAAATAGCTCTACCCAATGGCTCTTAAAAAACTTCAAGCATCTAGAGAATATACAACCGCATGAATCTTCTTTGTGGAATGGGTTTGGCTACTCCACCATGCTATGGCGGATCCTGGATAGACTGAAAAAGGCATCTTGAAGCCATTCAAAAGAAACAATAAGCTATGGAACTAGAATAGAGCAAAGCAAAGTAAAACTTGAAGAGCAAGCTGGAATTAAAAACTCACGGTAGTCAAAGAAAAAGAAGATGTCGATGCGATAAAATAACCCTAGTTAAAGAGAGCCATCTAATCAATGAACATTCTCTTTGGTGTATTGCGGCATCGGAAAAATGGTAGCAATGGCTGAAAAATGATAAATTAATCTTTGGGAAGATATATCCAACAACTTGGATGAAATAGCGGGAAGTATAGCTAGATTTTAACAAAAAAGATTACTCTGGAAAGATTACTATATAGGCTGGCTAGATGCTTGAATGAAGGCATACCAAAACTAACAACGAGAATGCCATCAATTAGAGAGAGATGTATGTTCTATAGCTTAAATGAGACCAAACTTAGATCGTGGTGCTCATCGGAAGAAAACTCTAGTAGCTTAATAAAAGCTGGGTCAAACGGTAGCATGAAGGATAGAAGTGATCTTTACGTAAAAGGTGGCTTACAAACTAAACCACAAGCTGGGCAAGTGACAAAGGGCCATAGAGGCCATCCATCCTAGTGCTCAAGCTTAGTTCACCTACTGCAAATGGGTTTTACACTAGAACACAACAATCAGGATTACTTTGATACCTGACCAAGGCTGAAGAATCTAGGTAAAGGTACTTCACGTACATGAGAGTTAAAACATGAGTTCTAAAAGCGAAAAAAGGGACAATAAAGCTCCTTACACTAACCTACACTACGAGTACATATGATCAATAACGAGAAATTGGTAGAGGAGACGAAAATACATGGAAGAAAAAGGAGTTATAGCCTAAGAACTGTAAAAGTGGAAAACTTGCCATGAGCTCTACAAAGCTTTTCCAGAATGAGAAGAAACAAGCACTCGTCCCGGGGTTGAGTACAAGCGTAAGTGAAGCGACCCGAAGAAGCCAAACAAAAACACAATCAACCTAAGCCCATTGTATTGCCTACATTAATAGATCTTAGACGAAAGGGCCTGCTAAGTGAAAAATCAAAAGCAAAGAACGAAAACAAGAAAAAATCCCTTACTAATGGTATGGTGGCGAAATAGTAGCAATCGCCCAAAGTCGCGTAAATCTATCGGCTGATGCTCGGCTTCATTAGAAAAACGAGCTCCCCACACAAAGTCAAAGCGGGACTTCGGAAGAAAAGAATCTCCATACAAAACCGAGGAAATCAAAGCGAGGGAGTTCGAAGGAAAAAGAGCATCTAATGAAGCAGATGATCATATTCCAACCTTGATTTAACCCAGCGACATCGTCTTGGTAAATTGGGGTTACGGCAAAAATGCATGAAGACAAAGCAGGGGCAATGTACAATAAAGAGCAAGCTCAAAAGTCAAAATTGGAAGCATTCAATGGACAAACTCTAGCATTCGATAAGAGAAAAATTCCATGGCAAAGTTAGTGAAATCAAGAGAATTGGAGCAAGTATTATGGAAACAAAGGGACAGCGACTACAAAGGAAGAGGCTCAATGGCGGTGATGAAAATGAAAGAGATGCAAAAGACTATAAATACTCTACTTGGGAACTCTCTCAACTAGCCTCAAGAAGCGGTTATCGCTAATCTTGAAAGCGAGATAAATCACATTGCATTCCAAAACAAGATTGCATTTTAAATGGGAGCAAATCATCTAAATGAGGAAGCGAAGGAATATTCCTCAAAGATTCTTTTTTTTTTTTCCAAAAAGGGGCTAAATTGAGGTTAAAAAAAGAAAGAGATAAAATTGTATTTTGACCTCCTCAAAATAGCCCATTGTTTTGTGCAAATAGAGAATTGACTGTGTCAAAGTGATACTTTTTCAACCAATTAGAACTTTTAACCTAAAATAGAAGTGTAGTAGTAACTGAAATTGTGGTATATTAAAAAATGAAGATAAAATCTTGATATTCAAATGCAAAGTTCTGATTATTTTCAAAATACTTAGTTTGTGAAAAAAATGTGGCAGTGATGAGAGAAAGGATCGAGCATAAAAAACAACGACTAGAGCTCTTTGATTCAAAAGGGCCAACAAATATTCGGTTTTCCATGTGTCTTAGAAATTAGCAAATTTCTCTTGTTTAAAGAGCAGAGATAGTAGCGAAAAAGGGATACTGTGTTCGAACCACGTGAAACCCTTTTTGTGATACGGAATAAACTTGCTATTCCAAAATAGCAAAAAACGGAAAAAAAATATCAAACCATTTTTGTATTCTGGAATATACATCCTATTCTGGAATAGCCAAAGGGAAAACAAAGCAACATCAACTAGGCTTTTGGCATTTCCAATATATTTCAATGACTTACGAGTTTTTTTTTTTTAATTTTTGTTTTATTTTGGGGGATCTGGGATCATGGTTCTAAATAGTAAAAGGTCTCTTTTTTTTCTTAATTAGTGGGGACCCGGGGATCTTTGGATCTTGATCAAATGATAGTGAAAGTTATTACGGAATACACTTTGTATTCCAGAATACACTTTGTTTTCAAAGGGACCTCGAGTTTTTGTTTTTCTGGGCTCGAGCAGGTCTAGGGTTAGTCGAGCAGGTCGAGTTGGTGATTCTGCTGTTGCAGCTCTTGGGGCGTGTTGCAATAACAGATGGCAAGAACAGATGGCTTTAGAACATTTAGGCAAGAACAGATGGCTGTAGAATGGGCTTCTAAGTTAGCGGATGGGTTGTAGAATGGGAAATATTCACAGGCTTCCATTGCCGATGGAGGTAGAATGCCGATGGTAGCTTCCATTGCCGATGCTTGAGATGTTCGAGAGGTTGTAGATGTTTGTTGATCTTAGGTAAAGACTTCCATTACCCGATGGTACATGTAAATTCGAGGAGTAAGTTTTGTTCTACTTCATGGATTTTTTTTTTTTTTTTTTTTTAATTCTAGGCAATAACATGTTGGTATTGGCTTAGGTCCAAAGTTTGTACATAAATGTTGCTACATTATCACAATTAGGATCTTGATTTCTCTTATCTTGACCAATTTTTTATAATGATAATGCGGACTTTGCTTCTAGTAGTTTGGTGCCTTTTACGGTTCTTAAGCACACCATGTACTTATGGTATTTAGAAACTATTTTCTTTGTTCCGAGGCTGCATTATACATTATCGCCGAAAAATAATATGTCGTCTTGGTATTTGCGGTGTTGGGGGCCATAGGCTGCATTAATTACGGCATTAGGAAGTTCGTTCGCCAATCATTTATTACCATAACATCTCATAAGCCTCGATGTCATTATCAACAATCCCTTACACTTGCTCATAATAGCTCTCGCGATGATGGCTTAAGCGTTAGTGAGCCTCACGATGACCATGCTCCATTGTCATCAACCAAAATCAACACAAGCATTTAAATTCACTAAAGTTTTTGCTATGAGACACAAAAATGATCAATGTTCAAGAACTTGTAAACTTCAATGCTTCTAACATCTAGTTCATTAGTGATATAGAATGAATAGAATACATTTGTATGTCCTTGCGGCAATGAGGCCCTTGGACTTATATAGCGTTAAGCCCCATCCCCAAAGGCGGTGGCTACTAGGCTGCAATGTTAAGGGGTGAATATCTCAGGTTAAATATTAAGTCTCCAACCATTCTTTGAAGATTTCAAGATCACGAGGTTGACAATTTTAGCAGTGTGGGTTGCGGTGATTGAAAATATGGCTTTTAATTTGTATTACGGAATAGAGTAAGAGTGCAAGGTTCTATTACGGAATAGCCTACGGAAACATGGCTTTTGAATTGTATTCCAGAATAGGGTAAGAGTGTAAGAGATTTGTATTCCGGATTACAATAAGAGTATGCGTTTGTATTCCAGAATACAATAAGAGTCTGCGTTGTATTCGAGAATACACTAAAAGGCTGCATGTTTGTATTAGGAATATAATAAGAGTGTGCAAGCTTCTATTCTAGAATAACATAAACATAAAGAGTGCAAAGGCAACCTCCTAGGCAGTTTAGCATGTTCTAATGATTTACTTCTTCATCATACCACAAAACTTTATGTTTACTTCTTTTTCACACTTTGCACTTTCTGTTTAATATTTGTAATTTAACCGGTGATCACATCTTGCACTTTTTGTTTAATATTCTAATTTAACCTATGATCTATTACAAATTAAACCTCGTTTTTTGTCGTGAGTTCACAATAACACGGTGGAAAAAAATATAAATGTAGTTTAAATAGCATACAATAAATCAAAATCACCTTAATGTTTTGAGCTTAACCTCTAAAATTGCCATTTCAAGTGTTTGATATGTTGACGCAATAGTAAAAAAAAAATTGGGGGCTAAAATAACACATATTAAATTGAAATCACCATGAGTTTGTGGACTTAACCCATAAAATGGCCATTTCAAATAATCAATATGTTTTTAGAGGAATCTTCAAGCGGGGAGTTCACATAACACTCCCTTTTAATATGCAACCTTGTTCCAATTGTATTTGCTTACATGCACATGCAGCTAGGAAGGGGACTGTTCAACACACCTTAAGCTCCGATTTCACACACACAAAACATTTCTTACCTAATGTGTTTTGTTTAATGCAATTTTCCATCTAGGGTGATCCCATACCATAAAATTTATGTGTGATTCCATACGATTAGCAAGAATAAGTACAAAATGAATATCTCTCATCGAGTTGTGTAAGCACAAGAGGGTTTCTTGGAACACAAGCCTCTGACATCATGTGCTTAATCCATACTAGATAAGTAGAAGGAGATAAAGGCTCTCTTAAGAGTCTAAGCGCATTGAACATGTAGCGACATCAAATCTGATGTGACTCTTGGAATCTCGGGGAGAGTTTGAAGATGTAACTTGGGTCTTGACAAGACATATTATCTTCAGCCAAATCAGCCCATTGAAGTGGGCGGCGACCCACATACAACGAAGGAGGCAGAATCATGTATAGCAAGTGCTAAGGAGGCTGAGATCTGAGGAGGTATTGAACCCTTAGCTGACTTTGGGGTTGGATGTTTAGGTGGAGGTGGGCACCACGGCGATCAATGTCTATGTAGTTGCTACAAGCCGCTTCAACTTGCTCTTTGCGACCTCTGAATCTCTTTCAACCTTTGCCTCCGTTGATCTAGCAGAGGCATGGGACCAGCCGGCTGGAGTAGATGTAGAGGAAGTCCGCGGGGGGATGAGAGACATCCATTGAAGGTAGAGAAGAGCTAGGAGTAAGATTGGTAGCGAGGCAACTGAAGGAGCCCTCTTGGTAAGACTTATGATATTGAGCAAAGAGGGGGTCTCGGGGAACATGAGAGCCACTCACGGGCCATTAACAATCGTCTGGAAAGAACATGAGCCCACATTGAACAACAATTATGCGAGGTAGATCACGATGAATGGGCGTGCTACACAAATCTTAGTAATGCCATTGGTTATAGCATGTTGCAGGTGAAGTCAATCTCACTAACAATAGCGAAATGAACTTAGAATCGAAACTCACGGAGGAAAATCTTCAATAGCAATCCGGGATGGGACCGTAAGGCATCGGCTTACACGGAAAAGAGCGGGGAACACAAGGATTGGGTAAAAAGCACTTGCTGTGGTGTATCAAAAGCGTGCATTTGGCATACATTTTAGCACCACCTTTGTGGTAGAATCGGGTTAGTGCATCACCCCGGAGATTCTTGAAGTCTTGCAATTAATGGCGTCGGTTATTTTGAATTTTATGCCACGTCATTGTCCATCTTTTGAATTAAGAAAGAATCACCTCTTCCTCTGTTTTTTGCGCTTCTTGCCGATTGAACCCTAATGGAGTGAATTGAGCATGCCAGTTACCACGATGAAATCTCTCCTCAAACAAGAGATTGTGCCCCACGAAGATCTAAAGAAGCTTTGGGGTGTGAGTTCAAATAAATCTGGCTCTGGTATTTTCCCCAAATGTTTTGTTCAAACTGAAAAAAATTAAGGCATATGTTTTCTTATGCGGGTTGAAGAATCGAGCAATGAACAATACAAAGAGTTCATGCAAATTTACAAAAAAATTCTGAGGGAAGCCACATACATGGGGTGGAATGGCTCCTGGAACACAGGCGTTGGCTTATTATGCATATAAAGGGGGAGGCTGTTAATTGGAAGAGCTTCTCGGATTATTATAAAACTCAGATGAAAGCGAGGCCAGTTCTTCTAGACCCAAAGAAAGCATAGGCAAATCCAACGTGAGAGGAGGAAAATAGTAAAAGTAGCGAGGGATGATGAAGATGATAGGGAAAATAACCAAATCAGGTTCCTCTAGACCACACATTCAATCTGAACTCACAATCAAAGCGAGAAAAGCGAGCAATGTTACGAGACCAAAACATGCCATTGCGGTATGTTCAATTATTAGTTGTGTTACAACGAGAAAAAATCTCAAGCTTGATCTAGATTGTTTCTATCAACACGAGAAAAGGTAACATCAAATCCACTTCAAAGAATCGGGTATGTCTACTACCATTTTGCATCATGTTGGCTGTATTGTCATGTTGTGTCTCTATGATGCCATCATTGGGGCATTTAGTGCAATGGATGCGGAATGATAGATGAGGTATGTGTGGTGGTGGTGGTGAGTTGTTGGCATCTACCATGTCCCACACCACACCCCACGATCTCCCACCACTACACTCTACCATCTCCCACAGCCACCTCCCACACCACACACCACCACCACACTCCACCACCACCACCACACACATCACCACCATCACCACACTCCTCCACCACCACCACCTCCACCACCACCACCACATTCCACCACCACCACCACCACTCCTCTACCACCACCACCACCCTCCACCACCACCCACCCCACACCCACCACAGACTCCACCATGTCCCACACCACAATCCACCACCACCCACACCCACCACAACCACACACACCCCACCACCACCCCCACACTCCACCACCACCACACCCCCCACCACCACCCCCATCACCACACTCCACCATGTCCCACACCACCACCACCACCACCACCACCACCACCACCACCACCACCACCACCCCACCACCACACCTCACCACCACCACCACACCACCACCACCACCACACACACACACCACCACCACCACCACCACCACCACCACCACCACACCCCCACCACCACCACCACCACCACCACCACCACCACCACCACCACCACCACCACGTGTTGTGTGGTGTGTCTTGTCTGCGTATGTTGTGTGGTGTGTGGTATGTGGTGGTGTGAAAAACTTGTGTTGTGTGGTGTGTGATTGTGTTTTTCCATCGATCACGTGGCTTACTATGTTAGGAGGCTGACATATCGTAGTGTTTTTGTTTCTGCGGACTATGGCGGACTTGTGAAGGAATGGTTGGCTGCAACATCAACTAGGTTTGATAGATGCAAACAGCGATTGCAAGCAAAGCGAGGATAGGAAAATGATATCAAAAGAAAGATTGAGTTGATGGAGCATAAAGCATCGAAAATTAGAGCTGATTTGCACAAATGGCAATCAATCATGACCATAAATCCAGCGGCGGAGGGTGTTGGGGTTGTATGCGAACTAAAGGATGAAGAGCTAAATGGTGCGGTGTTGCACGGGCTGAAACAATTAAATAAGGAATTGAAACTGAAATTGAGCTAAAGGCATGTGAAGACTTCTTGCTTTGGAAGCTGCTACCTCGAATGCAAAGATTTGAGATTTTTAGTAGTGGTCATGACACTCCTTTAGATCCACCGCACTTCCAATGCTTCACGGGAGGAAGAAGAAGGGTGATGAAGGTTGTCCATTTTGTGGGCGTTATGCGAAATGGGAGGTAAAATGTTGCCGGTTTGTGATAGCGAATCTGATCCACCAGATATCACATTCCATGTCTATCACACCATTTGAGGTAAATATTATCATCTCTAACCCTCGTCTAAAGACTCTATTGATTTTGAATTTGTTTTTGGGACACTCTAGAACCTCTTTTGCAGCCCAGGTTGTGGCCACATTATGGTGAGACATGGCTTTTGGCTTTTGGTGTTCGAGTGGTACCACAAGAACCAATAGACACAAGTAAGTCCAAAGAGGGGTGAAAGCAAGGTTTGGGAAGTCTCGATGCTTGTACTTTCGGGTCTCTTTCATCACGGCTTAGTCTCTTCCATCTGGGTGGCTTAGTCTCTTTTGCTTGTCACATTTATTGTATCTAAAGTGCCCCTCTCGCTCATTTTAGGGGGCACTTTAGATATATATAAACGAGGAACATCGAAAGAGTAAAAAGCTTGGTCGTGACCCTCTTGAATGGTTGTCAACTCACCGGGCTTGATATTGTTAATTGCAAAACAATATAGATTACATTTGCCAAACAAGTGCCTTAACTAATGTTCTTGATGTTGTCCACGGGTCTCTTGACTTAGTGTTTGCGAGTGCGGTTTGAGACCAAGGATATCCATGATTATCCACGCCTCGATCGGTTATGAGGATCCAAGATACCTCCCGTTGTACTTAGAATTCACCCCATTTGATACTCCTAAGTCAATCCCGGCTTGACGGCGTGGAGACTCCAAAGCGAAATTTGGATGATCAATGAATCACGGTCATTATCAAGTAAATCTGGATGCCACATACATGATTTATTTTTTTGTATTTTTTACGTGGTCTTCCTCATTTCAATTATGTTGCGAGAGATAAATGCTCTTTTGGAAGCCATAATGAAGAGATTCCTAGTGCATCTGATTTAGGGGGAAAATTAATTCCCTTGAGATTCATTAAATGCAGGGTCCTTCACGGAAAAAAAGTTTTGGTGCTGAATATGAGCCAAATCTTGGATGTAGGTGATGAAGTTGACAAAGAAACCCCGGATCTGGACAAGATCACGGTAACGAGTCCAATACAACCTCAACCAACAAAACCAAGAGGTTAACTGAAATTCTCCTTGTTACGGATTTTAATGGGGTTTTAGGCAAGTTTTATGACTTGAAAGAGGATCCCTGCATCGGTAGAGCGAAGTGACCATCGAGAAAATTGAACCATCAAAAAGTTCAGGTTCCAGCCTGGATTTCAGGAGTTCTTAGAATGGTGTTTTCAAAATTTGAGATTGCATTGTGGTCCGGCCTTGGCTAAGAGTAATGTTGACTTGTTGGCACGAAAGTTCTTTGGAGGAATATAAGGGCAAATTTCTTTTATTTGGAATCGGGATGACTGCACCAACACAAAATTAAAAGTGGTTAATAAGCCAATTTTCCTTAAGGATCTGTCCAAAGTGTACCAGAAATTTTGGAGATGCCGGATGACAAACACATTGTTGATAGATGGCCAGCTGAGATATAAAGGGTTACGCCAACCAGTAGAACACAATGATATGTCCAAATAGTTTTGCTCCCGACGGGTTGGATTCCAATTTCCTTTTGGAGCAACTCAAACCATGGTGGAGGGACTTACGGCTGCAGAAAAGTGTGCCCGCTTATGTGAAGGAACATCAAATGTGGAACATGTGGGATTACGAAGAGTCGGCGCAAGCTGCATGAAAATGCTCGACAAGTATTTTCATAAATGAATCTTAATAAAACTCTTTGAAAGTCAATATAAGTAAAAAATTTCTATGATATGTGTTGTACTTTTTCAATTTAAAATATTTGAATGGATTGTGAGCAAATGTTCTCGTGTGTGTTTAGAACTAGAGATGATAGAGCTTACAGTCCACGACTATCTAAAGCCAAATACACATCTGGAAGTGGTCTTTGAGTGGAACCCGAAGCTGTCGTGATTAGCTCCACAGACATCAAAATTTTGGAAAGCTGTCTGCCCGGTGGTTCAATGATCAATTGATCCTCCTCTTCTCAAAGGTGATACTTTCATCGATTTGATCATCATCGAGTTGTGCGGATGATATGCATATGTTTGGAGATACATGGAATACTACTTGATTCTCCAAGGAATGAGCCATCCCTTTCATTTCTTTGACCCTCTTTTTCACTTCGACATTGTCCAAGGACACAAATAGTTACAAAACAATAAGGAAACATGTGAATGCGGATAAGTGCCGGTACATGTTTTTGCACTGCTTGTGATGGACATCACTGGACTGTTTTACGATTGTAAACCCACGCGTGTCTATGAGATATAAACCCGGGGATATATCACTTTGATAGCTCGGGGCTTGCATGGCGAAGCGGACATATTGAAGGTTAGTGCTTGCTCATTGCATTTTGCTGTTGTGGCACAATGACAACAAACTTTGAGTCACGGGGTTCACGGAATTGCTTGGACACAATAATTTCAGCTTTACAACCTCGGATGTTGTGAAAATTTCGAGCAGCCTCTTCAAACCAATGGTCATTCATGTGGCCACGCCGTATGTTCGTTTATGCACAAATTTGTGAGGGGGTACTTAAAAGGAGTGAATATATTGTTGCCTGATCTAGTAAGTCAACTTAAATGCAGCGAGACAAACCAAACTCATTATTGACAAAGTGTGGTTAGCTGCTTACGAGGTTAATGAACATTCGGACCAAGATCTAGTTGATGTTATGAGTGTTCATGCTTGAAGTTTTAAGATTAGAAGCAACAAAAGGCTGGGCCCAGAGGAACATATGTATTGGGAAGTATGTAGGTGCATGAGTCACCTCGTTACTTAAATCAATGTATATCTTTCTTATGTACATAATTGTTATTGTAACCTCGATTCATTTCAATGAAAATTCATATTCAATTCATCTCACAAACAAAGGAATCAAGTGTTTGGAAAAAGAATTCAAATCTTCAAAAGAAATCAAGACAAACTCATTTTTTACAAATTTGAAGCACAAAACTTCACATGAGTTCTGAAAACTTCTGAGAATGGTTTTACATTTCATCATCATCAAAAAGAACTTGGGTAAATTCTTATAAAATTTTCTCCTCATCTAAAGGATCCACCTATATCTGATCTGTTTTGGCGTTTAGTTGGTGGCATGTGAAGTCGATTGCCTGCGGATCGTGTTGTGAATACTATGCCTAAAGCGTCTTTTCTTTGCAAAGATCATAGGCGATGGTTGATCTTGCGCCCTTCTTGTAATACATACCTTCTATGACACTATCACCGTGAGGTACCATGTTCCATTGAGTTGGAAGTCTTTCTCCACTATCCATTTTGGTTTTGTGCACATCGAATCAAAATTCAACCCTCATCATTCCCTTTGAGACAACAACGACAAAATTATCACCAACTCTAAGTGCCTCTGCTAACATCGGTGGGATTGGAGGAGAACAAGGACCTTCTTTGGATTCACGGTCCTCAATGTCGGCATGCACATTGGAGGATGGTACAATAACTTGAAGTTTCCAATCATCAGCGTAGTGCTTGTTCACAAAGCTTCCCACATGCCATCCAAGCGGTAGGCTGCTTGAAGCATGAAAGTTCCCTCGTGTGCAAGCTGCAATGGAGATTCGGGATTGAATGCATGTACACAATGGATCGCGCCTAGTGTCCAAAATCCTTTACGCACCCCATGCTTTCTTTCTATCTATATCCTCCACCTTGACTTCCCAAAAGAACCTTTTATATTCTTCCTCTTCTTTGGTTTTGGATGTGTTCATCCACTTTCGGATGTTCCACAAGTAAACATCTCTTGACAACTTCTACCACTTCATGAGCATTACCCAATTTTATCTTTGCCCGTATTTTAATCGCGATTGTCTTAACCATCTCTTCAACTTCGGCAGCTTTGCCATCGTGTTCACCTTTCCCGTGGTTAGAACCAAAAAATTCCACATCATATAGACATCGATGTCGTTTGTGTACCTAGCCAAAAGTAAAATGGTCTAGAAGCCTTGAATTGAGATCTTTGCACCATCACGAAAACACATAATGTCTCTTTGGAACCCTTCCTTTCTACTCGGATATTTGTGGTGCTTCATGAAGCGGTGTTGCCTGAACAAAGTATCGTGTTCCCTATCATCGATACATAGTAATGTGTTTCCTTGATAATCTCATACGCCGAGTCATCTTGATATGTTATTTGAACCAAAATGGTAATCGGTTATTGACCCGGTAGCATCATCCCGCACCTCCTCTTGTTCCTTGAATGTATAGTTCTCTTGCAAAATCCACTACCGAGAGACATGCATCTGGCGGAGATTCTCCGAGCTCCTTAAAGCTGTTTTGCCATTTGGTACCTGAATTTATCACGATGGAAAGATTTTTAGACCCTCTTTTGGTTTATCCGAAGCTCCTTGGGTTACATCTCATTATCTTGATGAGTCGAGTCTCCTACCGAACTTCGAGGCGTTGTCTTTTTCATAGTCAATGTACTCCCATTTCACTTTCCTCGCCACTTCCTTCCATGGGACCCAGTCTGAAACTTCTTGATTCCACCAACGACTCACAATTTCCAATGATGCACGCCTTCTTGTGAAATTCATCTAATTCACTCTTTGGACACAATATAGATCTCCACAAGCTTCACAGTACTTGCAATTTTATGCTGGTGTGCCTGCATTGACCAAGTTCATGTGATCTACAAACATCGCGAGTGCAAGTGCAATTCTTGGATGTTTGGTTCTCATCCATTGAGTCCATCCACTAGCATTTGCATCCTCCGTCTTTGAATGCAACAGCAACTATTGAAGTCCTTCAATTTCACAACAAACCCGGGGTTTTAGCTTCTCAAAAGCTCGAAGGCGAATCTTAATTTCTGGATGTTGGTCGAAACCTCTTGAACAATAGCATCATGAAATGAACACTAAAGCTGTTAGGATGTGTATACCACACCAAACCATGCACCATACCATGCCCCACACTCATCATATTCACGAGCGAGCACCTTAGTGCTGTACATTACCACACACCACACCACACCCCACCACACACCATACCATTCACCACACCCATACACCAAATGGTGGGTGTGGAGTGGTGGTGGAGGTGTGGTGGTGGTGGGTGTGGTGGTGGGGGTGGTGGTGGGGGGTGGTGGTGGGTGGTGTGTGGTGGTGGTGGGGTGGTGGTGGGGGTGGTGGTGGGTGTGGTGGGTGTGTGTGTGGTGTGGTGGTGGCGTGGTGATGGGGGGTGGTGGAGTGGTGTGTGGTGGTGGTGGGGGTGGTGTGGTGGGGGGTGGTGGTGGTGTGGTGTGGTGGTGGTGGTGGTGGTGGTGGTGGTGTGTGTAGTGGTGTGTGGTGCTATGATGTGGTGTGGTGGGTGTGGTGGTGGGGTGTGGTGGTGGTGGTGGTGTGTGGTGGAGTGTGGTGGTGGTGGAGTGTGGTGGGGGTGTAGTGGTGGTGGTGTGGTGGGTGTGGTGTTGTGGATTGTGGTGTGATGTGGTGGTGGTGGAGTGTGGTGGTGGTGGAGGGGTGTGGCGTGGGATGTGGTGGGATGTGTGTGTGCATGTGGTGGTAATGTGGTGGTCGCAAAGATGTGGTGGTAGTCTATGGTGGTGGGATAGATGGGGTGTGGTGGGGTGAGGGGAGATTCTCCGGATCATACATTAACATGCACACACCCACATGACACCATGGACATAATGCAACCCACACCACACCACCCACACCACACCACACCACCACACCACACCACACCACACCATCCGCGATACCACACATCACATCACATCACTTTTTATCCTATTTAATGCGACATAAAAAAAAATCTGCCTAGCACTTTGCTCTCATAAACACTTCTGAAATTCGTACACCACGATAATAATTACATTCCTCTTCTAATCATTAGAAAAGGATCGGGTCCTAAATCCTGTTCCTCGTCCAGATTTTTGGCATTTCATTCCCAATTCGGCCAATTCGAAGAAGTTCATTTCGGCAACATGGTAGGATCCATGTTGAGGAGATCACTCGGCTATTGTAGGGTGCAGGGAGGGCATTAGGCACATGTTAAACAGGGGGCTCGTGATAAATCTCTGAAGGTGGATATGCCTAAATCCACCTTCTTTGCTGATTTGAATCAACCTAAAGGCATACAACAGGCCGGATCTTTGGGCCTTCAATGGCTATGCTTGGGTCAGATTGATGGGGAAGAGAGCTCTTAGGCGAGTTCATGAGCTTATGTTACATCTTTCTTTGCAAAGGCGGTTGGTATATTTGTTCTCATCGCTTGTAAAACGCTCGACTCTGCAACAACGGATTTTCTTGGCGAGTGCGTACTTACCACCGGGGGATGCGAGGAAGCAGCGGCAAACCTCATCTGTTAAATTGGGATGGCTGCCGAAAAGCTTAGATGCTTTAGTCACGAGAAAACAATAATTTTGGATGCACCGGTTCTCGAGCCCGTCATACCGGCATTTCTGTTTTGCTTAGGAAATCATGCATGTAAATTTAGTTCTCCGGATCTGAGCTTTCAATGGAAAGCCAAATTTTGTAAAGCCAAATTTTGTAAAGCCAAATTTTGTAAGATCCTTTTTTTAATATATCATACTTTCCAATAGAGCTGTGCTTGAATCGATTGTCTTTATTCAACAAAATTTGTATCTCGAGGATCCCGTTAGTTATAGCTCAAATATTTTTAGACTGTACACACACCCAATAAAGGAGTACTCAATTCTGTCATGTTCTAATAATATTCCAAACATTAAATATTGCATTTCAGACTAGAGTCAACTACACACAATTCACATCTTTGCATCTGATTACACCACAATCAACTTGTACAACACAATAACCACCACATGCACCACCATACTAAGCACCATAACTAAGAAAACATGATTAGCGAAATAAACTAACCTGTGATTCCTCCAGATAGTGGGCAGCATGTTCTTCTCTTACATTTCTCTCCAATCTTCTAGTTCTAACATCCTTTGTGTTAGGAGACACTCTGGTGTTCTCAATCCAAAATTTTTGAATCTTTTCTATATGTTCATCTGAAATTGCATCGAATCTTTTAGCCCTCTTGTAAGAAACCCATTTCCCACCATTGTAATCGATCTCTTCCCTCTTTTTCTTTGCCTTTTGCAGGTTTCTTGGGTGAACACCTAATACCTTTCAAGATCTCATTTGGCTGATTTTGTCACTTGTTTGAAGAATCGCAGCGGTAGTCTGTTTTTTACAAAGGCAGCTATTCTTGGCTGCTAGGCAGTCATTGCTGGTAGAGAGTTTGACAGTCTGCATGGAGTCCCAGAGGCTCCTTATAACGATGCTCTTGGCTTCCAAATCCTTTAATTCTTCACCTATGAATTTTTCCAATGTTTTATCCCTCAAAAAATCAAGTAAAATTTCTTTCTTAGGTGCTATCCTCCATTCTTTTGAATTACGTTTATGGAAAGGCGTTAGCAAACTAAGGACGATCTGGCGTTTTGCTTACTTCTTGATGAACGGATCATACGCCAATTCTACAAGCTCAATTTTTCTTCTCTTCTTCTTTTCCTCTCGTCTTTTCTTCAACATTTCTTGTTCCTTGGTTCTTCTTCGTTTTCTCACATGCGGAAATGCGGTTTGTGTCTGAATTACCTCATTGACATCCATATCCACAATGGATTGGAGCTTCATGGAGGGGAGGGAGCCAAAGAAACGGGGCGTAGGCAAAGAAACGAGGAAGGGGCCAAAGAATAGGAATTTGAATTTGAATTTTAGTTTTTGAAATTAGAATTTCCCCCACAAATTGGGACTCTATTCTTAAATACCATAGGCAGGCGTTAGGTGGCGGTGCCATAATTATACTTTCATACCACAAAAGTGGTGGATGCAACGCCACATTTTGGGGGGGGAGACGACCTAAAATTGGAACACCACCCCATACCACAAAAGTGCTTTTACGATTCTCTCTGTAGTCCGCGATGTATTTTCTCTTGGCGGGTCATTCTTTTTCATATATTTATAACAAGAACAAGAATAAGGTGCTTTGCTACATATGGTCTATCACTTGAATTTTTGTATCCATAAATGCATAAATGTGAAGGAAAGATCCCGATCCGCGCCGCGGTCTAGAAGAAACTAAGCCAATGAGTATATTGCTTTATAGAAGGCATTGGTATCTCTTCCTCCAAATGGTATCATCACGTCTTTATTTAAAAACTTGCATATCAAGGCTAATGTGTTGTGATAGCGTTGCACACATACATATTTATCCAAGATCTTGGTTCTTTGCCGGGGATTCAAGTCGGCCCGACTATGCAACACTTGAGCATGTATCCATGCTCCCTCCATAAAACTGTTAAAATGAGACATACTTCAAGGGCACTGATCAAAGTGATTCTTGTGAAGTACAATTCCCTCTAATTACATCTTCTAGAAACTTCCCGGTTGCATGTCTTTGAAAAAATCAAAAGCACTACCTTTACACACACGTTAAAAGGGAAAATGCAATTATTGTTGTTTATGGAGTTATGTTGCAGTCAGACATCCCTTTAAATACTTCTAGTCTCTCCTTCAAGTAACAATTTTTTGCATATTTGTGAACAAGGGCAGTATCAATAGCTATATCCATCAAAAATCACTTAATAAGCAACTTTTTCCCATCCTCCAAATCTCTACGTCGTGGGTAGCATGCCTTTGCATTCCACGAAACTGACTTCTGACTTTGTCATCTTCCTTAATTTGGACATATGTAGCAATCATGGCATTCTATCAAAGGTCGTACATTCCAACAAGGGTAGTTGCAACAATTATATCGACTCAAAGTCAAATGCCATAGTGCACCTATGCATCTCTGCCACATTCTATACTAGCGACCCCATAAATAAATACAATTGTGCTAAAAGGTGAAAGCGTCACATCTTCCATGATCATGTTATCAAACAAGTGAAGAGCATCCCCATCAAGTCCTAGAAGAATATATGCACTAATCGCATAACATTCCATACATAAATCGTAAGCATGTTCAAAGATCTAGATTCTCGATAATCTTAAAGAAGATTTCTAACTTTGCATCCATTTTGTTCCAAAATATGAGAAATTAAATGGCGGTGGAGGATCAAAGGCGAAAAAGGTACTCCAACATGTTATTTTTTTGGTCAAAGAAGAAATCTGATTTAACAAGGCACTGTTCTCTCTTTTTGCACATTTTAATCCAAATATCTTTGCCTATTCAAAGTACAAACTAAAAATTGCAATACTTTTTGAACATATCGCATATCCGCTTGAATGATGGCACTTCATGTAATCCCATTCATACAGTCTTCTCTAAAGGTCCCGGTGACTTTTCACTAAAAAGCAAAATGCTATCACCATATCCGATATATAGGAGCTCTGAATTGATGCACAAAATTGAAGAAGAATTGATTAAAGAGGAGGACAATGGACCCGGTTAAAGTTGAGAGAAAGAAGATCACGGACCATGGCATAATAGCTCGTTGCTTCATAACTCCACATAGTATCCATGCAATGAAATAAGCATCTGCAAACAGAATTTAACAAATAAAGGCATATGCTAACTCTTGAAGATTTGAAGTTCTAGAAAACAAGCTCATCTTAGAATTTATAGGCACTAAGTAGCGTTACCCAAGAAAAACATATAGATGCCATTTTTTTAGATTGTAGCTGGTTAAGCGCAAAACAACAAAGAGGCATCACTTACCATTTAGCAAACACATGTGTTAGGTCTTCTCGATCATAGACTAAAGCTTTTTCTAAGATTGAAATCGCCTATTGTTGTGATGGAGACCTAATGACCCCATTTTCCAAAAGCGGTTTCAAATGCATACAAGATCTCTCCATTCATTACGCACCAAAGGCCTCGGGATGTATTCTTAGTGCCAAAGATGCAAATCGTATGTAACAGTAAAGGAAAATTTCGTTCATATGCAAAATTCATAAAACCAATATCTGCTCATTGCAATTGCAAAGCCATAGTTGCCAATCAAGGTTCCGTCGAGCCATTCCGGCAACTTAGCACTAGGAAACAAAAGGGTCTGCCCGAAGTGTGATTACACGTGGCATACAAAAGGGTCTGCCCGAAGTGTGATTACACGTGGCGTACACGTTGGATGCAGTGACCTACACGTGTATAGGCTAGAATTGCACAAAATCGTGCACTTGGATTAGGCAAACCCCTGAAAAAAAAAATAAAATAAAAAAGGATAAGAAGATGAAAAGCCTGTTCCTGCACAGATCGCCGCTATCATCTCTAAAAAATCAAGGTTCGTCTTCGATTTCCAAAATGCCCTGCATTCACTTCTGTGTGCTGTCAAAATGCCGTGCATTCACTGTGTGTGCTGTCACTTGTGTGATGATAAAAAGGCAACCATGGACAGCGATGAACATGCTTAATCCAGGATGGCTCTTCAATCTGTTTTGCATACGGGTAGCCACCCATGGGATCCCCATAGGCCAAGTTACAGCCCGCTTTTGCCACAGAAAATTCGCCCATATCCATCGTTTGAAGGCTGGTATACCAGAATCACTGATACAAATAACGGCTTGAGTTTGGGGCTGATTTTAGCTACAAATTATGCTACGGTGGAAAGCCAAGTAACTATGCTCATCTGCCCTGGACCTGATAGTGACCTTGAGAACATGAAGGCTGGTCATACCATATGCCTTGGCATATAAAACAAAAGGTACTTCAATTCTTCCTTGGGCTCAACCTGAGGGATTTTTTTTTCATGCATCAATGCCCTTAGGGCTGAACAATGTTCACAGAAGCTATACCAGCCCTCCTTTTTTTCTAACCTTGAAACCTGATCATGCAGGATGCAAGGTTCACTTCATTGTCCACAACAGAAGGCAATGCAGAGCCAGATGGTTTCCAATGGGAGGCACCTGGTATTGCTCATGTGAAGATGGAGCCACATCAGACTTTTTTTGATGTCACCATCGACAATTTTCATTTGGATGCTCATCTGCACCGTGAGGTCTGTCTCGTGCTTTGAAAATTTGCAAAACGTGAAGCTAATGAAACATAGTGTATGTTTTTTATACTAGGTTCTTTAATAGTTGTACACATAAAACATATTTAGTGTCATCAGTAAATGGTGTTGAATCTTCCAGTGATGTCTTATTTGGTAGATAAAGATAATGCCAGCTTTATTATAATCACTGAAACCTCTTTTTGTAACCTTGGAAAATGCAGTTTGCTGTAAAATCCTTGTCCATGATGTTTTATGCAGTTTCATTGCAAAAATATAATTTTTTCTTTGATCCAATCTAGGTTTCATGGAGTGCAGGTGATTCCCACAAGGGGCCTGAAGGTTGGGCGAGGAAAATCCCAATATTTCCAACGCATTGGTACATCTACAGCTTGGGATCAGTAGCAGAGTACAGCCTTTCTAACTCCGTTATTGCTAAGGAATTAGTTGGAACTGGTTTTGGGCATCAAGAAAAGAACTGGGGTGAGACATTTCCTAATGGGCATATTTGGCTTCAGGCCCAGTCATCTGATAATTCTTCCCAGGTTCTTCAATTTAAACCGTTATTTTGATTTGAATGCTACCAGCCACATGCTGTACTTACTATCAATGGCCTATGTGCTGTCACTTCAAAGCGCTTCTAAAATGGCCTTGAGGTGGCGACTGCTGCTCCGGGCAGTCGAGATTACCATTCTATAGTTCCGTTTTCATTGTTAATTACTTCAATTTCCTCTTCTAAGCTGCAGAATACTTGTTCATCAAGCTTCCATTGGCATTGTTATAAGACTTCTACTGTTGAATCTAATTTGCTACTTTTTGTTTTTCACTCATTAGAATTACTTGTCTGCTTAAGGCAGGCTCTGCTTAAGACAGGCTGAAAGAGCTAGCTATAAGCATGAACATAAATTTGTAGAAGTATTATTTGCAGCTTTGTGGGCAGTATGTGCATTTGGATATTAGGTTTTATTTGATTAATATTTTCTGACAATCTGCAATTCAGATATGTATGTTTTTGTATATTTGTTGATTCACTTAACATTTCACTCAATTGTCTCAGGTTGTGTGTTCTGGAGCATACTTCAAGATCTCAAAGCTCTTAAAGACCCCCTTCATATTTGCAATGGGCTATAGGTCACAAAAGGAACACATTGATATGCGCACTAATGACATTGGCACTTTTTTTAAGGACATCAATATCAATCCAACGGATGGGGTATTTTCTGTCACTGCCATAGGTCCATCTCATTCAATAAAGGTAATAAGGTATCAGACAAGAATATGTTGTTATTGTTTTAGACAGTTAAATAGTCATATTCTGTTTCGGTAATTTGATGATCTAGGTGTATGTTTACTGGACTCAAGCTAATCTGTCTATTCGTTTAATTTGGAGGAAACCATAAATCTCTTTAACAGCACCTTATCTTGGATTATTTGCTACTCCATGTAGTTGTTATGCTTGGCTGAACCTGATTCTCTTCAGTTCAAGAACGTCCATATCCCATATATAAATGTACCTTAACCATTGATGCCTAATCAGCTGGCCAAAATTGCCATCTGGAACTTGATCCAACTTATTTTATGATGGTCTTATCTGCATAAGCGTGGAATCTGTAACTTGAGCAGTCCTTATGCTATTGATGCCATACTCATCTCCATAAGGCCCATTACAACAAACGTTTGATCGATGAGAGGCTTCAACTGTAAAGAAAAAAACGCTAGGACTAAGAACATGCACAAAGATTTTTCTTAGACAAGAAGATAGCCACATTATGTACCAGTTTCTGCCTTCAGCGTTTTACAGTAACATGTGAAAGAGTTAGGCAGTAGGTCCAAGGCGTTTGGGCAATTGGATCTGTATGGATATGTCAAAGGGGTGGGACATCTGAAATACAAAGCAAGAATTCTCTTCAAAACAAGAATTTGTCTCATTTTTATTTGTATATCATTAGCCTTATTTACTCAGCTTGCAGTCTACAAATTATTGCTACATTCTTCTAATTTTCTATTGTTTGTGCTTGACAGATATTTGCAACAGCAGCTTTTGAGACATTCTCAAATCCTATTCTGGCCCCTATCGGGAAGTTAGACTGGGAACCTGCATGCCGGCATTCATTTTCAGCAACGATAGAAGTCCAAGTGTACAAGCATCGTGTTTGGGGAATTGCAGACGAGACACTCGTGGAGCAACAAACCTTTGCAAATGGAGGTCTAGAGTTTGGCGAGGATCTAATGCAGGGAGCCTCCCAAGATAACAAGGGAAGTTAAGTGTATGGTTGTAGATTCAAAGACTAGTGCAGTTTGCATAGGTTATTCCACTATTTTGGAGGGTGCATTCAAGTTTGACAGGCACCCCCTCAATGACGGCACTTTTTTTTTGTCTTTCATATGACAGAATGTTGATCAATTTGAACCTTTCAACTGACATAAAAAAATTTTAATTGACGGAAGACCGTTTTTCAATTATAGACATTAAATAAAAAGGTAAGTTACATAGTAGTAACTACTAATTTAAACATACTCTTACAAGAAATTTATCGCTGCGAACATTTCTCTTCTCCAACCCGCTGCTAAGTCGAATAGATCTTAGTTCTGGTGCAAAAGAGGCCCAAATCTGACTGGCGATAGATGTCCAAGTGTCTATCTCCATTCAGTCGAGTCATGCCCTAAACGTCATCTCTGAAATTCTTCCAAGATTCCCTTAGATTCTGTGCAAATTCTCTTCATATTCTATTAGATTCCTTCAAAATCTCTAACATTTCAAAAGATATGGAAATATTCTTCTAGATTCAGTCGAGTCATGCCCTAGACGTCATCTCTAAAATTCTTCCAAGATTCCCTTAGATTCTATGCAAATTCTCTTCATATCCTATTAGATTCCTTCAAAATCCATAACATTTCAAAAGATAGGGGCCTACTTGGAATTTGAACTTGATTCACTAGCCAGTCATAGTTAATTATCCTTTTTCATCTTTATCTTATTTAGTTTATAATACACATATTTATCTCACATCGTGAAATACATATGCAATGCACTCATATTGAAGAATTTAAAGTTCATAGATAATTTGGAATGTCGGTTTTATTCTGAGTTATATTGCTTCAGGGAAATACGTCACACTATAGCAAATGCCCTTTGTTGTGGCAGTCATGAAGGATTTGCCAAACACCATATAGACCTTCTGAAGAATTCCCAAAACCTTAAGTTCCTCAGCTATGTCTTTGAAGCTTGGCAAGACTTGAAGCAAGCAGTGTGAAACATACTCCAGCAGTTGTTGGTGGACATTAAAACTACTCAACGGTTGTTGCAAAGTGCATGCCGGGACCTTTTTGTAACTTCGGTACTTTATGCAAAAGTACCATTTAATTACACATTGCCACATCATCGGATATTTTATCTGCGTCAAAGTTATTGTTTTCATATTTATTCCGGTTGAAGCAACTAACAAATGCAAATTTTACTGTTAGAGCGGTGAGAGTGTAATAGCGGCGAGGTTTATCTCTCTCTAAACATAGTAGTTTTCCTTTTTATTTATACTTGTCGGATTACCTCTGCAATTTATTTTATCTTGTAGACCATTCTAACAATTTGATGTAGCACAAGGCCTTCTCAAGGATTGTCGTAGTCCCAAGCATTCGAGAGATGGAAACTAGCCTTTACTTGAGACTAGGCTGGTCTTTAAACTAGCAAAAAAGGGAATAGTTTGTACTATAGACACAATGAATGATGGCCAAGGTTCAGGTGCCTTACTTGTTTTACCCAAAGCATAATTCTCCTATGCGGTTTGATCACATGTCCCCAGGATGAGTTTGTAGATCACATCTTCAATGATCCCTCTAGATTGGATAAATGGTCATGATGAGTTTTGCATCTAATTGATCACTTAGAGTGTTGAACATGTAGGAGAATCCATGAGCACTTGCATTCCACTTCTTATGATCAATTTTGCGAAGATAGGAAACAAACATATTTCCATGCCATCTTTGATGTAATATGCCGAATACATTCTTTAGTCATGCTAAAATTAGATTAAGTGCAACAATTTGCTTTTAACGAGCAATAGTTGAAATAACCAAATTCACATTAGACTAATCAAATCAAGTTACTCTACCTCATCAACGCAATGTCTTTCAAAAAACTTTTGAACAAAATAGAGCTTTAGTGTTTTGTCTTGCATCGTGATTCACTAGTTGACATACTACATAAAGGTTTTCTCTTATAATCTACATTTCCTAAGTGCAAAAAGTAGCTGTCGTGACACTACTTATATGGTAAATAGCATAATTTGAGGTAATTCTTCATGGCTGGCAAGTAGCGAAAGCTCATGATTACAATCATATTTAGAACATTGCTCATCAACAAATGGCTCGAGTGCGAAAATACCATTTCTTATCAATCCGGGGCTTACATACTGCTATGGACATATGTCGGATCGGTTTCCACGCAAATTGAGGCAAAATATACTCACTTGGATGACCGGATGATCTAACTAGCAATTTACATTCATAAACACCCACGAAATCCTAGAAAGAATGATAAATACACCTTATGACATGCCATCAAGTTGCCATTAGTTTACTCATTTCCCATCATACACCTGACTCATCTGGATTGCATGTGGTCTTCTCAAAATCCATGTTTGTGGGGTAAACTTGTTTTTTGTTTGTATTTGCCACTTCATTTGCAACACGCAAGTGAAAATATATAAAAACAAAACTTTAGCCCATGTATGGTGCTCCATATATGTCTCCACGGACATGATGCCCATTTACACCTTTCTGGATACTCTAGCATTCTATCCTTGCACTTGTTTGCCATGGCGTCTGTGAGATCTACATGGCGCCCGATTTTTGCAAGGTTATAAGAAAAAGAAACTTCGTGGTCTTCAAGATCAACATCTTCGATCCACGGCCAGCATTCTAGTTGGACCGCATCGGCGGCGATTACGGCGACTTGTTCTAGGCTGCTTGCCGGTGATTCGTTGCAATGTCGGTTTGCCACATTAACCTAAGAATTACCCCACATAATAGTCTGAAACTAGATTGGCAACGCCGTAGTGCGGAAGAACTTCCACGGTTGGTTGCAACTACCTTGGAACAAAGGCAAAGCTTCATGGGCATTATGTCAATGATGTGAAACATATGCACCAAGGCACAGTAGAAAAGTTTGAGTTTTACGAAGGGATATTCGTGCTTTTGGACACCGATCCTGAAATCCCATATTCCACGGGGGGCGAATGTTCACAAGGCTTTGCTAATCTAGTTCTTTGGACCCAAAGCCTTTCCACAAATCAGATCGTGATAAATATATTGTTAGATTCAATTCGGAGAAAACCAAGCTGACTGTTCCTTCTATGCTAGGTTGACCAAAAGCCTAGCTAGATCTACAACCCTAAAAGGAGAAGAGACTTCGTCATGAGCTCTAGATCTCTTCATCAATGCAGTGCTTAAAAAACTAGGAAAAGGAATGAATCATTAGGCTCAAAAGTAAACAATCTGATTAAACCTTTTTTCTAATCGAAGCATGGTGGAAGAAAAAACGAAGCAGAACCTAGGATGGACGAATGCTATTAACAGGATATCGATGCGCAGCTAAGAAGAAGGCGGAGGAGCCCAAGTGGTCGGATTCATATCTAGGATGCGAGAATGGAGGCGATTGAGGCGGAAAATGAAATGTCTCGCTATGGCAGACAGGAATGAGAACCAGAAGATGGAATGGAGGCCGTTGCCGGACAGTAGCCGCCATAGCCGACGACACATCCTAGCATTTTTTTTCGACTTCATTTTCTCTAGCTTTTTTCTTTGTTTCCCTATTTTTTCCCCCCGAAATACATGGCGAGAATCAACCGAATATGCCCAAGGCATCTTGCCCATGAGAGTTATATATGTTTAGAAAAAGTTAAGAGTAGCATCAACTATTGGCTTTTGAAATCAATCTAAATTGGAGTGCTCAAGAAACTGCGCAGAGTGCTCAACCAACTGGTGGATTGGTGGGCAGTAAAATAATCAATCTAAATCTAATCGGGTAATCATTAATGCACTACTTAAAGAAGTAGTAAACATGAACAAGAATGGAACGGGAAGGAAATATTAATTTATCTGTAGATGCAGCAGATGTGGGGCTCTGGTTCATGTCCATTGGTGAATCTCGATGACAGAGACAATAATGACCTCTTTGCTTTCGGCGATGCTAAGCTCGGACCGAAATGTGGTGAAAAAATCAAGCCACAGACTCCGTCCATAGACTCCACACAGACTTCATTTTGTGAAAAGGGGAGAAAGAACAAAAAAAAAAAAATGCCTTGAGCATTACCGGCTTACTACAAAGAGTCATGGCGTTGGTAGGCGGAGCGCGAAATGACTTCGGTTTCCCAAATTGGTGGATTCATTGGAAAATGGGAGAATGTAGGAGGAATTGGGAATGTAGAAATTTAAAAAAAAAAAAAAAATCTTCTAATATTACCTAATCTATTATTTTTTATTAGAGGTAAAGGTATACTAACTTTCGATATGCCTATAAAATAACCCTAGCACTTATACAAAAATGAAAGGCAAATTTATATTTCGCGACCTTTCAAATGACATACACATTTTTTTTTTGCCTTTCTATATGGCGGGCAAATTGATATTTGTTACCCTTCATATCTTGGGGCAATTTTTTGCTGCTTTTTTGATGGGCAAAAAAAGCCCAAAATAGGCATGAAAGCCGTCAAACTTGAACCCTGACGGGAGTGCTATTCCTCCATCAAGGTCTGGATTCAACTAGAAAGTCTGGATTCAGCTGGCAGGTTGATGTTTGCTTTTGTCACATGGGGAGAATAAGGGAGGTATCTAAGAAACCGTGGTTGCATACCATCATCTTTTATAAGAGAGCCAGTGGACCAGTGCATACACCGAAGGAACGCACTACCTTGAAGCAGTACTTGGATGCTTGCTTCATGGCCAAGCTTTGGGATCGCGGCCTGTCACATGTCAAGGTGGCAAATTATCGACGGCGGGGTTCCATGCTCACGAGGGCCCCCACACCACTACTGCGCACCCATCTACCCATGAAAAAGCGCCCGGTTAGGGTGATTGCTTCCATTAGCCGCAGTGCACACCACCTCCCGCGTTGAGGCGGGGAGATGGATTGGGGGCAGCGTGAGGGCCCCAGTGCTGTCGATCTTTGTCAGCGAGGCGCCGTGAGGATGAAAGTCACGCTCTCGGACTTGTCCGGCGTACCCGGCATATCGGGCTCGGTATGCTTTCGGTTAGTTGTGCCCATTAGGCCTTGCATGAGCTATTGAGCCGGGCCTCGTAGGTTTGTTGGGATGCGTACCTCCGGGGAGGTAATGGATCACGGAGACTTCGGTTATGCCCCCCATCAGGCATTAACCTCGGTGTACTTGTGATTATGTATATAAGCGTGCGGTATGTCGACATCCTTATTGCTACTAAGGTTTTCCCGAAACCCGCCGAGGCGGGGTTTTAATCACGGTAATATCGCTGCTTGCTCTCTCTTTGTACTTGGGTCCCATAGGCCAGTTGGTCTCCATGGGCGATAAAATCATATTCTATTCTATTCTATTCTATTCCACACACACTAACGTTGCACACTTTATTGGCTCCCATAAGCGACCTATAGGGGCCGCCATATTTTGGGGATTCGGGGCCTAGAATGCAATGGATTTTGATGGTTCCCATAAAGCGACCACGTAGGGATGTAGGTTTCGGGGATTCGTGGCCTAGAATCTAGTGGATTTTGTTGGCTCCAGTAAAACGACACATAGGGATGTGGATTCTGGGGTTCCCGGCCTAGAACTAGAATCCAGTGGATTTTGGACTCTGGAATCCACATGACTTTATAAAAAGTTTTGAAACTCATGGTACACCTTAAAATTAGACAATGGGCTAAAAGACATTGCAAGGATGTTGCATGCAATTTTTGCATGACTTTTTCATGCGTTTTTGGGGCTTCAAAAAGGGTTAAATTCATGGAAAAAAAATAGAGCATGAGGAGCATGGCTTCATAAAAAAGTACTTTCCGCCTCCTTGAGCTCAAGAATTTGTTGTGTGTTTCTCGTCTAGCACCTTCTCTTGATCTAGCAATTCTTCTCATGAATTGGCTTCTCTTGATCCATGTGGTTAGCTTCTCTTGCTCCACTGGTTAGCTATTAATCAAAGCGTGGATTTCTAGTTCAAGAATTCAATTAGAAGCTAAGTTTCTCCCTTGATATAATGTTTCCAAATTTTCAGTTTACTATGATTCGGGGAAAGGTTGCCTGAGAAAAAGTGGATACTTTTTTTTTTTCATAATCTTTTCGAAGGTCCTATTGGACGTTTCTCATGCATGATTTTTCATATTTGGCTTGAGGATGTGGCTGGGAGCAGATCATTCTTCGGCGCATGCAGTGTGGCAATTCTTGGTATTAAACCGTAGGAGGAGAATGTGTAGAGGTAGCCTTGTTTCCGATTTTGCAGGATAAATTCGGGTTTAACCCATTTTAGTTCTTCCCCTTTCTTCTTCCTTTAGCCTGCGTGATTGGCAGAAGTTTAGTTTATAGAAATACTCTCGTGTTGGATTGTGGCCTTCGATTTCATTTCAGGGGCTATTGATTTCAGCAATTGAAGAGGGGAGAGGTCCTCCTGTACTGAGAAACTAGTCCCTCCGAGATGGTTTCCATGCTGAAGAACATGTAAGCGGCTAAGAGTGTCTTGAAACTAAACCAAGAGATAGCGAGGACGATCAGGTCTTGCCGCTCCCACCCTAGTAGCGGAGACAACTCCACCAACCTTCATATGCATGACATCAGTGAAAAAATGCAAAGCCATATCCACATCAGAATGGGCATCATCTTCTGCCTCTGCAACTCCTATAATACGCAAGTTCAAGCTCCTGGTAACAGAAGATACTGAGGCTGCCTGCTCCTGGCTGCTAGCTCGATACCGCGACTCCTGCTCCCCTTCCCGCTTCAATATAATGTTTCTTCTGGGGCTGTAATTCTGTATCTAGTGTCTGTACCGAGGCATCGCTTGTGCCCACATACTGGGCTTTAGGGTTTGGAACGAAGGCATGTATTAACTGTAACAAGTGTGTCCATCTCTCAATAGACACAATCATAGATGTGGCCGTCATTCCTCCCTCAGAATGAATGAGTCATACATGGTTACGAAGTGTAGGCGACAAACACTGAGCTTGCAGGTCTAGAGCACTTTGGAGATCCTCCCGATCTTGGAAGGTAAATGTACCAGACCTGCTTGTGCCGATATGAAGAGGCCGCTGGGGACCAAAAAGAGAAGATGGCAAATAAGTCGTATTTAATTAAAGTGGGACAAATCTTGAATTTTGGGACTCGGACTGAAAATGGGACTCACACACCATAAAAGAAATTTCTGAATTGATTGCTTGAATAGAATTACACATGACACACATAGAATTGGGTTACTTGTTTTCCTCATAAATTTTACAAACCACTAGTTGAGAAAGTTTTCAAACTTCTCAATATTATGCACCCTCATACAATGATATAGCATGGAGGTTGCTCATGGCCTTGTCCATCTCCTTTCTTGGGATCTTGTGTGTGTTGTCTTTTGCAATGTGAGAACTTGGATATGACCATACCACACACTCCACCAATTCCCTCCTTTGAGGGTCGGAGATAATTGCCCTCCACTTCTTCTCCCAAAGATCGGTGTATTGCTCCTTCAAGTTGCCCTTCTTGTGCCTCCCAATGGGCTTCCAATATTGAATTTGGAATCCGGGGCGCAACTCCTCTCCATCGGGCATAGTGGTGGTCACATCGCAGTGCCACCCCTAACCATATTAGACCGATCCTCATCATCAGGCCTTACTAGCACAAAGTATCATTCCTTGATGTCCTCAAAGGGATCCCACTCGGGAAGATCAAACCACTTCGGCTTTGAGGCCTTACTTCCCACAAACCACTTGGAACCCTTGTTGGGACCCAAGTGAGCATTCTTAGACGTGCTTGCACCTTGAGAACCCTCCCATCTTGACTCGGCAGAACCAGCCTCTTAGCTCCCTCCCACATGGTACATTTGGGTTTCTAAGCATGTCACAACTTTCTCCCGATGTACTTGATTAGGGAGTCCATTTGATTTTTTCTTAAGAGTGGAGGTGTGCTTTCCATTTCCGAACATCATCCCAGTCGTTATGTAATCCTTGATGCCCTTCACCAGTTGGCTAGAGTCTTTGACCTGTCTTGAAGGGAGGTAGTGGTTTTGGCTGCCCTTTAGGAATGAGAACTTCACCAGCAGCACCCTTTGCCACAACTTCGATACCTTGTACAGGCATCCACAACTTGTCACCCGGTCTCCACTTATATTGCATGATTGGTATTCCATCCCTAACCCAAAACTTGAATTGAAGTGGCTTTGTGTGTCCTCATCAACCGGTCCTTGCCATCTAGCAAGTATCCTTCTACAAATGATTTCCAATCGCAACCTCATCCATCAAAGAAAGCCATTGGGTTGGGGTCAATGCAGCTCTCAAACACATCCATTAGTTCGAGGGAGAGTGGTCACGTTTTCTCTCTTGAGCTTGGTGGAGAAAGTTCCAAAGAATCCATCTATATCATCATCGTATGCCCAACCATCATGAATCCCACTTTCACAACTTTGAATACTCCCCTTTGCTGTCAAGTATGACATTGCCCCAAACATCCATCTATTCTTGTTTTCTTTCCAACAGTTGTCCAACTGAACACATAGCTCCTCGGGCGTTGATTTCTCAAGTAAGGGAAATCATCCCAAGTCCTCCTTGATTCACTAGACACCTTGGATGTGAGCTTTTTTATCGCCTTTGGTAACAAAGCGGTTGATCATCCATCAAAGCCTCAAAAATGGGTCTTTGAAGGGGAATACCTCCTCCCTTCTATCGATCCTTTCTCTAGTGTTCTCGGGCACTTGAAAATAGAAGCGCACATGGAAGTTTGGATCATCTCTCCATAGATCAAGCACAAAATGACCATATGTTCCGGTTCCATGACCATGTGTTAATACACCCTTGGGACTTACTTTCATCTGAAAAGCATTTTGACAACGCTTGGGTAAAGGATCTAGCTTTGGCAAGAAAGTCTTGTGTTGGTCCATCTTATCATGAATTATACACAAAAATTTGTCCGGCTGCATCTCAGAAAATGTTCTCCACTGCCAATACAACTGTCTACATGATATTTGGTCCCTTTGGTGATCTGCAAATTGCTCCCTAATTGCCATTCTTTCTTTCTCTATTGCAGTTGATGCAAGTGTATCCTTGAGTTGAATGCAAGTGTTGCACTTTGAGAATGGCATGTGTTGTAGGACACTCACGTCCGAGAAGTGAGTGCTCCATAACTTCTTGAAATGTGATTGAGAAAGAGGCCTACCTCCGGTGGTTTCTAGGATGGAGTTGACCTCCTTAAGGCACTCCTTTTGGATATAGTGTTGTGGCAACACTCTTTTGCACCACTTTTTTGCTCGCTTTCACCTTCGACTTGTGGGGCATAGATTGAGACATGTATCTCACAAAGCTCTCAAGACCCGCAATGGCCTTTAGAGTATTTGCTCTAGGTTTCAAAGTGAGTGCATTACCATGTTGGAACAAAGTGTGCCCTTTTCTAACCTGCTCCCAGTATCTGTAAAATGAAGACTTGCTCACCCCAAGAATCCATCTCAATGCTCTCATACATACCTTCATTCCCCTCAATTGATATAGCAGCCGTCCTGTGTTTTCATCATAGCTGGAATTCCTACACAAGGAGTAAATGAAATTAATCCTATCTTTTTGAAGCTGTCCAATGTATTGGGACCTTATCGCACGCGAGGTCATCCACATTGTAATGCACCGTGCAATCTAGGTTGCAACACTCTTGTCCCCTAATTGCCTCCAGGTTTTCTTTGGTTGGTGCCATACTTTCCATCCTTTCTAAATATTTGTCACTTCTAGGCCTCTTGGGCACCTTTGGCTGCCTTTTATGAAAGACATAGCGTCTCTTCCTTGTGATCAAAGGATGCTCATCGACCACCAAATCTTCCACATGGCCTTGGGTGGGCCTTGGGGTGTGTAGTTCAAGGGGCATTCTAGAGTATCACCATTCTTGTGTGTAATAAATCTAATTGGCCATCTCAACTGAGCTTGGGACTCCAGCAGCCCCCCAGCACACAATGCAATCACTAGAGCTTCCACGGACATGATAGTATCAACTTCCGATAAGAAGCTTCACAATGCCAACTCAAGATGTTCATCTCCCCCTCTCATCATTCACACTATCAAATGGATCAAGCTGCTTATTATGCCCTCTTGCAAATACTGTCGATTGCAAGGGTGCAACAAAAAGGCAACCCATCTTCCTCCATTGGAGCCTAGGGCAATGGCCTCCTTTGGAATTCCCTGGCTCCATTTTACTCATCTCACATGCTCCCCTGAATGAAAAGCTCACATTAAAACCATATAGCCCCCAACACCACAAATATGACCATATGAACCATATAAAACCATACAAACATATTAAATATAATCATATTAAATCATACAACCATATTAACTAAAATCATACAACCATATTAACTAAAAATCATATAACCATATTAAAGCATACAACCACACTCATTCTAAACCATATGTAAACATTGTAACCATTGAAACCATATTAAATACAACCATTGAAACCATATTAAATACAACCATTGAAACCTTATTAAATACATAAGATAATATATATAAACATATAACCTACCCTTTCATATTTTGTCATGGCCACGTGGCGCCTCTTGAGAGGTGAAACCGTGGCCATGTCGGCTAATCCAAGACCGCCACGTCATGGAGGGCATGGCCCTGCGTGACAATGGTTTTTATTATTGCACTTTTACGAGGTTAGAGGGCGGCGGCGGTGCTTGCACCCTCTTCCTCTCCCCCGACCATTCTTCCTCCCCGCTTTCTCGATCCTCTTCCTCCCCCGTTTCCTTAGGCGCCGCTTTACCGATCCGGCGATCGATCGAACCGAAGCGATTCGGCGCCATCTTATGACAAAGACTTGGTCGACGGATCGGGGCGCTTCCAAATACCAAGTTCTCGCATTCATTCATTGTTCGGCGGGCGTTACCGCTGAGAAGAAAGTGAGGCCCTTTTAGTCTTTGCTTTTTAGTTTTACGTAAGTCCTTTAGTGCATTTTTACTTATATTACGTTGTTAGAGGCTCTTATTAATCCCACGATACAATTTACACCCCGACAAATCCTTATTCACGCTTTGCCAACGACTATACCCACATGGAAGCGAACTTGAAGCCTCCTCCTCATCCAAAGAAAATCTTCCGGTATGTTTTTGTAATATCATACCCTTTTTAATCTCATTTTTTACTGTCTTTGTTCTCCACCGTTCTCATCTTTGTTCTCCACCATTCTCTCGCTTTCTCATTAATCTTTGTATTGTTTTACGTTTTTTGTTATCTTTTTTTCTTGCTTGTGGTTGAATTGAATACATTGTCTGAGCACAAGTGAGAATAGTGGTTAGAGTAGTAGCAACAACCAGATAGAAATCATCAGACCGTGTTAGGAAGTAAGATATTGCAGAAAGCATTAACAGAAAAATAACTAGGAATGTCTTTCTCCCAAAGAAGAACTTCGAATAGGAATTGCTTCCACGTAATCTCCATTTCTAACTCACAAAGAAATCCAATCGCAGGAGACATGCAGAAGGGAGTGGCGAGTTGAGAATATTCTTGCTTGCCAAATCCAGAAGCAGTTTTCTTCTCGACTGTGGCGAGAACTTCTCGACTCGCGAGGCGAAGAGGGAGTGTACACTGGATCAAGGTGTTGAGGATTCTCGACCATGATTCGGGATTGCACAGCTACCCAATGTCTTCACATTCTTTAGAACCCTCGCTGCAGCCTTCTCGACTCGCGGAGTCGAGAATGTGATACCTGCCAATGGCCCTTTGTGCAAATGCAAAAGCCCACCCAAATTGAAAGCCACCTCCTTCGAACCATGCTCATCGAATATTGCGGAGGGACCGGCTCCCGACCGGGTGGAGGCCCTCGCGACTAACCACCGAGGTGTTGGCCGCCTAATTGCGGAGTCGAAAACGCAGGCTCTAGTGCACTCTAGAGCTGGCCTCAGACAGTCTTTTAACCACTCTCCTTTCTATCTTCCCGTGACATTGGGTAAGGGAAGTGGTTTTCACCGCCTGCGCCAACCTTAGCAACCCAATTCTCCCGCGTGGTCGCAATGGCCTCTACCCAATCAAAGACCGCCTCCTTCAACCATCTTCGCCGGGCTATTGGCGGGGATGGGCTCCCACGGGGCGGAGGCCCCGCGACCAACAACCGGTGCTGGGTCGCTCACTTGCGGAGTCGAGAAAAACGCCAGCTCTTAATCCCTCTAGGCGCGGGCCGGTCTTAACCGCAGCTCTCCTTCCTATCTTCACCGGGACTGCGAAGGGGAAGTTGTTTTGGTCGCGAATTGCTCAGCAACCGCAGGGAAACCGCAGGGAACTTGCCATGCATTCATTTCGCGAGTGGAATGCCTTACCAACAGGCACTCCATGTAGTAATGCCATCCGGGAGTTCACCATTGGCTAAGGCATTCCGACTTGCGGTAGAAATGTGAATACCGAGAAGCATTCGACAGCTAATTCGAAAGTCATCAACAGAGCCGATTCCTCACGGTAGAATTAATCTACCGGTCGGTACACTCTACGCGCGAAACCATAGAGCTTTAATGCGCATTCTACCAGTGGGAATGCCTTAACCCGGCGGCACTCCGTGTGTACTAACCGGAGTTCCGGATGGCAAAGGCATTCTCGACTTGCGTAGTCGAGGAATGTAGACAAAGCGACCAACGCATGCATTCTCGACTGCAAAGTCGAGAATCCTTAGCCGACCAATTCTCCCCATGGTAGCAGTGGCCTCGACCGGTCGAGTCACTCTCCTTCTCGAACCATCTTCGCCGAATATTGCGAAGGGAGGGGCTTGACCGGGTGGAGGCCTCTACAACCAACCACGGGAAACCACGAGAGGAAGCCAAGGCTTGCATTCTCTACAAGTATCTGCACTTTCTATTCTCCTGTTTTTAGTCCCAAGTGCCTCTAGCACATGTCCGAGCCACTCTCCTTGAACCATCTTCCCCGAATATTGCGAAGAGGAGTGGTTCTGACGAGTTGGAGGCCCCTCCTCGACTAACTACAAGAGGATGCATTTGAACCGCATCTCCCGGGCCTTAGTCCTAGCCTGATCTATGTACAACATTCCAAGTAAATGTCCATGAAAAAACACACCTAAAAAGCGGAACTGTTCTTTTTTACCCCGATCCATTGTTTCCTTGCCGAGCATCTCTCAACCCGTAGAGTAAATCATCTATCGAAGCTGAAAAATGCTCGACAAAGAAACAATGAATCCGAGCTTATCGGCGGTTCCATTATTTAAACACATACGGCATGTTCTACAAGCGAAATAACATAGGCATCTCAAAACTCACCTCTTCACGCGTGAATTCCTTGGGCCATCAGATCACGGATCCCGCGGCCTCACCTAGAGTCTTTGCTTCTTCGGGGTCTCTTCAAGAGTGTATTCGCATCTAATACTTGTATCATCGCGATTCTCGTATCCCCGCTCCATGGCGCGGTGTAGAGTTCCTGGTATTAAAGGTAGCTCCTCCGCTTCCTACCTTAGCTCCGTGCTCATCGATCAAATCAACTGCTTGCAATAGGACGCGGTCGGGAAAAACATATAAAAGGCGGCATTTAGCGACTTACCGCATCGCGGCGCCATTCCTAAGTCGCTAACGTTCGATGCTCCCCTCGAACTTCGAGGTCCCCAATGCCGCGGGAAGATAAACTTCGCCTCCGCTCACTTAGTCCCTTGATGTGATTAAATTTCTAAATAGTGTTTGGGCGGCTAAAGCCGACCGTCTTTGTACTTTAGCCCGCTTCTTTTCATAAATGATTGCATGTCCTTAACTTCAAATTAAAGAACACGCCCGATCTTTTTACATGCAGTCCTAAAACTCACAACGCGGAGGAGACTTAATTCTGAGGGGTCAAGAGGATGAGAGGGCATCTCGACATGACTCCGGGCCCAAGAAGCGAAGGCCGGGAGGGGATGCTTCTACCAACGAAGAAGAAGAAGACAAACACCCCTGTGTGAGCTCACGAGGTTTTTTTTGTCAAATACCTTAATCGATCCATCCTTTCATCTTGGCAAAGATTCACCGCGACTCACCGGTGATCATCGGGTCAACTCCATTCTTCGGCATCGAGGGATCGAGACGAGCTTCTTGAAACAAAGAGCAGATTCTGGTGGTATGTCGAGGTATCGATTAAGGGGAAGGAGAAAGATCTGTTTCTACACCAAAGGGACAAGAAGAGCTCCGAGACAAGTACAAGAAAAATCGGTGTTGTGCTCTCCGGCCTCGCCCAGATTCAAAGCATTTAACACTACATGTCGAGGACTGCCAGAAGAGTAAGTTCTATCGCACCAAAAATTAGCAGTTTCAAATTATTCTCACTCTTCCATGAGCAAGGCTAAGGGCACCGAAAAAAGGCTTGGTTTTTAAATTGTCGTAACCTTGGGTGGAAGGATCTGAAGGGATGAAGGAGGCCGAACCCTAACATCCGGGGAGCTTGGTATGGAGATTTCCGAGTCGTCGGGAAAACTGCTCAATACGGGAGCTTCACTTCTACCGTGGTTGAAGACTCTACAACACTCTACGTTGGGGGAATGAAGTTGTGGTTCATACACAAAAAGTCCACCAAAAACAAAGATGGGGATGATGACACCACACCTGGGAGGAATCTTATGAGGAAGGAGACGAAGATATGGTCGAGTCCCCAAACCTCATCCGTATGATCAGATCAGGATTTCACGTGAGGGGCATGAAAATGGAGCCGCCTAGCTCAAGATTATCCGCTGGGAATATCACACAAAACGCCGACATTAGATCTACCAAGGTTTGCACGTGAGATGCCGCTTTGTTCAACCATTGTGAATTTAATCCAGCACACATGCCGGAGATTCTGAACGATGGTGCGACATCCTGCTGCAGATCCAATGCCTGCAGATGTCATACCTTTTGTGCAGATCGACATTGTGAGTTGTTCAAATGGAAGTCCCCGAGGAAGATCCGGCGGAAAAGACGTCCGGGCTGGGTTGTAGACTGGCCAGCATTCGCTGAGGGCGCCTCAAGTATTGCAGACGAGAAGGAGGTGCCCGCAAAGGATCAAGGATAGATATGCTGCTTTGTGAGTGCAGAGTTCTTCTAGGCGGAGACGCCGCCCGAACCTAACCGGCGGCAAAGATTAGCCAATGCTTTTAACACAATAGCAAATGAAAGTGCCGCCTACGAAGGTAAATAACTCTCTGGTCTTTTCCATTCTCGCTTCGAAGTCGAAAGCCCTGCCATCCTAACATTTGCCGATTATCATCGGGTTTCGACTCGCGAGAAAGCCGGGTAAATACGTAAAATCAAAGGATGTAGAGCTTTCGACTCGCGAGTCGAGAAAACCCTTAGCCAAAGAAGAAAATTAGACATTCAAAGGACTTTTTTCGACCAGCGAGTCGAGAAAGCCCTGCCATCCTAACATTTGCCGATTATCATCGGGGTTTCGACCATGAGTCGAGAAAGCCGTGGTAAATACGTAAAAATCAAAGGATGCAGAGCTTTCTCGACTTCGCTGAAATGAGAAAACCCAGAAGTAAAAGAAAATTAGACATTCAAAGGGACTTTCTCGATGCTGGTCGAGAAAACCCGGCTACTATTTACATCGCTTTATTCCGTGTTTGTAGATACTTTCATGCTCCTCGACATTGGTACATTGTCCTAATGCAGCCCTTATCCCTCGAATCATACACGCTTAGGGCAACAAAGGAAAAGCATTGGGTTGTCCTCGGCCCTAAAGGAAACAGGCTCCCTGATAAGTGGAAGACCTTTGAGAAACTATGCATATGTTCTCACGGAGGGACAGGAAGATGACGAGGAGAGGAAGAAGAGGAGAAGAAGAAGAGAACACCAAGGAAAGGCAGGAGTCTCTCTCGTGACTAATATGACCTCATTCTTAGCACCGAGGCGTCCGGGGAGAAATGGACTCCACATATGGGCTCAATGGACAAGAGGCAAGTCAAGGACAAAGAATGGAGAATTTCCAAGCGTGCCGGACCCCAAGTTGTTTGACAAGCGCTCATGAAGAGGATACTGGCCTCACGGGACAAAGAAACGCTTTGACCTACAAGGCAAAATCTTGAGGGAACAATCCTGCTAAGGAAGACCAGGAGTTCTAAAATGCGGGATCAAAGGATTATGCCACAGCCCTAAAGCGACAAATATATTAGAAGAAGGCATCACGGAGTTCTGCAACGTTGCATCTAATGAATACCATGATTTTGATTATTACAAGGAAAAGGCTGCCCTTGATGAGGAAGACATGAAGGAATTGAACCGCCTATGTCAACCCTACATCAACACCAAAGCTGAAGGCGTAATCGTTAAAACCCTTCCTTTCCCTCGAACGTGCTATGGCAATTCTCAAAAGGAAGCTTGGATTCGGGTGGTCCCATTTAAGGCGCATTTATAGCTCCCCCATTTCTGGTTACTTTGGGACACAAGGGATTTGGTGGTCCGAACTGCACTGACCCGTGGCACTATTTGCCATCAATATGATCAAGACCCCACCCTTTTTATGACAAAGATGACATAGAGCGAAGGTACAAGACGGTTCGGACATGACCGACCTGGATACTTTCAGTTTCCTTGTCTTTTGCATGCCGGGTAATCAAACAACTCTTGTCTCCCAATGGGCAAAATGATATTAACTTCACCAACAAGATCATGCACTCCATATACGAACTTGATCATGAGTGCACTTGGCTTGCCGGAAGGCACCAAGCTTTGCCAACATAGTTTTGGTTTTGATTTCAAGATCGGTGGTCGACTTCGATAAGTGGTGGTCTAGCGAGCATCATTATCTCGACAAGTTCATGATCTCTCAAGAGCAGATGGAACCCCCGGAAGGGGGGCAGATTTATGGAGGATGTTCCATCGATGGACAAGGTCAAAAAAGATGGTGCGACGGGTCCTATACATAGAATTCCTATCCGCCAAGAGTTATCAAGTACTTCATAACCAAATTTTGGTCGAGGAAGATCAAATTGTATGCGAAGTGGTACATGAATGGCCTCGTTCTCTCGGGGGCTATCTTGCTTGGAATGAAACCTATATCCGTGGTTGGAAATAAGGACATGGTTGAAACCATTCACCATACCTGATCTCGCTTCATGAGCATTTCAAGGGGAGGAAGACAAATGGAAGCAGAAAGACGGCGAGGACGAGGGAGACAAAGTCGACTTGAGACGATAATGTCGAAGGTTTGGACCAGAATGTTTGCCGAAAACATTATTGAAAACCCTGAGATTGAGGTGAGTTTACTTTTGTTTATCGGTGTTTCTCGACTCGCGAAGTCGAAAAAACGTTTCAATACCTTTTTTTTCATTCTCGACTTCGCGAGTCGAAAAAACTCGCTTCCTTTCTCGATGATGTCATCATTTCAGGAATTCCGCGTCAACGACTCCGGATCATTGTCATTGGAAAGCATCGGTTCACTTCACGAGGAGGAGAATGCACTTCACAAAGACAATCCAGAGCGACACATCGCTAACAAATGTAAAGGACCGGAGAAGATAATGATCCCGCATTTGGATCCCGATGAACCGGAAATATGGTCGAGCCAAACTCCAATCGGGATCCAAATTTGGTCCCACCAAGCTTGTAATATTTGACGTCAATGGAGTATTAGCTGCGGTATACCACGACAAAGACGCCCCCCGAGATTAACACCTCGCATATCCCAATGAAAAAAGTGAGCATAAAAAAAAGTGTATCCGAGGCCTAGAGCTAAGGAAATTATTGAATGGTGCCTCGAACGGGATTCAAGTGGGCATATGGTCTTGTATGGCAAAGAAAAATATTGTCAATGTTCTTGATGTTCTCGGCATTTCAGTTTTGAAGTTCAAGTTCGTTTGGGGAAACGAAAAGGTCGAAAGCATGTGAAGGACCTCGATCCAGCCATCACAAAGGGGAAGCCTATAATGGTGAAAAGGCCGACGGGGTTTATGAGCAATTCGTGACTATGGCAAACACAACATCACGATCATAGACGACTCCGCCTACAAGTGCTATCATAACGCCAAAAAATACAATCATTGCTAAGCCATATCGACCAAGAATATGAGACGGATAGGTGGTTGTCCTTCGGACTCGTCCCTGCCTTGGCGGAATCCCTCTTTGCCATTCTTGTCGCTGATGTGCTTACGAACTATCCGAGCCTCACGGACCCGATCCAGAGAGCAAGCGATCATGAAAGCTATGGACGACAAATACTTTGGTGAACAAGAAGAGTGACCCCTGCTTTCGGATAGTCAAATTGTGTGAATATTGTAATCGAACGTGAACACATGTATTGACCATTTTGTAATGAATATACTTGTATATTGAGTTTTGATGCCTTTCTCGACTCACAGTGCGAGAAAGGCATGCTTGTCGTGTTGATGAAATGCTTGTACAATCTATTATGATAATGCTTGTACATTGGGTTTCTGACTTTCTGACTCGCGAAGTCGAAAAGGCATGCTGGTTGTCTCGCTTGACAAAAGCATTTGTATGCTTCCGGTATGTGATTGGATGCAACCATATTCTAATGAGAATGGTTGTACTTTTGACTTTTATGGGCCTTTCTCGACTTCATGAGTCGAAAAGACACTACTTCCCGTCATTGGATGCGAATTGTATGGAATGAATGTTCTCCGCTGTAATTTGATTTCAACATTCTTTTCTTCGTTTTGACTAATGGCACCGTAATTGTTAATCATACTCTCCTTGCTCCAGTGGTTTAGGCACGATCCGGCACCCGGCCACAGATCCCGCTCAGCATCACGCGAGACCGCTCCAGGCGACACTGATCCAGCTCAAGGCGGAAGAAATACCGCTCAGCACAGATCCCTCCGCGCTACACTCTTGCCCGCCTTTGGGACAAGGTTGCTCGCGAACCAGAGGTTGCTCGCTACACCACAGGGATAAAGAACAGTGAAGAACAAAGAGATAGTCCAGAAGCTCAAGGCATCTTGCAAGCATTGCATAACATCCACGGAGGTTGGGGATGGAGCATATTCGATGAAAGGCCGGGAGGCGAGTGGAGAAGTCGGGTGGACAGTCGGGTAGGGTAGCTCCAGAGGCACCTCCACGTGAGGCATTCCACACTCTTCAGGTTGCCCCCAAGGCTTACGAGGCGGCATGAAGAAGCGCCACAAGTTAATCCCCTAAGGTGGACCACCTACCAAGATGATGTAATCAGAGTGACAAAGAAGACCGCCATGGTCTCTGCGGTCCATGTAAAATACATTGTATCTGTTCAATTTATTAATAAAAATTCATTTTCAACTAGATCTTTAGTTTCAAACTTTAATGAATTTCCTTTGTTTCAGTTGCATTGTTTTTGTTCTCGACTCGCGATCCTGGGAAAACTGCAGCACAGCTCGGATTCAGAGTTTTATTCAAAAATTCGAATTAAGGATAGTTTTCGGGTCGGGGTGCTACTTTTTATGTAAATTAACCGGGTTCCGAAAAAAAATGGGAATGGAATGAGTCCCACTTTAATTAAATACGACTTAAATCCATTATTACACTGGAATTAGCTTGCCCCTGACCATGGAGTTTTATGCTACACCGAGCACTTGTGGGACGAGGGACCTCCTGTGTGAACAATGATTCTGAGTAGGAGGCTTTTTCTTTTCCTTGGCCATCCTTACACCAAATCTCTCCTTATTACTGGACCTTTCTGTCATGGTGAAGCTCTCTAAATGAAATCAAAGCAGGTATATATAAAAGTTAAACACAAAAAGCGTAACCAAACATATCATATATCATCAGAAAGATCTCGGAGAGAGCTTTCCAATGCAATAAGCCTCACCTGAAACGGAGTCCTGGATCAAAAGTTATGCTAGAAACTGTGTTATCGGCGAAAAGCTGTGCTACATGGCGCCTAGGGTTTCAGGGTTTTTTTTTAATATTTAATTTAGTTTCATAAATCTCAGATTTTATTTCTTGTATATTGTTTAATCTATTCTTATATTTTTAGGGTGTCATCAACATACCAGACTTGAGCCAGTGCAGCCTATGACCATGGAACACCGTCTTCATCCGTGGGGATTGGTGAGCGGCATCGACCAGCCGGCAACCATTAGCAACATCGTTGATTGATAAGTTTCCCTAGCACCCTCATAAGCATTTATTGTAATAGTTTCTTTATGTTTTTATTAGAAAATGTGCCCAGCGTTGCTAGGCTTTTTGTCAGGCATAAGTTCAAAGAGAAAAAAGATGAACCACAGAGTTGAGTTGAGAACATCTAAAGAGAAAAAAATTGTATAAGTACGATGTTAGTGCCAGAGAGAACTGCATCATTTATAACCGCCTTTTTATATAATTAAAACATGTTGGACTATGTGTGGCAAAGTACATATAAAATGTGTATTTGTGACTTTTGAAACTGGCATAATGGTGTTGTTAGTTAAAAGGTCTATAAGGGCTGTAGGATTAATAGTCTATAATGAGACTCTATATGGAATACAATTTAGAGTAACATATATGGTGGTGTTAGTTAGAAAGTCTTTATGGTTCTAATATTTATAATGAGATTTTCTACGGAAAACAATTTAGAGCAATATATATGCAATATATTGTGTATATGTTTTGGAAACTTTTGAGCTCAATATATTAACTTAGAGATATTATTTATCTAAACATATATAAAGCATATTCCTTTTTTCCGTCCGCCTCGAAAATAAAATTATTTTCTCCCCGTCGTCAATAAACTGTGTTGAATATTTTCTTTACATCCACCGCCATGTGCACAGCTATGGGGAGATTTGGCTTATGGCGAACAGAGCTAATCTACCGCCGATCCGCAAGAGAAAATGCCGCCAATCTGCAAGAGAGGCCGGATTGCATGGAGGGCGTTGGCGTTGGAATTAGATCTCGCTGAGGGAGGTGTTTGGATATGCGCAGGGCGGCATCCCGACTATCTGTCACAAAGTTGTGGCCGATATGATTCTGTTTTGGCTCTCTCTCTCCATTTCAATACGGCTGCGGCTGCGGCAAACAAATTTCTTGCAAGGAAAGAAAACTAAAACCGATGATGCAGGCTGCGTCTCTGCTGTTTGTTATCTGTTATGATGTGATGGAGATATGAACTCCACCGGAACAGAGGTTTGAATCATCTTATGGTATGTTTGGCCTTGCCCTCTTTCCATTATATGAAGCAATGGGCTCCAACTTCCCCTGCAGCGTTAGGGCCAAGAAACTCCGGTGCCATAGCCACAGCCGCCACTGCTGCTCCTTAGGTTTTCGCCGTTGTCAGATTCCACTGGCGCAGTTAGTTAACATTCAACAAATCGGACATTCAAATATCTGTGGCCTTCAAGTATCTGTGAGCATATGTGATTGCATTTGGAGGAGTCGCAATTGGCAGCATAAATGCATAAGATGCTGATATTGCACCAGTTAACATAAGAAATAGTGGATGCCTATGTATTGACAAAGCAACATCTGCTAGAAGTGGAAGAAAAATAGTTGCTACTGATGCAAGTGAAAATGGAGAGAGACGGATGGAAGAAAGAACAACAGATCTATATTGATAGAATATCAAGAACACAAAGGTAGGTCGGCTGATATTATCAGGCGACTACAAACTCCAAGACAAAGCGCGTACTAATCTAAAGAAGGATCTGGATTTAAATAGATCCAGGTACAAACTGCATGTCTAAATAAGGAAACTAATAACTAACTAGTTTGTTGTAACTAGTTTGTTGGAGATTCTTTCTGTCACTGTATATCTCTAACAGAAATATCTGTGCCACGTGATCAATCTGCAACACCCCCACTCAGTGACAGGAGAGAATCAGGACCCCCACTCAAACCAATGGCTGCAATAAATTTGAGATGTTTAGGCCGAGCAAGGGCTTTAGTAAGCATGTCGGCAGGCATCTCATCTGTAGGACAATATTGAAGACGAATTGTGCCATCTCGAACAAGATTACGAATGAAATGATACTGAATATCAATATGTTTGATCCGTCGATGAAGAACTGGATTATGCGCAATGGCAATAGCTCCTTGGTTATCCACATGGAGAAGAGTCGAACTTGAATCAGTGAGCTGGAGTTCAGTACATAAACGTTGGAGCCAAATGGCCTCTCTGGAAGCATGTGATAGTGCTACATACTCAGCTTCAGTGTTGGATAAGGAAACACAAGACTGTTTGCTGCTACTCCAGCTTATAGCGCCACCTGCAAAAGTGAAAACATAGCCCGAAGTAGACTTCCGATCGTGATGGTCGCCTGCAGTCGGCATCACAAAAGCCTTGCACAGACTGTGTGGAATTAGCAGAATAATGGAGACCATGATCAACCGTGCCTGTTAAATAACGAAGAACCCTTTTGAGAGATGCGCAATGGGTGTTTTTAGGATCATTGGAGAATTGAGAAAGCTTGCAAAGGGGAAGAGCAAGGTCTGGGCGAGTAGAGACAGCAGCAAAATTGATCATTCCAAGGAGATTACGGTATTGAGAATGGATGTGTTGAAGAGATGGGGAACAAGGTGGATCATCAGGGAGCAAGTGAAGGCCAAATTCAAGAGGAGTAGACACGGAATTGCAATCAAGAAGCTTGGATTTTGCAAGAATATCGGATATGTATTTGGTTTGTGTGAGAGAAAGATGGCCAGTGGTCTGGTTATAAGCAATTTGAAGACCAAGGAAATAGTGAATTTCTCCAAGATCTTTCATCTTAAAGAAAGTGTGAAGTTGATCTTTAAGCTGTTTCAGATCAAATTCAGAGGCAGCAATGATCAAGAGGTCATCAACATAGCAAAGGACAGTGAGAAAGGAAGGCTTGAGGCGAAAATAGACTGAGGGATCTGCATCACTGCGCTGAAATTCCAGTTGGTGAAGTGTCTGATCAAGCCGGGTGTACCATGATCTCGAAGCATGTCGAAGGCCATAGAGAGCTTTATGAAGACGGCAAACCTGATCTGAATCACCGTAACAAAGCCTTGGAGCTGTTCTAAATAAACTTCTTCAAGGAAATCACCATTTAAAAAGGCATTTTGAACGTCCATTTGATGGACAAAATAACGTTTGAAGCAAGGATATGCAAGGAGGGTTCGAATTGATACCATACGAGCTACGGGAGCGTACGTCTCTTCAAAGTCAATACCTTCTATTTGATTGAATCCGCGAGCTACCAATCTTGCTTTAAAACGAGCAATGTCCCCATTTGGATGGTATTTGAGCTTATACACCCACTTGCAAGAAATAACAGGCCTGTGAGTTGGACGAGGTACCAAAGACCATGTCCCAGCTTCATGAATGGAGTTCATCTCCGCTTACATAGCCTGAATCCAGGCATCTTTGTGTGGATTGTGGAGTGCTTGATGATATGTGTATGGCTCAATAGGAAGGACTTGAGAGAGAAAGGAGTAGTCTTCTGCCCATACAGGGGCTTTGCGAATTCGGGTAGAGCGAGGAGGTAAGGAAGGCAATTCAGGTGGCATAATGGTAGGAGACAAAGGAGCAGGTGGGACAATAGATGGAGCAGATTGGACAATGGGTGGAGAAGCAGGTGGGGCTGGGTCTTCATCAAAGGAAACAGGATCGTCAACGGGAATGGGCATATCAGGGGTCGCAGGTGGAGTGCTTGGAGCAGAGGGCTCGAATGGAGCATGATCTTCTAGAAGCACGAAATTGGGAGGCAAGGGCAAATGGTGACAGGGCTGGGTTTCTTGAATTTAACATGGCAGTGAGCATAAGCTTTCGCTTGGACAATTGAAAGAGGCGATAGGCTTTGCTAGTGAGGGAATATCCAAGAAACATACAAGGTAATGGATGGAGGACTGAGTTTGGAAGGAGGTTTAGGCAGATAGGCAAAAGCCTGACATCCAAAAACTCGAAGGTGAGATAGGTGGATGGAGTGACCGGTCTAGACTTCTTCTGGAATCTTGTTATCAATGCTTCGGTGAGGAAGGTGATTGATGAGGTAAACTGCTGTGTTGGCTGCCCTCTCCCAAAACTTTAGAGGAACATGCATGTCGAATAAGAGAGTTCAATCATCTCTAATATGGTGCGATTTGCATCGTTCGCCCGCCCATTCTGCTCTGGAGAATAGGGGACTGAGAACTGATGAACAATGCCATGAGTGGAGCAATATTCTTGAAATGCCCGAGAAGAAAATTCGCCCCATCCGTTCGTAGAAAGTACAAGTGGATGGCCATAATCCGCCGGCTTGTGCATGAAAAGCAACAAAGTGAGAGAAAGTTTCATTTTTTTGCTTCAACAAGTATATAAATAGCTTAAGGCGGTGGATCATCAAGAAAAATCAAGAAATATCGTGCACCTCCAAAAGTAGGTTCTGAAAATGGACCACGAGATCACTGTGGACTAACTCAAGAAGTTGAAAGGCTGAAGAAGACACAGGAGAGAAGGGACTGCGAGTGATCTTTGTCTGCAAACAAGAAGGGCAATCAGATTTTGGAGTGGACGGAAAAAGCTCTTTTTGGGCAGGAATTTGAAGCCCCAGAGGAGCAGGGGTGACCAAGGCGAGATGCCGATGTGAGGATGTGGAGGAGCATAAGAAACACATGCATACTCGGAAGGGACAAGAACATCTAGGCGGTAAAGATTCCCAACTCGAGTGCCTGTAAGAAGGGTATGGTGACGGGAATTTTTAATGAAACATCGATCAGAAACAAAAGAGACATGGAGGCCAGCAGTTGTTAGCTTGCTTACAGATACAAGCTGCTTATGTAATCCGGGAACATGGAGTACTTCTCGAATAATCTTGCGGATGCCAGAGGAGAGCTTGACTGGAACATGGCCAGTGCCAACGCCATATTAAAGGTTATTGTCACCCATCAACACTGATCGTGGATTTTGAAGAGGAGAATATGTGGAGAAACAATGACGGAAGGGAGTCATATGGCAAGTAGCTCCAGAGTCTAAGTACCAAGCAGGGTCTGTGGCATGAGGGCGGCCTTCTTGGGCAGTGCATAAAAATTCTGAGGCTGAAGGGGGTGTGTCAAGCAGTGGTGGCAAATCAAGTGGTGGAGGCAAGCTTTCTTGGGTGTCTGATAGAGAAAGATCATGGACTTGAACCAAATTGTTATGTTCACCGTGGGGTTGCGCTTTTGCAATGTGGGCTGGAGCATTGCATTCCTTTGCAAAATGGCCGATCTTCTGGCATCTAAAACAGGTGACAGTAGCTCTGTCAAGCTTTGGGCGTCGGGGAGGCTTGGAATCTGCAAGCATAAGTGTGTCAGATGTACCTTTGGTCTGGCCTTGTCCTTGCCTGAGAGCTTCATCTTGAATCCGATCAATGGTGGCTTCATAATGTGTAATCAGACAATCGCCCTTCAAGATTTATAATAAGCCCTTCAAAGCAGTTTGGAAGGCTGTTCAATAAGAGGCATACTTTCTCATCTTGAGTAATCTGAACCCCAGTTGCATCAAGATCATCAATCATGTTCTTGAGGCGGCATATATGTGATGTAACATCGCCTCCATCAGATAACTTGAGCTCATATAGAGCCTTCCTTAGAGCAAGACGATTCCCGACTGCTCTAGATGCATAGTGGTTGTCAAGCAGAGAGAACATCTCACTTGCAGTTTTAGCCCCTTTTACTAAACGTGCAGGTGTATCACCCAGGCTGGTGCAAAGGATTAACCGAGCCTTGCGGTCTTTTTCCATGGAATCATCAGTTTTCTTGGTGGAATCATCTTTTCCATCAAGAACAATAGAAATGTTACTGCTGCTGCTGGGAGAAAGATTTGTGATCTTCCACAAATTTTTATCCTCCAGGACCATCTGTAGGCGCCATCGCCACATCTGGTAATCCTTGCCATCAAACCGTGGCATCAAACGCCAATCAGAAGGAGAAATATTTAGAGTTGAATCCATCGAGTAGAGAAAGAGAGACACAGTAAGTTTTGGAGAAAGTAAAATGAAAGCAAACGGCTTATGCGGAGGAATTAGGTCGTGGGCCCATAACCTGATGCAAGTGAAAATGGAGAGAGACGGATGGAAGAAAGAACAACAGATCTATATTGATAGAATATCAAGAACACAAAGGTAGGTCGGCTGATATTATCAGGCGACTACAAACTCCAAGACAAAGCGCGTACTAATCTAAAGAAGGATCTGGATTTAAATAGATCCAGGTACAAACTGCATGTCTAAATAAGGAAACTAATAACTAACTAGTTTGTTGTAACTAGTTTGTTGGAGATTCTTTCTGTCACTGTATATCTCTAACAGAAATATCTGTGCCACGTGATCAATCTGCAACAGCTACAGCATTATTTGAGGTAAACTCTGTCACTAAGCTAACAATCAAGGCTATAATTTTTTATCTTGATCAGACATAAAATTTTCAAGCTGTTGTTTTAGCTCTAAGATAGAATCATCATGAGATGTAGAGCCTACCTGTCTATATCCATTTTTTCCTTCGCCTGTATCCTGATCAAGCTGTTGTAATTCCTTAAAATGAGCAAGGTCTTTCTGGATCTCCTCGTTGAACTTAGCCATTTCGAATTCAACATCCCTTGCTATTGTGCTTTTCAACTCCATAATCATATCTTTAACTGCTACAGCCAGAACCTCATGAATAGATTGGGTAACAATTGCCCTTATGATTTGCATCATTTCTTGTTGCAATAGACCCCCTGTTAGCAAGTTCGAAGTTAAGTCCTGCGAGCCAAAATTTGATAGCGGGCCTTGCATCAGGCTTGAATTTAGCGATGTGGCAAATGTTAAAACGGTTTTCCCTGTTACAGATAGATGCTTCGGGTCTGCTGCAAAGCCATCCGAGTAATCAGATGCTTCCGAATCTATTTCGGCTCAGCCAATGCAAAACCTGAATGCAGAATGGCAATATTATCTAAAACTAAAAATGAGGGCTACAAATAAATCTTCAATTCCTTATCTAACACAGCAGCAATGGATTACCTCCACCCAATAGAAGGACTATGTCCCAAGGGAGTTGCTTGGAGCCACCCCAATCCATAAGCTTCGCACCAGGGCTACGCTTGTTTGGTATAATGAAGGGAATCGCCGCCATTAAAACCTATAGTCTTAATAAACAACATTCAATTCTGTATGTAAATGCATATGCATGTCGCAAAATGGGGTAAAATATGCATAAGAATAAAGTCCTATACTGCTTCATAACGGAAAGCATGAGGCACAATAGTTCTAACATTACCTGGCTATAACACATTGCATTAATTATCCACAAACTCTAATACGCCTATAAAGATGACAAGATTGAATATCCTGTAAGTTATCCATTACAATGAGGAAGTGTGGATATGAAAACACAATCTCAAGTATATGTACAGGTGTTTGGCCGAATTTTGCACTTTGTCCTGTCTTATGCCCTATATTAGTTTGCATAATTTCATTTTTGGTTTATAGGTTTCCATATGATTTAGTTGTGTCAGTTGAGCAAGTGCATTATATTGGCATCAGAAGTAAACTGTATATGCCACGTAGCTTTTCCACTGAGTTCATTTTTTAGACATCATTTTCTAATAAGGTCTGATGTGTGAGAGATGTATGAACTCCCTTATATTTGAATTCACAATTTGTATTCTCATTTTCTTTTATCTAACGAGTGTGTCTTATATACGTTAAAGTGTTGTGTCAATTCCAAGAAGACATGCATGGATACAGAATCTCTTCTTCACTGCGAGCATCATTGTGTAGATAAACTAGATAAGCTTTTGAAGTTATTTTGCGTCATTGGGTATAATTTTTTCTTCTATCCTTAAAAATAGGACATTGTGCACAATATTTTTAGTTGTCTTTATACAAAGGGTTTTGATAGTGCATAATGTGCTCGATTCTATTGCTTCTAGATGGTCACCTAGTGATTGAAGCAGTCCAGCATTCTTCAAAGTTTTGCAATTGATCAAATATATTTGGAGATCAATTATTTCAAAATATATCAACATTGGTCTATCTTCCTAATAACGGACGGTAGCACACTGTTGGTCATATGAGCAAACAATATTAATTGTATATAAACAATAGGAGGGGAATATGCTACTTTTAGCATTCGGCTCATGACATGGATGTTGATTTTAGACAACTGAAGAGTGTTGATGTGTTTTGACATAATTTTGGTTATGTTTCTACAAAATAATGCACATATTATGTATACAAGAATGGGAACTTCCCCTGCATGGCAGAGGAAATTGTGCCGACGCGCGAAGTGCAAAGGTGCAGTTGACTATCATGGGGTGTTGAAAACAAAAAATGCAGGACGAACAATAGTGGGAATACCATGTGATCGACTATAGCACCTATCTATCATAATGCACAAAAACACGAGGCAATAGTGGGGGTTCAATACTCCCAAGCATGTTTTCTAGCTATCTGTTCAAATTGCTACATCAAGTAGTCCTAGCATTCCTAGCCTATAGATGAGCCAAGTTAGATGGATTAGGAGTTAATAATGGGTCTAACTACACGTGTTTAAACAAAAAGAAATGGTCAGAAGTTAGCTCTCTGATTGGGAATTTCTCACCATTGGATAATGGATTTAAGTGAACAAGTTAGGAAGGTTATAATGGATGCAATTGAATAGGCTAGGAACCAAAGAAATGTTCGTGGCGGCCTTGGCACCACGATAAATTTCTTGTAACTATAACTATTATAAGGTTTCCTTGCCATTTAATTGCCTTGCCTTGACAATAATTTGCCAAACTTACGCACCCATGCTAGTCCACCAAGACTGACATCCAAGACCACATCCTCAAGCTGCCATATTCGTATCAATATTTGTCTCATATATAGTAATGTTCAACGTCTATAATATTTGCATCATATTTCTTTACTCTTCCTAATGTAAAATTGGAAGCAACGCAGTCTCTTCATCTGATATCCTTTGACCTTATTATACTGGAACATTCTAATGTCCTTCGATGCTTAACCTTCAATCTTTTGAGTAATTCAGGATTTGCATCCTCACTAGAAGCTTTGTCCAAAAGGAAACTGTTGGGAATTCGCTTTGCAATTCTAGTTTAATGTGAAGGGGCTATTCTAGTTGCAAGTAATAAACTTAAAAAAAAAAAGACATCAAAACCATTAACCTCAATCTTAGGTGAACACTATTCACATGGCACCGAATGAAACAATGTAACAGGGCATTGAAACCACATTTGTTTTCTATATTTACATTCGTTTTGATAGCTGCAAGCCACCTTTATGCTGCAACACTATTCAACTCCCGGATCCGGCCAGGCGCAACTCGAAATTTTCTATCAATTATCTATTCTATTCTTAGGATAGAATAAGTTCATCTCTATTTTATCTTCTCACTTTTTGGTGCTTGAATTTATCTATATCTGCAGGTACAAAACCAAACTTTTTCAAGTTCATCTAATATCTTAAATATCAGCATGCCCTTAAAACCTTAATACCTGGAAATAACATGGCCCTTAATAAACCTTAAAAGCGTTAATTCTTTTCAAGTAGATCCAAGATCACGTCCTTCAATCATTTGATCTATTTATCTTTTTCTTCCACTCTTACACACATCAATTAGTTTCACAATTCAAAATAATTTCTTATTAGACTTGATATAAACTATGTAGATGCAACTCCTTCGTTTAACAACCATGTGCTAAAGAGCTTTCAAAATCCTCTACCATAGAATTTAATCCAACTAAAATTCTTAATCTGCAATACACAAAGAAGGGAATTGTGGAGACGTCATCCATACTAATAATTATTAAATCTTGAACTTCCTTGAACATACATTCTTGAACTCATGAACGCACATGCAAATATTCTATAGAATCCAGATGTGTTTGCATCAAATCCATCTGCATCAAGACAAGCTTGACAACCCGCACTGAAGAAACAAAGGAACAACATGTGTAGTACATGAATTAACAATATATCCCGGGGATGTCATATAGTTTAAGGCGTATATACCATGTGAGTGAAAGGGGTGGGTTTTTTTTTACCCTAAACCGTATGTATAAATACGGATAGGGGCTTGGCTAGGGGGTTTTCTGGGGGGGAATCCAGTGTAATATGTATACGGGAAGGGGCGTTTAGAAGGTTGGACAAGGCATATACGGAGGGTTTTTTGCTGACCCCATTAACGCATGTGGCGTATCACCTTTATAGTAGGTGAAACCCCCGGGCAATATATGCAATACATGACGATGGGATCTTTCAAATTCCCATCCTCATCCTCAAAACTTATTGTGGCAGCCCATAGCAAAAGAGATCACTTGAAACACTTTTTGGCCACCATTTTCTCTTTACTAAACCTTATGTTCTTTCTTTTCAAGCCTTGAGCAGTTCTATGATTTGTGGATTTGCTTCCCTCTCACAATCAGGCCTCATTCTTTCTTTTACTTTCCTCCTCGCAGTAATCAAAATTCGTTTCTGCCTTCTTTGTTTCTTTCCATTTTCTGAAGTTTTAGAATCTAGTGGGGGCAAACATGAGAATCCAATGGTAACATGTACATTGAATCATCGCCTATAACAGCTTGCAGTTCCATTTTTCACAAATAACAAGATGGGAATAACAACTTACATCAGGCATATGACTTAACAATTCATATCTACCCTTATCAATGAAGTTATAATATTTACCTATTACAATAACCTCTTGTGCATTGAACTTTGAACCCGAAACATCCTTGAATGCATGATCTACCATATGCTTTGGTTCAGTGCACTTGACAATCGAGAAATCTAAGTTATCTTCATTGCTGGCCTCGGCGTTGTCAACAAAGTTACAAGGGGGGTGCATATATAGGGTACCACCTGCATTCAAGGGTGCGCCCATGGGCGGATTTTTAAGAAGCCAATTTTGACACCTCCCAACTCAAATTACCCATAACTCTAAAAAAAAAGGACCCCCTACCAAATTTATGTGTATGTAAATGGGTAAAAAAAAAAAAAATCCTTCCCCGCATGCAGATAAATTATACGTAAGAAATGGTGAACCCCCTTTGCAAAGTTATCACCAACCTCTACCAATTCTGCCTTCCACTGATTATCACCTTCATATTGAACATCATCGACAGGACCATGTTCCTCCATAATAAGTGGCTTCAACTCCGAATATGCATAATGTCCTAGCCTCTTCACATGCTTGCATTTATTCCACATATCCTTCCAGCAACTATTACAAAAGTAAGACAAATACTTGTAAGCTACCTTGGTAGGCCTGTTTTGACAAATGGTCCTCATAGTGTAAACTTTGATAGCGTCTTTCAAGGTACTACAATCATAACATAACTTCTTGCAAACTTCATATATCAGCCTGAAGTACCTGTACACCATGAAGATGAAAAAGTTATTACATGAGCATATCATATGTGATTGTTAATTCTATTGACTGATTGAATTTTTATGCTTAACGGATGATAATATCTTCTTTCAAGCTCCTCTTCATTGTGAAGTATCGTATCAAGAACCTTACTGTTTCCTCTGCATTCCATAGTGGCATTCCATCCCGTTCTCGCATCTCACTTGTGAGAATGCTTTTTATTACAATCCTAGCACCATCACGTTTACCCTTTCCATGTGATGATGCAAAGAAATTCCATTCAAGTATAATTCCATTCCTTCCAAAAAACCTTCCTAAATGATAAAATGCCCTGGAAGACTTGAATTGTGCTGCACACCCATCAGACCAAAAAGCATGCTTCGAATACGATATAACTTTGTGATGATATATAGTTTGCAAGGCAATACTGCACGAATGGACTGTCATGTTCCAGGTCATCAGACATATAAAAATGAGTCTCTTTCACTATAAGCTTGCAGTCACAAATTGTAATGTTTGGAACTTCCCCAACTGTTGCATGCATGTAAGTTAATACGTGAACCAGTATAGAGCATTGATCGTTCCTCCAATGCAGCATTTGAATCTCTGTAAATCTTAACAATATAATTCTTTGCATAGTCAATGACAGAGACAACAACATCTTCTGAAAATGTTTGCAAACACTCCCTAAATTGATTACCTTGCCAACTTGTCACGTAATTATGAGGAATCAATTGTTTTATTACAGTATCTACATGCTCCATAAATTCATGTGCTGAAATGTTCTTATAGACCAGCTTCATGACATCTTTGGTCTTCTCATTTGGTTTTCCACCAACATCCTTCACGTCTCTTTCATCTGGAGTACCAAGAACAGTTCAGATTTAGTAAGTATGAGGAGCATATAAAAAGATGACAAGGACTTAAAAGACATAAAACGTTCTTTTTCAAAAATTTTCTACTCTACCCTATTTAGATTACTTTTTTCTTTGGACATTTGAGGAAGTATTTCCGCCACAATTTGTGCAATCCATTTGCAAACATTTTGACGTATGCCAAGGTGTCGCGTCATGTTGGACACATCAAGGACCTCTAGGTTTCACTCACACTTATTGAAAGTGTGCATATGTGTCTCTTGGTCCATAAACAACACATTTACATCTACAATTGGGCTCGTGGGATTCTCCTCTCATCTTATTGATTGTTTGCCTTACAAACTCGACATGCATGTGCTAGATGCAACAACGTATCTCTTCTGAAGTCTTTTCACAAATTTTGGCTTCAAAGCCTCAAAGAGCCTTAATCCAATTTTTATGTTTGGATATTGACATCTGAATCGTTTGTAGAACGTGACTTGCATTAATAATTCCAAAGAAGTTAATGTGTGAACATAGTAAATTGACTATACATATCTGCAATTCTTCTAAAAAGTGGATTGCATGCAAATTGTGTGGTTTGGGTGCATATTCACAGGGGGGTTACTTCCTGCATCGAGAGCTATCAGATGGGCATATTTGCCCTTATTCCTTGATCTGGACGATACATAGCGATCCTCGTTTGTGGGGTATGCCTGTACAAATTTTTGTATACTGTATATTGAGGTTTGCAAAATGCTGTAAGGTTTGAGGGTATGTACTTAATGGTGTTAATTTTGTACATGTATTGTAAGTTTCTAAGGGCTCTTGCTGTCCCCACGTAAACCCCCCGTATGAATATGCACCCAAACCAAAGGGGGTTTTAGGGGGATTTTAATTTAGAAATATTAGATGCAATGGTTTAAGCTAATTAATGTTAATGGTAGTTGTGTTATATTAAAAAAAAAATTGGGCCCTTCGGGCTCTTAGAGAAACAAAGAGAAAGCAACATATATGTGGAGTATTTAGCAATAGATAAGACCATCCACTTACGACTGTACTGCCAGAATTTAATTTCTATGATCCCATCGATCCGGTTTACCTCGGATCGAAATTTAGAATGGGGCGAGCATGCATGTCTTGCATGCATGCATGCGGTGCATGCCTTCTTTGGTTGGGAGATCACTATATTAGGCGTGGTTCTTCATCAACATCTCATCGGCACTTCCTCTTCTCTCTCAGCAGTACTTTATTCTCTTTTCTTTGAACCCACCCTCCCCCCCTTCTTTGTTTAATGTATTTGTCGCCTGGCACGCGTGACCAGCCCCTCTATTTGAAGAGGTTTTTGTTTATTGTCGCCATGCACGCTGCGGATCAGCCCCTCCACTTTGGGAGGTTTGTTTTGTCACATTTTTTCTAGTGTTGGTGATGTGCAGGTACAGGTTGGCGAGCGGCAGCAGCTTCGACTTCTCCATTCGTGGGTTTTGGGAGCTTAAGTCTCAAAATTTACGCTTGTCCAAGCCTCTTGTCGAAAGGCTTATCACTAGGTTTTTCCTCAAAACCCGAAAGGGCTGGTTTTTAATCCCTAAGTGATAAGCTTTCTAAGCAGTACACAAGCCACACATCTATTAGCATTGTATTTTATGGGTCCAAATTATATAATTGGACATTCCCTTTATTTTTTCGTGGGTAGTTCACATGTGTGCGGCTACCCGCTATCCACCATTGTAGAAAATCTACGTCCTCTTCTCTCTCAGCAGTACCTTATTCTCTTTTCTTTGAAACCATGCAGGGGAGGGGCCCCTGCTTGGATTGACCAATCATGCTGTGGCATGTCCTTTCTCGGCCTTGCCTCTTCTTTAGCCATAATCCTTTGACCTTCGTCCTCGATCCCGTTTGATAAGGAAGTTCTCTTCTATTCGGGAGGTTTTTGGTTGTTTTCATGCGAGCCCCATTCTAGAATATATATTTATGCTTGAGAACTTTCCTTCCCTTGGTTCATAGGCATAGATGATGTTGTATCATCTTCTTTATTCCTTTTCCTCCACCTAGAGAGCGAGCTTCGGGGCATCGAAGACTCTCGTTGATGGCTCCTCCCACTATTTGTTCTCAATACTTGTGGACCTCCCACATCTCCCCTGTCTTTACCCTTGTGTTGCAGCTCGATTTGCATTTGCAGTTGCATTTGCTTTTATGCTTCGATTCAAATCGGTAAGTTGGTTCTCTATGCTTGTTTGGAAGCTTAGGAAAGCTTGCAACATAGAGGATTCTAAAGTTTTCCTCGTTGTGTCAAAACTGCTCTCCTCTCGATTGGCATTATTAGCAGCATGATGAGGATTAGATAGATGTTCCCTAGGAGGTAGTTCCATTTGGATAATACATAAAAATTTCGTACTCAATGAACTCTCTAGGTTTATCGAAATAACAACAAACTATCTGAACTTTCAAAACAGATTCCTATCATTCCCTTTTCTTTTTTTTTGCTTCCATGATTCTTGTAGAGGCCATGACATAGTCACCAAATTCCTTACCTATTACCCATGCCCTCATTCATTCAATTTATTGATTTGGATCCATTAAGCGACCTTATAATGACTAGGTTAATTAGCTAATAACAACACGAAAATTTTAATATTAACAGTAGCAAACCACCAGTTGCCCATTCGAGTCCTATACTTGTAAGACCTGCCTCTACACCTTGAGTTTCCTCAAGTTGGAAGGGGAAGCAGCATGTTTCTTTACATAACCTACTACCCACTGGTGGATTGAACTTCCACAACCATAACTTTACTACTTCAAAGTTCCACGGATTCCACATGACGTGTCCAACAGAAATTCAAGGTGGTCCAAATTTAGCTCCTATAATTGTGTCAGATCCACATAGGCATATCCTATGTGCTTACAGTGCTCACTGTTAATTGCACTCAACCTATGATAATTAAACATCGGATATAATTTGTCATTTACATCCCCCCCCCAAAAAAAAAAAAAAAAAAAAAAAAAAATCATTATTTTAAAATTAAATTACTACAAAACATTTAGTGATTATGTCATGGTTTTCTATCATGGCTCGGAGCAATCATATTTGAGCGCAAACAATGGTATAGGAAATGGTCTTAATAGTGAATACTATGGTTGAAAGTTCCAAATTCTCAAAAGAGCATCGTGTGTTCCTCCAGGAGATAACAAGGTGCTTTATATCAAAAAAATGAATAAAGACTCTAAACACATGCAATAATGACATGTGCTCAACCTATACTAGATGATTGAATAATCTAGAACCATTCTTAAACATCCTATACTATACCATTCTGGAACAATACCCACCCTATACTAGGTGCTCCGTTCATGAAAGAAGAAATAGCCCTTACCCCTGTGGCATCGAAGGTCATTTTAGGGTGACTTACACCATAAAAGCATTATAGATAAGAATTGCTTTGAGTTCAGATCTCACATTTTATTTTTCTCATTTTATTTTTAAACAATAACTATGTTCAACTCGTGACTGGCCCTGATACCAATTTTGTGACGGTCCTTCGCCCGACACTGGTTAATGTTTAAATACATAACACAAATATCTCAGGATCCACGGGTGCAGAACCTGCATATCGACCCAAATACCAAAATAGCATATTGCGGCATCCCTAAGCTACTGGTCTCTAGCTCATGAGACAACCTTCATCTAGGTGCAACTTGACATGACCAATGTCAAGTCCTCACTAGCGAGCTTCATCAGTGCCCACTCGCTAGTGTCGAGTGACTAGCGCTCCTGGCCTCGGTTTCTGCTTAGTCTCCCCAGAGAGCTGTGGGTAGACCAAGGTGCAACTAGGCTAGCAACATGATCAAAAGATAAACCCTAAGTCAATAACTAGGATGCTTAAAATGATCTTGCAAGAAAAATATCTAGCAAAACTAGAATGATCTTCCATTAACAATTATTGGAGTCTAAGCTAAGCCAAAACGAACTCTAAAAATGTTTCTACTTGTCTAGATCGAGAATTGAACCCCAGTCGCTAGCTTGAAAGGCCAAGGATTTAACCAATAAACCACCAAAATAATTTTTAATTTATTTTTCATTTAATCTTATATCTACTGTGATATAATTATTCAAAACCTAACTATGACTGTTCTAGCCCTAAAAATCCGTTGACTGTCAATTTGAACTTCAGCCAGATCTACACGACCCGACCCAGGTATTGTGATAGGGAAACGATCGGATTTATTAGTTATCAAAAACTACAAGCTGTCTTTGCCTTTAAATTTTGGCAAATAGGGATGATTTGGGTAGTTTAGACATGTATATGGCTGGTTTGAAGAATGCTCCAGAATTTTGATTTCGTTATTGCAGATTTCTATTGCAAGCTTGGTCTTCAGGATGAGAATCCGCATAGCAGGAAGAAAATCGGAACTGCCAAGCCAATTACTTCTGTTGGTTTTATCAGATAAGAACTCCATGTAATTATTGCCTTTTCTTTTTGTTTGAAATATTAACTTGTATGAATATATCAATATATTGTTTAAGATGCTATAGAACTGCCTACCGTGTCAATCGCTTCTTCTAATCTTCTTTTCTGGTCTTGTCTTCCTGTTTCTTTTTTCTTTCTCCTCTCTCTCTCACATTTTTAGTTTTTCCCTAACCTCTCTTTGCCATGTCACGTCCCTCTCTTTCTTTCATTATTTTTAACAAGGTATAAATTTATTCACATCACACCTATGTTCCAACCATTGCCCATTCCAAGTGAGTAGCAGCTTGGTACATGGTTTAGCTTCAGGCAAATGTCGAAAAACGTGCTAGTGATTAGTTGTTCATGCAATGATGAAGGAAATCTTCTGGATGTGCTAATACAGCTAGCTTAATTCTAGGATACATGGAAGCAAATGATCTACAACTATTCTTACAGCTAAACAGACCTATACCATCACATACCTTATAAAGGAAGGAACCTTTAAATGCTAATATCATCTTTAGATGTTTCTTCAAAAAAAGGAGTTGCGCTTAAGATAAGCATTGCTTTCATGTAAATTAGATATTTGACTAAAATCTTAGCATACGTATAACCATCTTGGTTGTGACTATTTGCTCCAAGAGGCATGTCACTAGGGTGCTATTGAACTCTCCAAATGACGCAACTTTAAAAAAATAAAATAAACATTTAGCCAATTGCAACATGATATTTAACATTTCTATAACTTCTTTTACAATATCCAAATTTAATGTGTTAGATTGTGATATTCGAATGCAAAAAAACTAGTTTTTTTCCTTTCACTTTGATCATTGAGAGACCATCAGAACATGCTATAACCATCTAATATTGCACAAAACTTTCTATTATGCATCAAATCAACAACAATCATGGAATATATCAAGAAGTTATGGCAAAAAACATGTGTCTACATCAGTTCAAAGAGCGTTTATTAAGATTATTGAGATGGAAAGCACCTCTTTAGTTTTTTTATTTTTCTTATGAGGCCAAAAGATCAAGAAGGCCATCATGGATGTAGTCAATGAATAATATTGATCTATGTAGTGATTTTATTTCTAACATGCTCAAGGAAGTTCTTTAAAGGCCTAAAAAGCAACCCAGGCCTAGAAATCCAATCCTCCTATCTATTGAAGAGGTGACGACAACTCTTAATTTTGCATTATAAAGTGAGCTTATTGTGTATGTTATATTGGATGGTATCTATAAAATTCAATCAATTCACATCATACAATTCTTTTTTGGACAAACCATGCTTAATCTTTGACATGCTATGTAATTTGGCAGCTATAGTAAATGGGAGCAATGGTGTTGTATGCATCTCCTAAAGCCAATGAAGTTAAAATTGCTCTTCTTCTTGACAAAAAACACCACTTATAAACTTGATGATATACTATGAAAATTAAATGTGCGCTTCTACAAAAGCAGCTAGTGTACCATATTCTCTTTTTTAGGCTATCAGCATTTGTTCATTTAAAGGCAATTCATGGGATAGGACAAGGAAATATTCTCCTCTACCATTATCCTAGATTGAGAACCTTCCATAGGAAGATATACAAGTTGCATAGCAAAAGAGAACACACGTAATAGATACTGCATGAAATGTGGTGGTTGATAAAAAGTGTTAAGGTTTTGTCACCTTTTGTTGGTGGAAACTAGGTAATCTCTAAGGGCAGAACATGCAGCCATGGAATTGTCAGGTACGGACCGTGTGCGCCATAGAAGCGAATTTGTCCCTTTTCGTCTTCTATTCCAGGAACATGCAGCCATGGAAATGTCAGGTACGGGTTGTGTCCGCCATAGAAACGAATTTGTCCTTGTCCATCTGCAATTTCAGGATGCACTAATGGTGTCAGTGCTTGCACTCCATATAGGCTCGCCCTCCCCTTATATTAGATATTATGCTAGATAGTAAAGAATAAGAATTGGGCATGGCCATTACCACAATGGATCGGGAAACCGTTTGACCTAAACCATCAAATTTCCTGTTGTGTTGATCCTATCCGGTAAGCTATACTATAGTTATAGTTATTCCTGTTGTTCTGGACCATTATTAATTTTTAAGAGTTATTGGAATTATTTTCCAAAACAAACATTGGCACAAAGTCCGAGGTTTGGAAGTGGTCAACTTATGCAGAACGTACGCCGCCGTAGCAGCTAAATAGAGAATGGCGTGGTGTGTTGTAACTACGCCACGTGTACATTGCCATGTGGAGCAGAATCAGTTAGAGCATAATCCGTCTAGGCCTGATACCTTTGGGTATATAAAACCTAGACTCCATAACATGAAGATGGAAGAAATCAGTTCTTCACTATTTAGTAGACTGATATGGCTACCAAGCTCCGGAAGCTATTTAGCAGGTCCTCTGATCAGAAAATAAGTTTGAATCCGTCCACTCTCCGTAGTTGCAGCTCTTTAAGCGGTTTGGACAGTGATGAAGAAGAGCCTGATTTCGCTCTTGTGCCTGCAGGATGCATTGTAGTCTATGTAGGTGATGAAAGACGCAGATTTTTCGTTGAAGCAGAGCTTCTATCTCATCATGCTTTCAAAGTCCTGCTCCAAAAGTCCGCTGAAGAATTTGGTTTTGAATATGTTGGTGGTTTGCTTATTCCTTGTGAGCCCCAGACCTTTCAACACCTCTTGGCATCATTGAAAAATCAATGTGGAAAAAAATTTTGCAGCAGGACATACAGTTCCTAGCAACTCTTTTGTACAATGTGGCTATGCCCATCAATGAAATTGATAATTTTATTCCATCTTTGTCTGTACAATGGTTTCTTTGGCCAAATTTTGTTGTTTCAGCTGAACCAAACTATAAGCATTCGCTCATGTTTGTGCAATGATTCTTGGGCACACGGCCAACATGTTTAGGAAGCCATTTTGGGAAGCACATAAGCTATAAAGCATTATGCATTGCATGGGGAAACGGAGGTTCATTTCTAAAAAAAGAAAAAAAGGGATGTTAATACCATTGGTTGGGGCTGTGAAGGAAAGAGGCACTCTGTGGAGCATACAGAAAATATCATGTGCGGTCATGACCAACTGAAAATGTCACGTGAAATGGTCCTGACTGTGGAAACAAGTGGGCATTTGCATGTAATGGTGTCTTAAACAGCTGAAACATTTGCTGACAGGCGTTCTAATATTAAGGACCCACATTGTGCGTTCCCATGCATGACCATGACATTATTGTCTTGGAAACTTCTTATAAAACTCAACTGCCCAACTGTCCATACCCGTGTTTAGTTAAGGTATATATAACACCTTGCCCCAACACATGCTCATGGCAGATTCACATGCACAGGAAAAAACGTCAGCTGCAAGAGGGCGTGACATCTTGGCAGCTCTGCAAGTTTTTAAACAGCATTGTAAATTTTGAAGCAGGGCATACACCTATGAGCGGAACTGTTGTTGCAGCTAGAGGGCTGCCCACCTCCCTGGCTGCTGCAAATTTAGGGGCTCCTCTGAATCTCGCTCCCACGTTAGATCCAGGTTGGTTAATTCTCACCAAAAAATCAAGCCACCACACACTATAATTGGTTTAAACATGTGATAAAAACATATAGTGCCCTCTCTACTTTCATTGTCTTTGAAGCTTCTAAACAACTACTCTATGTTGAGAACACACCCCCAAAAAATGAGGGAAAAAAAAGCTGGAGATAACCTTTTTATGAGTCCACTGAGGACCATGGCTCGATACCATGTTGAAAATGTTCCTAGATTGGGTGGACACGGGGGTCCCAACCATAGTTGGGACCGACCTAGGTCGGCCCCAAAATCCGATTACACGTTTCCAACCTTGGTCTGAGTCGCCTAATCCACCCAAAACAACTTGGACGAGTCTAAAACAAAAAAAAATAAAATAATTTTTTTTGCCCCTTTTTATCTGTCTGTTGCATTGAGTAGGCACAGAATAGCCGGAATTGACCATTTTCGACCAGATTTGAGCAGTCGAATTCCTTCCCGAGTCTTTCCACCCTCTGTTTCAACGAATGCAACGCAGGCCATAGCCAAATCGAGCTCGAGGTAAGGTTTCTTCCATATACTTCTTCGTTTCTAGGTCCGGGCCGTAATGTAAAATATGTTTGGATATGCTTGTTTGGCAATAAAGATGCCAGCCGATCTTAGTTCTCAGCCAAAACATCACCAAGAGATCTTAGTTTTCAGTAAAAGCAGGTAATATTTTGGCCATTTTTCTGTCTTATGCCGTTTCATTCAAATGCCCAGGTCTGCTTTTTAATTTTTTCCCATATCTTATGTTACTAAAATTCTTGTTCCAGACGTCTTTGTTAGGGATTCTATGTCAATGCTGGTAAGGTAAATGAATCAATAATCTACGTTTGGCTACAATTTTTGTAGGAATAGTTTTGAGGCCATTCTTGCACTTCTATATTACATCTAATTCCATCTTATGGCTGTTTTCAGTTGGCCTACAAATTCTTGGCAGACAACTCTATGCAAAGCTAAATATATGGATCTGTGGTGTGGTTCTGACTAGAAAGGTAATCATTGTGTATGAGTTTCATGCTTGATCATAGTCCCACTGCCTTTTGTTCATGCGCACATACAGTTTACACATATAGACAGACTATTGCCATGTATGAAACTGCTGGGTTAGGTGATTTGTTCAATAAATATTTTGGTCCTAAGTTGTTTAAGCTCTAGTCTTCTTTCTATCTTGCTATTTATTCAGAATTAATGGTTTCTGAAGATGTATTACATGTTGTTTACAAATTATCTTTAGAAAAATAAAAGCTTGGATTTTGGCAGAATAGCTCGGTAGGTCGACAAAAAATCCCCACCTAGGTCGGCCTTGTCCCACCTAGGTCGGCAAGTCGGCTAGGCCGATGGGTCGCGCCCCAACTATGTTCCCAACCTATGCCCAACAAGCAATGCTTGGCACTATTACTAGTTCACTATAATGTTTTTATGGGTGAAAATAGCTTTACTCCAATTTTGGTAATTCAGACGCGGTGAATACTCTCCCGCGAAATCACAGACCCTACGAGAACGGGATCCGTTCCCGAAGGTCCTGTTTTTCGTACCTGATAGTGTTAGGTGTACCCTCTGATGGATCCCAACCGTCCGTCTGCAGGGTGCATCCTGGCTGTCCATTTTATACCTCCCCGCGGAATCACAATGGCAGAATACCGCCGGACGAAATCACCGCCCTTTTATTCCACGAAACAGAATCACACTGCCTCGATACCACTGGATGGAATCACGTTCTAGCATTCACCCCTGTGGAATTACCAGTGGCAGATTCTACGGGATGGAATACCATCGACGGAATCACCACGTGAAGTATTCCGCTGGATGGAATCACCATCTTGTAATTTCGCCAGATGAAATCACCGCGTTGCACTTCTGCGCGGCGGAATCACCACAGTGTAATTTTGTCAGACGCAATCACCGATTTGTAATTCCGCCTGACGGAATCACTCCGTTGCACTTTTGTCCGGTGGGATCATCACAATGTAATTCTGCCAGACGGAATCACCATACTGTGAATCCACCAGATGGAATTACGTCTTTGTGATTCTGCATAACGGAATCACCACATCTACTACACTTGCATGTCTGATACGTGACTAAATCGGGATATGCAAGACCATATCGACGGCCATTGCATCGTCGTGAGTTCATCCCACCGGAATTTTTTAAATTCTCAGCCCATGCACGGCTGTTCATACCATCCCACGAAATCACCTACTTTTGTTTTGACCTGCCTCAGTTCGATGACGATGGCGGGGAGTTCGGCATGGACCTGGATGAGAAGATTGAGGAGGTACGTGCCTGGAACAACCCAAGTCCGTCTCCTTGCAGTGGCGCAAGCTCTAATATCATTTCTAGTGGCAGTTGCAAGCATGCATTTGGCAAACAGACCCTGCAGAAGGGCATTTTGACCACAGTCGACTACCCTGGATCATGTTAGAGAACAAGGGTCCTATCTGCAAAGGGGAGTACTCAACTAGTGTGGGTGAGCCACATTCTCACCTCACGAGTTAGGGATTTCATTGCCGGGGAGCAAAAGTGGGGAAGCACCATGCAATTTCTATATAAAAAGCTCTTAAAGGAATAAAGAGCTATCCAAACCGAGCAAAGGTTCATATCTGACCTTGAAGAGGTCATTACTAGTCATTCTAATTAGCTTTTACAAGAAGGCTCTGCAAAAATGAAAATAAATGACATGCAATTCGGGATGGAGATAAATGAGACTGGCATGCCAGAAACAATCAAAATAAAACTGAGGAGATATGCAATCAGTCTGAACTTTTGAGATAGAAGAGGAGGATAACCCTCCTCTTGAGATGATTATGGCAGATAACCCTCGAGGCCGGCATGGCCGAGAGGGTTATCTTCCATAATCATCGAGAGGGGAGGGTTGGCCTCCCTTAAATATCTGGTGGAGGCAGTTATCATTATGGATCTGATAATCTCCTCAATCTCAGCCGTGGACTCGATAATCACTCAGGACCGAGTGATGGATTATCAGAAATAACCTCCCATGCGAAGATGCTGATTTAACCGTGGAGATTGCTGCAAATGACACCAGATGTTTAAGACTGTAGATTTGGGTAAGGTGACTTGTCACGTCAAATCAAAGAAGTCAAAGAAATGGAACCACCCATATGAGGGACCAAGAATGGGCCATTATTTAATTCTTTGGACAAAGCTAAATGGAATTCTGAAACATTTTAAAGTTTCTTTACATGAAGATTGCTATGCAGAGACAAGAACAAAGTCGGCTTAGAGCTCTGCAATCCTAAGAAATCAAAACTACTTTACTTAAATCCAAGTTTTCAACTCTTAGAAGCATGAGCATCATATTAAAACTAATTAGAGATGCTGGCTGGCACTGGGTTCAAATCACTGGACCACCGCAGTGAAGAATTATTTCAACCAACCAAAAAGTAATGGCGGTCAATGCAACAATAGGCCAACTCAAAATGCTAAAGAGGCTGCCCATAAAATCTCGTTCTTATATAAGAGGGCACTTGGCATCAGGGGCATCAACCCAGCAAAAGATATGGAGGCAAGTCTGGACGATGGCATCAGAAGAAGCCAAGAATTTCTGCTGTCGATTCAGAACCCTGATGGTTTCTGGAATCCAATGTTACAACAGTAGCAGAAGCTGTGTTGCTGCACAAAGCTTTTGAGAAGGATCTAAGTAGAGCCAGTGCACAAGGTGGAGAAATTCCTGCAATCGCGCCAGCGTGATCACGGCGGGTGGGAGTTGTTCTCTCGAGATGGCGGAAATCTGAGTGTCTCTGTAGAAGCCTACATGACTCTCAGGCGCTGATCCAGATCTCCAAAATGCGTGTAGATTTATTGTGGAGCATGGTGGAGTCAGCCAGTGCCTCATATTTACCAAGCTCAAACTGGCCCTTCTTGGCTACTTTGATTGGTCTGGTATTCCTTCCATTCCGCCATGGATCATGCTTCTGCCCGATTGGTTCCCTTTTACAGTCTATGACATGGCCACTTGGGCCTGTAACTGCACCGCCCCTCTTATCATTGCCTTTGATTGGAAACCAATTTTCCACATCCATCCTCTTCTCTGCCTGGATGAACTCTATTCCGAAGGCCGCTCCAATGCCCGCTATGGATTGCCATATAAACGCACCTGGGCAGACATATTCATTTACATTGATCATGCCTGCAAGTTTTTGGAGAAATACAATCTGATGCCTTTCAGAAACAAAGGAATCGAAGCCGCTGAGAAATGGGTGCTAGAGAGGATCACTCTTTCAGGCCATTGGGGTTGTTCCTTGTTTACAGTCTTCTCCATGATAGGCTTGCGAGCCTTGAATTACCAGGCATCTGAACACCTTGAATCCATTTACTTAAGATGCAACTCATGGAAACACCTTTTGTTTTAATAAGTGGAATGGAATCAGCATGCACGTAAAGTTTTATAACATTCTTTTGTTATGGGCTACACGATGGTGTGCTTTAATCCATTGCATGGCAGAGATAATGACCAGCATAATATGAAACAAAATATATTGTCTTAATTTGGAGAAGGCAATAAAATAAACTTCACAACAACACTTTAGGACAATATTAAATTAAAAATGGAGGATAAGCTTAGATGTCCAATACGATGGATAATCCAAAAATTATGACATATCTCTAAGTGACTTCAAAGGTCTAACTTGTATATAAATAGAACTTCTAAAAGTGATAAACACCACCTGTTGGTAGGGGGGTATGAATATACGTATTTGAAAATGTAATATGGATTGAGTATTTTATTCAACTATACCAAAAGTTCTATACGTAAAAGATACACCCACAAAGGCTCTTCAAGCAGTATGACATAGTATTTACATTTTGTCACATTCTTAAATGGACAAATCTACTATACTCATGAAATGCTCAGAAAGTCCTTATCTCATAATAGAATAGAATCTTTCATTATATCTCATGGGTCAAATAAATTAGAAGAGAATAGATCGGTAGCCATATACTAACATTGTCTTATGGGTCTTGTTCCCATTCACTTTACGTTGCATCCCCCGTGAGGATTTGAGTTAAAGGTCATGAATGAACCAACCAACCAACCAACCCTAAAAAAGGAGGAATGTTCTTTTGAAACGTATATATTTTATGTAATTAATGCACATTTCACATCTTTCTTTGTATGAAGTGGACCTAAAAATAAGAAATGAATCTACGTGAAAAGGAAGCACAAGCATCAAAAAGTAAGTTAAATTGTAAAGATAAAGGTTAAAAGATTGTTGGGATTGAAAATCAATTTGAAAACAATCATCTTCGTGATCACTTCTTATTTTTCATTCTCCAATACCATATAATAAGTCAACAAGAAATCATTATACTAGCCAAAGACTATGTCGTTGATTAGTGTTGGGCATAACTTCTAAACCTGTCATGAACCTACTCGAAAAACAAGGAAAATACGTGGAAAATACGCAAGAAATACGCCAAATCGGCAAAGAATCTGATATATGAACAGGAATCAATAATACAATAGCCCGAAAGCAAGCAGGAATACAAGACAGATGCAACCATCATTCAATTAATTTAAGAATATGTCTTAATTTTGGGAGTTTTTTTTGCGCGCAGCTTCCGTCGCTTTTAAGCGTTTTTTTCTTCCCGTCGCTTTTTTTCTCTTCCCCTCACGCCGTCACTTTCTTGAAAAACTTTCCCACCTAATTTATTCACTTTCCCCCCCTTCTTCGTCTTTTCTTTTTCCTTATCCTTTTTTTTCAGTTTTTTATGCGCCCAATTTTTTTCACCTCTTTCTCTGTGTTCTGCCCCTCGTCCAGCGGCGCCTTCGGGCTATGGCGCCGTTTCTTCAGGCTATGGCGCCTGTTCTTCAGGCTACGGCCTCTTTAGGCTATGGCGCCTACTTAACCCATTTCGACTGAGGCAAGAAAGGATTCGTGGCCCGTTTTAGTCTGTTGGCTTGTTTAGCCATAGATTCGTGGCTTAGTTCTTCCCGAGGCTCTTACCTATTTCAGATGCAGGATACAGAAGCAGCTCTATCCTATTTCGGTGCAAAAGACAGAGCAGTTCTTACCTATTTTCGATGCAAGGGAATCGATTATTGTGCATGCCTTCTCTTCAGGTCTTATCCACAAGATTTATTGTTGCTTTCACTTCTAGGTTGTCAAATGCTCAGCATCGCTCAGTATAGATACAGCTCAGTATGATTCAGCCGTGCTTGTTTTGACTGGCCTAGATTCAATCCACAAGCCCATGGCTGGCTGTTTAACCGACCTCTATTTCTATCTTGCTATGGTGTGATCCCCTAGTGCCCGTGCAGCGTTTTCATGGCAGAAGTATACATAGATTACTTTAGGACATGATTCCATAGCCATAGCAGAGTTGGCCGCTACTGATATGGTTCTCCTTCACCAAAGCTAGGCCGACCTAGCTGAAGCAGAAAGTCAACAAAGCAAGCCCGACCTAAAGCACAGGAAGGATTGCAATTCTGTCGATCTAAATTATCTGGTGAGGAGGTCTATTCGGCATTGCTTTTTGATAGACTTACATCCATAGATGCACTGGCCATTTTATTTACAGCTGATTGGAGACTCTTTGCAAGATTTCTTCTCTGATGTGAATGAAGAAAACGAAGAAAATGTGAATGGGAAGGAAGAGCAGGATCATAAAACTGAGCAAAGGACACTGCCTATGGAGACCCAGTACATGTTTTTGAGGACAATAGTGATGGAAAAGAGGATATGGTGGTTTCTGATGCTTCTTCACAATTCTTAAATCGCGCTTGGCGCGATTTAAAACTACTACTTTAGTCATTTTTTTTGGAAACTTGTTGTTCTTTTTATCATTTTGCATGTCATCTTTTATGGTTTTGTATAGCATATTCTCCTCATTTGCCTAGTATATTATGAATTTTGAACTTAACTTAATCTTAAAAACTTGCAATTAAAGATTATTTTATGTTCTACATTACCATTTCTTAGGATGATGATGTAATATTTGCTTCATTTTTTTCAGTTTAGTGAAGTAAACAAACAAGAAATTGCTCTATAATGTAAAAAAACTCTTCTTTTTCACTATAATGGTATATGTTTGATTATTGCTAATTGCAACCAATTAAGTCCTTATTTAAAGAAAATATGAAATAATAAAGAAATATACAGCATCCACAATGGTTTTGTAAAAGTTAAAAAAAATAACTTCACACCAATAAATGCCCCAAAAAAGTGTCATGCGGCGCGATTTTGTAATAGACATAATCCCAATTTAATTGAATGATGGTTATGCCTAGAAGGCTCAAGACTGGCGTTGAACCGGAATGGAAAGAGATGCCTCCTTATATATCTAAACCAACGGTCAGGATCGCGCCACTCCAATGGGTGAGATCGCGCTAAGTGTTGCGCATGCATTTAGGTTCTAGAACATTCTAGAACCTTCTGGAGATAGTCCCACATATGAGGAAGACGTGAAGGAATGTCTTCAACAAATATTGGTAGTGCACTTGGCAAGAGTGTATGACTCGCAACTGGAAGGTTGTGAGTTCAAACCCTGTCTTGTGCAACTACCCTTTTGCATCTGTGTGACGACCATCTTTTGTACATACGAGTATAATGATCGTGATGATACTAAATATCCGTATGGTCGCCACACCATCCCCCCCTCGATGGCGACGAGTCCCCAAGTCAAATGGGCAGTACTCAAACTTGGCTTGTTCTGCAATCTGGTGAAACCCGCACTTTGTCGCACATTAGTCGATTCTGCAGTTCCCGTGTTCTATCACTTGGCGAGTAACCTTCCCAATCAACAAAGTAATACAATCATCGACAGAGAAACTTGGAGTCCAGAATCTCTCGAACCTCGAACTCCTCATGATCATCAATCTCGACTGGTGGTGGAGGTGGAGGCAGGGATAGGTTCAATACTGTATACGTTTTATACGCAATACGTATTTTTCGTTTGATACGGCACAAATTTGACGTTTAATACGTCAAAAATACGGCTAAAAAAAATTTCCTATTGCCGAAAACTTTCGTAGTTTAAAACAATCAAGCTTTAAACACCAACCCCAAATTTGGCTCTATGTGTAGTTTTTTGCTGTCTTTTTCATAGAAAAACAACACTTAAAGCCCATCTGTTGTATTGTTCCGAAAATGCTAGAAACAACGTGTAGTTTTTGGCTAAAAAGTCTATGCATAGAAAATTGACAGCCTTTTGAGAAAAATTCAATGCGTTGTTTTTAGGTGTTGTTTTTTTTTTTGTTTTTACTAAAAACCTAACATGTGGTTTTACAGAATATCCACATGTGGTTTTTGAAAAACTTTTACAATAGTTGTTTTACTAAAAAATCAACATGTGGTTTAAATGTAACATCCACGAGATAGTAGTTGTTTTCAAGTGTTGATTTTACTAAATAATAACACGTGGTTTAGCAAAATATCCACATGTAGAAAGGTGTAGTTTTTAAGTGTAGTTATTACAGGTAGAAAGCTTGTGTGGTTTTCTTATGTGTGGTTTTTTAGGATAAACTTTTGGTTTCTATATGTTGTTTTTAAGCAACATAGCATTGTTTCCTTTAAAAACATACATGCTTTTAAGGAATCTAATATGCTTCTGTTAATTTGCTAGCGTTATTTCCTTCAAGGAACCAAATGTTTGTGCTCTAAATCAATAGTCAATACATTCATTTTTCATTCTTTATTTGTTAAACAACTTCATATATTTTGAATGTTTTAAATTCTTGATGATAAACAAATGTTTATTTTGAATTCTTGATAGTAAAACAAAAGAATTGAGAAAAATATTATGACCATCCTTGTTATTATTGAAAGAAAGAAACAGATGTACAGCAAGAAACATATTTTGAATTCTTGATACTAAACAAAGGCATTGAGAAAAAAAATATGATCATCTTTGGTATTATTGGATGGAAAGAAACAGATATACAACAAGAAACAAGACCATAGACTAGCCACCCTTTTCTGCATCTTTGAAAGCTAAACCCAGCCACATTGTTTTTGTAGCAGATCTTCACGAACTTGACAGTAAAATAGGCCTATGTTGATAGCAAAGAAAAGATTAATAAAAAGACATAGCAGAGTATGTTCAAAGAAAAGATTAATAAAAAGACAGCAGAGTACGGTTACAAACAACAGAATATAATGGTGTAATATCTGTTCTGCAAGAAACAGGCATGGCAATAGCCGCTTGCCCAACCGCTTTGACACCGCTTCAACACAGCGAAGCACCTGTTTTAAATAAATAAAAAGATGTTATGAGTGATCTAAAGGAAAAAATCAAAAGCAAAAAGAAAGGGACGACCGAGAAATAGCCCCACCCTGATATTGGCCGGATCTATTGCAGCTTTAAAATCATGCCTCGTGATAGCGTGTTTCCATCTCGGGACGCTATGGCGACGTTCTTTGGGGCTCACAGTTTGAATGCCCCCTATTATTTCAGGCCTCACGCTGCTCTAGAGCGGTGAATGCTCTGCCCACTGCATATTTTACAAGGCATTTCATTTCAATCCAACACAAAACTTGGGATTAACTTCAAATCAAGCTCACCTCTAGTCAAGGGTCCAACCTTCCGACATGTATCCCAAATGCTCGCTCTCAAAACTTTATGGATTTCTCGATGTCGCCATAGCTCGTTTCGCACCAAGAGAGCTCGCTCAAGCAGTCCCGCATTGAGCTTCGTGCCGAAAAGACAATACCGCTTTTAGGGGAGCTTTAGGATCGATGAGGTCGATGAAGGACCGGGCGCAAACGCCATAACATTCGGTCGAGAATAGGCGCCCACCTATTCGAAAGCGCAATAGGCGCCCGTAATACGCAAATGCTCGGCGAAGCGCAATAGGCGGTGGAGGCGAGAAGGAAATCCACTAATAAAATCATAGGACTGATCAAAATCCAAAATTCCGATGATTAGCATTAATCTCGCCGCTGAAATACATGGGATTTTATGTAAGTGATATTTATTAAACATATAATCAAAATTTAAAATGTCCAATAAACTTTATGAAAATATTTGTTCACAATGACATCATCTAAAGCCCGATTCCACTACTGCCCGTTCGTTTACTCTGAGGGATGAATCGGGGAGCCAATGAAAAGTCTAATTAACACCATTATTGGGATTTAACCGCAGTCAAGCACGTGGAAGTTCCCCACGTGGAGTGAGACAAAGATGTGATCCGTTGTCGCAAATCAAGATGGGGTCAAACAACCTCCATTTGACCCGCATCACAAGGTGGCCCTCTTGTAAGTGTAGTCAATGTCCGTGGCACTTTAAGCCGATACAACCGTATTGCCCAATAATATCTTTTTCAACGTATGGAGCAAGATCCCATGCTCTTCTACATATATCAAACATTCCAAAGCAAAGACAAAATATTAAATGAGCAAATGTATCCGTAAAAGGAAGTATCAATGCAAAGGAATACACCGCAAATTATGGACGAAAGCAATATCTCTACCGAATCGATTAAGACGTGTAGAGAAGATGCAGAGGGAAAAAATAACAAAACCGCTTTTTGCCCCATTCTTATCAGGGCCAAGTGGAAAAGAAATCAAAGAAATACCAAATCTTTCTCTTTGAATCTTTTCTCCTCTTTGAACCGAGCTCTCCTTCAAACTCAACTGTTCAAAAAAAACGCTTTTTAGATTTTTTTGCATCGAATTGATGTCCGAAAGGCGATTAAACATAGGTGCTCGTTTATGGCCGAAGCATCGGAGCAACTGCAACTACGTAAAATAGACATGTACCCGCTAGCTCCAATAGCACAAAGCGCAATGAGGTCTGCTCTACTACCATCGCCACTTTCGGCCTGCTCCACCGCCATCGCCGCTATTTTTCCCAGAATAACCTAAGAAACTAAACCATTCAACCTAAGATTATTTTGCCCCACTCAAAACCCTAAAGTCACCGGGTCAAAACTCGACCTCCAAATCGTACTTCTACTGGTATTCCTATATGAATACTCTTAAAACCTTTAAAACCTTATGAAATAAATGTACGGTTTGTGATTTTGGCCACATTATCACAAAAGTTACAAGGGCATCTTGCCAACTTTGGAGTGGTGGTATTTAGATAATTGGAGGCAGAAAAAATCTAACTAGCAATTGGCAAGCTTGGGGCAAAAGATTGGTTGAGTTTTGTTTTTTAGAGGGTTGTTTGAGACTCCAAGTTATACATTTCCAGAGCTAAGTCCATAATTTCTATAAAAAAGTATATTAGGCTACCACATGTATGTTACATTCTCCAAACCTATCATTGCACCTTTGTACTTAACGTTATATCAACAGAGTTAGTTCGATCCTTTAAGCAGGTGGTTTATGGATTTTCTTTTACTTTGAGAGGCAACAACCATCTACAGTTGATTGATGCAAAACAATCATCACACCTTTGTCCTTAACTAACGCTATATCAACAAAGTTAATTTGACTATTTAAGTAGGTGGTTTATGGTTTTTCTTTTACTTTGAGAGACACCAACCATCTACAATTGGTTGATGCTATTCACTCTTGAGGACATTGAATTGACTGTCCATGCCTAATATGGTGTTATCAATTGTACATAGCATGACCCTCAGAATGGAGTTGCCCATAAATTTTAAGGTCAATGTTTTAAGGTTGATTGGCCTGCAACTTATAAAATTGGCTCCTGATCACATGCCACACGGGCTCCAACATGCCACCTAGGCTCCAACATGCCAAGGTGGCTCAAGCATGCCACCTAGGCTCAAACATGCCATCTAAGCACTCCAAATGGTGACATGGCATGCCAAGTAAGCAAGGCCAAGTTTTGACTAGGCCAAAAATGAAAATATGTCCATCTTTGGTCTTTTCATTGGGTGATGTCCACCCTTCCCGGAGCTCGATTTCTATCCCACCGTTGAATCCACCGCTCAAGTAACCCCGCTTCGAGGAGGTTCAAAAAATCCAAGATCTGCCCGGGAAACTTATCAAACCGCGGCAGCCCCGCCGACCATGTAGAAACCCAAGTGTGTCGGTTTACAATTTTCGAGTGGGAGAATTGTCGTCCATGGCCAGGGTTTTGGGACAGACCTCTAAGGTGAACCGCCCCTAAGGTTTAAGGGTCCGTTTTCTGGTGTCAACACCCTCCCTCTACATGATGACATTGTGCAAGATCCTGGTCAAATCTAATTAGGATATAGCCTTCAAAATGTAAACCTCAGTGGTGTGTTACTAGGTTATTGAAGGATTTACGTTTTGGAGGCCGAAGTTTTAGCTCGGTTGCACTTGGGAGATGGCCGGAAGTCGCAATTGAAGACGCTAAGCAATAGGAATTGACGGAATGGGGTTTGGATTTATCCTCCTCCCATAATGGCAAATAGAAGCCAAGAGCGCCTTTGCAAGAGCAAAATTGTTTGGGATCATTCGGGTGGCCAATAGATCCAAGCCACATTCCTTCGGTTCCTATTGCTTCATGGTTTTAACTGGCAGCTTCTTGACCATGTCCCAAGTGCAACCGACACATCGCGACCTCCATAACGTAAAACCCTTCAATAACCTAGCAAACCACGTGGCTTACGCTTTGAGGCCATATCCTAGTCGATTCGATCAGGATCTTGCACAATGTGATCATGTAGAGGGAGGGTATTGATGCCCGAAGACGGGCCCATTAAAATCTTCCGTAGCAGTCCCCCAAGGTCCTCTCCGGGGCCCTTGGCCACGGATGGGCAACTCTCCTACTCCTAACTATAAACCGACTCGCCAATGGACTCAAAAACATCGACATTACCCTCGAGACCAAGTTTCGCGGGTGGAAGACCACCCTTTCTCCAAGAAGCCAAGGTAGCTCATGTCCAACACGCTCGTAGTCAATTGACCTAAGAGGTGGCCGCAGAATCGCCATGTAGAGGTTCGTGTTTTTTTGTTGCCAAAAATACCGCGGTAACTTGGTCCCTAGGGTAAATTTGCCATTCAATGACATGGCGTAAGTCAAATCTCCATTCGAGCCTTTGTAACGCTTTCGAATGACAAAACACTTGGGTTTCTACACGCCGACCGATCGTGGGACGCTTCACTGGCTTGATAAGTTCTTTCTCGCATTTGATCTTGGATTCTTTTGAATTTACTTGAGGCGTGTAACTTGAACGGTGGATTCAATAGTCGGATAGGGAAACCGAGCCCGTGAGGGGGCATTGGCATTTGCCCTCCCTGAGGATCGCTGGCGCGAAAAGGCTACCTCCACAACCTTTTGAGGTCCATCTCCTGTGGTCTCGGCGCCCCTCCTCTGTGAGGAAGTCAAGCAAATTCCCCGGCCCGATTCGATTTGGGGAAAGGTGTCGCATTTAAGTTCTTCAAGATCCCTCTATTCTATCCCTTGCCAAACTCCTCTATCAAAGATTCTAAAGGTTATCATATCTTGCATAAAGTCCTAGTCATCATGTCCATGTCACCACCATCTAGCCATGTCAACCAAAATTTGCCAACATCACCCAATGAAAAGACCAAAGATGGATATCTTTTTCATTTTTGGCCTAGTCAAAACTTGGCCTTGCTTAGTTGGCATGCCATGTCACCGCTTGGAGTGCCTAGGTGGCGTATTCGTGCCTAGGTGGCATGCCTGAGCCACCTTGGCATGTTGGAGCATAGGTGGCATGTTGGAGCCCACATGGCATGTTTCAACCACCTTGGCATGTTTGAGCCTAAGTGGCATATTTGAGCCATCTTGGCGTGTTGGAGCCCAAGGTGGCATGTTTGAGCCACCTTAGCATGTTTGACATGCGGGCATGTTTGAGCAACCTTCGTGATGTTGAAGCCTAAGTGGCATGTTGGAGCCCACGGGCATGTTTGAGCCACCTTGGCATGTTGGAGTCAATGTGGCATGTTTGAGCCACCTTGGCATGTTTGAGCCTAGGTGGCATGTTTGAGCCATCCTGGCATGTTTAAGCATAGGTGGATATTGGAGCCGAGGTGGCATTTTGGAGCCCACTTGGCATGTTTGAGCCACCTTGACATGTTTGAGGCTAGGTGGATGTTGGAGCCTAGGTGGCATGTTTGAGCCACCTAGGTGGCATGTTGGAGTCCACGTGGCATGTTTCAGCCACCTTGGCATGTTTGAGCCTAGTTGGCATGTTGGAGCCTGCATGGCATGTTTGAGCCACCTTGGCATGTTTGAGCCTAGATATGTTGGAGCCCGTGGGCATGTTTGAGCCTATGTGGCATGTTTGAGCCACCTTGGCATGTTTGCAACCTAGGTGGCACATTGTAGCCTAGGTGGCATGTTGGAGCCACCTTGGCATATTGGGGCCTAGGTGGCATGTTAGAGAGCTGCGTGGCATGTTTGAGCCACCTTGGCATGTTGGAGCCTCAGCAGCATGTTTTGAGCCACCTTGGCATGTTTGAGCCAAGGTGGATGTTGGAGCTTAGGTGGCATGTTGGAGCCCACGTGGCATCTTTGAGCCACCTTGGCATGTTTGAGTCTAGAAGGCATGTTGGAGCCCTCAGGTGGTATGTTTGAGCCATCTTGGCATGTTTGAGGCTAGGTGGCATGTTTAAGCCACCTTGGCATGTTGGAGCCCATGTGGCATGTTTGAGCCACCTTGGCATGTTGGAGCCAAGGTGGCATCTTGGAGCGCGCATGGCATGTTTGAGCCTAGGTGGCATGTTTGAGCCACCTTGGCATGTTGAAACCTAGGTGGAATGTTGGAGCCTGCATGGCATGTTTGATCCACCTTGGCATGTTTGAGCCTAGGTGGCAGTTTGAGCCACCTTGGCATGATGGAGCCTAGGTGGCATGTTGGAGCCCTCGTGGCATGTTTGAGCCACCTTGGCATGTTGGAGCCTCGGCTTGGCATGTTTGAGCCACCTTGGCATGTTTGATTCTAGGTGGCATGTTGGAGACGAGGTGGCATGTTTGAGCCATCTTGGCATGTTGGAGCCTAGGTGGCACGTTGGAGCCTAGGTGGCATGTTTTAGCCACCTTGGCATGATGGAGCCTGGATGGCATGTTGGAGCCCATGTGACATGTTTGAGCCACCTTGGCATGTTGGAGCCTAGGTTGCATGTTGGAGCCCGCATGGCATGTTTGAGCCACCTTGGCATGTTGGAGCCCACGTGGCATGTTTGAGCCACCTTGGCATGTTAGAGCCTAGGTGGCATATTGGAGCCTACATGGCATGTTTGAGCCACCTTAGCATGTTTGAGCCTGAGCTAAATTGGATGGAATTTTAGCAATTTTTTGTATGTGATGGATAAATGGTGTACTTTTGACTAGGAAAAATGGTCTTGCGAACTTTGGTCTCGACAAATGGCAATGGTATATAAAAAGGGAGAAAATGATGGATAAAGAGATGATTTTTCTGGGTGGAATGGTAGTGAAGACCTTTGGGAAATAGCAAATCATACCTTAAGAACTAACATCATGGCTCATGTGAAGTACCATTGAAATTCAAGTGGTCTTCCAAACTTTCACTTTGGGATCTTCAACCTTTGACTTCAAGTGTTCAAGATGCTTGTGATCAAATATTCTTCAAGAAATGCCTATATGATGCCAAACCAGTGTCCATGGTTCTTCGCTACAAGTTGCCAAGTGATGAATGTCTTCAAGTTTCACGCTCTACAAGCTCTTTCATAATGGCATGTGGACAACTTGATCATACATGGATTCTTAGAAAACCATAAAAAACCACATCTCAAGAAAACAATACCTTAAAAAACAACACCTTACAGAAAACAACCCTTCAAAAAACCATACAACCCGAGAAAAAACAACACATCCTTAAAAAGAAACTACGACTTCTTAAGAAACCACACATTCTTAAAAAAAAAACCATGGCTCCTTAAGAAAAACTACAAGATATCCTTGAAAAACCACACGTCCAGATAACTACATGTAGGTTTTTTCAATCTTCAAAAACAACCCAGATTGTTTTTTTACCGTTGTTTTCAGTGGACCAAATGTTGGGGTTGTAGTGTTACGCTGAAGTCCGGTTCGCGAAGTTTAAACAAGATTTTTAAAACGCCAACTGAAATAGTTTCGCAGAAGCGAAATGAACCGCTTAAACGCTGAAAACATCTTCGCGTTTAAACAAATTAACTTCGCAGTTTAACGCGCCTCGAAATATATATAGAAAACTTCGGCGTGGTTTAAAACTTCGCCGGCTCATTACGCCGAACCGCCCTTTAGTTTAAACAGTTCATTTTCGCTTTACGCTGAAACTATTTCTGGTTCGCGAAGTTTAAAATACCGCCGCTTTAAACGCCGAAAAGAGTTTCGCAAGTAGTTTAACATTAAGGCTTCGCCACGCCGAAAGCCGGCGATCCGGATTCGCAGTTTAAACCTAGACTTCGCTTACGCCGAAGAAAGTTCGCGTGTTTAAACAGAAGGTTTAAACTTCACGAAACTTTTTTTCCTACGGCCGAAAGTATTAAATACAAAAATACGTATTTTCCCAAAAATACGTATTTTTGCACTTTTTATAATGCCCAAAAATAGTTTCATACGTACAGAACCTATCCCTGGGTGGAGGTACTCGATCCGGAAATGGATTCGCCATATAGGGTTCTAACAAAGACACATGGAACACTGGGTGAAGCCGAACTGATGGCGGAAGTTCCGCATTTAAAAGCAAAGATCACCAACTCCTCGGTCAATGATCCGATAGGGACCCAAGCGCCGGTAGTTGAGCTTGTTATAAAGAAGCCGCCGCGGCAAATCCCGACGCAAGAGCCAAACAAGATCACCAACTGCAAAATGAGGAGCGTTCTGACGATGTTGATCTGCATGATAACGATAACATGCTTGGGCCTGGAGAAGATGGTGCTGAAGATCATCCTGGAGCATGCGGAGCTTCTCGAGCCTGTCCTCGGCACTGGGATTGACTGAATCATATCCAGGAGCAATCAAAGACCACCGGGGATGCATGCCGAAATTAATAAAGAACGGAGTCTGGCCTGTGGAGGCATGGACAGAATTATTATAAGCAAATTCTGCCAATGGTAGCCAATCAACCCAGTCATCCTGCTGATAATTGATGAAGCATCGCAAATACTGCTCAAGGGTTTGATTAGTGCGCTCCACCTGTCCATTGGTCTCTGGGTGATGTCCGGAAGAGAGCGAACGTTCCACATGCAAGAGTTGCAATAGACGCTTCCAAAAACTGGCAACAAATTGAGGGCCGCGGTCACTGACAATGTTATCTGGTAAGCCATGGAGTCGAACCACCTCTCGAAGCAAGAGAACCGCTGTGGCTTCACTAGAGATAGAAGTGCTGCAAGGAATGAAATGTGCCATCTTGGAAAAACGGTCAACAACAACAAGGATGGCATCATGGCCCTGTGAGGATGGAAGCTCGACAATAAAATCCACTGAAATACTCTTCCAAGGACCGGCTGGAACTGGTAAAGGCTGAAGCAGGCCATGAGGAAGATGCCTTGGAACCTTGGCTCGACAGCAGATGTCACAGGATCGAATAAAAGCTTCGACAGAGCGACGAAGACCTGGCCACCAATACTCTCGACTAATAAGTTCAAGAGTCTTGGCTACTCCAAAGTGTCCGGCCATAGGTGAATCATGGCAAGCCTGAAGAACCTGAAGCCTCGGAGCACCATCTGGCACATATAGAAGCCCATCATGGAGCAGAAGTCTATCGCGCACCTCAAAACGATCATAGCCTGATCCCATCTTCTGAAAAGGTGATGCGGCGCCAATGTGTGAGAATACATCTCGAGCCAATGGATCCCGAGGGCGAGGAGGCTCGACAGGACTCCAACAAGGTCAGTATCATGAGGCCTCTCGAACAAAGTGAGAGCCATAAGCTGGAACCAATCAGGCCCTAAAATAACCTGTGATTGCTGATCATATGCAGGATCACCTAGTTTGGGCTCAAGATAGGAGCGTCGAGACAAGGCATCAGGCTTTCCTTGGAGGGCTCCAGGATGGTACTTGATCACGAAATCAATCCGGGATAATACTTGAGTATGCCACCGGGCCTGGCGACGGTTGAGCACTCGAGCAGACTGAAAATATTCGAGATTTCGGTGATCTGTGTAGACTGTGACTTTATAAGGAGATCCCTCCAGGAAACGTCTCCACTCCTCAAAAGAATCCACTATCGCCAACAACTCCTTGTCATAAATGGGATAGTTGATTTCCGTAGCCTGAAACTTTCAGGAGTGATAGGCGATTGGATGCAATTCATGGTCATCCCCCCTCCCGAGGACAGGATCCCACCAAAGCGCCAAAATCGAAGCATCCGCCTTACAACATATGGGCGCAAAGGATGCGCATGAGCAAGACCGTGCCGTGGTGAAAGCATGCTTCGGGGTAACAAAAGCGATTCCGCTTCCACGGTCCATTCAAATGGCACATCCTTGACCGTGAGGCGGTCAAAGGAAGAGCAATCTACGAATAATCCCGGATGAAACGCCGATAGAAATTGGCAAACCCGAGGAAACACCGAACATCGCGAGCGGATGAAGGTGTTTGCCACTCGAAACAATGCTAACCTTTTCGGTCCATAGAGACTCCATGTGGAGTGATCACGATAGCCAAGGACTCCACATTATCACGCTTCCGAATCGACACTTCTCAAGTTTGGCATATAACCCATGCTCCGCGAAGCTTCGAAGGACTGTCGAACATGCCTCTCATGTTAAGTCGAGAGTCTTAAAATAAACAAGAATATCATCCGGATAGATGATAACAAAAGTGTCTAAGAACTCTCGAAAAACATCATTGGCCATATTTTGAATCTTGGCGGGGCATTGATAAGTCCAAATGGCATAGCGTGTACTTTCGAAATGGCCATCAGAAAGTCTGGTAGTTGTTTCCACTCATCACCCTCCCGGATCGAATAAGATTGTAGGCACCCGAAGATCAATCTTACGTAAAATAATGCGCACCTTGAAAGTCGCTCCAACAACTCTGGGATCGAGGGAAGCGGATACCAATTCGGTGCGCGTGATTTTGTTGAGGCCGCGATAATCAACGACCAGTAGTGCGAATCATCCTTCTTTTGACAAAGAAGATAGGCGCTCAGCGGGGACCGAATGTCGAATGAAGCCGGTGGCTAGATTCTCCTCAATATAATCCCGCAAAACCTTCAACTCAGCGGGAGATAGACCATATATCGGACCATATGGTGGCGTCGTCCCCGGCTGCAAATCAATAGGACAATCATATGGACGATGCTGCGGGAGTTTATTGGCCTTGACTTTGTCAAACACATCGGAAAAATCGCCATAATTATCACGGGAGCATTGGAGGCGGGCTTGATGGTGTCGAAAGCCAGCCGGGGCGAACCCGATTGCAAAATATCGAACTTGATCTTTGCCTTCTAGATTTTGATCGAACTCAAGAGAAAATCTTCGAGATAACAAACCGGTGGGCATGAAGAAGCTCTACAAAAGCAGGAGAACATGAGCGTGAATAAGAACGGAGCAGGGAGCAATTGGAACATGAACCTGGAGCATGAACTGGATCAAGAACTGAGCGTAAACAAAGTGGATCGATCAAGAGCCGAGCAAGAACAGATCGGAGCAAAGAGCCGGAGCAGAATGAGATCGAGCAAGAATCGAGCGTGAAACGTGAACCTAAACCTAAGGCAAATCGAGCCGAGCCGACATCATCAAGAATAAGGATCGTAATCTAGGGCATGAACTGGGAGCGTAGGCAAGAGAGGCGAATCTAACATAGAACGCCAGGGACGGGCGCCAGGGCCCACGAGCATTACACGGATCAAGTCGATGTTGGTGTAGAGACCATCCGCAGGAGGCTGGAACTAGAGCTAGAACCAACAAATCGAAATGATCTAATACGCCAATCAATGCGGGTTATGTAGCTCGAGCGAGGGCGGACCAAGACTATTGGCGCATGAGGGCTAGCAATGAGATTGAAGGAAATACTACAAAAACTCCCAGAACAAAACACGAAGAGGCGCGGTACATTCCGTGGATTTGCCCGAAATTTCCGTCCATCAATCACTTCAACATAGGCGGGGATGCTCAACCTTGCTCCTAGGGATGGCGTGCTAACGACACTATCCATAAAGCAAGCATTTGCACCACAATCAACTTAGCCAACACTTGTAATTCTCCAACTTCTGATTTCAATGATATAGGGATGAAGAATGCCTTCTCGACCTTATCCGATGGAATAAACATGTCGGGGAAATGTGGAAGGAGTCGAGAAAAGGCCGGCCGGCGAGAGACTCCTACTACTCGGACCGGCCCCGAAGTTTTCCGGCTGATTTAGGTGCTTCCGGGGGCATCCCGGCGGCGATATGACCAGCTCCTCCACGGTAGAGGCAAAGATTAGCCTCTCTCTCGGCCTTTGCTTCTTGGCGGCGGATAAGGATCCTTGAGCGCCCGATCAATTTGCATAGGCTCGGGTCGGATCTGCTGGATTCTCCAGATGAGGCAGGGAAGGCGTAGCTTCTGAGCTTGTGTAGTGGAAAGGGCGACTTCTCTATGTCACGTCTCTCTTGCCTACGTTGAAGAGCGATTATCACATCAAGCTACAAATCGATGGCTTCTTCCAAACTCGGGGATCCTCCATAGACAACAACATATCTTTGACATCCTCTACGTAACCCCGCCGAAACAATCTCGAAGTGCAATATCATCGGGCGGTATCTCTTGCAATTTGTGAAATTATGATGCATATCTTGAAGGCTGTTGCCTTAAGTTGCAAAGTTTTGTGACTCTTGTCTTGTTGATGATCGGTGTCTCAAAGCATGCTTGAGTTACTGCGGTAAGCGACAAAATCTTGCAACTCTGGGGCTCCTTTCTCCAATAAAGGAGCAAACCAACTTAGAGCTGGCCAGAAGAGAACCAATCAGCCCCACTTGTTCTTGAGCTGTGGGATATCTATGAGGATGGAGCTGAATCACAAGCTTTCGATTCAAAAAAAACACAGACTTGGACCGAGTGTCGTCAAACTTCTCACGGCGGCTGATCTTAGGCTCTGATAGCCTCAATCCCGCTAAAGCAGATTCATGTGAAGCAATCGTTCCTTAAACTCTTTATTGTCCAACTGCAAGCTGGCGGCATACTTGAACAAATTTCTTTGGACCTGCTTGTAATAAAGTGGAACCTCCTCCATAGATATAAAATCACCAAATCGAGCAAAACAATGCTTAGGATCGGCGAGGGCAAGAACGGTGAGGGATTCCGGTTCAAACTGTCATGAACCTACTCGAAAAACAAAGAAAATCGTGGAAAATCGCGCAAAAAATCGGAAGAAATAAGCCAAGATCGGCAAAGAATCTGATATATGAGCGAGGAATCAATAATACAATAGCCCGAAAGCAAGCGGGGATACAAGGCCGGATGCCTAGAAGGCTCAAGACTGGCGTTGAACCGGAATGGTTTGACCAGAAAGAGATGCCTCCTTATATATCTAAACCAACGGTCAGGATCGCGCCACTCCAATGGGTGAGATCGCGCTAAGTGTCGCGCATGCATTTAGGTTCTAGAACATTCTAGAACCTTCTGGAGATAGTCCCACATATGAGGAAGACGTGAAGGAATGTCTTCAACAAATATTGGTAGTGCACTTGGCAAGAGTGTATGACTCGCAACTGGAAGGTTGCGAGTTCAAACCTGTTAGAAATAGACAATGCACTTCAATCTATTTCTTAATATTGCTTGATGAATTTATGAATACCATCAAGACAATGCATAATGATCACACATCAAGACAATGATTAATCATAATCATTCCATAGGTTATACTTTGAATATGTCAATAAAAAACTTAGTAATACTGTAGCAAATAAACACTGTAGAAAAGAGATTGACTTATTTACTGTAGCATGTTTGACCCGTTCAGAAAACAACCATCGAACCACTATTCAATCTGTGATTCCTCCTTAGTTTAATACCCAGACCAGCTCAAACAATAAGCCGGCCTATGCAGCATCTTATAGGCTCACGATTCGTGATTATGGCCTTTGGGAATCGGCCGCCTAAGCCCAGAGCTCCTATTCATATGGAGTTTCCCTCCATGATATCGGGCCGTGTACCGTTTAATATGGGATAAATCAAACCATTAACCTTATGGTTTCAAAACCCATATCATTAAATGCCTTTATAGGTTTAATGGTGTAATATTTGCCCACAGGCTATACAATAGGGCTAGATGACACAATGAACAATTTCACACGTAGCTTTCTTGTACAATATATGCACACCTTGATGTATTGCTCTGAGCTCAGAATATGTGATGAACCAACTTAAATTCAACATTCCTCCTTCATCACACTATTCTGTAACCTGCATGTCTAATTTGAACTGTTTGAATTTAACTTCAGTGAGTGCCTTTGTGAAGATGTCTGCGCAACTTTGTTTAGCGGTATTCACATATACCATCTTAATGTACTGTTTGCTAGCCAAGTCACGAATAAAATGAATGTTTAATTCAATGTGCTTGGTTCTATCATGGTGTACTGGATTTTTCACAATAGCAATGCAGCTTTGACTGTCAGTAAAAATTTGTGTTGGACTTGTTTGTTTATACTCCAATTCATCCAGCAATCTTCTTAGCCAACATATCTCTTTAGCAACCAAGGATGAGGCTGTATACTCAGCTTCTGCTGAGGACATAGCAATAGCATTTTGCTTTTTGCTTTTCCAAGTTATGGCACCACCTCCTAAGAATACAACAAATCCTGAGGTGGACTTCCTGTTTGACAGATCCCCTCCCCAATCTGCATCACTGTATGCACATAGCTGTAGGTTTTCAGAATTAAATGTTATTCCATGTGTTTTGGTCCCCTTAAGATATTTTAGAACTCTTTTGCCTGCAGTCCAGTGATCTTTGGTTGGATTATGGCACCTCCTGCTTAAGATATTTACAATGTATGAAATGTCTGGTCTCGTGTTGTTTGCCAGGTACAACAAACACCCAATTAATGATCTATATGGAACATTTTCCATTTCTTTTACATCCTTTTCAGTGAGAGGTTTATCTTCTGTCAGCCTGTGTCCTGGAACTACTGGAGTTTTTGCTGGATGTGCATCCACAAGGTTAAACCTTTTGAGCATATTTTCTATGTGCTTGCATTGTTGTAACTTCAAAACCCTTTGATCTCTGTTTCTACATACTTCAATACCCAGAAAGTGTCTTAGCTCCCCTAAATCTGACATCTCAAATCTTGAACTTAAAATCTCTTTGCAATGATTCAGGACACTTAAATGATTAGCTGCCATAATGCAATCATCAACATATAAAGCTATGATGCAAAAGTTACTTGCTTGCTTATATCTATAGAGGTTGCCATCATTTTGGAATTTCTCAAATCCTTGTTCCTTGAGGAAATTGTCCATACAAGTGTACCACTCCCTAGGAGATTGTTTCAGGCCGTACACTGCCCTGTTGAGCCTCCAAACTTCATTTTCTTGCTGTTCATAACCTGGTGCTTGTTGCATGAATACTTTTTCTTCCAATTTGGCATTTAGAAAAGCAGTTTTAACATCCATGTGATGTATTTCAAGATCTTGAGCATTTGCAACAGCAAGCAATGTTCTAATACTAGTCAATTTCACAATAGGGGAGTATGTTTCATCAAAATCCAGTCCTTGTCTTTGAGTATATCCTTTTGCCACAAGCCTTGCCTTGTACTTCCTGCTCCCATCTGCATTTTCCTTTATTTTGAATAGCCATTTGCATCCTATAACATTTTCCTTTGTTGGATAGTCTACTATCTCATATGTTTGTGTTTTCTGGAATGAATCCAGCTCGTCATTCATGGCTTTATGCCATTGCTCTTTATCTGCACATTCCATTGCCTCTTCATAAGACTGAGGAATTGTAATGTTTTCAAGGATGGCCATTATTTGCTCATGTTCCACATATTGCTGTTCAATTCTCCTGCTCCTGCCCAAGTTGTTTCTTCCATATTCCTCTATATTTCCTGGTATATCTTCCAAAAGTCTTTCTACCTGTGTTTTCCTTTTTACTACTGAAATTGGTGGTGTGTGTTGGTCTCCAATATTTCTTTGGCTCCCCGATTTCATTGTTTGCATGTGTTCACCGCTATTGAATCCTCATCCTCTTGAGTGCGAATCTATGTCAACATTCACGCTTTTTTTTTCTCCAACCTTAACTTTGTCATTCAAAACTTGTCCCTTTTTTATGTCTATCCTTATACACAACTTGTTCATCAAATATTACATCCCTACTGACAATTATATTTTTCTTTTCTGGCACAAATATCCTGTAGCCCTTTGACTCCTCATCATAGCCCACGAAAAATCCAATACTTGCTTTATCATCTAACTTCTTTCTCAATTCATTAGGGACATGAGTATATGCTATCTGACCATATGTTTTAAACATTTCATAGTCTATGCCATCATTACTATTTGACCATAAGAGATCAGGTACATTACCTTTAATGCTTTCGAAGGGAAGTTTATTTTGAATCATAATTCTTTGTCTTCAAGGCCTCTTCCCACAAATAGTTTGGCGAGGCCACTCTTCTTGATCATAGATCTCCACGGCATCCATAATGGTCTGTTTTTTCCTTTCGGCTACTCCATTTTGTTGAGGTGTGTACACTGCCAGTTAGTTGTCTTTTAATGCCATGAGCAATGCAAAAAGTCTAAACTTGGCGGATAAATATTCTCCTCCCCTCTCGTGCACTCTTTTCCATTTTCTCTTTCCATATTGCTTAAAAAGCATTTAATGCACGAGACTTCCTTTCTAAGCGATGACTTTTGCATTTTGTACTGAAATCATCAATAAAAGATATGAAGTATCTTTTATTTGTCCTTCCTCTCACTTTTAAAGGCCCACAAAGATCAGTATGTACGAGTTCAAGAACTTCACTTGCTCTTGTTTTAGAATGTTTGAATGGCTGCCTATTTGTTTTCCCAAGAATACATCCCTCACACTTGAAATTTTCAGATTTGATGTCTTTGCACTTGAGCCATCCCTTTTTGGCTAAATATTTCAAGTTATTGCAATGTGTGTGAGCCAGCCTGTCATGCCAAAGTTCAAATTCTGGAATATTTATGGTGTTTACACTATCATGACCAATAGCTTCCATTTGAAACAAATTGCCAACACGGTTTGCATGGAACTTCAATATATTGTCAAGATAGATGTTACAACCTTTTGAGTCAAAATTGACTTTGTAGCCTAAATCCACTAACTGGCTTACAGAAATCAGATTTTTTATAATTGTGGGAACACACAAGACATTTTCAACATCAACTATGTTCCCATCAAGATCTATGAGCTGCAGAAGACCTCTTCCTTCTATTTCTTGTACATCTCCATTTCCAACTTGTATTCTTCTAGAGTGTGATTTTGAAACATTTTTTAGCAGATCAGTAGATTGGACTACTGATCTTTCAGCTCCACTATCAACTACAAGAGTTTCAGATTTATTAGCATGCTGATTTTTCTCAACAATGGTAAATGCAAATCTTACCTCATCATCTTCATCAACATCAGACTTTTCCTTTTCTTCTTGCTCCTTGGCCACAAATGTACCAGCTGGTTTCTTGCCTCGACCCCTTCCTGAGCTTAATTTTCCTCCTCTATTTGTGAACCCTTTATTTTTTCCTCTGCCATATTCCTTTGGAGTTGGACATTTGGCTGCAACATGTCCTTTACCACCACAAGTATAACAATTGAATTCCTTTTTATTTTTTGGACACTCATTTTTAAAATGACCAGGCTCATTGCAGTTATAGCAAGTAACTTGATTCTTTCTGCCAGCAAAGAATATCTCAGAGGTTTCCTCCCCTTCCCTCATAATTTTCTTCTGCTCATATTCTGTTCTCAAAGTGTTCTCTGCTTCTTCCCTCGTCTTACTCATGTTTCTTATGAATAGAGACAAATTTTCATTGTCACTTACTGCCCTAGAGATTTGTAGGACTTGACTTCTTTCAGAGATATTTACCCCCCCTTGACTAAATCAGCAACAATGTTGTCAAAGGTGTTGAAGAAATCTGAGACATCTCCCTCTTCCTTTAGTTTTAAATTTCTTAACTCTGTTTCTAGCAGATCAATTTGGGAGGAAGTCTTTTCCTCAAAATGTTTCAATAGATAAGACCACATTTGCCTTGGATTCATGTTTCTAAGTTTAAGCCTAATGGTAGGGCTTACCTTGCATGTGATGATTCCCTGAGCTTCTTTGATTCTTGAATACAAAGATCTTCCGGACCTTACTAGATTTGCTCCTGCTTTTATACGCATTTGGTGGCACTTTTTTTGTCTCATATTAACGAACCTTCCGGATCTTGACCTTGTGAGGGTATTGAAGTCCACATTAGTGACACCATCTGGATCTACAAGATCCCGGGTCTTCCACTTCGAATGTGCTTGGCGCATCTTTCCATACACGGAATCCGGGCCCTCCCTTATAGACTTCTACGATTGCTAAACAAAGCGGCTCCAAATCGACTTGACATGATGTACAACTTCCTTTAGTATACTTAGAACCTGGCACTAGCTCTGATACCAATGTTAGAAATAGACAATGCACTTCAATCTATTTCTTAATATTGCTTGATGAATTTATGAATACCATCAAGACAATGCACAATGATCACACATCAAGACAATGATTAATTCATAATCATTCCATAGGTTATACTTTGAATATGTCAATAAAAAACTTAGTAATACTGTAGCAAATAAACACTGTAGAAAAGAGATTGACTTATTTACTGTAGCATGTTTGACCCGTTCAGAAAACAACCATCGAACCACTATTCAATCTGTGATTCCTCCTTAGTTTAATCCCCAGACCAGCTCAAACAATAAGCCGGCCTATGCACTGTCTTATAGGCTCTGATTCGGCGGTTATGGCACTGGAATCGGCCGCCTAGCTGAGTTCCTATTCATATGGAGTTTCCCTCCATGATATCGGGCCGTGTACACGTTTAATATGGGATAAATCAAACCATTAACCTTATGGTTCAAAAACCATATCATTAAATGCCTTTATAGGTTTAATGGTGTAATATTTGCCACAGGCTATACAATAGGGCTAGATAACTTTTGTGAACAATTTCTGTAGCTTTCTTGTACAATATATGCACACCTTGATGTATTGCTCTGAGCTCAGAATATGTGATGAACCAACTTAAATTCAACAAAACCCTGTCTTGTGCAACTACCCTTTTGCATCTGTGTGACGACCATCTTTTGTACATACGAGTATAATGATCGTATGATACGAATATCCGTATAATTAAGTCACAAAACCTTGTCAAAATTCACGTAGTGGTTTGACCAATTTTAATGAACTATTATATATGCATGTTTCTATCACATTAGAGTTTTTCTGAGGTCAATTAAGGGCCTTGTAAGAGTATTTTGGGGGGGCTGCCACGTAGGATCCCGAACTTACCTTTCCCCCCTCCATACCTAACTTTCACTCTCCCCTAACCTAACTTCCCCCCTCCAAACTTAACCTCATACCTAACTTTGCAATCATTATTTTCTAATGACCTCAAAATTTGATGATTACATCTAAGATTTTCATTTTCCCACCATCGAGCTTCAGCCATCGAGCTTCAGCGCCATCGAGCTTACTATCGAGCTTGCCATTGTGCCATCGAGCTTTCCATCGCGCCATCGAGCGCCAACGACCTTGCCATCGCTCCCAAGCATTGTTTGAATTCGAATTATGGTGGATTCTCGCCAGCAAATAGAGCGAAATTTTTTTTCAATTTAAGCTGCTTGTTGGCAAGAATCTTCCTGATTCTAAGCTCCACTCCGGTTCTCAATCTTTTGCAATGTCAATGGAAAATGTATTTGGTTTTTGAGGTGTCTTTGCATTCCTTTGAGTATTCTTGTTTTCTAATACTTCTGTTTCAGGATCAAACTAATTTCGAGGGTCAATTTAGAGTGCAAGTGCCAAAAGGATGCCTGCCTTACAGGAATAAGTTCACTTGGAAGCAACCAATAGATGAAGATGCATTGCGAGCTTCTGGAGCCATGAATATAGACCTCTGGGCTAAAGGGCAACTGTATCCTTGTGATCCTTTCACTCGAGCCCATCCAAACTTCCACTCTGCATCCAGTCTTATTGAATTTGCTTGTAAGGGATAGCAAGGGTTACTAGGTTACTGTAATAATTTGATTAATGGTAATACTGATCCACATTTGCGTGCCATGTATAACCACTTGTATGGATTCAATTGCAAAATTTTATCAGATGTTAATCAACTCCAACAGGCGTACTTGCTGTCTCAACAATGCCGCAAGCTCAATGGATTGGAGGTAGAAAATAAAAAATTGTGGCGGCGAAATCAACTGCGACAAGGAATGAAGAGGGTTGCGCAGAGAAAATGATTCCCTCCACAAGCGAGTCAAGCGAATGAAAACAACTCCAATGGGGATCGGGGAAAGGGCAAAAAAACACGAAGGCCATAAATATATTAGCCCACGAGGTGGAGGCTCAAAAAAAAGGGTCATGGATATTAAAAAGCTTGTTGATCCAAATCTTGCACAAGAAAATAAGAAAAAACCTGCTAATATTGCCCGTTTATTAAGGAAATTAGTTACTAAAGATGATGTATTGAGAATGTTAAAGCTTCTGGCGACATTCAACTTAGGAAAGTTGTAGTACAACAAGCTATTTGCGGGAATTAGGGAACAGTCAAACCTCAAAATCGATTAAGAACTGCGTGTGACAATGTCGGAATAAGTAGGCAAGCTTATATTGCTTTGTTCGGATGCTTGCGGGGATGGCCTTAAACAACAAGGCATTACCAAAACTATTCTACTACTAAGGATGACTAGTGTGAGGACTTGTAGGTCATCAAGAAAAGAGACAAGTGCAAGAGCTTCTTGGTGATATATATCAGTGACCGGCCGGTGTCAATTTGGATACATTGCCATCTTATACCAAAGGTAAGAAGAAGTCGGTTTTGGTGATACTTTTCTACTAGTAATAAAAAATAACAATTCTTTGGATAGACTTAAGTAGAATGCTTGACTTTTGGTTTGATTTTATGATATGAAGGTAGAAGAGTCGTTGGCAAACTAAGAATTGTTTTGAAGGCGGATGAAATGGAATTGGTGAAAGGCGAGAAGTACGAGAGGGTTTCACTTGAGTCTAATGAAACGAGCTTTGAATCTGAGGGAATGAAGAGTCAAATCTAGAGGGTAAGTTTTACATCGGTCCCGAAGATCACATTTGGTGGGTTGGTTTATTGCAGGTACCAGAGGAAAATCACAGTATACTAAAATGGGTTTTTGATCAAACACCCATCCCCAAAAGGATTGCCTCTCACAGAATCGGAGAAAAACTTGCAGTTCCTGGATATGGTGAGTACGAGGTTGAATGGCATCTTACTGCAGATTTGAAGACAATAAAATGCATGTACAGAATGAATCATGGTGCTGGTAAGACTACTCATGCTTGTCCTTATTGTCTCTATGCGAGAAGAGATTCAGCTGGGTTGGACAAGAGTACATTAGACTGTGTCCAGGATGAGCCACCAAATAGAGAAGAGAAGGACACAACTTTGATGCCAATTCCGTTAAAAAGAGTACACATATGCACCCTTCATGCTTTCTTGAGAATCATAGACAAGATGGTTTACATGAGTATCCTGTTTGCTCTAGGGAAGCTGCCATGCATGAAGTTGAAAAGGTGCTATCTAATGTGGGACTTCATGGTGGGCACTACAAAATACTTCAAGATCCAAAGGTATCCGGCAAGGTTCCTTTGAAACCCAGTATGGGTGGTCCAAAGGCTAAGAGGTTTTTGCCTCCCGTGAAAGAGAACTTATCTGGTGTTTGGGAAGCTTACAAGGATCTTATTGCAGCTGAGGATGATCGAAATGATCGTGGTAGATCACGCCTGAAGAAAATCAAGGCATGGCAGGATTTCTCTGTACTGGTGAAGGAAATGCAGAAAAAGGTAGTGCAGGAAAATGATATTGCCAAATTCCAGGAGGCCGTCACAAACTTCACTAAGTCTTTCCTGACGGCATGGGGTGAGGCCAATTTGACCCACTATGTCCATATTCTGTTTGCACATGGCATGTGGTCTTCTCTTCGCTTTCCCACCTTTTGGCCGTCTATCATAAAATGGAAGAAATTTAAGTCTGTCTCAAACTCTAATCGCCGCCGAACATCGAATAGAGACCACTCGCTCTCCGCTCTCAGACTTTTGAACAACTGATTATCCTTATGAATGTTCAAGTCTATGACAACGAAATGAGTGCTATCATTGTCATCTTGTTCTACAAGAATCCAGACGTACTTTCTTCCTTCACGGACATTTCGCCATCTCCTATACTTAAAAGTGACATATAGCGTTTGCTTCCGAATGCAATATCTGAACCGAACCATGTCTCGACTTATCCTACATTCAGTACCATCGTGAAGTTGAGCACTCCAACCTTCAAGAAATAGACTATCTAAAAAACTATCACCGACTATTGAACTGTAAACATCTTCAAGGTCTTCTTAACATTGTCGGCGCTCTTGAAAAGGCAATGAACAGATCAATTCCTAAATTTATCTTCACATGCCCGCAGACTCCTCCCTTCTCCTTCAATGCCGTGTGAACATTTCCTGCGACAACTTACTCCGTGCTAATAAGATAGAAGTGGCATCCAGAGGCCTGCAATATAGATCGGACAGGCTGGGCAATGGAAGCTCAATTAGCTTGGATCTTCGTGGAGAGTATTCAGACCTTCAGAACCATATACCCCTTTCTCTGAGCTGCATGGTGTGCTACCTTCGAACAACAAGGAGCCTATATCTTGGTGAAAGCAATGGAATACACTACTTATCGAGTGTGAAGAGACTGTGTTCTCCACATCAGATATATACACAAACCTGAGAGAATAGGAATGAACTGGATAAGTAACTGAACTAATTTAGATATGGATTGCATAGAAATACATACTCACAATTTGCTTCTAACCGTGAGAAAGTTAAATTAAGCTTGCTTATTTTTTCTTTTGCCATATCTGTTGGAGTGTATACATGCCTTACTTGTACAAATATCTCTTTGCCTGATCGAAACCCGACCACCAAAGCCTTCCAATGTGCAGAAACATCATTTCTCCTGCATCTTTTGACTCGCCATTCACCTCATATTGCAGGTTGGAGTGTAACAAAGCTCCCGGTCGACACCACGAAGCTTTCAAAGTCATTTTCGACTGTGATAGAGCTTATAGCCATCTAGTCACAGAATTCAAATCAGAATGTAGAGCGGAATCGAAATACTAGGAAAGGCTCCGCGATTTTACCTTGATCGAAGCTTTTTTGTGGTCGAAACTCCCTTTGGCACAGGTCGAAGCAGTTCCCGAGCAAGAAGTCCCCTTGGCGCGGGCAATCGATCTTCGCGCAAACTCTGTTGAGGAAAACACCTGAGCGGGAATTGAGGGCGAGAGCTAATGGTCATAATTGCCACATGTGTAATCCCGACATAAGAAGCTAGAGGCACTGGATATTACGAAGCTATGTCGCGCTTGACACAGGAATGGCGAAAACCAAGGCTCCGGTGAAAAAACTACGTATAAGCTCGGGCTCCCCATTGGTCAGCGATCTTTTGACGCAGCATCGAGTTTTGACCATTAATTGACCTCAAAAAGTCTAATGACATAAACCACAACTAGTTTTAACAAATCAATATATGATTAATAGCCAACACTAAAAACTATATCACAAACCATTATAAGTTTTAACAAACCACTATGGCATGTGGTTTTGGTCTATCAAATATATTCATGCATAAAAAACTATATATATCATGGTTTTTAGACCATCTAATAGTGATGAAATATAGTACTTTATTTTTGGGAGCCTTGTGCAAAAGATAATAGTATTAATGCTTTTCATGTAATACATATATTATGCCCAAAAAGCCATAAAAGGCAAAGCATCTAATAGTAAGATAAAGATGCTAATAATAAAGAATATCTAGATAGTTGTTTATTGTGAGGCCTAAATGCCTCCAACAATCAGTGTAACGGTGGAGATTTAACGGTGGAGATTTTAAATAATCCCACGACACCAGAGGTTTAAGACCGACACCAGAGGTTTAAGACTGTAGATTTGGGTAAGGTATTTAAGACTGTTGATTTGGGTAAGGTGACACGTCGAAACCAGAGGTTTAAGACTGTAGATTTGGGTACGGTATTTAAGACTGTAGATTTGGGTACGGTATTTAAGACTGTTGATTTGGGTAAGGTGACTTGTCACGTCGAATTAAAGAAGTCAGAGAAATGGAACCACCCATCTAAGGGACCAAGAATGGGCCATTATTTAATTCTTTGGACAAAGCTAAATGGAATTCTGAAACATTTTAAAGTTTCTTTACATGAATATTGCTATGCAGAGACAAGAACAAAGCCGGCTTAGAGCTCTGCAATCCTAAGAAATCAAAACTACTTTTCTTAAATGATTATGGCGGTGAATGCAACATCAGGCCAACTTAAATGCTAAACAGGCTGCCATAAAATCTCTTAGTTACATAAGAGGGCACTTGGCATCAGGGGGACCAATGAATTCAACCAGATGAATTATTTCAACCAACCAAGAAGTAATGGGGTCAATGCAACAGCAGGCCAACTTAAATGCTAAACAGGCTGCCCATAAAATCCCTTAGTTATATATAAGAGATGGCATCAGTCAGGGGCTTCATCAACCCAGCAAAAAGATATGGAGGCAAGTCTGGATGATGGCATCAGAAGAAGCCAAGAGTTTCTGCTGTCGATTCAGAACCCTGATGGGTTCTGGATGGGTGAATTGGAATCCAATGTGACAGCAGTGGCAGAAGCTTTGTTGATGCACAAAGCTTTTGAGAAGGAACTAGAGCCAGTACACAAGGTGGAGAAATTCCTGCGATCGCGCCAGCGCGATCACGGCGGGTGGGAGCTGTTCTATGGAGATGGCGGAAATCTGAGCGTCTCTGTAGAAGCCTACATGACGCTCAGGCTGCTGGATGTTCCGGCCACTGATCCAGCTCTCCAAAATGCGTGCAGATTTATTGTGAAGCATGGTGGAGTGAGCCAGTGCCTCATATTCACCAAGCTCAAACTGGCCCTCCTTGGCTGCTTTGATTGGTCTGGAATTCCTTCCATCCCGCCATGGATCATGCTTCTGCCAGATTGGTTCCCTTTTACAGTCTACGACATGGCCACTTGGGCCCGTAACTGCACCGTCCCTCTTATCATTGCCTTTGATCGGAAACCAATCTTCCACACCCATCCTCCTCTCTGCCTGGACGAACTCTACTCCGAAGGCCGCTCCAATGCCCGCTATGGATTGCCATACAAACGCACCTGGGCAGACACATTCATTTACCTCGATCATGCCTGCAAGTTTTTGGAGAAATACAACCTGATGCCTTTCAGAAACAAAGGAATCGCAGCTGCTGAGAAATGGGTGCTAGAGAGGATCACTCTTTCAGGCCATTGGGGTTGTTCCTTTGTTTACAGTCTTCTCCCATGATAGGCCTGCGAGCCTTGAATCACCAGGCATCTGAACCAATCATAGAGGCTGCTTTTAAAGCATGGCGAAAAGTCCTTTGCTATCGAAACCGAGGACGAGCTTCGAGTGCAACAGTTCAATTCTGTAATGTGATACTGGCCATGTTGTCAAATCGCTTGTCGAATCAGGGTTAGATCCAGATCATCCTGCAATACAGAAGGCCTCAGAGTTCCTGCTACAACAAAGATCTGTGCACCGTGGAGATTGGGCTGTAAGAAACAAGCAAAGGGATTCCTGGAGGATGGGGATTTCAATTTGAAAGCCAGCTATGCCCTGATATGGATGATTCTGCTGTTATTGTCATGGCCTTGCTTCCTATCAATCTCCCCGATAACGTCAGCAAGAATTCGGCAATTAGCCGAGCTGTACGTTGGATCCATAGCATGCAATGCAAGACTGGTGGGTGGGGAGCATTTGATGTTGATAATAGTCAATGTTGGATGAACCACACTCCATATGGTGACATGGAGGCCATGATTGATCCTAATACCTCCGACGTTACGGCTCGGGTCTTGGAGATGGCAGGGAGAATAAAACATTATGACTTGCCCCTCCTTCCTAGGTCCTCTCTCGAGAAAGCCATTGCATACCTAGTGCATGAGCAAGAGCCTGAAGGTTGTTGGTTTGGACGTTGGGGTGTTAACTATATATATGGTACATCCGGAGCACTTCTAGCCCTCTCCCTTGTTGCCCCCCATGCTCATCCCAAGGAGATTGCTAAAGGAGCTGCTTGGTTGGTAGAATGCCAAAAAAAGAGCATGGATAACGACGGTGGATGGGGTGAAACATGCTTTAGCTATTCAGATCCATCACTTAAAGGAGTAGGAGAGCATAGCACACCATCCCAGACTCGCGTGGGCTATACTTGGTCTACTTGGCAGGAGATGCACTCGGTACTTATGAAGAGGAAGTAATTGAGAAAGGCATCCAATATCTACTCAGGAACCAACACACCATTGGCTCTTGGGAGGAACCCTACTTTACAGGAACAGGTTTTCCAAAACATTACTTTCTCAACTACCACCTCTATCGACAATATTTTCCCTTATGCATTCGAGCATATAAAAACATCTTTTGGAAAGATGTATCTAGTTTTATTCATATATATGCCATAAGCCTATAGAACTATGATTTATAAGATTGATATATATGCGAATACAAGATGGAAAACACAATGAAACTAACAGTAAGGCAAGCTTGCAAAGAGGGTTTTCTTGTTTGTTCATCAATGCATCATAATCCAATTGCATGTTTGCCTACTTTAGTGCATGTTTTAAGATTTATGTTTGATGATGTTTGTTATGAGTAATTTTTATTGTTGTATTATTGAGCGAAGGTTTGCTAGGAATCTTTATAATGGGCAAAAGTATGACCGAGCCACAGTCTGAACAAAAAGAAATGCTAGCATTCATATTATTGTCATTGTAATATTCCAAAATTGGAAAACAACTTAGAAGGAAATCGAAGTCTATTTCGCATATTTCGAAACCTTGCAGGTGGATTCATATAGTTTATATATCTACACGTTCATATTTATCTGTAGTGTCCCTTGCCTAACTATTTATCTTGTTCCCATAATGAAATAATATTTTTTTTAACTTGTTTCCAAAGAGACATGAGACAACCAGGGACTCTATTCTATTCATATTAAGTGTAATTATTCAATTACAAAAGTCTATGTGAAATGAACTTAGCCAAAATGCTGGCGGTTTTCTACTATTGCATGTACCATGAGACAATCAAGGTCTATTTTATTCATAGGTTTTTTACTATTGCATGTACAAGCCTAGGACAAATGTTAATTTACCCAAGATGTTGGTGGTTTTTACCTTTAAAGATTGGGTCTTATTGATAATTTCATAATTCCAGGCATCTGGAACTTTCTGTACATGTGTCTAATTGTTATTGCATTTATTTATGCCTATTGTAAATGTGACATTGTTAGACTATGAATTGGAAAATAGTGCAAGGTTATAACTTGACAATGACATAATTTTATTGTAATGTGCACGAGAAAAGGCAAATGCCAAACTCTTGTTGCCTTAGAAATTGTCTTGCATGCTAAAAATTTAAGATGCTTGTGAACATCTTTCACATGACTCTGTAATAACGAGAACATGCCCTCCTTATTTTCCAGCAACAACAACGCACAAAGCATACCCAATTTTTCCAAAGAATAACAACGCACAAAGCATACCCAAAGAGAGAGACGACAAACAAGACAGCACAAAATCCATATGAGAGGGTACACATGCTCGCCTTTATTCAGTAAGAATGTATGCTCGAAGATCAATCGTACAAGCATAATGATCTATGCTTGGTACAATGCCATATTTCAATCTCATAATCCTGAAGTGGGCTTGGCCATTGGAGATCAAGTAAATGATCACACATGCAGTATGATTAGTTAATTTAGACAATGTAACTATCACAATTTGAGCTCAAAAGTTTCTTAGTTCAAAACATATACACAATATATTGCATATAATGTTCTAAATTATTTTCCGTAGAGAATCTCGTTCTAGATTGTTCATAGTAGAACCATAAAGACTTTCTAACACACACCACCATATATGTTACCCTAAATTGTATTCCATAGAATCTCATTATCTTATATTATAAATGTTATACCGTAAGTAGTGCATCGAGCCCTAATTTGAATGGCCGAGATCATCTGGATGCATCCGAAGGCCTAGATTTATTGCACGACTTACCAACACTGTGATTGGTCATGCTTCGATCTCTTAAGGGGAAAGGGTAAATGAAAAGGGGGAAAAGGAAAAGGGAAGTGGAAAGAGAGAATGTGAAGGGCAAAAAGGCATGGGGAAAAGGGAAAAGGTAAAAGGAAAAGGGAAAAGGGTGGGGATAAGAGAAGAGAAAAAGGCATGGAAAACGAAAAAGGGAAAGGGAACTTGGGAAAAGGGCACGAGGGAAGGAGGAAGAGATAAAGTGGAAAAGGTAAATGGAAAGGGCATGAAAAAAAAAAGGAAAGAGGAAAAGGTTGAAAAAAAGGAGAAAATGAAGGAGAAAAAAAGCATGGAAAAGGGGAGGAGAAAAAAAGCATGGGAAAAGGAAGGAGCATGGGGAAAAGGGGAAAAAAGAGAAGTTTTAGGAAAGAGGAAAAGGAAGGGACAAATGGCATAGGAAAAGGAAAAAAGAGAGGGAAAGGGAAGGAAAAACGATCAAGAAAAGGGGAAGAGGAAAGGTTGGAAAATGAGGAAAAGGGAAGGGACAAGGGGGAACAAGAAAAGGATGGGGAGAGGGGAAAAGAAAAGGGGCATAGAAAAAAGAAAAGTGAGAAGAAAGAAAAAGGAAAGGGAAAAGGGGGAAAGGGAACCTAGGCAAAGGTCACAAGGAAAAAGAAAGGGGGAAACGAGAAAAGGGAAGGGAAGAAGGGCATGAGAGAAAAGGGAAGAGGAAAATGGTGAAGAAAGGGAAAAAAGAAAAAAGGGAAAAGAAAAGGGGCAAGAGAGAAAGGGTGGGGAAAAGAGGAAAATGGGTTTAAGAAATAAGAGAATAAAACAAATATGCAAAAGGCATGGAAAAAGGGAAAAGGAATTAAAGGAAAGGAAGGGAAAAAGTGCACAGGAAAAGGATCGGCAAAGGAGGAAAACTGAAAGAAAAAAATCCATCAAGAAAAGGAAACGGGAAAAAAGGGAAAGGGAAAGTGAAGCAGGGGAGTGATGGAGGGGAGGGAAAGGGAAAAAGGATATGAGGAAAGGAAAAGAGAAAAGAAAAAGGAAGGGTTGAAAGAAGGGAAAATTACATGGGAAGATGGAAAGGGTGGGAAAAGGAGGAAAAGGAAGCACGGGAAAAATAGAAAGAAGAAAAGGGTGGGAAAAAGGGCATGGGAAAAGGGAAATAGAAAAGAAAAAAGAATGGAAAAGGGGGGAAAGAGAGAGAGGCACGGGAAAAAGGAAATGAGAAAAATGGAAAAGGGGAAGAGAAAAAGGGAACATGGAAAAGGGAAAGAGGGAAAGGGTGAGGAGATGGAAAAGGGAAGGTAAAAAGGGCATGGAAAACGGGAGGGAGAAAAGAAAAATAGAAGGAAAAAGGGCACAACAAAAAAGGGGGAAAAGAGTAGGAAAAGGAGGAAAAGAGATGGGAAAATAGGCATGGAAAAGGGCGAAAGAGTAAAAGGTTGAGAAAAAGGGAAGACATGGCAAAAGGGTGGGGAAAAGAGAAGGCATAAAAAAAGAGAAAGGGGAAGGGAAAAGGGCAAAGGAAAAAGAGAAGAGGGAAAAGGTGGAGAAAGGAGCAAAAGGGAAGGGAAAAAGGTTATCGGGAACAGGGAAGGGGGAAGGAAAGGGATGGGAAAACAAGGAAACACGTTAGAAAGACGAGAAAAAAAAAAGGAAAAGAAAAAAAAAGTAGAGAAAATAAGAAAAAATGAAATGTGGGATAGAGCAAAAGGAAAAGGGAAAGGGATAGGGCTTTCTCACTGCATCCCAAAGCATTTACAGGCTCTCAACTTATGCCCAGCAACGCTGGGCACCATTACTAGTAGACTATTAATCCTACAACCCCTATAGATTTTTTAACTAACAACACCATTATGCCAGTTTCAAAAGTCACAAATACACATTTTATATGTACTTTGCCACATTTTGAATTATATAAAAAAGGCATTTATAAATGATGCATTTCTATGACACTAAACATTGTACTTATAAAACAGCTTTAGATGTTCTCGACTCAAATCTCTCGGGTTCATCTTTTTTTCTCTTTGAAGTTATGTTCTCGATTTAAACTCCCAGCAAGAATGCCGGGCACTTTTTCTAGTATAAACATAAAGACACTATTACAATAAATGCTTATGAGCGAACTCACCAATCAATGATGTCGCTTAATGGTTGTCGGGCTAGTCGATGCCATCCACTAGCCCCCGAAAGAAGAAGACTGTTCCATGATCATAGGCTACATTGGCTCAAGTCCAACATGTTGATGACACCCCTGAAAACATAATATACAAAAATAAAAATCTAAGATTAATGAAACTAAATTAAACTAGTCATGGTGCCTAAATAGCAGTTGGGCATAACTTCACTTGTAAATGTTTAATCCCATAACACTTTGTATAGATTGTAAGAGTTTAAACCGTCAAAATCAAATGGATTGCTTTTAATCTTTGAAGAACCTAATATTGTTTGATTGCATATAGTTCTAGATCATTTGCCACATTTAGTGCATGTCCGGTTTCAATATACAAAGCAATGTTGATACTATATAATCACCACATCAACTGTTGTATTTTCTAGAATATAAATTATTAAGAAAACGTGTTCCTTGGCCATTAATATTGTAGTCAATTTGAACTCCAGTTTATGATATCATTGTGTCAAAATGCAAGTTGTTATATTATCTATCAAGCTTTGAGCAAGCCAAATGCTAGCTTGATAGCATAAGTTGGAAACATGTAAGTTTGGATTATCCTTCACATTTACTTTCATTTGTATCCCTTTCCGTCATGGCTTTCTAGCAAACCCTATAAATTACTGGCATAAGTTCGAAACATATAGGTTTGTATTACCCTTCACATTTACTTTCGTTTGCATCCCTTTCAGTAATGGCATTCTGGCAAACTCCTAGAAATTAATTTTGTTCAAGTTGCCCACAGCATAAGTTATAAATGTTTAAATCCCCCCCCTCCCAAAAAAAAAAAAAAAAAAAATTTCAATTACAACAAACAAATGAAACTATAACATTAAGATGGGAACACTGCTATATAATAAATATTGTGGTCCAATTTAATCTCATAATTTTTAGATTAAATGAGGGATTTCTTAAAGTGGGTTGTGGTCTAATTTAATCTCACAATTTCTTGAATAATTTAGGGGTTTACTTTAGAGGCATCTCGAAGTTGCCACTCCAATAATACCTAGGTCAAACATGCATGTCCACTTGAGTTGCAATTTGAAAGTTAATCGAATTGCTCCCCCACCCCTATCTACACAGAATAGTTAAATTTAGTGAATGCTTGAATGATTGTTGTTGTTGTTGTTATTAATATTGAAGCTTCTATGAATTCCAGGACCTTATCAAATACACACAACAATATATTACAAAAATATGCACATCTTATACTTCTGATCATGAGAGCTATGGCAATGAAGAGCTTGAAGAGGACCAAATGTTCTTTTCAACATGTAAACGATGGGAAAAAGGAGGTATACTTTAAACGTATGCATACCTTGCACTTCAAGCTTGATCTTGTACATATGAGCAAAGAGATTAAATAGAGTGGAACTAAAAAGGATTGTTTCTTCTGCCTTCAAAATCATCGAGCCGTGAATTAGAAAACAATCTAGCTTCGATTTCTCCGTCCAAACCACCACTATACATGGCAAGAGGAACCTTGAGATCTTGAGAAATATAGAGGATTTAACAAGGCCTATGTGGCCTTCAAGATCCACAAGGCATGTTGTCGATTTTTCTACAAATTATAATAGTTTTATCGCCAGATCCACTACAGAGGGATATTAGAGATAGAAGCCAAACATAAAAGAACCCGCTTGTGGCCTCTCAAATGTCCTAAGGAAGAGAAGAAGATGGCGAGCAACTGATGGGCGAAATTGATTTATGAAAGTCTCCATTTTTTTTATTGTGAACTAGTTCCGGACAAATTTAACCCATAGAATGCTGGTCGAATGACCATGTGCGACATTGGTTAGGAGCTTCCACAGCTACTCCCACGTAGTTATTGACACCGCAGATGTTGTACCATTTGACCCCATTACTGTAAAATTTTGAAATAAAATATCGCGATGATGTTGAGTATTTAACAATCGCAAGTCTTTATTTACGTAAAAAGAGTCACCGAGTATACTAGAGGATCTGAGGGAAAGAAATTTTTATTATTTCGGGGAATCATAGCATATGTGTTGCACAACCGCTTTGTGGAGTTGTTGAAAACCGGAGCAAAGAGCTAGAATTTGCAAAAAGCATATGCGCCAAGAAGATCAAGGGTGCTTAATGGAATTTGACGATAAAGAATACATTGAGTTAAGCATTCAAAGGTAACGGCGATTGTAAACACCGCCTACAAGGAACCTCTCATCGAAACTCTTCAACAAATTCGACATCAAAGACAAGGCATATGGTTGTCCCGCCATGACCAGCTTGTCATTGCAACGCCCCTCAAAGATGGAAGGTATGTCCTCCTCGCTTAGCTCCTCATGATCGCAGTGGCAATGCTGATGACCTCTTTCTTGCAGGATTTTGTGGACATAGCCACTACGACATTGAAGATAAAGGAGCTGAAAGATGAGAAAACCATCATTCATATATTTTGGGATTATGTCTATTCCAAAATCGCGCCAGATAAGCATTATTTTTAGGGCATTTAGTGCTTTTTAATTCTATTTTGTACATTTACAAAACTATAGTTTATGTTGAATATTTCAGTATTTTATCGCATTTACATTAAATAAGGCAAGGAAAGGCCTTGTTTGCTTGAAATTAACATCAATAGATTAGATAGAATTTAACAACAAATATACTTGAAATAACAATTTCTTTATTAACATCACAAGAGAAATGATCATTTTTTCTACAAAATTGAGCAAGTAATAAGGTGTGTCAAACAAGAAATCACTCCAATATTCACATTTTTTAACAATCTTAAAACTAGAGTTATAGTATTTTAGCCAAATAAAGTTGGATTATCTATCCACTAATAAAAGTGATATCTTCTAAAATATGATAAACGAGACAATTGGTAAAAGTGAAGACAGAATAAAATCGCTACTTGCTGATTTCAAGCATAACAAAGCTTTCATAAGCATAAAACAACTTCAATTTGGTTATCTCTAGACAACCGCTAACCTCTCAAGCTCTAATAGTTCCCGTTTCTCGCAATTTTTAGTTAAGAGCTTCTATGGCGGCGCATCAAATAAGATCTCATTCTACTCATTTTCATCCACAAAATATGGATTTGCCTCGAACACCGGTCATGAAACACTCGCCTTTTGCATATCCCCGTATAGCCCACAGCAAGACTAAATTATCACCGCCTCAACCTCCCAAGCAAGCTCTAATAGTTCTGCTTTACGCAATTTTTTAGTTAATAGCTTCTATGGCGGTGAAATAATATCTCATTCTCCTCATTTTCATCCTCAAAATATGGATTTGCTCGAACACCGTCATGAAACATGGCCTTTTGCATATCCCGATAGCCCATGCATCTTAGATCATCACTAAACTAATATAATGCATCCGGGAGGCTTTTGAAATGCGATTGCAATGGCAATTTTTTGTAAAACCAAGTTTCCATTCCATAGTGCCATTGCTTTCTCCATCATAAGCTCTAAGCCCATACATCCCAGAAAAAGACCGCTTTAACTGCTTGCCAAAAATCACCAAAGACAAATTTTAGAAACACAAAATATTGAAGATGGGCTGCCGGGCTTATATTGTCGCTCAAAAGAAAAACAATGAAGAATGACTATAAAATCTTTTGTGATGTATCCCTTCTCCAAATCTAGAGAGTCGACATTTGTGATGTATCTTGAGATGCATCGTGAGGCCAAACTCCTCGCCAAAAATCCACAAATTGCAAGTAGAAGGCTTTTACAGAGAACATAGCTTTTTCAAGAAACAAAACCCCGCAGAGAACATATAGCTTTTGCAAATTTCTTGAAGCTTACTTAAACTCGCCATAGATGGAATGGTGTCTCGAAGAAGAAGAAGCAAGAAGTCGAGGAAGAAGCTTTGGACGCCGTATCAAGAAGCCGAAGGAGAAGATGCCAGAAGAAGAAGAAGCCGGAAGAAGAAGCCCGGCTTCCATGGAAAAAATTAGGGAAAGAAGCGCAATCTTGTACTGCGTTGGAAGAAATAAATGAGGAAAAAAAAAAGGAAAGAAAAAGTGAGGAATGGATTCAGGGGCAAATAAATAAATAAATCGGACCGAAGGCAAATGAATAAAGGACGGACGATCGGCAAAAAGGGGAAAAAGGCGAAGGGCAGAAATAGAAAAAATTTAAACTTCCCAATATTAAGACATATTCTTAATTTAAATGAATGATGGTTAGAAACAATTTTATATTTTTAGAGGAAAGGATTTGGAGAAAACTGACAGATGTGGTTACAAAATGGGAGAGCAAGAAACTTTATGATGATCACGGTCAGCCCCCAGAGAAACCAAGCAAAGATTTTTTCAATAAAACTTGGCTTAGATATCTTCGAGGCATGTCGAATGCAGAAGTGGGCCAGTTGCTAGATGAAATTCTAGAAGGGAAGACTTACCTGAAGGTGCAAAGGGCAATAGATTGTAAGCAAAGGGCAATAGATATAAGAACGTTAATCTTTATGAGGAGGAGAATTTTGTCTTATGCCAAAGAGCCCTCACGGGAAGGAATACACATTTTTGAAGAATTGCGCTAGGATTTTCCAGATTTCCGCAAGCAATGGATCTTAGATATTCTTTGCCTTCTTGTGTAGGCACGTAAAAGCCAATTGGAACAAAGATCACGTGCTTGATAACTTGCCCATTTCTTTTCTGGAATCTATCTGGTCTATATTGAAGCGAGAAGAGGTCAGGAAAATGAAAGAGAAGAACAACATTGTTCACCTGGTCACAAAACAGGGGTATTCCTATCTCAGCATTTTACGAGAATGCAACCTTGGCCTTCATTTATCTTCGTGGTATTAGTATGGGAATGCGAGGAGATACTTGGAGTTGTTTACAAGAATATCTAACATGACAACGACCAAAGTATACCACCCGGGTTATACTAATGCGCCTTCCGTTATAAACTGTTTGTATAGCCGTAACCAAGTTCGGAGGGGTTCCCATATTTTCGTGGGCACATATGATGAGCAAGGGTGGGTGAGCAAAAAGAAAGTGAAGGAATATCAATACTATATCACTCACATGTGCATCAACAGGAGCGAGGCACGTGTTAATTTGCTAGTGCAACCTGAATTGGAACTGCGCCTGAGCTAGTTGACCAACGTTCCGAAGAGCATCCCCACACGCCCATGCCAATCGCGGCGAAATGCGGATGAAGATGAAAAATAAAAAGAGATACGGACCTACTTCATAGGTAAGCCTAGATATACATGGACTGCAATGGTTGGAGACCATGTCTTGAAATGCCAGCTGAAAACATCATATGCATTGCATATCACATTGTTGCTCAGCTGGTGCCTCAGGATGGTTGTGCTAGACTTTTTTTCTGCTGGCACACGTATTGTGCTAATGCAAGGAAAGCTAGAAAGACGATAAGGTATGCAAATTTCTTAGGTCTTTCCTTGAAACGCTTGAGAAAATGGCAAAACCATCATCCAATTAAATTGGGATTATGTCAACTCCAAAATCACGCCAACCTGCTATTGTCTTCTAGGGGGTTTTTGTTTTTTTTAACCTTTTTTTTTTTACTTCAAAAATAACATAAGGTTGCGATTCACGTGTGACTTTTCATATGCGAATTGAAATATGCAGAAATGAAGAGCAAGTTGCTAACATAGATGAGACCAAAATTGCTTGCTCGATAGATGATAATATTAGGTTTGATAACAACAGATTGCATTATTTTATGAGGCAATTCCGGACTTCGATTATCGATACATGGCACAAATATCATACAAAAATATCATATATTCCAATAAAACATTAAGGGATCAATCCATGTTTTTCCACGTGTTTAACAAGGTGTGGTTCCATGTCGGTAGCTCTATCCGGCCTGGGTACAGAATCTAACACTTCACCCACCGCCTTCCCCATAGCCAAATTATGCATAATAGGCACAAACTTCACCGTAAAATCATCCGTCGCCAAAGTTTTTGGATCGTAAGATGGTGGATTCGAGGCTTTGCGTTTGATTGTAGAAGCATTTGAGAGCATCATCATCCACTATGATTATATCATCCTTATTCTCGATACCAAGTTAAGTCCATCATGTTACTCAAGTGTTTGATGAAGATAGGCTTGCCTGTTGGATCCTTGGGATTAGTGAACTTCACACATTTGTTACGATCCCAAAGGGTCAACCAATGTCTACGCATTTCCTCCAAAGGCCTCCAAAGTATCCTTGATGTTCCTTAGTTCCATGGATGACCAAATACCAACTCGAAATAACCCGAATGCCTCGTCTAGCATCTCCTTCAAGTGCGACCGGATAGATCCACTTGGTGTTTGATTCTCTTGGTGTCCGATGAAACGTACTCTAGCCACTTTATTTTTCGGAAAAGTCTTGCAAAGGACTCCATTTAGGTCGAACACCACAACCTTCTTAGAAATGCAATGGAAGCTGAAACATCAAACATGTATCCGGTCGGAAGATACGATAACACAAAACAATACAAAACGCCAAAGCGTGATTTGAAATAGTCATAACCAAATCGCCACGGCGTGATTTAGTTTGACAACGAAAAATAATCAAAACGCGCTTGGCGATTTAATTCAAAGGTAATACAAATTAAATCACGTGGGCGCTATTTTCGTGCAAGGCCATACCTATCATCTTCCGGTTTATTTTGCCGTCATCGGCGCCATTCTCCCCTTCGCCACCCTTAATCTTAATCTTCTTATTTTCCGTTAGAATTGTTATTTTCTATTAGTTCTGTTGCGTCCTTCTGGCCCGACATTATTTTACTATTGATTTGGCAAACACGTGAATCACTAGAGCCGCCTTCGTTGCCTTCATTTTTTGGTTTCCCCTGTCAATTACTTCATTGTTAACCTGTGAAACTACTCGTTTGTTGCTTGCATCACCCATGAATGTGGGCAAAATATTCCCTAAGTTCGCCATCCATCCGCGGTACTTTGAGCAGCCGGTTTAGCAGACTATTTGTTCATTCTTGCTTTCCTTATCGAGTTTCGAGATTACTTAGGTCCCTCACGAAATAACGCCCACTTTAAAATTGGACAAGTCTAAATAGACTTTGATTCTTGATGATTTCAGTTGCCATAAGGGCCTTTAGGAGACTTGGCAAGCACATGCATGAGGAATGGTTCAAGAAAGTCTTTGGCCTGCTCATCACTCACAAAAGCAAAGACATCTTCTTGCACCCATAAGAGCCTCTCGCAATATAACCTCCAACATGAAGCTCCAAGCAGGTTGTATCAATTGGAGCAAATGCCTCGACGAGGTAAGACCATAGACAGGGAAATCCATTTTTATTTAAGGGCCCTTCTCCTTAGTTTGTAGCTCGTACTTGATTTCCCCACTTAGGAGGGGGTCCCGATCCTCATCCTCTTCTGACTCATCCTGTTCTGACTGATCCTGATCCGTATGAAAGAATATAGTTCTTAAGTCTGGATCATCTAGAAGAAAACATTCCCATGCACTGCTATTGTCACCCTTGGCCTTAGCAATATCATATTCGTCGTCTGATAGCATGGCTATCATAATTTAATTTAATTTAATTTATTGACCAAGCCATTTAGGCCCCCAGGCCTCTATGGCAAAAGAATACAGATCTATTTGGCACTTAGTATAGAACGCCATCAATGTCAAAATTACTCATAAGAGTGAAAAGTTCACTTATCTCTTCTCTCTCTTTAAAAATATCTCTAAGATATGAATATAAGGTATGCGTAGGTACAACATCAAAGAGTTCACCAAGTGTCGATGTTGTAATGTCATACTGGCGCCTGACTTGTTCATATGCTGAGCATTTCAGGAATGCGTGCTCTTCGTCTTCAATTCTTTGGATCTAAACAACTTTCGGGATGTAACCGCTCATTGCGAGGTGTATTATTCCACCTTCCAGTCTCAATATGCAAATGATGAGATGACAATCTGATTTGAGAGATAAGCATACGTTTTCTTCTGCTAATACGTGAGAGTAGATAAGACCGCTTTTATATTCGGATAGATCATTTATCTCAAAGAAGGTAAAACTTGGTTTCACATCGATTCATCACTTACTTGCCACAATTTGTGAATCGCTCGTGCGACCACATAATCATGTATTTCTTCAAATTTTTGGGATCTTGGGCCAAACATCATCATCCAAACCATTTTCTTGCCCATCTCTTAACATCAGCATACCACCCTTTTGTGCTATGCACAAGGGCCTGATATGGTAACCGATCTGTGCCCATGGCTTGGACTCGATTCACATATGAGATGGTCCTGCATAATGCCTCTACTTCAAGAGGTAATAACCCCGTTTCAGCCAGCAGCATACAGTATGGAGTTTGCACCTTAACTCCCAATTCAGCTATTAAAAATCTTTTTTGTACCTTCTCTATGTCTCTCCATCCCTTTAAAGACAAACCTGGCCCCCAAACTGGACATCCATAAAGGACAACTGTTTTTACTTGTATCCCAAAAAGAAGTTTTCTTAATCGCCAATGCTCAAAATTGTTGACCTTACACTGATACATCATACTATAAAATGCCCTGAGACCACCCGATACACGCTTTTGGGCTGCCAATGTCCACTTATAATTATTCGTCACTTCTACTCCCAAATATTTATACTTCGTTACTTGTTCCAGTGGAACACCACCTGCATATAAGATTGTGTTATCCCTGCCTCCTAGCACCATTATCTTTGACTTTTCAGGATTGATCTTCATGCTTTTTTGTTCACAAAAGGCACACAAGACATCAAGATGACGTTGTAACCCAGCTGCATTCCTTGAAACTAACACAATGTCGTCAGCAAAAATCAAGAGCTGCAAGACATACCTCCCCAATTGGGCTCCTGGCCCTCCAAGACGCGCCATCCAGCTTTCTAGTTCATCTATGAACAATCCAAAAAGAGTCGGAGAGCAAGGGCAACCTTGCTTTACTCCAATCGTATTCTGCACTCTTTCTGGTCCTGTAAATGGGAAGGATAGTTCTACTAGAACTCTGTCATACAAGCATGCAACTGCATGATAAAGTTCTTCTGGGATTTCAAGCATTTCCAACCTGTGGGCAAGATCTGTTCTTTTAACTGTATCAAAGGCTTTTGTGAGATCTATAAATGCAAGAAATCTTTTATTACCAGCACCCTTTGCACCTTCAGACAAAACTCGCAGTGTAACTAAATGATCAAGAGTGGAATGGTCAGTTCTAAAACCTGCCTGGCAAACAGCACGAATATCGTTTTTGTCTGCCCATGAAGACAATTTTCGTTCAAGCATAGATGCAAACAACTTTGCAAACACATTACTCACCAAAATGGTCCGATAGTTTCGCACATCTTCTTTGTTACCAGCCTTATGGATAGGCATCGTGGCCGCCCTCGCTAAACGTCACGGCCGCCTGCCCGACACTCGGCAGAAATCCCCCGTCCGGCTCAACAACCGCACAGGCCCTCCGTCTATCCCGCACTATGGAACTCCCGTAGTGCGGAAAGGGGACACGAAGGTGTCTTGCGCGCCCTTCCCCTATGGGCTCCTATCACAGCGGAAGCATAAACAACGTCAGAACTAGCAATAACAATACAACATACTACCTCGAAGGGTAGTCCATCACATATCCACATGAGCAAAGAAGATAATCATAAACCATAAAACATGAGAGCTCCTACCCATGGCTCGACTCATAAGGAGGTAGACCCGATCGATAGGTCTCAAGATAGAGCAGACCGAGTCATAACAATGGCGGTGGGCGGGCATAAGACAATGGCTAGGGTTGACCACTCCATCCGCCCCTCCCCGTGCATACTTTGCGATGGGCTAAATCAGGCTCGCATGACTCTAGCCTTCCTGAGACGCAATCCCATGGCATCACCCATCGGGACTACTCCAGGTTGCATCTCCCCTGGTCCGATGAGGCAGAAGGGTTGCATCTCCCTTCCTGTGGTCTAGAGGTTCGTGGGCGGCTAGAGAATCGTGGCGACACACGATTAAACCCGACTTAACCCCCCAAAACGAGAGCCAAGCCAACACTTGCAGCTCTCGAGAGGCAGGGCGACACCATTGCCCCAGGAGGTGTCAGACCCATGCTCGGCCCACACGAAGTGACCGACCATAAGCCTAGCCCACTATGGGATCCCCCGAAGCCCCCACTCCTGGATCCTCCCTCCACATTCCCTCTAGCCCCGTTATCTGGTGCTGAGTCATATCATAGCCTCCATAGCCCGGTGGGCTCCTATGCACAGGCCGCAACTAATAGGAACTAAGGGATCTACTCTAGGAGCATACTACATATGGCCCTAGGTCTCTACCCCCCTTCCCAATACAAGAGGAGCAAACATGATCAACCATCATCACATAATCATCATATCATGAGAATAATCATAAGAAGAACATCTTAACCTAATCATACAACCTAACTAAGGGTTAGGGTTCATTGATTAGGGTTCAAGATGTTGAATATGGGTTCTAGGATGGCTCTACTCTAGATACAAGATACTAGCACATCTGGAATGCTAATTCCAGATGAGCTATCACAACTACTACCCTACATACCTGCTCCTGATGCTCTCCCTCCAGATCCGTGTGCCTCCATGGTCTTCGACTCACGTGATGCTGCTCTTGCTCCAAGAACGAGTCTACCCTACTGGGGCTGCTGCACCAGTCTATGCCACAGCAAACGATGTTCGAAACGGGGTTTCGAACGAGTAGGTGAGTCTCTCAAAAGGGCTGGAAAGAGGCCTAGGGTTAGGGTTCCACCTATATAAGTTAGGTCCACCTAGGATGCCACGTGGCACCAATCGGGTGAGTCTCGTGTGGCGGTTGCCCAATAGGTTAAGGCCACGTGGAAAATGGTCTTAACCTAAGGTTGGCTAAGTTATATGAATAACTTAGTCATGCCCCCTAGTGCCACAATCTATGGTATACAAGGCTATGAAGATAGACTTGTATAGTGACGTCCAGAATATACGTATTCATAGCGATATTCCCCGAACGCCACATTCTCCCCACCAGGACAATGTTTGTCCTCAAAGATTAAGCTTAAGGTGACTAACCTACCTTATGCCCGCAAAACAACATAACATACTCTTTAATTCAATTTAAAACGGTCAACTTCCTATTAAAAAAGTTAATTGTCAAAATTTAGGCTATATTTGTACTTATACAAAATTATACAACCTTAACAAGTTACTTCTTATAATAATTAGGAATTATTATATAAGAGTTATTAGGGTTCATAATCTAAATTATGGCTCCCCTATCCTCTCGTAAATGCGCCCTCCTCGATGCCCACCTCTAACTTGCCCGCGACAAGGAGCACATTACATTAGTTTAATTAATAAATTTGTGGTTTTAGGGGACCACCCCTTACCTACCTCCTTGAGCCGAACTACTAGCTCAAGGTTACCCTACTACCTTGCACTCGATCATGGCCCCATAAGGATTTGAGCTTAAGGACCATTTAAGATGATCCTATCATCGCCCATGATCAAGTGCTACCTTGTACACGATCCCCCAGATCGAAAGTACACCCCCAAAGGCATCATGCCCCAAGGGTTTTAAGCTAGGGGAACGTCTCACGATCCCATCATCGCAAGATGATCACTTTCACCTTCACCATGACCCTCCTACGGCCGGTGTAAGGTCCCCGCATCGCGCATAGAAAGCATCCGATCGATGTCTCATCATCGCCCACCATGCCTCATTCCTCACTCACATGACCCTAATGGTCATGCGCCTCTTTGGTGCGTGTTGGCCTAGAGAATGCCTTAAAGGCGTATCCCATCATCGCCCACACGTTCCAAGATTCTGGCACATGCACTCTACTAACTAGAATACATGAGCCAGAACTTAAGGCTAACTAAGAAACATACTAAGCTAACCTCCTGGCAAGTCGACGTGGATTAGTTCGGAGACGACTCGCCCATCAAACTCGTTCATAAACTCTGGGTATTGCTTCTCCAAATCCTGCTTCAATACACATGTCGCGTCTTCCACGGCAAGTGCTTCCACTTGACCAAATGCTGGAGGAATTGAGACCACCTAGTCCTCTTGAATGACTTATCAAGAAGGAACTCAGCACTATTTCAACTTGATCCTCCGTCATTTCCAACAAAGTTGGAGTATCCAAAACCTCCTCAGGGTTAGGATCGTGCCTTTTCAATAAACTCACATGGAAGACCTTAAGGTGGCCAAGAGATCCCACTTGTAGGCTTGAGAGCCCACTCTTCTCCAAGATCGTGAACGGACCGGCCCACCTAGGGGCGAGCTTCTTACAATTGCCGATGCGAAGCTTCCCTTGCTTAACCTTTACTTGAGCCAACTTTATCTGCCACAACAAAACAACTCCCAAGGAGTTTTACCTCTATCCGCTTGACTCTTCAGATATGCCCATGCTGTTGAAGATACTCCCACACTTCTACCAAAAGCTACCGCATATATGCTGTCGTTGTTGAGAAACTTCCACCTTGTTGAGAAACTTCCACCTTGGGCACTAAATTATGCCACATAACTAGGGTCAAGCATTGATAACATCTTCGATGACTCTTGCTTCATATTATTGTACGTAATTGACCAGGTGGATGTACTCGGCCCATTTGGATTACTTGTTCCAATCATAGTTTCTCAACGTGCTCTCCAAATTTGTGTTGGTGCGGTCCCTTTGCCGATTTGACTGCAAATGATAAGCAAAACTCATCAACAAGTTGGTGTAGCTCGTGTTGAAGAAGTCTTGCTAAACGTCGCTAAAGAACTTCGGATCTCTTTTGGTGATGATCGACCTGTGCCTTCCATGCAGCCTAAAAGAACTCTTATTTAGACCACACGGCTAGGTCCAAGGCGGTGTCTATGGTGTGGCATGGCAAGTATGTGCGCTTTTGATAAACTATATACCACAACCATCAAGGCTTCAAAGCTTCTTGTTGTCCTTGGAAGGCCCGCTATGAAAACCATGCTGAAGACTTCCCACTTGGCGTCTGGCACCGCCCAAGGTTCCAAAACTCCTGGAATTCGAAGTTGTTCCGCCCTTGCCTACTGGCTCCACTGGCATTCTTGGATATGTCTGATTATCTGTTTCTTCATGTCCGGCCAGAAGTAGCTACTTCTAATATTGAAGTAGGCCTTTATAAATTGTGCATGGCCGGAAATAGGGCTTATTATGCGTGTCCTGAAAAATTTTTCTTACTCCCTATGCTTTGAATATAATTGTTCTTTGATATTAAAGATTACCTTCCTTTTTAAAATATTTGAAGGTTTCTCTTTCTTAATCCGTTCTTGCATTCTTGTAAGGACTAGCCCATCATGTGCTTGAACTCCATGTTGGGGAAGATGGCTTCTTCTATCTTCTTGCCGAATTCGCTTGCCGAAGTGGAGATGGCATTGCAAATTGCTGCTTCAAAAGCTTGCCAATGAGTGGCGACGTCTTAACATCTCCACGGCTGCATGCTCTTCCATTGATTTGCTGTAGATCACGATGTCGTCGAAGAGAATTGATGAAGAAATCATCCAAGGAATCTTCGAAGACGTCGTCCTCAATTGCATACGAGTTGGTGGAGCATTCCATAGACTCGAGGGCATCACTGTGAAGTGATAGTGCCCCTACTAAGTTCTGAAGGAGTCTTATAATGATCTTCCCCCTTCATCCTTATTTGCTGATTGCCCGAGCTTAAGTCAATTTTTTGAAGAATCCTGCTTTTTGGGGCTGATCCATTATGTCGTTGCTTGTTGAGCTGCCCATGGTTGATATACATCTTTAGACTTCCATCTTGGCCGAAAGGATCCCCAAGTTGATCAATTCCTAGAACTGCTTCTTGAGCTCTGCTAGCTCGGAAGTGTTGATTCTATAAAGAGCCTTGCTGATCGGCTCTGCCTCTGGTGCAAGAGTGATTTCAGACTCTATGCCTCTATAGAGCAAAAGCTCTCAAATTTCACCTGGAAATATATCATGGGACTTCTTGATTAACTTAGAAATTGGCCGAGGCAACTGTTTCGAAGTAGCATCTTCCTTCTTACTATTGCGGTCGGGGTCGACAACTTGTAGCTTGTGTATGACCTCATTCCTCATGATGCACTTAAGTAATTGCCTTACTGACATGCGTTGCACGATTGGAATTACTTAACTTAAATTATAAGGTACTTGCCCTTTGGTGCTGGGATAAGTATCTCTTGCTTATAATAATCAATTATTGCTTTAGCCAGCTTTAATATTGCATGCTTATTATGAGGTCATAGTTGCCAATGTACATAAGTTGGTGCCGATGCTCTACTTTGCTTCGCTCTAGGTTGATGTCGAACTTGACTCTTGTTCGGTTGGTGCTGCTAATTACTTGGCCTTGTCTTAATTACTGGCCTAGATTTAGACTTAAGAGTCTTGCTCTTATTGATGTCCGTCATCTAGGAGGTGCAAAATTACAGGTTAAAGAACTACTTACATAAATCCTATGGCCACAAGTTAGTCGGCATGACATTACTTTTGGGCACCATAGAAAACTATATGGTTAGATAATTATTCTTGTTTTAGATCTAATCTATACTCTAGGATCTACCCTTTCTTAATTATTGCCCTCTTGAAATAGCCCCACCTTTGAGTGGATGCCATCTAAGAAGTTGGCCGGACTTATTAGATTGCTTCCCTTCATTTGGTCGGATTATTCCTTATGCTGCGGAAGTACTCGTCATATACATGGTCGACGGTTATCCTTCTATTGAATCCTTCTTAGCGAGGTGATCAAGCTCACGAAGAGGTTCCAATATGTTGGATATCTGCCAAAGAATGTATACAATTATTGTACTCCATACATTTTCTTCCCAATACTTGAAGCTTTGCTCCATTCTTGGGTCCATCTTTCTAAAGAAAAAAGACGAAAAAAAATCTACTCGAAATTTCGTCCCCATCCCATCATGGATGCTATCACCCATAATTCTAAGAAACTCAACTATCTGATAGGTCCTCTAGCTTGCTTAAAGCTGGTGTAGTCATTAGTCGTTGGAGTAGCAAGGCGATGCTCCATAATTTGTTGAAAAGAATCTGGTATCCTTGGAGTTGTTGCATGATCATTCAAGTGCCCTGCTTTCTTTTAATGCACATATTCCTCTTGACTGGGTCGTCCCATCATTGATGCTGACTACCTTCATTAACATTATCCCTCTTAGTGGACTTGCTGATGTAGTGGCGAATCTAAGGTTCTCTGTTGCATCCCAAAGGCTTGAAGGTCATGTTCACCATTGCGTAGAATCTTTCGTGTTTAACTCATCTGCCTCGAAGGTTATTAGATTCGAGGATGATTCTTCTAACTCTTGAATTGATATTGTTGTGTTGAGCTTGTTAATTTGATTCTTCATTTTGGCGGCGACATGCTGCTGTTATAAGACTGATGACAATATTGAGTACTTCACCACTTCTAACTGTGCAACTTCTCTTGCTGAGAGGAGTTTGTGTGCATCTATCTGCAAGGACTATTCTTGACTGATCAATTAATAATGCTAATATTTGGTCCCTCATGATGCCTCTTCTTGATGGTGGTTGACCTCCAATCTCTAAGGTAGAAGATTGTCGTAATCTTGAGATGGCGCCGTTGCCGAGGTTGATGCAACCTCTCAAGTATCGGGCTGATGAGGAAGAAGTTTGTTGCGCTTTGCCATATTCCTATTCCCAGAGGCCCACCCTTGCCGGCTTGTAGTACCTCCTTAGTCAAGCATGTTTGCTTGAAGTCCAAATCGATACTACTATGGCCCGGATACCTATGATAATTTCCCTTCCGAGGAGGTATATCCAGCCTCATCCTTTAGGGCTCTTGACATCATAAGTCAATGAAGTCTACTTGTTGGTGGCGTAGTCGCGGACATTAGTCATCGATGTGGGGTCGTTCCTCGAGGCAATATGGCACTTAGAGAATATCCTTGACTAGGAGCTAATGTGATCGATTTTATAAGTGCCATGTTGCCCATTGGTTGTTGCATAGCCCTCTTGGCAAGTCTTGTGTCTATTTTTGATGTCGCAATCGTCCTTCCTTTGGCCTCCTCTTTATTATTTGTGTTCGGGCTTCCCTGTACAGCCTCTTGGCCTTTCATTTGCTGAAGTTTCCTCCATAAGTTTGCCCTCTGCTTTCAATTCGTTGACGTTGTCGAGTGGCTCCACCGTCGAGGCTCGAGGATCCGCAGCGAAGGTTCTCCTGACCTATTTTACTGCCCTAGGCACAAGGCAACTAATACTATCATAACAACAATTACTTATGTCTATTTATCTATAAACCCTATTTTTATGCCTTTATCCACTCTACCTCAATTGACCCACTTGGCATTTGGCACTTTACTAGACACTAAGAAAGGTAGTTATTTACCGTTATGGGGTGGTAGAAGGAGACTCATTCACTGGGTGTACTTGGTGTGCTAGACTGAATAGAATGAATTCCTAGATAATTATCTATGATACAAAGGCAAGGCTGAAGACACTTGATGATAGTGCATCTATAACGTGTGTTGGTGTACCCTACCAACGTGTGACAACAATTTCTAAGGCCTTGGCAACTAGCTGGGTTTCTACGAAAAAAAGTTTAATTATACTACCTGTATGCAGACAAGAAGACACTTAGCAAATGAAGCCTGCGTTCTCAACGCATAAGCTTCTGGCGCGATGCAACCCGAGTTGCATGATCATTGCTGTTTTTAGATATTTTAAACAAATTTAAAGTGCCACACTACCTTTCTAGACAGTTTCTAAGCATTCTAACATCTTTTAATATGAAATTTGGGTCAATTTGGGCAAAATTGGGCGAAATCGGGTCGCGTCGCGCAAATGAGGCCTGCGTTCGCGACGCAGAGGTGTTTCGCGCGATGCAACCCGAGTTGACTTTGACTCTTTTTTTTTTTTTTTTTTTTTTTTTGCATGAATGGTGCGATCTTGGTCTTCTCGGCTTTGGCCGCTTCCTGGCGAGATCCCGCCATCGTTGATGTGGTTCAGTAGTCGTGGCCCATCTTGAACTCCTCAATAGACCTTTGATGTAGGCACTCGAAAGAGAGTTTCTGGATCGTCAGACTGGTACGCTGTTGGCAATGTCGAATATTCTGAGCAGCTCTACTGTGCTGGGTATTTGGCCCATGGCGGCCTTCTTCGGGGAATCGAGTCGAGGTGGTGGAGGCTAGCTTTTTGACCCTGGTCAGCTACCTTGTTAGATCCATTGGCGGAGATAATTCTTGCATGCTGCCTTCTTCTTCCCGTACTCCATATCTTGCTTGAGCTTTAAGTAGCTTCTCGCTGATGTTGCCCTCCTTGTACTGCATTGGATATGGTTTTCGAGCGTAGGCTGCGTCTGTTCTTCGGCCTCCTCCTCCTCTTCTTCTTTAGCCCCTTGCGCCCTCCTCTTGTTGGTGTGGTCCTTCCTCCTCGTGCTCATCCTCCCCGGATTAAATCCGGTTGTGGTTCTCACGATAGCCATGCTCTCCCTACGCCTAGCTTCACGCCTCTTTGTTAAACTTCTCCCTTGCATACCCCTTTGCTCGCTTTTCTTCTTAGCATTGGTTGCTTGCTCCTCTTGCCTCTTTTGTTCCGTGGTCGGGTTGCTCCTGGCCGCTTGTTGCTTTCCCGTACTCTTCTTGGTGTTGGGGTTTCTCCTGCTATCGAGGTTGCTCTTGCTACTTGTTCCTTACCTGCTCTTCCTGTTGCCGAGGTTGCTCTCTCCTGGAGTGGAACGATTCGTCTGAAGAGCTTGGGTGGCCAAGTTCGTCATCTGGCCTAGGTCGCAGGGCCTCACGAATTTGCTTGTCGCCGCCCACCGTGAGTGCTTCGACGTTCCGGTGCAAGCTGGAGCTTCCAACCTTCCTAGCTACTTGCTTGGTCCTCCCAACAACTTAGCTTCCTTGATGGTGGCCTCTTCGAGCGATCTTGCCTCTATCTTCGCGGCTCCTTTGGGTCGACCTCGTCGGCTGTTCGTTCGGTGGACACTCTTACGGCAGCTTCGGAGATTAGCTTCTAATTTGCTTTACAAGGGTAAAGGAAAGGTTCAAGCTACTATTTGGGACTTCTAAGGAGTAGAGGCGCTTTTATAGGTTTATTAGCTACTTTTTCTTAAGAGTAAATTTATTATAACTATGGGTTAATAATTAAGGTATTTCCCTTAATCACGTAACTATTTCTCAAAATTTCCTAATTCCTTTTTGGGCCAAGTAGTGGTCATTTCACGCGATTTCTTTCAAGCTTTATTTTGAGCGATTTCTCATTCAATTTTTTTTTCACTTGAAAGGTGCGGTTCATGAACAACTTGAGCTCAAATTTACTAGAGGGTTTCTTTTGACTATATTATTTCTACCACTTAGACTATACTTAATCTAATTACGACCCTGCTAATGGGGAAAAAAATTCTCCCATATTTCGCGGTTCAAGACTGGAATTCTCATTCCATTCCATAGCTAGGCCGCTTAGTCTACCTATTCGTGGATATGGTCGCTAGCTCTTGGTCAACCAAGAACATTGCTCGATACCATTGTGACGCCCCGCTAAACGTCTGGCCTTCCGGCCGTACTCTCGCAGAAATCCCCGTCCGCTCAACAACCGCGACAGTGCCCTCCGCCTATCCCAAGACTATGGAACTCCCCAGAGCGGAAAGGGGACACGAAGGTGTCTTGCCGCGCCCTTCCCCTATGGGCTCCTATCACAAATGAAGCATAAACAACGCCGTAACTAGCAATAACAATACAACATACTACCTCGGGGTAGTCCATCACATATCCACATGAGCAAAGAAGATAATCATAAACCATAAAACATGAGAGCTCCTACCCATGGCTCGACTCATAAGGAGGTAGACCGACCGATAGGTCTCAAGATAGAGCAGACCGAGTCATAACAATGGCGAGGGCTGGCATAAGACAATGGCTAGGGTTGACCACTCCATCCGCCCCTCCCATTGCATACTTTGCGGATGGGCTAAATCGTGCTCGCATGACTCTAGCCTTCCCGAGACGCAATCCCATGGCATCACCCATCGGGACTACTCCAGTTGCATCTCCCCTCGTCCGATGAGGCGGCAGAAGGGTTGCATCTCCCCTTCCCGTGGTCTAGAGGTTCCGTGGGCGTGCTAGAGAATCGCGGGACGACACACCATTCGCACTTACTTAACCCCCCAAAACGAGCCAAGCCAACACTTGCAGCCTCGAGAGGCGGCACACCATTGCCCCCAGAGGTGTCGTGACCCATGCTCGCCCACACGGTGACCGACCATAAGCCTAGCCCACTATGGGATCCCCCCAAGCCCCCCACTGGCAGGGATCCTCCCTCCACATTCCCTCTAGCCCCTATGTGGTGGTGCTGAGTCATATCATAGCCTCGATAGCCCTGGTGGGCTCCTATGCACAAAGCCGCAACTAATAGGAACTAAGGGATCTACTCTAGGAGCATACTACATATGGCCCTAGGTCTCTACCCCCTTCCCAATACAAGAGGAGCAAACATGATCAACCATCATCACATAATCATCATATCATGAGAATAATCATAAGAAGAACATCTTAACCTAATCATACAACCTAACTAAGGGTTAGGGTTCATTGATTAGGGTTCAAGATGTTGAATATGGGTTCTAGGATGGCTCTACTCTAGATACAAGATACTAGCACATCCGAATGCTAATTCCGCATGAGCTATCACAACTACTACCCTACATACCGCCTCCCCGATGCTCTCCCTCCAGATCCGGTGTGCCTCCATGGTCTTCTCGACTCACGCGGATGCTGCTCTTGCTCCAAGAACGAGTCTACCCTACCGGGGCTGCTGCACCAGTCTATGCCACAGCAAACGATGTTCGAAACGGGGTTTCGAACGAGTAGGTGAGTCTCTGGGTGCTAGGGCTGGAAAGAGGCCTAGGGTTAGGGTTCCAGCCTATATAAGTTAGGTCCACCTAGGATGCCACGTGGCACCAATCGGTGAGTCTCGCGGTGGCGGTTGCCCAATAGGTTAAGGCCACGGGAAAATGGTCTTAACCTAAGGTTGGCTAAGTTATATGAATAACTTAGTCATGCCCCCCTAGTGCCACAATCTATGGTATACAAGGCTATGAAGATAGACTTGTATAGTGATGGGTCCAGAATATAATATTCATAGCGTATATTCCCTCGAACGCCACAAAAATGAACTGCTTTAAGCACCATGCATCAGGAAACCCATTTTTTAGTGCATCATTACATAGATCCGCAAGGAATTCATGCAGCTTAGATCCTCCCCATTTCAAGAGTTCTATGGACAGCCCATTTGAGTCACATGCTTTGCCATTTGCCATGGTCTTAAGCGCTTCAGTCACATCTGTGCTAGTAAAAAGCAATGAGTTTCTACTATGAAATGAAAACCTTGTTCACCCTGAGTCCGTATAAAAGCTTTCACCAATCCAAATAGGTCATCTCTTTGAATAGTGGCCGCCTCCATATGTTTTTGAGCCTATTAAAAATCTTTTGATCTATCTCCGCTTTCGCCATCACCATATCTTGGTGGTTCCGTAACCATTCCCTTTTCTTTCTTTTCACTATGTTCCTGTAGACTTTCAATTCTTCCGCAGCTTTAGTCTGCTTAAACTTCAGCTTTGCCTCAAAACATTCTTTGTCAAACCATTTACTATCTCGTTTTCTTCTTCCCTGTGGGTTTGAATAGCCAAAAATAGAGGATGCTGCATCCAGTATTAGACTTTGCATATGCATACTTCTGTCTAAGCTATCATCCCATGTTATGTTTTCTAGTTTATGAGTCAATACATCTTTATAATCTGAAGCCAATTTATAGTTCACTCTTAGTTTCGCTGCGGCAAGACTGGTAGCGTCTCTTTGCTGCATTTCATATTCAAGCAAATGTGCAAAGGTGCATGATCTGAGTCTGGACTTCTATCAAGCACCATGAATTCTGTCACAAGCTGTGAACTTTTTGGTTCACCAATTAGCAAATCCACAGTGCTAGAGCCATTTGGCTGGTAGCATGTAAATCCTCTGGAGCTAGGATATTTTTCAAGACCATTATAGATTATCATATCAAATGATTCACATAGTGTAAGAACGTGCCTACCCATCTTATTTTGCATGGTGTCCATGGATGATCGTGGCCATGTGTTCTTCTGTTCTTCAGTTAGCCACAGTTCATTGCCTTCTCCTGACAACAATATGGCTTGTTTATTGCTGATTCTCCCGTTCAAATCACCTACTATGAAAACTGATCCTTTCTGTTTAAATGTTAATACATCAGAGGCTAAATGAAGAAAAGGATCATCTGCACTTAAACCTTTATTTGTGTATATCGCTGTGTTATGGATCTAATGGCGCAAAAATATGCAAATGCCCATGTATATAATGGTCAATTTGTATGAAATTTCAGCCAGATATATTGCGCATATGTATCCTTCTTCTCTATTGTAACTGATTTTACAATATCTTTCTTTGCATAGCAAGCTATCCCGCCCCATCCCCTTCTACTGTTTCCTATAAAATTCCAAACTGAATCTATAACTTCAAAGCCAGGAATTGGCAATAATCTGCTTGTTTCTGTTTCCCATGTTTCCAGAAAAACCAAAATGTCATATTTTTTCAACAAAACATCATTACTGATGATGGTATTTTCACTTAGTCCATGCACATTCCAGATTAAAAGCCTGGAGGCATCGCTTTCCTATGCCCTGTTGCGAACAACCAATCTATTATTAACGATGTATGCATTTTTGCCTTCATCTCTAAGTCTTTTCACTTCATCAAGGAGTTGCTTTCTCTCTTTTTGTTGCTGCATGGTTAAATCGTCATTCAGCCAAAGCTTTTGCCCTTTCAAATGGCTTCGTCAGGTTAAGCTACGACTTTTGTCCGCGGCTTCTATTGAGCCAAATTTCAGCAATACTAACCTCGCTTACCCGACTTCCTTTTGCCAATTCTCCCCAGAAAAACATAACCCCCGGATCTCGCCAAATGCATGCATTCTCTCTTCCTAAAAGATATCAACTGTGGTCAAGACAATGTTCTCACCTTCTTCTTCTTTCAGACCTGCAATAAGTAGGTTCTTCGCTCTCACATTCCTTTCCTCCTGTTCAGAAATTCTCTCTTGTCCTTGTGCAAATAGAGATGTGACTCTATTTTCCAATTTAGAAATTTGTTCTACTATTTGCTCTTGGTCTGAATCAGAATCAGAATTAGATTGGGACTCTTCTTCCAAAGTTTCTTTTACTTCAGTTATTCCAGATTTCAACTCTTTTATATCATTCTTAATTGTCTGCAGTTCTTCTTTCACAGCCTTCATCTCTCCTTTGACATTTCGTAGCTCTTCCCTAGTTGCTTTCAATTCATCTGTAATGGATTTGATTTCGTCTCTTGAAGCTTTCAAATCACAGGTTAAACCACGAAGCAACTGCAGCAGCTCTTCATCTTCTGAATTCCGGGCCTCTTCCGATGCTATTTCTCCCTTTCGGGAGGTCCTTTTCAAGGACATCGAAGCTATTATTTTTGTTCTTTACGCCGCCAAGGGTTCCGCCTAAGTGCCGCCTAATGAAGATCACATGTGCCATCTTTCGTGCTGTTCACAGCTCATTATCCTTAACATCATATATTAGGCATCCCTCCCTAATAACTTTGAGGCACTCCAGATCATGAGCAAAAGGATAGTGCATGCAGATGTGACTCACCAAGGACAAACGATGACAATAGTGAAGGACCTCTCTGGCTTGTCAATCCTATACGGTGGTAAAGAAGTCGGGCCAGAGTCCTTCCGTTCATGCCCATATCTCCTCTCCCACCCCTGGCCATCCAACACAAAGAGTGATATATTTTTAAGGCCGTAAGTTGATTCTCGCAAGAGACCTTTGTACCCAATGGAGACCGAATATCGACAGCCGCCGTTTCTCCAAGAATCTTCTTCACAAGGGCCACTTTTCTTCTCAACTCACCAAGACCTTAGGGGTAGAGTCTCCTTATGTTTTGTATTTTTAGCCTTCCAATTTTTTAGGAAGTCCTTTGACCAGAATAAAACTTCTTGATGTCATCATTACGACCTTGTATTTGTCCAAAGAATCCAATTTCGTGATAATGCCACATCCCCCGATAGCCTTTGTAACTCAGGCTCCTCCCAAACCGACTTCATTGTAACGTACATCCTTTACATGGTCGCAAAGACTCAACGGCGGACATCCTATCCTTGGTGAAAGCACCCTTCTTGTATAAGACTTCCTTCTTTAAGCACCGGTCTAAAACCCAAATGGTCTCGCCGTCTAGCCCCCGAAGTCTTTCTCATCATCTGTCACATTCAAGTCAAATATGCTTACATCAACAGAGGGCACCCTACCCATAGTGTCCGGCAGCCTTCCCTTGTGCATAAGCGCCCTGCATTCATTCCACTTGAGCCATACCGCCTCCTTACAAAACACAATCTTATACGAGTCTTGGTCCTGACCTTTGGATGAGCTTTTCGTAAGGATCTCGCAATGTCATCACCACCTTTTTCTTTGATTTTCTTGCGGTCTTTTTTCTTCTCCTCTCAGATAATTGTTCGCGACGAGTCCGGGCTCCAGCAGCTTTGAATGCTCAGACTTTGACCCCGCCTGCCCGGTGGGCAATGGGCAGCCATATTCCACCCAATCGTTGACGGGCGGGCAGCTTGTTCAACGTATGGACCGCAATAGTACGCACATTGAATCAAGATTATCATAGAATAGAAACACGCGCGATTTGAATAGAATTGATCAAGAGAAAAATCACGCGGGCGTGAAATGAATAAAGTTACTAATGCAATCCACGCCAGGCATGCTTTAAAATCAAATCAATTCACGCCAGCGTGTTTTCAAATCATCGAATTCCGCCAGGGTTTTTCGATCAATTGGTTGACTTGAAAACACGCCGGGCGTGAATTCGATTGATTTGAAAACACCGGGCGTGAATTGGTTTGATTTGAAAACACGCCTGGCGTGAATACAATTTATGAAACCAGGTAGATTTGAAAACACCGGCATGAATTCATTGATTTGAAAACACGGCGGAATATTAAAATGCATTGGAATAGATGCGCTTAGTTACCTTTTGTATAGAAATGTCTTCCCATTTCATTCAAAGTTGCGCTTAATCTCGACCAAATCTGCGGTGAAGTATTGGCATCCAAGATCTGACACCTCCTATACGATAGTGATTGTAGAACGCTGCGTTTTGGCCTGTTTGTTACGCGCCGATGAGGGCCTTCCGTGCCTCAACACTTTGCCCGTCGATGACGGCAATTTAATATTTTCATTTAACATTAACTCACGGAAGTTCGCCCACACAAAGGGCTTGTTCGAGATCATATCCCAAGGTAACACATCCACGGGCATAGGCATTTGACTGGATTACTAATCATGCTCAACAATCTCCATGGCATGTGCCGGATCATATCTTACGCTAACATAAATGGAGCTTGGTGAACGGATGAGGGACTTCACATGGATCGCAAAAGTTTCCTTAAGACCCAATGGATAATGGTCGAGTATTTATTCAAATTGTTCATTCATCGCCTCTAGCCACTCATACGTCTTTCATTCTCAAAAACGAAGCCTCCATGCCTTCGACAAACCTGCGGGTTGAACATCCTTCCCTAGATCTAGGACCCTCTTAGAAGCTTTCAAGTCGACTAATTCCCAGCTTGCCGCAAATAGTGACTTGGTGTCGGTTTAGTGAACATGCCTCTACCATACCGTAACCCTTTGGCAAATAGATATTGGCGTGAATCGCTACATTGGTTGGCCAACCATACTTAAAACATGTCTCACCGCTCACATCTGTCTTCATGAACGTATCCTTGTATCTTGAGGCTCTCACGGAGTAAGTCCGGGCGGATCTTTCTTACGCTTCGTGTAATATCCAAGAGCAATTTGCGGTTGGTGTCATCCTCTTCCTCACAAGAGATTAGGATCCCTTTGTTTGGCCATCTTGTTCCTTCCTTTTCCTCGAGAAGAGAGTTAAGTCGAGCTTGCCATTTGTCTTGGCAAGGTCAACGTACTCACTCGACACCCTCGCCCATTTCCTCTTCGTAGGCGGTGGTCGGGTTGCTATAAGAATCGGCCCTTCATCATCTAAGGTGAGATCATATGGTATGCAGATCCGGTCGCCCCTTTGCTTTTTGGCGGGATTAGAACCCGAATTATTAGGGGTTTTCTTCCTCTTGAGCAGCGCAAAAAGAAGATGAGCACTTTTAGAGTACTTTTCAGAACAAGAGATCACGCCATGCATTTAAACCTAAATTAGTACAAATCACGCCATGTTGGTAGCTCCTATTATTGACCATGCTATGTGAATTTGAAACTAAATTATTTTGCATCCACATTTTAAGCTACATACCCTTCATGAATCCATATTTCACACTATTTATCCTCATTGAACATTGCTATCTCCAACCTGTCTAACACCGCTATATTCTATATATAAAACGTAGCAAAATTATGTTCTCTCGATGTTAATACTTAAAATTCATGCAAAGCATAATAACTCAAACTCATGCAAAGCATATTAAGTGAAAGGAAATATCTCAAATTCATGCAAGCATAATACTCTCCACACAAGCAGGTATTCTCGTGGGCAAATTAAATACCTTGAATAGGGTTCCTCGGTATTACGTGTATTCCGATCAACGCCCTCTGAAGCTTGAGAAGTGCCGGGTTTTAGGATTCCTCTTCCACCGCTTCCTCCCCCTCCTTTCGACCTCGATTCGTTTTAGAAGACATCTCGAGTTAAGCCTAGTAACAGTCGGAAGATTAAAGGTCGGATCTGGATACGGTACTTTCGAGAAATAGGCGGCAAGAAATAGCTTTTTCTACAATTACGAAAAAGAGAAATTTGAATTTCAAGAAAACACAAAATGCGGTTTGAAATATTCTTGACACATACAAATAATAATGACGAAGACCCGTCCAGGTCGACTTCTTTCATTAAGTTTTTAAAACCAATCTATCCAAAAAAGTATCCCTCCAAATTTATCCCCCTAAACGTGGTTAACCTAATCTTTCTTCTAATTCGAATTTTCCCCGCCGCCAGAGTTTTCCATAACGCTTCTCAAATTTCTCAAATCAGCTTCTCAAGAATGGTTACGTAATCGGGTACTCATCTCATTCCAATAGCTTGAACATTAATTTCCAATAGTAGGTGTCACAATAGCAATTTTCTCGCAGTGTTAATAGAAGATGAATGTTTCATGTTAACTTCTAAATCGTGAAAGGAAAGTAGGATTATGCAAGATCGACTCCATCGATCCGGATCAGAACTGTCATGGAATTCGCCGAGGATAAGTATGTCCGAAGTTCTGATGATTAATCTTCATGCTATGGATGAAGCTTTACCTCGCAGACACCCCGGTGGGGGATACGGTTGGAGAAAGTGTTGGAACATTTGTTGCATGGCCAAGAAACCGCTTAAAAAAGGTATGTAACATGTATTACATTGTAGAAATATAGAAGTAGATAAAATTTGTTGTATTCATTGGAAAAGATTACAATTGTATATAATCCGGATAAATCGGATAAACCGGACAAAATCCCAGACTATCTCTTGTTTCAAGCCCGACCATCGAGTAGGCTGGGCTATCAATCCCCATTTCCATTGCGGGCATAGTGAATTCTTCCCGGTAAAACCCCAAAGCAAAACACCGTGCTCTAGCTCCACCACCCCCCCTCACTGCTCCACCTCCACCTCCACCTCCTCCAGCTCCTGCTCCCCGCCTCGCGCCGCTTCCCATTGGTTGAACCTCCAATGCATCATTAGCGCCTCGCGGTAATGGTTCCATTGGTTGAGCCATCTCCATTGCATCGTATACCACCTTTGGTGGTAGTGGTTCGTGTTGGGGCATCCCGGCATAGAGGCTAACCACTAAGAAACACACTCCTCATTTTGAATCTCGAGCCGACGGATCGCGAGATTCACTCTCGATCAATGCATGTACCGTGCATTCTCGGTGATTAGATAAGAGGGCGACCTCCGATGCGACAGCAAAGGGCCCCCGTGAGCCCGATCTATCATTGCCCCAAGCTCTGCTGCCATCATCATTACTTGATCCAAGTACTCCGGGGTTGCAAGACCGGTTGCTCCAGCCGACTGGTGCTTTCGGTTGCGGTTCAACCGACCGAGATTGGAGCCGGCTGGAGCTGGGCTGGGATTGCTGGCCCAAATGCGGTGATTAATGTAACTTGGCATCTATCAATAGGAAGTGAGCGAATTATCGGTATTCACGCTGGCGTGTTATATTTATTTATTTATAAACTTAGAAAACTAAGAGACACGTGTTTAGCGTAAAAAAGTTGAAAGTAGGGATACAATTGTTTGCACGCCGCAAACCGCTATATAGAGAAAAACTATACGCCATTCGGCAGTGCATTCGGATAGATAGAGGAGAAAAAGAGCCGGATAGATAATTAAATAAATAAAGGCCTTTAATTATTTACGTATCTATCCGCACGGCTTTTTTCTCCCTCTCATCGAGTGCACGCCGAAATGTATTCATGTTGAAGGCTAAGGTTAGCATAAAACACGCTTAGCGTGTTTCAAATATTATCTTTCAGATTTTTCTATTGCTTTCTACTACACTTATTCATAATAGAAACTTGCATGCAATAGCATGATTAATTCAGGAAGAGAAACTCAAGAATTTACTGAAACAAAGAAGCGGATGAAGTTTATAAAAACTATTCTGTTTTCATAAACATCATATGCTTCCTCCGCTCGAGCAAATGCAAAAGCTTGTCTTCTTGGATTAAACCTGCCATTGAGATGCAACTTAAAACTAAATGAAAACTAACCTTGAGTCCTGAGGCTGGAAGGATTCGAAGAACGGAGGACTATGCTTGTCGTTTTAATTCCGAGGCTTTTCGATTCGCAGACCTTAGTCCTCTGCTACAGATGCTACGTAACCAAAAAGGCTGAGTCTTTAGTAAGTTAGAATTGTCGAAACCAAACATCTAACATTCTTGAATATAAATCGCTCACCAAGATTTCGTGGAGGGCGGATCCAAACACGCAAAGGTTAACCGCAAATCGTATGAAGGAAGGAAGAAAATGTAGGAACTTTGAGAGCGTAAAATGGATTTATATAGGCATAATTAGAAATAAGTTAGCGTGAATAATTGATTGCTTGAATTAACACGCCGGCGCGGTCTGTCTTCCCCGCATTACGACATGTATATGGTATATATGGAGAATATTGCATTTCATGCAATAAATTCCATTTATTGCATTCGAAAAAAATAGAATTTAGAAATTTTATATAGGCTAACTTAAAAATGATTTTTAAAGGCAAAGTTATCAAGGCTAAAAAATGACTTGTAAGGTTGGGGAATTGTTTTAGGTCGTATAGGAAAATTTCCTATGGTTACTGTGATGCATCAGAGATTTCTAATGTGGTTGATTTATAGTGTTCCCGAGACTTTGTTGAGACAAAGTTTGCAGATACAAAATTTTAGAGAGACAAAATTTGCAGAGACAAAATTTTAGAGAAAACAGCTTGGAGCCAAAATAATTGGAGAATACAGTTTGATTTTATTCAAAAAATTTTATGTACAGAAAAACTGTTTGAAGAAAACTGTTTGAAGACAAAGTTTATGAAGAAAACTGTTTGATTTCATTAAAAACAGTTGTATGTACAGATGCCCGAAGGCTTGGAAGCAGATTGTGCCCTGGGCTTTTCACACAATTCTGAGAAAAAATGCCCTGGGGAGTGTCCCAAACTTCAGAAGAATGGAAACAAAAAATGGGCCGCCCGGGATCTGCATCACTCTTCTTCCACGCCTGCAACAAAGAAGAAAGAAAGGTGTTAGAAAAGAAAGAGAGGTGCAAAAACAAAAAAAAAAAAAAGAAATCACATGCAAACCTGGTTCATCTCTCAACCACTCCAAAAACTGGTCGAATTGTCGACCCCCCCCCCTCCTCCTCCTCCTCCTCCTCCTCCTCCTCCTCGAATTCATTCTGCTTTGAGGTCAAGCCAACCCCGGCGCAGAAGTCATGTGCTCTTGGGAGGACATCTCCTCCTCTTCCTCCTCTTCCTCCTCTTCCTCCTCTTGAATCAAAGGAATCGGAGAGCTCAACTCCTCCTCTTCCATTTAATCAGAATCATCCTCCCCAATCGAATCGAGGAGAATTGGGCAAGAAAATCTATGGGGGAGAGGTTCTTCAACCCGACGTCTCTTTGACGAGACCTCCTGTTCTTCATGAAGTTCGAAAGGCGAGGCTGAACGCTTCATGGCGTAAAAAAAATTGGGATTTAATGGTCTTGAGAGCGTGAACCGGATTTATATAGGGTTAATTAGCTCTTAAGCGTGAATAATTTATTGCCTCAAATAACACGCCAGCGTCTGATAAATTCCCCGCCAGCCTATATTATCTAGGTATATTATTATGGATAATAAATTCTCACGTCTATTAGTTATATGTCTTTTTTAGAATCATATATCCAAATTTTCGATAATTAAAATTTGGATATATTTATATAAATGTCATTTCCTTTGTTGTTGCCATGAAAATTCTTGTTTTAAATGATTTCGTTTACGCCATTGTTATTATTATATTAAACCTATTTCCAAGGAATTTCTTGCTTTTAAAAAATTTGATTTACCTCTACATATTCCATAAATGTAATTTTTTTTTTTCTTATGGTGTAATAATTTTTCTTACTCATTGACTAAAAGGGTGCAATTTGCCTAGGTCAATGGTGCCTCTCAACTCAAGATGGTGTGCAACATATTGAAAAGAGCAATATCAATGAAAAACCAACTCCTAGCAAGAATGTTGAAGAAAAACAATTAGTCCTCTATAGTAGGGTGCAATGGAGGAACAAGAAGGTGAGAATCATGCACAAGTGCAACAAAAGGAAATAGTAGGCCAAGGAGTCATTGTGCTAGCATGGATCACGGTCAAGCCGTTAATGATGAAAGGCTAGGGGAAGACAATATTGGTATTGCAATTTCGATGTTGGAAGACAACCGGAAAGGTAAAGGTTTGGGTGACAAGGAATGTTTTGGTTGTGTCAAGCAATTGGAGGTTCCTTGCATCATGGCATAGCCTATAAGTAGTGTTCAATTTGTGGAGGATTATATTTTTCCGTGAGCACGAGGTTGTTGGGGACAATGATTGTCTTGATATTGATCCATTGGCGGTTGGAACTCTAAACCTAGGCAAAGGGGAGAAGTATCGGTTGCCGGACATTATCCTAGCAAAAGAGCCAAGTTGATTAGTGACACCAAACGTGAGACAATGGTGAAGGTTAGGGGCTCGGATTGTTGTTGGAGTGATTGTATGCAATTCTTCACAATAGAACAATTGGTGGAAGCAAGAGCCACTTTTCAAGAGTACACTTGTTGATGAGGGAGGACCTACATGTACACAATCTTGAGCATGCACTTCAAGATGAAAGAAACCCAAACAGAAAAAGATACCCTTGCTAGGCAAATGGATATGTGCAAAAGCATGGCGAGTATCCATGCAATTCCAACTTCTTCATGGCATAATTGGCAAAAAAACAAAAGTGAGGGGAAATGGGATTGCTTTACATGGAAATAATGGTTTGTTGAGACCAACAGCTAGGACCTTGGCTGCCGGGAGATATTTGAAAAATATATTGATTTCAATGCAAGTCTATGCCACACAAAAGCGAAAGGGATGAAAAGGGAAGAGCGGTTGTTGAAAAAGGTTGCCATCACATTGTACTCAAAAAGAGTATTTTGGAAGAAGTGAATTCCCTACTTGAGAATTGGGAATTCTTCCAATATCCCAACCTAGCTTTAGTAGGTTATGGAAGAAGCATTTCAATCATGTCACCATAGCAACTTCAAACAACTTTGCAAAGTGCAATTTATGTGCTAAGTTGAAGGAGACTCTTGATAAGACTGTGCAACCTAGTCAAAGGGCTAGGATAAGGGGGAGCATATGAAGGACCATATGACCCGACCAACTATCATGTAGATCATGTTATTGGATGTGGAGGACTTTATCTGCATTGGAACCCAATAACTATTTATGTATTATACATGACAAGATGGACCAACAAAGACTTTGTCTTCCACAATTCAAGTACATACCAAAGTCATGTGGAAGATCATACCCTTCTGAGATCTCAATGGCCGGGGCAATCTTGCATGGGCGAGAATCAAACCTACTATGGCCATTTTAGTTTGGAGTTGTGGAGTGATGGTCCAGATTTTCATATTGGGAGTATCATGAGGTGTTTGAGAAACTATGAAAATAGATACAATGGTCACCTCGGGACCTTCTGACTAGCCGGGCACTACATAGAGCATTGTTAGATGGAAACCCTAACAATATTGAAAAGTTCAGCAAGGCAAGGTTTAGGAAGCATGGGTCTAATGAACATGTTGGAGCTTCAACTTCATGTGCTAAACCTCAAGATCTACCCAAAAGGTTTCTCTTGCAACTTGATAATTGTGCTGGCCAAAATAAGAACAGGTGGATATTTTCTTTCCTATCCTACTTAACAGCTGTGGGGATATTTGAAAGAGTTAATTTAGGGTTTCTTATGCCCCAGCATACCCATGAGGATGTGGATGCATTATTTGGCAAATATAGTTGTATACTTGAGCGACAAAACAAAGACCAACTTTCCTAGGCTAATGGAAATCTTGCATGAATGCACTACTCCAAACCCTATAGCTTCTCTCTCATAGAAGAAGTGCCCGATTGGAAGAGCTTTGTGGATGGTTATACATTGGATCTTGAAGGTCATTCCAGGCCTATGCAGTTCACTTTTTGGGTGAGAGATGGGATTCCAATCTTCCAATGGAAGATGAGACCTTCAGAGGATGAGTGGAGAGGAGGGGAGGAAATATGGCGTAGAGATGAGAATGGCAAGCCTATGATACCTCTAGGTCAACCAAAAGCTTTAAAACCCACTTGAAGAAGTGAAGCAATTGGGATTGACTAAGGAAGGAATCCAAGACTATATAAAGCATTGGCAAACCAATCCGGATGACACCAACCGTGCCTTGGTGGCTTCTTTGGAAGAAGGTGATTAACCTGTTGGGGGAGATAGACACATCCTCAGATGAATTGAAAGAAGGGTGGTTGCCTAAAACTAGGTGGAAGACCTTAGCGGTCTTGAGGATTTTGATGACACTGTAAGTAGCATTCATAAGCAATATGCTCCTCCTCCTTGACAAACACTATGTTGGTCCTAAGAACAATAGGCCAAAGTTTCTAGGCATGGATGCTTATGAACCTTCCACTCGACTTGGAATGCCACCAATTTGTGGTAGTAAAGCCATCGATTTAGATACATATCCGGTGTGGTTGGGGTTCACTATCTCCGATATTTGCAAAGAAGAAGGTAATATTAACTTCAACCATGTGAGGTGGAATGGTGGTGTCCAAAGCATCGGTTGACCAACGTGTCGGATAAAGAAAGGTACTTTCGATTGTTGGACAAAGAAATGGAGGAGAAAATCCAAAGTGATCCTGATCTTTGGCTAGACTATGAAAGTGTTTTGTACTCATGGACTCCAAACACTATTCCAGCTAGAAATGCGAGAATTACAATACCTCAGGATGTCAGGAAGAAGGCTATGATATCATTGGGGGTGCTTGAAGAAAGTTGAATAACTATGTAAATTTTTGTTATCACGTTTTTATGATATGGTGCTATATTGTGAAATATTGACTATTTTGTAAATAACATGATATTACGTTTTCATAATTTTGAGGTGAAATGTGTGAATTTGAATATGCTACTAAAAACATGCAATATGAAATTTGTCCCAAAATTAAGACATAAACCCAATTTAATTGAATGATGGTTGCAACTACTACCTCGAAAGAAGAGAAGGCAGAGGAGAAGAAGAACGGAGGGTGAAACTTCAAAAATCAATCTCAAGATAAACCAAGGCACAGACTTGTCTAATTTGGATCAGATTTTGCACGCGTTGGATGAGAAAAGCTATGAGGAAAGGATGCAGGAGACGAAAAGGCTACTGGAGTCCACTAAAAAAGGTATTGAAGCCTTAGAATCTACTTTTCAAAAGCTTCAGGATCTTAATAATTTTCTTCATCGCGCACTGCCCATGGTTATAGGGGGAGCTAGTTTCGAGTATATGGGCTCTGACAATTTTGAGAAAGAGGAGATTCAAGAAGGTGGAACCTAGGAGCACAATAATGCCTTCAAGGAATTAAAAATATGCCATGCAACTGAGTTCACACATGAGCTACAGCGGGAGTTGCTTGAATCTCAAATTCCCAGCAATTCAGAATTTGTCTCAATAACCCAAGATGTACAGAAAATCGCTCAGGCCATGGACATTGATGTGCCAGATGTGACCGACTATTCGGAGATGGACACTTCGCAGGCGATAGGAATTGGGAGAGAGCATGTACTGCGGATAGCCAAAGAACTTGGTGTGACATAAGATCCTGTATCAGAAACAATGACTTTATCGCTCAGGCGATCTTGTATTTGATACAACATATGATAAATAAGAGTGACCAAATTTGAATGCTCAATTCTGTTTGTTATTTGTTTATGCCATCTATGCTTCAGTGGTCGAGAAGATCGTTGTGGCGATTCTTTTTAACATATTTTTATTATAAAAAATGTCGTTGTACTATTACTCTGAATGTTATTTGCGACCTTTATCCTTTTTTAAATTCTGAAATAGTTAAAGAAATTACTAGGAGCTTTCTTGAATATGCTTTTAGTCGAGCAAGAGCGCGGGATAGTTCCCTTGAATGCAATTTCATGCACGCTATAACTCCCTGGCGAAAACCCTAGGATAAAACGCCAACTTCTGCTTCACAATGACCATATTTTTTGTTGTGTGGGTAGCGTTCGACCTATTTCATGCTAAAGTAGAATTTTAAATTTCTCAAAGTAATTAGTGTTTGCTTCAAGCTTGTGCGGTAGTAGCAGGCGACAGTGACACCCCATGTCCCTATTTTCTTGTGCACTCATTGAACAATGAGTAGTGCTGATATCCTGGTAGGTCTAGTATCATATGCCCAGCGTATTCTCGGGTTTCCATAAGGAATATGAGTTCCATAGAGGAGCAACTCTAGGTGTCTTCGTTGGAGAAATATTTGGATGAAAATCCTAAATGTAGAGATAGGTCAAAATATCCATGAGACTTAATGCAGAAAAAAAAAAAACATATCGAGCCCACTACTACTCAGGATTAGAAAACCCTCGCCCATAAGGCTTTTCAATGGAAATACTTTAACAATAATAGGGATGAGCACAAAGCAGCGTAGCGCATCCAATATAAACCTTTCAATTACTTCTTCTGGTCCGAGGTTATCCATAGGTTGATACAAAACATCAATGACTTTTCCCCTCTTAACAATTTGTCATGCCCAGCCTGCAACTGGGAGAGGGTTACCAGACAAACCAGGTACAAGAGACCTCTGCCCTGTCAAGAGTTTAAGAAGAACAATCCCAAAACTATATACATCACTTTTGTCAGTGAGCTGTCCATACATGACATATTCAGGGGCAACATAGCCTTGCGTCACAATCACACCAGTAGTCAAGTGACTAACCCCTTCAGGAGCAAATTTGGCCAGACCAAAATCTGCAACTCGGGCATTGAAATTTCCATTCAAGAGTATGTTGCTGGCCTTATGTCTCTGTGAATAATAGCTGGTTGTGCTCCGCTATGGAGATAAGCCAAACCTCTTGCCATGCCAATGGCAATCTTTTGCCTTGTGGGCTAGTCTAAGTTGCTTTAACTTTGAACCAAAGAGATGATCCTGTAGGCTGCCATTAAGCATGTACTCAAACATTATAATTCACTGATGCCCTTCTAGTTGACTAGTTCCCATATACCATCCAACTAAAGGTACCATATTTCTGTGCCTCACACTGCTTATCATCTCGACTTCATGCACAAATTCTGGGTCTCCTGAAGATGCACAGTTCTTAAACCTCTTTACTGCAACTTCAGCTCCATCATCAAGTCTTCCTTTATAAACATTATCAAAACCTTCAGACCCGATTATAGTATAGCGTAAAAATTTATGTGTAGCAGTCTTAATTTGATCCATGGTAAACCGCACCAAGCTTGTATTTGCTTCCATGGATGTCTCTAATGTGTTCCTTTTGGAACTCCGTATATCTCAAGCGAGATGTGGTTAATGTGGCCATGTGGCCATTCGATATCAGCCACGTGGTTAATGTGGCCAAAAAGTGGTTCATGTGGCCAAAAACCGGGAGCTTCAAAGCTGGCAGGGCGGGGGCAAAATTTTCAATCGTGGTTCTTTACGCTCTATGGGCGGTTGATTCGATCTAAAACCATGCCAATCGCTTTGCTCGCTCCTTTAATCTTTGAAGAGGAATAGATTTGAGGCAAAATGGAGCGGATCGACCAAAAACATCAAAAGCAGTTAGTTTTGGGCTTCAAACCGTATTTGTTCTTAGGTGGGTCGTCTGGTGGCCACATTCACTACATCTCGCTTGAGATATACGGCATTCCGTTCCTTTCTATCTTTCGAACCTCTGACGTCTTTTGTGCCTCCATACTAAATAAAAGATTGCAGATCCGACCACCATTCCTCCAACTATACCCACAAAAGCATACATGATGGGACGGGCTTTATGCCATTTTGAATTCCCTGAACTACCGGAGGTTGAAGTTGGAAAGAAAATGTAGTTTGCCACAGATTTGTCTATCTTTCCATCAGGATTTACAATAGCTACAACATAAATTTCAGTGTAATCAAGGCAAGTGCTTGTATTTGTAAATGGTTTATTAGTGAGCAAAGCCACTGTACAACCACTACATGCAGCATTATCATTGCGGTTCACACCACATGAACTTTTGATGTAATCTCTTGAGCTCTTATTGACATACGGGCCATAGACATCAAGGGTTACAATATTAGGGCGAGGCGAACCCATCGAGAATATAGGAGTCTATCGCCATTTGCTTTTAAGCTCGGTTTCCAAAGTTTACGTCTTTAACTTCTGCTTTATAACTAGCTATGCATGCTACAACGATCGCATTATCAAGTAAAATGAACCGTTCTTGCTCACTCTTTACGCAACCACTAAATTTGACCCGACCCTCAAGACATTACATTGAGAAGTGACATTTGTTTTTGCTTGGGTAAGCCATAATGGATAATCTTCGAGTTGTAAAGTTTAAGAGGACATGTTGGATCTTGTCCTCCAACTAAAGTCCCATGGTTGCTTGCGAACCCAAAATGACAAAATCCACTGTTGCGATCACTATATCTTCTTTCTTCATTGTAAACCAAAATCAGAAAGGCGAAATCGCAGGCAGCAACCTGGTTTTGGATGAAGCAAGAATAAAAGAGCCCATTGAGAGACAAACTTACAAAGAAAAAGTTGTAAGTGAACATGTGTGCAGACGCATTGAGTTGATAAAAGGCAGCATTGACAAGAATCTTTGTTGAAGCTTGCCAATAAAAATTCCAAAGGAAAAAAATTTAACATGCCACATCAAGAGTATAGTGCTACAAGAACCAATTTTACAAGCATTACTTCTAACAAATATATCTTTCTACAAACATCGGAGGACCATGAGATAAGAAGACGACTTACAAAAGCTTTGAAGGCAGGCCTGTGAGCACACATTTCATACATGCAACATCCTGCAAAAAATTGGGAACAAATAGGCCATTATTATACTAGGCCATTGATAAACCAATTGGATGCAGATGTGCACCTAGTGACCAGATGTCAGACTTGGAGCCATATGGTATGTCTGCCAAAAGTTCTAGACACATGTAATTGGGGGTGCCCACCACCTGAATAAATAAAAATGGCTTAGTTTGCAGCTACTTTGCTTTAATATTCTTCTGCAATATTTCTTCCAAAGTTTTGCCGGATCGACTACATGATCATCCAAACTTCTGGGATGCTAAATCCTCCGGAGTAAGCATTTTTGCTATTCAAAATCACCTATTCTATAAGAACATGCATCCTTTAAATAATTATTTGATAGATAATTAAGCTAAATGCAAAAGCGTAAGGACAAGCTTACCAAGTCTAATGTCTTGATCCTTTGTTAAGAATATATTGGAGCACTGGATCAAGAGACGATTGCAATTTAAATAGATTACTATTATGATGGCAAGATTTAACATTTATTCGGGCATGGGGCCAAAAAAGACACACCTTTTCGATCGGCCGGTAGAAATTAAGCCATTCACAGGATTGCCCCATCTCTTAGGATCGACTAACCCATGTCCAATTCTTTGTTCACATGGAACCTTTCTCCACCAGTCTAAAAAGTTCTCATTTGAATACTTGCCACTACCACCAAGATCTGCCTTGGCGGCCGTTCCACTTCGGGCTCACGCCCGGCTGCTCCACGACACCACCCTCCTACTCATCGAGGCCTCGCACTTTGCCCGCGGCCAGTAGGGTATAGGCGGCTTCCCGGCGCCATCCATTTTCGGGCTGGTTGATTGGCGGTGAGTTGTTACACACTCCTTAGCGGTTTTGACTTCCATGACCACCGATCTGTTTGTCTTAATCAATCAACACCCTTTGTGGGATCTAGGTTAAGCGCGCTTGGGCGCAGTAACACGGCTTTGGTTCATCTCATCGCCATGGTTCTGCTTACCAAAATGGCCCACTTGGAGCTCAAATTCGGGCGGGGTTCAATGGAGCAACCCGGTACGCCTTACCTATTTAAAGTTTGAGAATAGGTCGAGGAGTTTCTCCCGTGCCTCTAATCATTCTCTTTACTCGATAAAACTTTGAGCGAGCTCCGGCTATCACGAGGGAAACGGAGGAACCGGCTACTAGATGGTTCGATTAGTCTTTAAGCCCCTATACCCAAGTCGGCCGAGCGATTTGCCGTCGGTATCGCTCTGAGCCTCCACGAGTTTCCTCACGGCCCGCCCTGCTCGGGCATAGTTCACCATCTTTTAGGGTCCCCAGCGGTCATGCTCACACTCAAACCTTTCCGCGAAAGATCATGGTGGTACGCATGGTGCACCCGGAACAACGGGGCTCCCGCATCGGTTTCCTTTCGCCAAGGCGGGTTGTTGAACCCACCAACTTCGCCGCATGTTAGACTCCTTAATTAGTGTTTCAAGGCGGGTCCGAATGGAAAGCCGCACAAACCAGCGTCCGGGCGCCGCAGTGCATGCTAGCCGCCAATGTGGCGTCGCCCCAAGCCCAAGCCAGCCCTCACGGCATCGTCGGTCACATGGTCCCTCTTTATCCTGCTTGCCAGTCCAGCGTTGGCGGCACCGAGGTTGGCCAGGCCCGGACCAGTAGAGCCGTTCGCTTACCAGGGCGCACCAGCAACCTCCATTAAGCTTCCCTCCGGCAATTTCAAGCACTTTTAACTCTCTTTTTCAAAGTCCTTTTCACCTTTCCCTCGCGGTACTTGTTGGCTATCGGTCTCTTGCCAATATTTAGCCTTGGATGGAATTTACCACCCACTTAAAGCTGCATTCCCCAAAGCGGTCCAGGCTTCGTGGAAGCCTGCCTGGGTGAACAACGGTCGGGCGGCCGGGCTCTCACCCTCTCGGGCGTCCACTTCCGGGGAACCTCGACCCGGTCCGTCGCGAGGGGCGGCTTCTCTGAACTACAATTCACCAAGCGCCAAAAAACACGATTCTCAATCAGGGCACCTTCGGTTAAGCTCGCCCAATTACTAGGGAAATCCTGTTGGTTTCTTTTCCTCAAGCAATGATATGCTTAAACTTCGGTAGGGTAGCCTTGCGTCGAGGTCTCTTGGGTGGTGGCCACACAAGGAACCAGCCGACACCTTAGCGGCGAGCAACATGTTGGCGGTGGGGGCACCACCTAGGACCGGCCCCGGCCCGGAAGCAAGCGATAACCCGAACCAACCCGCCGATCCGCGCGGCGCATTTTAAGTCTGGCGTCCTCCTATGCACTCCAGCCGACCGCGTGCTTGCCATGGGCCGACCAATTTGCTTTCGCATTGGTCTGGCGAGAGGGGCGATTAGGCGGCTCGGCCGGACATGCCCTCGGACAAGCCCGGGCGCAAGTTGCGTTCAAAGATTCAATGATTCCACGGAGTTACGCGAATTCACATCACGTGTCGCATTTATTGCGTTCTTCATCGTGGCAAGAGCCAAGATATCGGATTCTTTGAGAGTGGTACTATCTATCATTTAAGCTATCCGGTCGCGGAAGCGGAAGACCCCAATCGAGTGGCTCACCATCCAAGACACATAAGGTTCAAAGCATAATGCAAATGGCACCCGAGCTCAGAGAGGCACAAAGGAGGAACACTTGCCCAATCCATGCGCCCGGCGTGTGGGCGGCACCCGACAAGGCCCCGCCCGGCGCCACACCCTTGGTGCCTCGCGCAAAATGCAGAGTTTAGGGGAGCCATGGCGCGGCGGCCACACCTCAGTGTGGCCCCTCGAGGACAAAGGAAGCGGTTCAGCGATTTGCGGGGCGTGTGTCAATGATCCTTCGCGGGTTCACCTCACGGAAACCTTGTTCCGCGACTTCTCCTTCCTCTAAATGATAAGGTTCAATGAACTTCTCACCTCGTCACTGCCGGCCCGAACCGCCAAAGCGTCGAGGCAATCCGAACACTACAGGACCATTCAATCGGTAGGAAGCGGCCCGGCGGTGTGTACAAAGGCGAGGGGCGTAGTCAGCGGTGATGATGACTCGCTTACTAGGAATTCCTTGTTGAAGATCAATAATTGCAATGATCTATCCCCATCCGCGATGAAATTTCAAAGATTGCACGAGCCTATCGGTCCGGGCATGCACTTTCGTTGAATTCATCGGTCGGCGGCGTCGCGACCCGAGAACATCTAAGGGCATCACATACATTATTGCCTCAAACTTCCATCCGCTAGGCGAATAGTCCCTCTAAGAAGGCGCAAAAGGGCGATTTGAATGGAGATAATCAACGACCCGGCAACAAGCGGGCAAAAGCACTTGCACAATTTTACGAGAAATGCATTTTCCGCGATATCAATAATTGATATATGCCTTTTGTTATTGAGGACTATAAGCTTTTATGATAATCAAAGGCTAATCTCTTCAGGGAATGGCACGCCATTCGCTTTCCGAATGAGGTCTGCGCTATAATAGTTGGCAGAGGTTTGTAAGTTCTGCTAATATCCTATCCTAATCTCAGAGGCCAGCAGCAGAGATAATGCCTGAAAATCTATAGACATTATTCCGGTTATCCGGTTTCTAGAGTCAATGCCCAGCAACGGGGCGACCACCAGTTTACACATGATAGCAGGTTTGGAGCAGTTTATACATATTCTGGGTATATATTGACATATACTTAGAATATACCACAAACCCCACATGACCAGAGGTTTGCCCCCTTAGGGGCAACCCAAAAAGATTATTGCTATTTTTTGCAATTTTGTCTAGGATGGTAATAAGATATAGAGGCAGTTCATAAAGGTCATGTCAAAGAAATGCTGACATCAGAAACACCAAGGTGGTCTAGGTATATTGGATGTGTTGTTGCATTTTCAAGGTTCTATGTGGCATATCATACAAGCTGATTTTGCATCTTTGGATATGCAATTATTAGGGCAGTCTTTGTGCCATTGCTCAGTGTTTAGTCTAGTGTTAATACACTAGGTCTAGCAACTATAGGTCTCGAGTTCGAGACCGCCCAGAATCGCACTCTGAACTGTTGGGTGTCAAAACCCACAGACGCAATGTAAAGTGGTTGGGGTTAGGGCCCAACAAAGCAATGTAGTGTGGTGTGTGGTCACATGTCCAGTTGGATGCTGCCTAGTGGCGTGACGTTAAAATACTATCTATCTATCTATCTATTTTTTCTAAGCCAAGAATGTCAGCAGAGCTATATTAGGGCTCATTTCTTTCCTTTGACTATCTAATGAATCACCTTTTCTTAAAGGCATGCTTAAGGTTTGGAAGGTTCTACATCCATTGGATAATTGGATATGGAGCATTGTTTGTACTGCTATAGGTTCTTGAAGTTAAAAACCATACACTATCAAGATATGATGCTTTTGTGATGATCAGGGACTGTTATCGAACATTAGCATTACATTCCAACTTCTCAAAGCACCTTCTGTGCATGACTTGATATTTTATATTCTTGAGGTGCTAGATGCACCTCTTGAATTGTTGAAGCCAGCAGTAGCCACAATGAACTTCTTTGTACAAACTTGTTTATATTTGACTTTCTAGTATCATCATTGCTGCAAAGGTTTTTTCCCTTGAAAACCATTCGAGGTAGGGGTTAAGAGGAATTGTCTATTAGATCTTGTAACTGCTCTGGAGAGATCCTACCATTTATGGAATTTAAAAGTGGTACTTTTTAGATATTAGTTGAAAAAATTAGTAGTATGAAAAAATAAATTCCACACCAACATTGCATTATTCGTCCTACCTCCTTCACTTTACAATATGCAATACACAAATGAAGAGTTAAAAGAGTGGTTGCCTAGAGCTTTCCAGGGGAAATGTGTTTGAAATAAGTTTGAACAAACATAGGAGGGCAGAGCTGAACTACAATTGATTATCAATGGTGTGGATTGTCAATTCAAGGAGTGAATGAAGTGATTATAGATACCATGGACATCTTAGTTATTTTGTTTGACAGTTATACCTTTGATAGTAATATATGGATGCAACTTGTTCGGTTGCAGATATGAAATTTTTATTATAATTGATTGGTAGTTTTCTCTATTTCCCATCAAGAAAGCAGTCAAAACTCTAGCGAGATCGTCCATATGTTCAGAAAGCAATTGACATGAAAATTTTGCATGGCGAGAGTTTGATGTTCATGAGAAAAGTTTAATAGTTTACAGTAAACTTACGAAGATATGCTCGTCAATCAAAGCGTAAGAGAGAAGGGATAGTCTAACGAATAGTCGATAGACTCGAAAACTCCAGAAGGCTAGCTACGTGGCCTTTCTTCTTGTTCGAAATCAGACAGATGGCCTTTGCGAAGAAGAACAACAAGAAGAGCAAAAGAGGAGTCGAGTAGAACGACAAATTCCTCAATCCAAAGCAAGGTGTGGATAAGGTGGGCAAAAATGGATAAAAATGTTTTGGCAATGTAGTGAAATGGAAGGGGGGGAAAGAAAGTCCAAATGGATGAGGGCAAGGGACGTGTCTAGTAGGAGGGGGCTAAAAAGGTCAAAAACATGGGATATAAATTTCAGACAGGAAGACGTGGTGGGAAGTATGCGTGGCGAAACAAGAGGGCAGAACGTGGCAGGGGAGCAGGTATATAAGGAGAGGGGTGGGAAATGGAGGAAAGCAAGAAAGGAAAGATGAGGAAGGGCGTGGCGATGGCGATGGCGATATTAGCGATGTTCATGGTGGTGTGCCTCAAAATGGAGGGCGTGGAATCCACCTGCCTCTCCAACAGTAATTTGTGCGTCAAACCATGGGGCATCTCTTGCAACGATTACTGCAAATCCTGCCATACCACTCCCACCGGTTGCAAGAAATGCAAATCCGGTACCTGCTCTAACTGGCCTACCTGTTACTGCAACGAACCCTGCCACAGCTGCTCCTAAAATGCTTGGCTCTGTGTATTATTAAGTACTGCAAATGGCTCTATATGCCATCTCTTAATATGTGTCCTTATTATATCCTTAATATGTGGATCTGATAATAATATATATAGCTCATGCTTTGTCTCTGTTCTTCTGTAGATGTCTTGCTGTTGTTAGTCTTAATTCTCCCTCTGCATCCCAATATTAAGCGAGAATAATGAATGAAGATTCAGTGTTGACGCAATGATAATCCTTGCTGTCCCTCATATTTCTGCATCATTATGAATTTTATATCGCAGGGTGATGCATCGTAGGTTTTAGAGGAAACTTAAGAACTTCCACGACATCTCGGCAGATTTTTGAATTAGCACCAATAATGTAGAATGTCAGATCTAGATATCCAAACCGGTGTCCTAGGGCAGTTGTCCCATGTCGAGTTTCCAAGTTTGGGCTCAAGTCATTTTGACTGTGGAGAAATATATCCTTCTCGACTGCAACCGGAGTTATCCGGCTTAAGACCACAGATTTCGACGTAGTTAGAAATTTTATTTTTACATGGGATCGGCATCGTTTTACTTACTTAGTATCTCTTGATGCATGTCTAACTCTGTTATGGTTTAACTTTGGACCTCGATCTCAGGGATAGCCAGGTATATCCCAAATCAAGAGCCGTGGAATCGACAGCCCTAAATTTAAAATACAAAGAGTAGAAAGTACGTGCACAACCCTAAAAAATTTGAGCAAATACACCATGCAGGGTTCGAAATGAGGGGTTCGACCCTGAAAAATCCGGCCATTCTAATTTCCGATAATCAAAAAATATTCCCGGCGTTTTTTCAGGCCATTTTCGTAGAAGTTTCTAAGGATTTCCGGGAAAGTATACTATAGTTTCGTGTACTTCCGATAGCCTTAAATGTAAGCAGGCATTTTTAATGGTTAGGGCAAATTTTAATTTCGGACCCTGACACCATGGTCCACAAAAAAAATCCCTAAGCATTAACTTTGCTCCTCATGAATCGAACGTGAGCATAACCATTGATCAATACTAACCCTATAAGAAGTCCACATAAACATTAATACAACCAAAGCTTTTAAAGCCAAAGGTATGCATCATTCAGAGCGTGAACATTTTATCTGCCCCTCAGAAATTCAACTTGAGCATGACCATTCAGCCACGTGCCTGTGGTCCAAAGCATGTGCCTTGGTGCCGTTGCCTCTCCAAGGCACTACATGATCAAAACAACATCAAGATGAGATCTTAGTGTCATCACCTCACCAAGATCTAAATGAGAAACATAAACTTGTTGCCCTAGAACAGAGCAGAATGAACAACAACAAAATCAACTTAGAAGTCCAAAACCTGCATTCTAAGCTAAAGTTAAGGTAAATGGACATGCATTCTCGAATGCCATAGAAGCCTTAGCATCAGTTTGAGAGTCAGAAAAAGCGTCGGATAGAGTCATCCACTGAGTTAGAATTAGAGTCAATCAAAGTGCCACAATTAGAGTTAGTTCTAATTTTTATCCCTCCTTTTCGTATCAATTAAATTAAAGGGAGGTCTAAGTTGCAAATTTAAATCTTATAAACTCAAAAACATTGCACATGTATATTAGAACTACTTTAGTATTGTGAAAAGCTCTACAAAAACCATAAGATGTAAGTAGCAAAATTCCATAGTATTGCTAAAAGGTCTACAAAAGCCATAGAACATAAGTACGTTGCTAAAAAGAGATATTTAATACTAAAAGTCAATGATGCCCGGATCTAACTATCTTCTTATTTTTTTCAATATTACGCCTCGCAGCAAGTTTAACACTCGTCCTTGCTCAAGTGCTAATATCATCCTCAGGCCTGTATATTTTCAACATACATATGGTCCTCATCATCAGATGGCCTCTCCCATATGTCATGACCGTCATTATCCAAATAATCCTCCTTTTCTAGTGGCTCCTGGAATGAAACAATTATGAAATCTATAAATTCTAATAGTAAATTAGAACTGTGAAGAATATAAGTAAACTAAAACCTTGGAATAATACATTACAAACCCTTTGCAACAGTTATCAACCTAGGATGCAGAGACTGTTGAATACCATTGATCACAAAAATGTAGCCAATTTTCACAACACTGCTCTCGTGCCTAAACTGCCCCAGGTCTATACGAGTGCCATCGTAAGAAATCTCAATACCTCTAATATATGTCTCACTGGATTTAAGTTAAAATGTAGCAGCTAACAGTCACACAGTGCTTTTTAAGAGTATGAAAATAGAAAATGAAGATGAAGAAATAATTCCTTTTTATTGCGTTTTACCAGTATGTTAAAGATGAAGATGAAAAAATAATTCTTTATGGTTGCCTTTCTCAAATAACTTATATCAATGTCGAAACCATGATGTTATAATCATATGAATAATAAGTAGTGCATCACTGCAGTAATGAATGGAAGTAAAGAATATGATTCAAACATTCTAAGTATTGAATTCGCTCAAACAACTTCATTTGGGGATCAAAGCCTCATGTAATGCCAAAGTAGATGAATGTGCCACACAACTATATGTCATACATGTTGTAAAAGGATTGAAATCGTAGTATACCTTCATGTCTTGAAAGCTATGAAGAAGCTGCTGGATGAATATGATGAATCTTGAAATCCAGGTCATAGCTTTTTGCGTTTGTGTCAATTTTCATGCTCTACTAACTAGACTCTCTCTATCGAAAAGCATTTCAAATTACTTATTTAACTTAAAGTCTTTATATTGTTCATCCCCACTGCCATCATTCAACCATAACCTAATTAGTCACGACATGTGGTTGTTTTGCAAAAACATAAACCCAATGATGTATCAAGACTTTGAAAATCGTTTGCTAAAATTCAAAGGAAAAAAATGTTGCAACTTTTGCGGTTATTTTGAGAAACCTCACATTAGGCAGAAACCCGAAGGAAACAAAAAAAGACTTAACATGCACAATTTACCCGATTTAAAGCAAATCTAATGGTGAGATCATGCATTCCACAATAAAGAAAGTAAAGGAGGAGTTCGGGCGGGGAAAATTGGCCTCTTCCTTTTTTCGTTTCTAGTCCAATCATTAAAGCTTTGAAAAATACTTCTCAATATAAAAAATAGAACCTCATTTGGTTGCACCACCCAACACAACAAATTTGTGTACTCCTTACCAATATCTTAACATATATAATTATCGTAGTCTTACCTTAGCATTTTGACACGTTAGCAAATCTTGTGCGCAACACTCCTTTGTAATTTTTTTTGACACGTTTCGGATATCAGACTATAAAAAGCGGATAGCGCCGCTTCCGCTTCACGCCGTTTCCCAGACTTCTAACCGATACAGCTATTTCCATGCTATAAAGCGGATAGCCAGTACCCAGGATTAAAGCTGATGAATCTCAGGACGACGTCAAATCTTAACAGATTAGCGAATTTAGATACACGGGCAAAATCCAAATTGGATTTGAGCAGACGATGAGCCAATTTGATTGCAAGAATGGATGAAATAGCTTGGTTCCGTCATTTGACCCCTGGATCTAAATTTCAAAGCAGATCCCTGCATCAAAAGCGGCTCAGAAAGAAAATGCAGGCCTGGGATTTGAAGCAGAAAGGATAAGCTATAGGCAGAAGAGTGAAAAGGACTGGAAAACAACAACGTGAGATGTGAAAACACAGATATAGTCGAGTGCCAAGAAAAGGCCCATAGATCGTCGGAACGAGAAGCAAATTTTGGGATAAATCCAATGCGAAAATCTGGATAAGGGATAACCGGACTTGAGATCTAAATTTGAAAAGTCCAACAAACCAAAGGCTATGCAACAACGGTAGAGCAGAAACAAAAAAACGAGGAGATCATGGAAAGAAGTAAATTTTCCTCCGGCATCCAGGGTCTTTTCATTCAATTGCTCATTCTGTACAAACCCAATCTTTTGATCCGTTGATTCCAAAGTGCCCTTTCCCTCCATGATTCCTACCGCTACACCTCCAAGATCCGGTGGCATATGACAACCCTGTGGATTAGTTTGAAGAAGCAACTAGGGAAAGAAAAGGGGAAAGAGAGCGTTTTTGCACTGCAAAGAAAAACCCTGGGACCTAGAATGCATCCAATCGATGAATCCAAGCAAAATCGCTTGCATATTCGGCGTCGAGGCACAGAATATGGGTTAGAGCAAGCAAATCATCAACAATAGCTCATCAATCAGAGCCATTATAGAAGTTGGGTCGAATTTTTTTCATGGCGCGTATTCTGGTTCCGCCACGTGTCCCTTGCCTACAATGCGGAATGGAAATCGGTATAACCATTCCGTTTAACGGGTTGTCAACCGGTCAGAACTAGCCTAAGAACTGTTTTGAAGTACTGTTTTAAAGTTTAAAATCTGAAGCTTTGTCGGCTCTGGAGCTGTTAGAGAAGCTCTTGGCCGAAATCAGAAGCGCACCATCTTTGAAAATGAAAAAAAATCCTCCCCAACTTCTCTATTGTAGGGGAATGGAGGTTTCCGGTATACAAAAATAACGTTTTTGTTAAATTCGACCTACTCATTTTTAAAAAACTTGAAAAATCAACGTCGGCATAATGCATGCAGAAAGGGTGCTTTCCCATGAATTTGCAGACCCGAAAAAGCCGTACTAAGGTCAAAAACCTGAGGCTCAGAATTGTGTGGAGAATACTTTGCGACTCAAGTCCTAAACCTGAATCAAGCAAGTAAGGCACTCATGGGAACACCGGAGCCTTCGGCCTGACCTCAAGAAATTCTCCGGGTTTTAGTCCCATGGGAAAGCACCCTAACTGGACATGAGATTGGCCAAATTCATTAAAGGTCTTAGTTATTACGTCTAACAAAATTCCATGCAAATTGAATAGTGTGAAGCATAAATATAACGTAATAACAAAATTCCATGCAAATTGAATAGTGTGAAGCATAAATATAACGTATCAATTGATGGCTCTAAACAAATGGAGAAAGATGGGCAATGGAAAGCGTTGGCATCCAAAGTCTTCAAGAATAATATGGATGGATGCAAAATAATAGTCAACATCTTGTGGACAACCAATATGCTAAAAAAATATCCAATCCGCATGTCCAAGAAGATCTCGAATCCCATATGTTCAATTAATTCAAGGGTTCCTATTTGGACACTTGAACTGTAAATCCACTACTAAACAAGGTATAGAACATATAGTAAGTCTGACTTACATTGTTGGAACTAAAGAAATGTCTGCAGTGGTCCTAGTAATGTGCACAGTACACGTCTACCTTATGGGCATGTGAACTCGATATGACAACACGATCTCAAATCCCCTATGTTCAATTAATTCAAGGGTTTCTATTGGGGAACTTGGACTATCACAAATCCATTACTAAGTTACATATCCTGCCTTCAGAAAAAGAGAAGAAAAAGCATTTGACATATGATTATTGGAAGTGCTAAATATTAAAGTCATGTTAAAGAGCATAATTATTCTTGATAATCCAAAGAAAGTTTTCAAAGCAACATGGATCGCAAAGAAATATTATGCCCCCAGAATAACAAAAATCAAATTCTTCTGCAGACTTCTGAAGAAGGTTCTTAAAGAGAGGGTTGGAAAGAAGATGAGCCTCTATAATGTACCGCTTTCTCTCATCGCCAACGTATACTGCAACACAGCCTTGAGGGATGGGTTGAAGGAGACAATCCTCATTATCCCTAGATAGGGTGAGATCTGATGATGCATGAGATCTATTCTTACTAAGTGTATGGTTCTTCCTACAAAACAATTTAAAGAGCTTGCTCATGTTACCAAGGTGAGATAATAAGAGGACAATATTAACTTAAGCTCCAACAAAATCAAGTTCAACTTATAGATAAATTTAATTCTGTTTTGATCCATTGTTGGACCTACAATTGGGATCATTTTGGCATGCTTGTTGAAAAACTCCTCCTAAAGATGATAAAGTGTTAGGTGAATCTCAATATTAGGTGGTGATCTAGAATCATCTATTCTTGATGGTTATGTTAGCGACCTCGATTACTTCCAAATATCTGGGGCATGGACACATATATACCTTTGCACCTTGTAATTCATGAATGTTACTGCTAATTAATCATACAATTGTTTTCAAAAGTGCTACGATGCCAATTTACTTGATAATCTATATCTTAAGTCATTTCATTGTACTGAAAATATTCTTTATTTTCAAGGCATCAATCTTGTTCTCATTCTTTCGTCAGAAGATATTGACCCTTTTGAAACCCTTATGCTATCCAACTACACATGGCTATATTTCTACGATGTCAACTTAGCTTATGTTATGTTTTAAGCTAAGAAATTTAATTAGTCTTTAATTTCTAGGATGTTGAAATCCTGCAATTGGCATATTGAAGGGTCGTTTTGGGACAAATATAAGGGCCATGTGCCAAGAGTGCACTTTGTTTTTTCTCAAATGATCTTATTCCCATTTTTTGTATAATGTCTATAATGTGCGGTTTTGTGCGAGTAGGATAATATCAAAATGGTGGAAAAAGAAAGTAAACCTACTTGATCAGTGTTATTATTAATTATACCCCGTTATCTATAAGTATCAACCAGTTAAATACAAATATAACAAGTACTAGTAATGGTGCTAGGCATAACAACTATGTGCTATATTGAAGGGTAGGGTTATCACGCATAAAGAGCCCATGTTTGTCAAACTAATCATGATTGTAGGGAAATTACCCAAAAATAGATAGATAGATAGATAGATAGATACATTATTGTCCCTTGTGCCCTGAGGCCCGTGGACTTGTGTAGCATGGGCGAGCTCCCTGGTGGGCGCTACTAGCACATCATGCTGGTTTACATTGTAGCCTTTTCTGAAGGCTTCACTGCCCTCTTTGAGCCGGCTTCAAGGCCGTGCACGGATGTGTCGTTATCAATCAGCTTTGAGCTTAGCATTTCTGGGCATGTATGGCGCACCTCTCAGGCGGTTCATAACAGAAGCCCTTTTTCTTTATGTACTTCCCGGTGCTTTACCGTCATTTCCCATATTGCGTCTGCCAGTTCCCTCATTGTTTCCGTCCTTGCCATCATGGTGTGTACGGGTTGGCCCCATCTTATGTTTCTGTACTTGTTCCTAATGCCTTCATATATTGGGCATTTATTTAGCATACGATTTTCATCTTCCACTTCCCCTCTGTCACAGATTCTGCATATCCGGTCATCTTTCTCAATTCTCCGCCATCTGTCCTTTTCAATTCTTAGGTCGTGGCTTCCCATTGTAAATCTTGCCAGGATGTCCCTCCTGGCCTTCCCTAGTAGATTATCCTGATATATCCGCTGTCCTATCTGTTGTTCTGGGTTAAATACAGTCAGAAGCCAAATTGTCTTGGGTCCTGTGTGTTTCTGCAGCATTCCCCTTCACTTATCAGATCGCTCAGATTCATCCCCATTTTTCTTGTCCACATTGCTACATCCCTAAACCATCCGTTGCCCTCGGTTATGTTGGTTTTTGCTGATTCACTGATCGCAATATTCGCTAACTTATTCGGTTTCCCGCCTGCATTGTTTCTTATGAGATATTTGATGGTCTTTTCCCACGCCCTTACCTCCATTGGTTTCTGCCCTGTCTCAATACACTATGGTTGTTTGCGGTGTGTTCGTTCTCAATTTGAATTCCTGTTTGTGCCATTGCCTGAATATTCCCTCCTGTTTCTCCCATTTCCTTTCTGTTAGCCCCGGTCCCCATGCCTCTACCCCATATAGCTGCGTGGTTGCGACCACTGCGCTGAACAGATAGCATTTGATCTCCCAGTTTATTATTCTGCTTTTATTGCAGAAATTTTTCATATTGTAGTAACTCCCAATAGCTGTTTGGAATCTTGTATCTGCCCCTTTAGCCCATTTCCCTTTGCCATGTGTGTCGTATCCCAGATATCTGTATTTTGTTGATTCTTCTAACTCTGTTCCCAAATATCTGAACGGTTTATGTCTAGTATTGTGACCGAAGAAGACGATTTTGGTTTTCGCGAGATTAACTGTCAACCCTGTCTGTTCGCAGAAGCTTTCCAGCAGTTTCAGTAACCTCTGCATTCCCTTGTTCTTTGTGGCCATCATGCTCAGGTCATCTACATATAACATAATAGGTACTTTGGTGTCCCCTAGTGTGGGATCTCTGTCCCCTTGCTGTTCTGTTATGAAATCTTGTAATGCATCTATGTATATCCCGAACAGCATGGGGGATAGTGGGCATCCCTGCTTGACCCTTGTGTTGCAATCTATTGCTTTCCCTTCTTCTTCCATTTTTGCATATACATTATAATACAATCTTGCAATTGCCCCTACCATATCCTTTGTGCTTGCATATCTATAAGCCTTTGTATTAGTTTTTCCCTCGGTACTGTGTCAAAAGCTTTCCTAAAGTCCACAAAGCAGCATATTACTTTCTTTCCCTGGTTTCTATTCTCCTGCTCTACCAAGATCCCGAGGGTCACTAGGTGATCCGTAGTTGAGTGTTCCGCCAACCCCCCCTCTCTTTGTGCTCTCCCGATTCCCTACCTCTGCCCACTTCTTCAAATTTTATTGTCTAAAACTTTTCCAAACCATTTTGCAAAAATAGACATTAGAGGTAATTTGAGATCTCCTTTTTGTCCCCATAAGAATCCTCCAATAGAATGAGTATCACATCAAATCGCAATTAATGCAAAGCGTAACAACTTCATTCTTTTGCTTTTTCCCTATAACTTTTGATCTACTCATGAAAAACTTGGCGTTTGTTGCATTAGATCGGGGCTTTGAAAAGATATTTCAAGTGATATATGGTTATGATGTATTTCAATACAAGCCATATGTGTTAACCTTAAAAATATTGTTTTTTGCTCTTTTCTTATATATTTACATCCCAAAAAGATATAACAATGGGTTGTCATTAGAAAGATCTTGAGGAGATCGAATCCATTGCCACAAATAGTGTTCGAATGGAGTTTTTGATCAAAAGTTATAGTAGAAAAATGACACTTTGCAAAGTTAGTTAGAACTTAGCATTAATTCTTCAAGCCACATAATACTGGAATAAAATACACTGGAGCTCTTCTCTTTTGTTGGACACCGCTTTAAAAAGCTGATGTGGCTTTTAAGCATCCCTTAATGGGACAAAATAAGATCTCAAATTACCTCTAATGACTCACCATTATGGTTCTATAATTTCACAGACTGTCTACTCCCTCCATTGTGTAGGGTATCCTTACTGTTATCGCCCATCTAGATGGAAGTCTTGTGTGTATGATGCCGTTGAATATATCTTTTTTTTTTTTTCCTAACGCTATGTTCCGCACATTTTAACAACTCCTTTTTAATCCATATAGGTGCAGGGGCTTTGTTATTGGCCATTTTTTTTTTTGCTATCATCACTTCTGAAAAAAAAAACATTTTTTTGTCCATCTCTTGCGCTCGGTATTGGTCTTTGGAGATGCTCCTGTCTTATCTGTGTTTTCCGTATCTCTCCCACAGTCGCCCCAAAATCGTTTTTTTTGCTATCCTTTTTCACGATTCCCTTTCCCTTTCCCTTTAAATCCTTTCGAATTTCGAGGTTTTTTTTGGTTTGCCAAAATTCCCCATTGGTTTTGTACCAAGTTTTTAATCTCGCCGCCTTCAAATTTTCAAAACACCATTCTTTTGGACTTGATATGTCTCTTTTAATTTTGCTTCGATTCCTTTTTGTTCTCTACACTCATCGTCGTGCATCACGAGAGGGCCTTGAATCGTCCTTCCCTCTTTTTCTTCTTCTCTTTCCGAACACCTCGTTGCTACCTTCAACTGTTATATCGTTAAGCATGTCCCCATTTTAAATCCGCCTATATGCCCCAGTTCCATTTTCCCATCTCGTCTTTAATATCTTTGTACAAATATATCCACCGCTTCTCTTGAAACCGTATTTTCGGTTTCCCATTGACCTCCTCTTTTCTTTTGATGTACGTCACTTTCGAGGTGTGTTCATTCCACCTGAAGTGTCAATTTGTATAGATGCAATGTGTCTCTCCCTTTTCCCGATCGGCCATTCTAATAGTCTAAATCCCGATACTATCTCTGCTGCTGTGTCATTCATTATCACATAATCCACTATACTTCTCCCGTGTGCATTTTGACTTGTGTACTTTCCTGACCCTTCCCACCTCTGTACTCCATTAGCTATAATGCCCCCTGTGGTCGAACATATCTCGAGTAGTAACTCTCCTCTGGCATTGACTTCTGCTCTGTCTTCTTTATGTCTGTTCCATTCCTCTGATCTTGTCATGCTCATCCATTGCTCGTTTGTACTTCCCATGTTCACAATTTGTGCATGTTCCTGCCCCGTTCTGGCGTTTAGATCACCCATTAATATCATTGATCCTTGTTCCTTCCATTTCATCATAGTCTCCCCCAATTCTAGCAGCTCTAGCTTATCACTACTTGGTGGGTAGTAAGCTAAAATCAGAATTAGCTCCATTTTGTTTTGTAGCTGTATATTCAAAATCATGTATCTCTTATTGACATCTGATTGCAAAATACATGCATTGTTTACTACATTTTCTTTTACATAGCATGCTAATCCTGCACTCCTTGTCCTTCCAGCATGTGAATAGCTGGTACCCTTCCTCTTCTGGCAGCCGTTTTAAGTTGTGTTCCCATGTCTCCACCAGACATATTATATCACAACTGTGTGCTCCTTCCAACCTCTCCCCGTCATCCCAAGGGTACCCAGTACAGTTCCAATACCATATCTTCAGCGTTTTTTTCCCCGAGATTGCTCTCTTGGGGTCTCCGTGTGTTCTGCTCCGTTTCCCATTCTTCTCGGTCTCTCCCTTGTCTTCATGGTTGGGGTTGGATCCATGTTCCCGGCTTGCGTTGTTCGGTCTACGCCGTCCTCTTTTCTGCCTTTTTCTTCCCTTCTGTACTGGTTCGTGTCGGGGGTTAGTGCTGCTATTGCCCTCTCCATTGCCATGTTCTCGTGCCCCTGTGTCAGGACCCCCATTGGGTTTATATTCTCCTTCTCCGCATCCGCCGATCTCCCTATTTCCAATATTCCCGAACCTCGCTCCTGCGATGTTCCTGTCAATTCTCGTACTCTTTTGTGCAGATATATGTCTGTACCCCTGCCTGGTTCAGTTCTCTGGCCTTGGCCAGCTCCCTGTGTAGCCCTTGCCGTTGCATGACTGTTAGGGCTTCCTGTACCTTGATCCCGTTCCTCAGCCTGGATCCCGTGCGCATCAATCTTTGCTTGGCTGACTGGTCCCTGAGCGTCAAATTTATGTGCCTCGCCCTCCCCCTCCATTGGCCCGAACGTACGGCTTTGACAATGATTCTTTGAAGACCACCTCTATCACTTCTGCAGTCACTCGGTACGTATCCTCGTTAGGTTTCTCTGCTACCCCTATCAACCTAACGTCATGCCTAATTCTATTCTGTTCCTCATACTCTATGATGTGCGGCTTTATTTTATCAAACGATTCCCATGCATTCAATTGAACATTTTCTTTTTCTAATTCAACCAACCTATTCAGAATCTTGGTTTTCTCCTCCTCCAACTCGTTCATTCTGCGCTGCACTTCCTCGCTCGTCTTTTCCACTCCCTCTATCCTCCCGTCCATGTTGGCGATGGCTGCTTTGTTACGGTTGACTGATTCTGCCAGCGTGTTGAGTGCATCCATGCTGGGTATCCTAGTCTCCAGCTGCTTGTTTATCTGTGCTAGAAAATCTCTGAGGTTCTGCTGACTTGCTGGTGCTTTTGCCACATCTGCTCTCTTCAGTTGACTAAGGTTGGTGCTATTCGCCATTGCTTCGAGGTGTATCGTGTCGCTGTGCTCTTCGTCCGGTTGATCACTGCAGACTGTACGATGCGATACTGTCATTTTCATTCTAAACCATCATTTAATTAAATTGGGATTATGTCTTAATTTTGGGACAAATTTCATATTGCACGTTTTTAGTAGCATATTCAAATTCACACATTTCACCTCAAAATTATGAAAACGTAATATCATGTTATTTACAAAATAGTCAATATTTCACAATATAGCACCATATCATAAAAACGTGATAACAAAAATTTACATAGTTATTCAACTTTCTTCAAGCACCCCCAATGATATCATAGCCTTCTTCCTGACATCCTGAGGTATTGTAATTCTTGCATTTCTAGCTGGAATAGTGTTTGGAGTCTATGAGTACAAAACACTTTCATAGTCTAGCCAAAGATCGATCACTTTCGGATTTCTCCTCCATCTCTTTGTCCAACAATCTAAGTACCTTTCTTTATCCGACACGTTGGTCAACCGGATGCACCGGACACCACCATTCCACCCACACATGGTTGAAGTTAATATTACCTTCTTCTTTGCAAATATCGAGATAGTGAACCCCAACCACACCGATATGTATCTAAATCTGCGGCTTTACTACCACAAATTGGTGGCATTCCAAGTCGATGGAAGGTTCATAAGCATCCATGCCTAGAAACTTTGGCCTATTGTTCTTAGGACCAACATAGTGTTTGTCGGGGGAGGAGGAGCATATTGCTTTGCGAATGCTACTTACAAGGTCATCAACATCCTCAAGACTAAGGGGTCTTCCACCTAGTTTTAGGCAACCACCCTTCTTTCAATTCATCCGAGGATGTGTCTATCTCCCCAACAAAGTTAATCACCTTCTTCCAAGTAAGCAACCAAGGCACTGGTTGGTGTCATCTGGATTGGTTTGCCAATGCTTTATATAGTCCTGGATTCCTTCCTTAGTCAATCCCAATTGCTTCACTTCTTTAGTAGGTTTTAGAGCTTTTGGTTGACCTGGAGGTATCATAGGCTTGCCATTCTCATCTCTACGCCATATTTCCTCCTCTCCTCTCCACTCCTCCTCTGAAGGTCTCATCTTCCATTGGAAGATTGGAATCCCATCTCTCACCCAAAAAGTGAACTGCAGAGGCCTGGAATGACCTTCAAGATCCAATGTATAACCATCCACAAAGCTCTTCCAATCGGGCACTTCTTCTATGAGAGAAGCTATAGGGTTTGGAGTAGTGCATTCATGCAAGATTTCCATTAGCCTAGGAAAGTTGGTCACTGTCTGCGCTTCAATATACAACTATATTTGCCAAATAATGCATCCACATCCTCATGGGTATGCCCGGCATAAGAAACCCTAAATTAACTCTTTCAAATATCCCCACAAATTAAGTAGGATAGGAAAGAAAACATCCACTGTTCTTATTTTGGCCAAAGACAATTATCAAGTTGCAAGAGAAACCTTTTGGGTAGACCTTGAGGTTTAGCACGAAAGTTGAAGCTCCAACATGTTCATTAGACCCATGCTTCCTAAACCTTGCCTTGTGAACTTTTCAATATTGTTAGGGTTTGCATCTAACAATGCTCTATGTAGTGCCCGGCTAGTCAGAGAGTCCCCGGAGGTGACCATTGTATCCATTTTCATAGTTTCTCAAACACCTCATGATACTCCCAATATGAAAATCTGGACCATCACTCCACAACTCCAAACTAAAATGGCCATAGTAGGTTTGATTATGCCCATGCAAGATTGCCCCCCACCATTGAGATCAGAAAGGGTATGATCTTCCACATGACTTTGGTATGTACTTGAATTGTGGAAGACAAGTCTTTTGTCTGGTCCATCTTGTCATGTATAATACATAAATAGTTATTGGGTTCCAATGCGGATAAAGTCCTCCACATCCAATAACATGATCTACATGATAGTTGGTCACTCATATGGTCCTTCATATGCTCCCTTATCCTAGCCCTTTGACTAGGTTGCACAGTCTTATCAAGAGTCTCCTTCAACTTAACACATAAATTGCACTTTGCAAAGTTGTTTGAAGTTGCTATGGTGACATGATTGAAATGATTGAAAAAGCTAGGTTGGGATATTGGAAGAATTCCCAATTCTCGAAGTAGGGAATTCACTTCTTCCAAAATACTCTTTTGAGTACAATGTGATGGCAACCTTTTCTCAACAACTGTTCTTCCCTTTTCATCCCTTCTACTTTTGTGTGGCATAGACTGCGCATTGAAATCAATATATTTTTCAAATATCTCCTGGCAGCCAAGGTCCTAGCTTGTTGGTGTCAACAAACCATTATTTCCATGTAAAGCAATCCCCGTTCCCCCTCTGCCTATTTTTTTTTGCCAATTATGCCATGAAGAAGTTGGAATTGCATGGATAATCTGCCATGCTTTTGCACATATCCATTTGCCTAACAAAGGGTATCTTTTTGTTTGGGTTTCTTTCATCCTGAAGTGCATGCTCAAGATTGTGTACATGTAGGTCCTCCCTCTCATCAACAAAGTACTCTTGAAAAGTGGCTCATGCTTCCATTGTTCTATTGTAAAGAATTGCATACAAGCACTCCAACAACAATTTGAGCCCCTAACCTTCACCATTGTCTCACGCTTGGTGTCACTAATCAACTTGGCTCTTTTGCTAGGATAATGTCTGCAACCGATACTTCTCCCCTTTTGCCTAGGTTTAGAGTTCCAACCGCCAATGGATCAATATCAAGACAATCATTGTCCCCAACAACCTCGGGCTCGGAAAAATATAATCCTCCACAAATTGAACACTACTTATAGGCCATGCCATGTTGCAAGGAACCTCCAATTGCTTGACACAACCAAAACATTCCTTGTCACCCAAACCTTTACCTTTCCAGTTGTCTTCCAACATCGAAATTGCAATACCAATATTGTCTTCCCCTAGCCTTTCATCATTAACAACTTGACCGGGATCTGCTAGCACAATGACTCCTTGGCCTACTATTTCCTTGTTGCACTTGTGCATGATTCTCACCTTCTTGTTCCTCCATTGCACCCTACTATAGAGGACTAATTGTTTTCTTCAACATTCTTGCTAGGAGTTGGTTTTTCATTGATATTGCTCTTTTCAATATGTTGCACACCATCTTGAGTTGGAGAGGCACCATTGACCTGTGAAAATTGCACCCTTTTTAGTCAATGAGTAGGAAAAATTATTACACCATAAGATAAAAAAAGTGCGACATTTATGGAATATGTAGAGGTAAATCAAATTTTTTAAAAGCAAGAAATTCCTTGGAAATAGGTTTAATATAATAATAACAATGGGTAAACGAAATCATTTAAAACAAGAATTTTCGGCAACAACAAGGAAATGACATTTATATAAATATATCCTAATTTTAATTGTCGAAAATTTGGATATATGATTATGAAAAAAGACATATAGGCGATAGGCGTGAGAATTTATTATCCATAATAATATACCCTAGATGATATAGGCGGCGGAATTTAAATGCGCTGGCGTGTTATTTGAGGCAATCAATTATTCACGCTAATTTCTAATTAACCCTATATAAAATCGGTTCATGCTCTCAAGACCTCCATTACTGTCCAAATTTTTTTATGCCCACATGAAGTTGTTCAGCCCCTCGACCTTCATGAAGAACCGGAGGTCTCTTCAAAGAGACTCGGTTGAAGAACACTTCAATTCCCCTCCCCCCCATTGATTTTTTCCCATAGATTCCTTTTTGGAGGAAGGAGGAGTTGGTTCCAATTCTCCTGCTTGAGTTGGCTTGACTCGGAAATGGAGGGATGGAAGGGGAGGAGGAGGAGGAGGAGGAGGAGGAGGAGGAGGAGGGAGGAGGAGGAGGAGGAGGAGGAGGAGGAGGAGGAGGAGGAGGAGGAGGAGGAGGAGGAGGAGGAGGAGGAGGAGGAGGAGGAGAGGAGGGGAGGAGGAGGAGGAGGAGGAGGAGGAGGAGGAGGAGGAGGAGGAGGAGGAGGGAGGGAGGAGGAGGAGGAGGAGGAGGAGGAGGAGGAGGAGGAGGAGGAGGAGGAGGAGGGAGGAGGAGGAGGAGGAGGCGGAGGAGGAGGAGGAAGGCGATGGGAGGAGGTGGGTTGACAATTCACCAATTTTGGAGTGGTTGAGAGATGAACCGGTTGCATGTTTGTTTTTTTTTTTTTTTTGCACTTTTTTCTTTTCTAACACCTTTCTTTCTTCTTTGTTGCAGGCGTGGAAGAAGAGTGATCTTGCATCCCCGGCGGCCCATTTTTGTTTGGTTTCTTACACGTGTTTTGGACACGCCTCATTTTTTTTTTCATAGAATTGTGTGAAAAACCTTCAAACCGCTTCCAAGCCTTCGCATCTGTATATAACTGTTTTTAATGAAATCAAAACAGTTTTCTTCATAAACTTTGTCTTCAAAACGTTTTTCTTCAAACAGTTTTTTCAGTACATAAATTTTTTGAATAAAATCAAACTCAGATTCTCCAATTATTTTGGCTCCAAGTCTGTTTTTCTCTAAAATTTTGTCTCTGCAAATTTTGTCTCTCTAAACTTTTGTCTCTCTGCAAATTTTGTCACAACAAAGTCTCGGAAACACTATAAATCAACCACATGAGAATTCTCTGATTCATCACAAGAACCATATAAAATTTTCCTATACGACCTAAAACAATTCCCCAACCTTACAAGTCATTTTTTAGTCATTTTTTTTAGCAATAAATGGAATAAAATGCAATAAATGGAATTTAATTTATTGCATAAAATGCAATATTCTCCATATATACCATATACATGTCATGTCCGGGAAGATCAGACATGCGCCGCGTGTTAATTCAAGCAATCAATTATTCACGCTAACTTATTTCTAATTATGCCTATATAAATCTATTTCACGCTCTCAAAGTTCCTACATTTTTCTTCCTTCCTTCATACGATTTGCCGGGTTTAAACCACTTTTCTGTTTGGATCCACCCTCCTAAAATCTTGGTGAGCAGATTTATATTCAGCAATGTTAGATGTTTGGTTTCGGCAATTCCTAACTTACTAAAAGACTCCTCCTTTTGTTCAGTAGAAAGGTGTAGCGCAGGACATCGGAGGCTCAGAAATTAAAACCAAAAGCAGAGGACTAAGGTCCGCTAAAACAAAAAGCTCTAATTAAAACCAAAAAGCAAAGTCCTTCGTTCTTCAAATCCTTCCAGCCTCGAACTCAAGGTTAGTTTTCATTTAGTTTTAAGTTGCATCTCAATGGCGACTTTAATCCAAGAAGACAAACTTTGCATTTGCTCGAGGCAAAGGAAGAATGATGTTTATGAAAACCGAATAGTTTTTTATAAACTTCATTTTTTTTTTTTTTCGAGTAAATTCTTGAGTTCTCTTCCTCGAATTAATCATGCTATTGCATGCAAGTTTCTATTATGAATAAGTGTAGTAGAAAGTATTAGAAAAATCTGAAGATAGTATTTGAAACACGCTAAATTTGCGTGTTTCATGCTAACCTTAGCCTTCAACATGAATACTGCGGTTCATTGCATTAAATGAGAGAGAAAAAAAAAACAGATGCGAGATAGATAAGTAAATAGATAAAAGGCCGGGCAATCGTTATTAAATAATTGCACGGCCTTTATCTATTTATCTATTTCTATTTGTACAGGTTTTTTCCCTCTCTGGTGAATGCACGCCGTCCCTTTTTCCATATATAGTTTACACTTATTTGGCGTGCAAACAATTTTATCCCTAGTTTCAACACCTTACCCAAACGGGCGTGTCTCTTAGTTTCTAAGTTTATAAATAAATAAATATAACCACGCCGGGCGTGAATACTAATCTTCAGCTCACTTCCTATTGATAGATGCCAAGTTACATTAATCACCGGTTGGTGGCGAAGATGCATTGGAATTACATTTGGGCCCTTAAGTGATCACCTGCCCGGCTCGGTTTAGGCTCCAATCTCGGTCGGTTGAGCTATGGTAGAGCACCCGATCCATTTGGAGCATCGTCTTGCAACCCTTGGATTACTTGGATCAAGTAATGATGATGCGTGGGCAAATGATAGATCAATGAGCTCTGGGGTCCCTTGCAATGTCGCCGAGGGCTGGCCCTCTTATCTAATCCTTGAGAATCACGGTACATGCATTGATGAAGTGAATCTCGCATCCGTCATTTCGAGATTCAAAATAGAGGCTCGTTTCTTAGTGGTTAGCCTCTATGGCGGATGCCCCAACAAACCCCTACCACGGCGGTATCTGATGCAATGGAGATGGCTCAACCAATGGAACCACTACAGGAGGAGGAGGCGGGGAGGTGGAGGTGGAGCGGCGGGAGGTGGAGCTAGAGCACAGTGTTTTTCTTTGGGGTTTTACGGAAGAATTCACTATGCCTTGCAATGGAAATGGGAGTATCGATAGCCCAGCTACTCGATGACCCAGGCTTGAAACAGCGAATCAGGGATTTTGTCCGGTTTATCCGGTTTATCCGATTATATACAATTGTAAACTTTTTCCAATGAATACAACAAATTTTGTCTACTTCTATATTTCTACAATGTAGTACATATTTACATACCTTTTTAAAAGCGGTTTCTTGGCCATGCAACAAATGTTCCTACACTTTCTCCAACAGTATCCCCACGGGGTGTCTGCGAGGTAAAGCTTCATCCATAAGCGCAAGATTAATCAACGTAACTTCGGACATACTTATCCGGCGGAATTCCATGAGCGGTTTGCGATCGGATCGATGGAGTCGATCTTGCATAATCCTACTTTCCTTTTCCGATTTGTAGTTAACATGAAACATTCATCTTGACACATCGCAGACAATTGCCTATTCAGGCACCTTTATTGGAAATTATTGTACAAGCTATAGGAATGAGATGCTTAATAGAATTCTGTAGCCATTCTTGAGAAGCCGATTCGAGTTCTTGAAATCACAGGCGCTATGGAAACGCAGGCGGTCGGGAAAAATTCGAGTTACAAGAAAGCTTAGGTTAATTACATTTTGGCGGGATAAATTTGGCGGGATACTTTTTGGGTAGATTGGTTTTTAAAAACTTAATGAAAGAAGTCGGCGGACGGGTCTTCGTCATTATTATTTGTATGTGTCAAGAATATTTCGAAACTACATTTTTGTTTTCTTGAAATTCAAATTTCTCTCGTCGCGGGTAGAAAACGCTATTTCTTGTGCAGAAAAAGCTATTTCTTCGAAAGCTGGAAGGCGTATCCAAAACCTTCCGACTGCTTTACTAAGCGACTCGGAGATATCTTCTAAAACAATCGAGGTCGAGGGGACGGGGCAGAGGGAAGCGGTGGAAGAGGAATCTCAAAACCCGGCACTTCTCAAGTTTGAGGGCGTTGATCGGACAATACCAGAATACGTAGAACCCTATTCAAGGTATTTAATTTGCCACGAGAATACACAATCGTGTGGAAGTATTATGCTTGTATGAATTTGAGATATTTCCTTGCCTTCAGTTGAGTTTGAGTTATTATGCTTTACATGAATTTTAAGTATTACCATCAGTTAATGCTCTGATTGTCCGTTTTGTAGAACATAATTTTGCTCTGTTTTATAGAATATGCAGTGTTAGACAGTTGGAGATAGCAATGTTCAATGAGGTTAAATAGTGTGAAATATGGATTCATAAAGGGTATGTAGGGTGAAAGCATGCTACGATTGTACCACTTTGGAACCCTCAAAAGTACCTACAATTACTTTTAAAAGCTGTACTTTCTGTTTTTTCTTCCCATTAAAATCAATCCAAAATTTTTGAATTGAAGGTCAATAACATGTCAATCTATAATAGTAGATGATAAAAATACTATTAGAGACTAAAATGAATGAATCAACTCTCAAACTTATTGTTTATTGAGACATTTATGCAAGTTCCTAGTACCAGTCTTTGGGTACTTTTTTGGGTAGTTTTGCACTCCTAAAAAGAACTTTAGATGGTACACCCCTAGCATGCTTTCACCACAGTGCTTAAAATGTGGATGCAAACTAATTTAGTTTCAAATTCACGCATAGCATGGTCAATAATAGGAGCTACCAACACGCCAAGCGTGAATTGTACTAATTTAGGTTTAAATGCACGCCGTGATCTCTTGTTCGAAAAGTACTCTAAAAATGTTCATCTTCTTTTGCGGTGCCCAAGAGGAAGAAAACCACTAATAATTCGGGTTCTATTCCTGCCAAGAAAGCAAGGGTAGACGACCCAGATGCAGTACCATATGATCTCACCTTAGATGATGAAGGGCCGATTCTTATAGCAACCACTAACCCCACGCCTGAAGAGGAAATGGGCCGAGGGTGCCGAGTGGTGCGTTGACCTTGCCAAGACAAATGGCAAGCTCGACTTAACTCTCTTCTCGAGGAAAAAGGAAGCAGACAAGATGACCAAACAAGGGATCCTAATCTCTTGTGAGGAAGAGGATGACACCAACTGCAAATTGCTCTTGGAGATTACACATAAGCAAAAGAAAGATCTGCTCAGACTTACTCACTGTAGAGCTACTGCATACAAGGATACGTTCATGAAGACAGATGTGAACAGTGAGACATATTTTAAGTATGGTTGGCCAACCAATGTAGCAGTTACGCCAATATCTATTTGCCAAGGGGTTACAGCTGTGCGAAGAGGCATGTTCACTAAACCCGATACCAAGTCACTATTTGCGCCAAGCTAGGGGAATTAGCCGACTTGAAAGCTTCTAGGAGGGTCCTAGATCTAGGGAAGGATGTTCAACCCGTAGTTGTCGAAGACATGGAGGCTTGTTTTTTGAGAATTAAGCGCAGGTGGCGCGCCTAGAGGCCATGAACAAGCTGAATAAATACGCTGACCATTATCCATTGGGTCTTAAGGAAAGTTTTGCGATCCATGTGAAGTCCCTCATCCGTTCACCAAGCTCCATTTATGTTAGCGTAAGATATGATCCAACACATGCCATGGATATTGTTGAGCATGATTAGTAATCGAGTCAAATGCCTATGCCGGTGGATGTGTTACCTTGGGATATGATCTCGAACAAGCTCGCTTGTATGGACGAACGTCGAGGAGCTATTATTAAATGATGATATTAAATTTGTCATCATCGACGGGCAAAGATTCGTTGAGGCGAAAAAGGCCCTCATCAGGCGGTGCGTAACAAACAAAAGGCCAAACCATGTTCTACAATCACTATGCGTATAGGAGGTGTAGCCTCTCTTGGATGGCAATACTTCACCCTACTGCAGATGGTGAGATTAGTGCAACTTTGAATGAAATGGGGAAGACATTTCTATACAAAAGGTAATTGACGCATTAGGATGTTAGCACTTTAATATTCACGCCAGCGCTCATTCAAATGGAAACCAATTCCGCCCGGTTGATTTCAAATGAAACCAAATCACGCCAGCGTGCTTTCAAATCAAACCAAATCACGCCAAAGCGTGAATGTTAAAGCACGCTTGGCGGAATTGATTTGATTTGAAAGCACGCCTCGGGCGTGATTTGGTTTTATTTGAAATCACGCTGGCGTGAATTCAACCGATTCGGCAGCACCGAATTGCATTGGTATTTAATTCATTTCACGCCAGCGCTGCTTTGAGGTTGATCTTTTCTATTGACATCGCGCCTGTTTTTGTCTTCCCGATACTGATTCAATGCCCACGTACTTTTGGCGCCCGCCATACGCGGAGCAAGCTGCGCCCGCCTCCCAACAATGGTGGAATATGGCGTCCATTACCCACCGGGAGAGTATGGTCAAAGTCCGAGGCTTTCAAGCTGCCGGAGTTTCTACGTTGCCGGAACAATTATATACGAGAAGAAGAAACCGCAAGAAAATCAAAGAAAAAGGTGGTGATGACATTGCGGATCCTTCAAAAGCTCATCAGCGTGCGTGTCCAGCCCAACATTTCATATAAGATTGTGTTTTGTAAGGATGCACGATTATGGCAAAAGTGGAATGAATTCGGGGACGCTTATGCACAAGGGAAGTCGCCAGATATCTATGGGCGGGTGCCTCCTCGCTGATGTAAGCATCTTTGACTTGAATGTGACAGAGATGAGAAAGACTCAGGGGGCTAGCGGCTTTGAGACCATTTAAGTTTTAGACCAAAGGCTTAAAGAAGGAAGTCTTATACAAGAAGAGTGCTTTCACTAAGGATAGGATGTCCTTCGTTGAGTGCTGACACCATGTGAAGGATATATCGCACAATGAAGTCACCGTAGGAGCCGAAGTTACAAAGGCTATCGGGGGATGTGGCATTATCCAAATTGATTGTTTGGACAAATACAAGGTCAAGAATGATGACATCAAGAAGTTTGTATTACGGTCAAAGGACTTCCTAAAGAATTGGAAGGCTAAAAATACAAAACATAAGGAGACTCTACCCCCAAGGTGCTTGGCCGAGTTGAGAAGAAAAGTGGCCCTTGTGAAGAAGAAGATTGGAGAAGAAGACATCGCAAATATTCGGTCTCCATTGGGTACAAAGGTCTCTTGCCGGAATCAACAGTTGCCTTAAAAATATATCACTCTTTGTGTTGGACGGCAGGGGTGGAAGAGGAGATATGGGCATGAACCAGAAGGACTACAACAGCTTCTTTACCAAATGTATAGGATTGACAACTGAGAGGTCCTTCACTATTGTCATCGTTTGTCCTTTAGGTGAGTCACATCTGCATGCACTATCCTCACGCTCATGATCCGGAGTGCGTCAAAGTTATTAGGGAAGGATGCCTAATATATGATGTTAAAGATAATGAGCTTCTGAATGAACGGAAAGATGACACATGTGATCTTTATTATGATAGCCATCTTTGTCGGGACGAGGAATATGATATTGCTAAGGCCAAGGGTGACAATAGCGATTACATGGAAATGTTTCTTCTAGATGATCCACACTTAAGAACTATATTCTATCATACGGATCGGATCGGTCCGGTCGAGCAGATGAGTCGAGGAAGAGGATGAGGATCGGGACCCCCTCCTAAGTGGGGAAATCAAGTCACGAGCTACAAACTAAGGAGAAGGGCCCCTTAAATAAAATGGATTTCCCATGGCTGCTTACCTCGCCGAGGCATTTGCTCCAATTGATACAACCCGCTTGGAGCTTCATGTTGGAGGTTATATTGCCCCGAGAGGCTCTTATGGGTGTTAGAAGATGTCACTGCTTTGTGAGTGATGAGCAGGCCAAAGACTTTCTTGAACCATTCCTCATGCATGTGCTTGCCAAATATCCTAAAGGCCCTTATGGCAACCTGAAATCATCAGCAATCAAAAGTCTCGTAGGCTTGTCCAATTCGAAAGTGGACGATGGTTCTGGTGAGGGAACTAGTAATCCGCAGCCTGAAAAGGAAAGCAATGAACAAATAGCTGCTAAACTGGCTGCTCAAAGTAACGTGATGAAGGCAAACTTGGGGAATATCTATGCCTCCCTTCATGGTGATGCAAGCAACAACAGAGGAGATTCACAGGTTAACAATGAACTAATTGGCCGTAATAAACGAAAGGCAACCAAAGCGACTCTAGTGATTCCGCGTGGTTTGCCAAATCAATAGTAAAATAATGTCGGGCCGACCTTGATGGAACTAATAGAAAATAACAATTCTAACAAATCAAGAGAGACGACGATTAAGGGTGGCGAAGGGGAGAATGACGTTGACGGCGAAATAAACGAAGATGATAGGTATGGCCTTGCCCACGAAATCGCGCCACGCATGATTTAATTCTGGGAAGGGACTCGAGAGACACAAAACCGGTAGATGATAGGCTTGTCATTCATCACAAAGAGCAATGATATACAATGTGTGGAAAAACTAGGGAGAGAGAGGGGATAGCCGACCATAGGAACAATAATATCGACTACCCCTAAAAGAAATTTGCCAAGGCAAAATAAAGGGTAATGGCGACAACTTCTCACCGGATAAAAACCTCGCCTTTCGGTTTTCGAGGAAAACCCTAATGAGAAATGGTCGCCAACAACCTTGAATGTGTTGCCTCGGAGAACGGAGAGAAACGAGGTTGATGGCGAACGCAAAAATAGAGCACGACCCCAGCTAAGCAGCCTCCCCACGAATGTGTCCATGGAGAACCGAAGGAGAGGGGGGTGATGGCGCAGGAAAAGAGAGGGACCCCTGCAGACGGGAAAAACGGAATAACTGCAAAACAATACCAAAAACCCCAAAAGAACACCCGTAAATGGTCGAGAGAAAACAACATGACAAAGCCGCACCAAGAAGGTCCTAAAAAATGAAAAACAGAGGAAAAAAAGAACATAACAGAAAAAGATCATATAGGGTGGAAAAAAAGCATCACCCAGCAGGTGGAGAACCATTATGTAAAACATGCATCACCCTCGAGGTGGAAATAAACAAAGATAAAGCATCACCCGGTGGAGAACCATTATGTAAAATATGCATCACCCTCGAGGGTGGAAATAAATAGCATCACCCGCGGTGGAGAAACAACACAACAAGAGGGCAATGGAATGTAAACATAAGAATAGCAAAGGAGCGGGAAATGTAAACATAAGAATAGCAACACTCACAAAGTGGAAAACAACAAAAGAGTTATGAACAGAAAAAAATACAAATGAAAAAGACTCATGCTTGCCACCGCACGCAGGGCGGGAAGGAGGGAAGCCACGAGAGGAGAAAAAGAGCTGCTTTGGAGAGGATCTGTAGATAACCCAGCCAAAATGAAAAAAATGGTCCTAATATGGCCTTTCCTCCCTTCAGATAAGCGTCCGATGGCCTTGATCGATGGGATTCCCAGAAGGGACTCCGCGAGAGACACAAACCGTCGACCACCAAAGGACTTCCTCAACTATAAGCCTAGTCGCTATGTAAACCTCCGTGAAGCCGATAGCAAGAAGATACTCCTCGCCACCACCCCGAAAGCAACATAGGATAAAGGATGCGAGAGAAAGGAGAGGAGCGAAAAAGAGAGTCACGGATGGAGGATCAAGAGATGATAGGAACCGGTAGAAATTAGGCTAAGGATAGTGGATGGGGCATGCTAATGAAGGCAAGCGAAGCTAAAGAAATCGATGACCACGCAAATTGGTCTCGCTTGGAGTGGCAGAGGAGAAAGGAAACCGTGGTCCCAAAAGTCCGAAGCTACATGTCGACGAGAACCAAAGCAGCCGAAAGCCGGGGGGGAGAAAACGGTTGAAGAAGAAGAGCCGGAAGCCGCTATGGATTTTCTTCCGTGATTGCCCAATGACCTGAAAAAGGAAAGGACATTAGAGAAAACAATGAAAAGAAAAGTACACGCCATGATGACGGGTTTTTCCAAACAAGAAGGCTTGATGAAGAAACAAACCACGCTAACGCCGCATAAATGCACATATGATATGAATGCGGATCACTAATGTCAATATGCGGAAAAGAGGTCAAACCATAAACTAGATAAAGGAAGATGAATATCAAGAGTGGTAAGGTGAACCTAAAAAGCAACGTCGCAAAGCTTACCAATACAAGACAAACACCAACGAATGAGCCACCACCGAGGAATGTCAAGAAAAAGAGGTTGACAACAAGAAGTCTAAAGCAAAGAAGTTCATAATGAGGGAGAGTGAAATGCCAAGGTCCGGTTCTGTGGTAGCATAGGAGAAATGTGTAGTGATGTCGGAAGACAAATACCATATGCAAAAAATGAATAAAGGCCCCATAGGAAAACAAACTTTGGCAAACGAGGGATGAGATCGAAGAAGAGAATGGAGACATACTAGCACCGAGCAAAAGGAAGGTCAAGAAGGAAACTAAAGGTAATCTGGAGTACAAACGAAAAAAAAAATGAGGCGTAACTTCATAAACTATAAGCCCAGCAACACCGAAACCGCCAGTGTCGACTTGGTGACCAGTGACAGAAAGCGAGGGTGAGGCGAAGAGGAGTGCCAACGACCGTGAGCACGTGAAGAATGGGAATGTAGAAGGCACCCATGAACGATTAAGGAGAACAAGAATGTGCATAATGGTGAAGCGACAAACTGCAAAACTACAAGCACCCAAATTGATGTGAGCGATTAGAAATGAGAAAAAATCAACAATTCATGAAAAAGAGGGGATAGCATCACCCGGTGGAGAAAAGCATCACCCAAATGGGTGGAAGAAAAACACATGATAAACGAAATTTATGTCCAAATATAGCTAAATAGCAAATATGATGTATAAGGGTAGCACAATGCATAATGATAGCGAGCGACAAATGAAGTCCCCAAAAAGACAATAAAGTTATGTTTTAAGCCCAAGGATAAATCGACGAAAAGAGGAATGCAAGCCAATGAACAAATCAACAGGAAAATAACCACGTGACAAGAGCCCAAATGGGCTAGAAAAGTGTAAAACACGATGTTTAATAACAACATGAACAATGCTATAATCCCCAACATCGAGTATATACCAAATGCCAAAGTAGGATACGAAAATGATCGAGTGTGAGCGGGGGGCAAAATAATGGATGAAGCCCCCATAACTAAAAATCAAGGAAAGAATATACAATATGAAAATACGACATGAAGTTTAAACCAATGAGGTGAATAGGCTTCAAAGGATAAATATGGTGCAAAAGAGCTCGCAAAATGCAAAACATGACAAAGTGCAAAAACATGGCAAAGAGAAGAATGTAAAAAGGTTGAATGAGTATAAGGAAGTGCCAAACGCAACATGCGGGCGATCCGAAAAAAAGCTAAATAGCACAAATACAAATGACGGTAATACTAAGGCCGAAAACCAAAACCGAAAAGAACAAGGCAAGAACACAACGCCAAAATCGACAAGGTGCCAAATCGACTTAAAAGAGGTCAAACCATAAACCGGATAAAGGAAGATGAATATCAAGAGTGCTAAGGTGAGAGTGGAATTCATGAGGTGAATAGGCTTCAAAGGATAAATATGGTGCAAAAAGAGCTCGCAAAATGCAAAAACATGACAAAGTACAAAAACATGGCAAAGAGAAGAATGTGAAAGGTTGAATGAGTATAAGGAAGTGCCAAACGCAACATGCGACGTATCCAAAAGCTAAATAGCACAAATACAAATGGCGTGTAATACTAAGGCCGGAACCGAAAAACCCTAAAAAACAATTGCAAGAACACAACGCCAAACGACAAGGTGCCAAAAGGACTCCTGTGAGCCCCTAGCAACGAAAGGGTCATGAGATCATTAAGGGACATCGACATTATCTCTATATTGTCTCTACATTGGCTCTACATTGTTTCTATCGAGGGGACATATGTACACAAATTCAAAAGAGTCGATTCATGATAAATAACCAATCCCCCTATAGAAATGGAAAAATACCCACATTCATGTATCTAGATAAATTGAGTAAGCCACCACGTGAAGAAAAAGTGGCAGAGATATCTGGATCCACCAACCTAAAGCCCATAAAGAACCAATAAAAGAAAAATCATCGAACACATAAAATGCATGTATCTAAGCAAAAATCGGAGGAGCCATAGCCCATAAAAATCAATAGAATAAAATCATCTAGCACATAGAAAAAAATGCATGTATCTAAGCAAAATGAAGGAACCACCATATGATACAAAAATGTTTCCATTGATCGTATTCTAAGACAAGAAACCGTCAAAGAGTAGGTCCCATTATGTCTAGCAATGTCAAAGGCAACTCTAGATGCTAAAACAAGAAGAGAACCGGTATAGTACTCATAAGAACCACCAAAAATCAATAATCTAAAAGAATACTACAAAGGAACTTACCATAGTAAATATGTGAACAACAAGCATCGACATGACCCTAAGCAAAAAAACCCCAACATATGGAATACTTGGAACACAAGCCTCAGAGCAATATTGAAAATAACTAAGATGGCATCCACAAGTCGGTAACAATATTTAAACAACCGGCAATGTAAAAAGACAAAGTGCAACGGCAAATGTGGTGAATAAATCTCGCAATCAAAAGAATGAAACCATGAGAATGCAAAAGATATAAAATAGAAAAACAACAAAGACAAACCAGAGGGAAACAACACATAGGCCACGAAAGAAACTAAAGTAAAAATCTTGGGCGAAACATAAACCGGAAAATCAACCTAATAACCCGGACAATCGTTGAAAGAGTGCGGTTACATCCAAAAAATAAGATAAAACCACAAGTGCAAAAAAATAAAACCCAACAACTATGGGAAACCTAGAATGTAGAAGATAATACCACCGAATAACGATATACCACGAGCCAAGTGTAGTGCATCACACATAAGATATAAACACAAGTGCAAAAGATAAAACCCAAACCACCATGGGGAAACCCTAAACACGTAAAAGAATGCCACATATAACCACATGGGAACCACAATATAAAAAAATAACATACAAAAGAGATACATGCCTCGGAGAAATAACACGCATTAAGGCCATACGCAACCTACCATGGAAATGGAATGCCTCAATGTAAAAAAGACAAATGCAACCCTAAGATGGTGGCCACAAATCTAAAGGCAATAAAAGATAATAAACCAAGAGACTATGCAGTAAAGAAATTATGAAAACAAGACAACATCCCAAGTAACCGACCACAAGACGAAACGAGGTAAAAAGTGAGCCAAACATAAACAAGAGAAAAACAAATACGGAGAGCATAGACCCATTTAAATAGTATGGTGCATCGAATCCACGATTAAAACACAAGTGCAAAGAAGAAAAAATCCGAAAACAACCATGAAAAGCCACAAATTCAAAGGATAATGTCACATATATAAAAACTAGATGTCCATCAACTTGAAAAGGTAACATACGAAAAGAGATAACATGGGAGGAAAACCACCCCCAAAAACAAAAGCCCCTAGATGCCTCATATTCTAATGCAATTATGAATAAGACATGAGAAAAAATATAACAATCGAAAACCCCGCATAGGAAAAAAAAAAAAAAGGGACACCCAAATGATAGAAAATATAATGTAAATGTGACTTCGTAATTCCCTCCGAGGGTATATGTAAAGGGGGGCATAAGATAACCTATGTAACCATTATAAAAATCAAAGGCTACTGAAAAGGCCATGATAAGTAAAATAGGGAGCATAAGACAAATAGTAACCGATGGAGAAAATATGTTGAAAAGAGGAACAAACGCCAGATAAATGAGATGATCCAATGAATATAGGCAACTGATCATGCATATCGTAGAGTCAAAAGTGCCAGTAAGCACAAATGAGAAGAAAAAGATGCCAAACCCATAATTAAATGCAAATACCAAACCCAATCCCCATGAACAATAGTTGAAAATAATTATGTAGGCAGCTAACTAAAACATAAAACTAACTAAAACATAAAACGACTTGAACAATATAAAAATTGTGAGCTAAGGAAACATAAAAGGCTAAGAGACATGGACGAACCCAGAGCGACGAAACAAGTGCCGCATTGGAACATACAAACGCGAAACAAGCTAACAAAACAAATTTCAAATCTTTCTGTGGGAAATCCGGAAAAAGAGAAAATCCAAATCCACAGGAGAAAAAAAGGTAAGAGCAAAAACATATGCATGCCATCGCCGGGCGGCCGCAAATTGACCTCCTATAAGGAAGAAAAGCAATCGAAAAGGGAAGGGAAAAGAAGAACGCCATAGGTGTGCTTTTGCCATCGCCATCTCCTCGTGCATGCTCGTCCACGATAGGCTGGCGGCCGACTGCGGATAAAGGAGGAATGAAAAGATTGGAAAAGATCGCCACCATAGCCGCTTATTTGTTGCCGAAAGTGGCCATCTCCACTTTCTGGACTTGAAGTCGCCCCAAATACCATCCGGAAAAATCGAGCTCCAAGGCATGGTTTGAAAAATCCCCGAATCGACATGGCCCAATCAGAAATCTGCCTTGAGAAAAAGAAACGAAAATAACAAACAAGAAACAAGGGTCCGATCCACCAAAAATTTGAAAACAACCATCCTTAGAAACAAGTGGGAGCAGGGGTGAAATGAAACGCTGAGTCCGTGGCAAACCGCAAGAGGCCTACTAAATGGACAAGCTCATACCCGAGAGGCCCGCTAGATGGACAAGCTCATACCGCATCCGCCCCGCGTAGCATGGAGCATAGGAAAAATCCATGCATCCACGCAAGTCGCATGTAGCATATAGAGGAAGGCCAACGAGGAATCGAAAAGAGACCGTGGCATGATCTAATTGGAGAAGAAGCTAGAAAGGATCAAAGCTCATGTGAGAAACAATATAATATCATAAAGCTTAAAAAGAAAGGTTTTTAACCATTTATATCAAAACAACAAGAACATAATAAAGAGAACGTTTCAATACAGTTATCTACAAAACAAGGAACCCTATAAGGAGTAAATGCATGCGAAAAACATTATAATATCATAAAGCTTAAAAAGAAAGGTTGCGAGAAACATTATAATATCATAAAAGCTTAAAAAGAAAGGTTAGGAAAAGATGAGTTCTAAGCGGATTTGAACTTGGGTCTTTGCTACAATGGATTTAAACCCAACCAACTAGACTAGTAGATGTGTAATAAATTAAAACCAAGGGTTTAATAAGAATCGTAAACAAACACAAACAAACCTAACAAGGGGACTCCCTTTTGTGCGAGGACAAGGCCTAATGGCAAAGCAAGGTCGTAACAGTCGGATGGCGAGGAATCATGCGGATTTATAGAAGCAAGGTCGGATGGATGAATCTTTGGAATAGGAGTGTGAGAGGCCGTCTACGGCTTTGTTCTATCCAAGTTTCTAGGTATGCAATTGTAGAGCTTGAGGAACCCATATCTGAAAACATTCGAAGAAAACAGAGATGATCAAGAGGCATCCGCTTAGAATACAACAGAGGTTTAAATTGAAGAAAAATCCCTTTCGCAGAAGTAAAACAGGATAAGCGTGTCCGGAGCCCATCGGCGTAGGAAGAGGCAAAGGTGAAGGCTACGAAAAAGAAAACAACGGCGCAGAAGAGCGGGGTTGGTTGGAGCAGATCAGGGCGGGAGATGGCCACATGGAAGAGATCAAACTAACAATCGAGGAGAAGAATGAGAATCCGAAAGCATGATAGAAGAGATTAAACCCATAATGAAAAAGAAAAAGGGATGATACCAATGAGACTTAGAACCCGGAAACAGTCGGCGCAGTAGGCTACTCCCGCCGAAAGGATCTGGATACAACCACGAAACTCATGGCTGATGGTCAAGATCGCAGCCAAGCCATGCCCAAACGAAAAGAAGGAACCCGGATACCCGGTGACGGAAAAAAGCGGACTCCAACGATTTGCATATGCAGCCCACAAGAATCGTTATCACCAACCATGCATGCTAATAGTAAGATGAGTGCATCCAAAAGAGAGACATGCACAAATAAGTGAGAGCAACACCTTTCGCTTAGCAAGATCGAGATGAAAACATATGAAGAAGAACAAGATTGCACAAAAATTGCACAAATCCCGATGATATTGAAACCTTTAAGAGGATGATCAAGGAAAACTCGCCAAGAAAAAACCGAGCGACGAGGTCGAAGAAGATCCAAGAGGTGATACCAAACAAGAGATTCGATGAAGAGAAAAACATCGTGGATAAAGAGAAAAACATCGTGGGCGGGGAACGCGTGGACGAAGAAAGCCACGAGAGGAGAAAAAGAGCTGCCGTGAGAGGACGCCGATAACCGAGCCAAAATGAAAATGGCCTAATATAGGCTTTCGTCCCTTTCGGAATGGCGATCCGATGGCTCTGGATCGATGGGATTTGTATTACCTTTGAATTAAATCGCGCCAGTGCTTTGATTATTTTCGTTGTCAAACTAAATCACGAGGGCGGTTTGGTTGACTATCTCAAATCACGCTTGGCGTTTGTATTGTTTGTGTTATCGTATCTTCGACCCGGATACATGTTTGATGTTTCGCTTCCATTGCGTTTCTAAGAAGGTTGTGGTGTTAACCTAAACTGAGTCCTTTGCAAGACTTTTTCAAAATAAGAGATCAGTTTCATCAGACACTAGTAGAATCAAACACCAAGTGGATCTATCCGCGGCCGCACTTGAAGGAGATGCTAGATGAGAGGCATTGAGGTTATTTCGAGTTGGTATTTGGTCATCCATGGAACTAAGGAACATCAAGGATACTTTGGAGGCAATGGGAGAAATGCATAGACATTGGTTGACCTTTTGGGATCAGAACAAATGTGTGAAGTTCACTAATCTCAAGGATCCAACAGGCAAGCCTATCTTCATCAAACACTTGAGTAACATGATGGACGAACTTGGTATCGAGAATAAGGATGATATAATCATAGTGGATGATGATGCTCTCAAATGCTTCTACAATCAAACGCAGTTCCGAATCCACCATCTTACGATCCAAAAACTTTCGCGACGATGATTTTCCGGTGAAGTTTGTGTCTATTATGCATAATTTGGCTATGGGGATGACGGTGGGTGAAGTGTTAGATTCATACCAGGCCCTGGATAGAAACGTGACATGGAACCACACCTTGTTAAATACGTGAAAAACATGGATTGATCCCTTAATGTTTTTTATTGGAATATATGATATTTTTGTATGATATTTGTGCCATGTATCGATAATTTCAGTCCGGAATTGCCTATATAAATAATGCAATGTGTTATTATCAAACCTAATATTATCATCTAAATGCTCTTCAATTTTTGGTCTCATCTATGTTAGCAACTTGCTCTTCATTTTTTGCATATTTCAATTACATATGAAACGCCACACGTGAATCGCAACCTTATGTTATTTTTGAAGTCCAAAAAAAAAGATTAAAAAAACAAAAACCCTAGAAGACAACAAAGAAGTTGGCGTTATTTTGGAGTTGACATAATCCCAATTTAATTGGATGATGGTTTCTACACAAAATATATATTGAGGTCCTCTAGCGGTCCCGTTGATTCAAATTTCAATTCGCAGATTAATCTGGTTTTGAAATTTTGAAATTTTTAGAATCATAGATGATTAATTATTCATTCCACTATTTATTATTTGCTCATGTCCTTGGATCTTTTTTGGTATCCCATATTCTCTAATGATTGGTCGAATGCGTTGGTGGTATTAAGCCCTCTGTGTTTATTTATGTATTTCTCCATTTTTAATGGGTCCATGATCTACCTGGTGCATTACCACAATACTGTATGAATTTGAGTTTATAGTGAATGCGACTACCGGTTGGGTGGGTCTAGCCCATCGCTATCTGGTATGCGGTGAGCCTCTCGATCCCGTAACCTCTATCGTCAGCTTTTTTACTCTTGTGTATTCGTGATTTCGCACTTTGTTGCTTTTTGCGACATTTTTTGTTTTATAGTGGTCGGATTTACCCGGTTGGTGGGTCTAGCCCTGTATCTATCACGGTGTTAATGCAAGCGAGGTGAGCCTCTACATCCCTGTATCTTATTACGTCCACCTTTTACTCTTATGGTCTTGAACCTTGTCTAGCCTTTTTCTAGATTGAATTGGTTCGTTTACGGTTGGTGGGTCTAGCCCTCATATCACGGCGTGCGTCGAGTTTGGGACTCTACGTTACGCACTTATTACATCCACTCTTGTTTCTATGATTTGCTTTTCCCCGTGCCTTAAGCGGGTCTTTCTTGTTATTATCATCGTCCCCGTATGTGTTGCTTTCCATCTACATTTAAGTCAGTATTTGAACCACATTCGTTTAAGGCGTCCAAATACGTTTTGTCTCCCTTCCTTTATGGAAAGTACATCGCAAGTCCACCACCTTAAGCCATCTTTTGCTCCTCGTTAATTTCCACCGTATTTACGGTATATGTCAGTCAATTGCTTTTGTTTGGCTTTGCGTCGTGCATTTTGTCCTTTCCTCTTGCCTTTTTCTTTGTCTTGGTATCCCGTGTTTTATACTTTTTATTTATCTTTTTCGACTAATAACCGCTTAATTCATGTTTTTAAGCTATCCTCCTATTTCCGATGCTTTTATGTATCCTTTTACCACTACTAAGCTGCCATTTTAATTCGGTCTGCGTTCTCTACTTCCTCCTTATGTGTACAATATCTCTTCCTTGTTCTTGTATATCCGTTCATATACGCTCTTTAGTTTCTATCGTTAGCTAGTACCTTTCTTTACCGTATTCGTAGGGTCGAGCATCCAGGTAATGCTTGTGCTTATGTAATCGCCGATGATCGACGGGGAATTTTCCTTTGTGATAATTGTTAGTCACCTAGTTTATACGATTTATGAAAAATACATTTGAGGAGAGGGTAGTGCATGGAGGAGAATAACTATTCCTATTGCGAGAATCTTAACAGAAAATGTGGGTGTGTTAACAAGTTTCTGAGCTTGAATGGTCGATTTAGTATTATGTCAGAAAATGCGCGTATTGGTCATCTAATGCAAGTCATTAGAGCACCATATATTCCATGGCCCTATTTCAATTACTAAATCCTATAGAGAACATGCGATAATGAATATAATACTTAACTTTAAAGGAAAGTAATTCACACAAAGGCAGTAGATTTGCGATGCACCTGAGGAGTCAGATTTCATTCATCATTCTAACTTTTGTATTCAAAAGAGGCTTTCCACAGGCACATATTTTTTGGCGTATTCACCCATCCTTAAACACGCCTATTTCTCAAAACATATTTTGTCTCTTTCTCCGCATGAACTTACCCGTATCTCCTAAACATTTTGTACTCATCCATGAGTGACACCGACATTTTATGTTTGGCGGTTGCGAGAAAATCACCGTGAAAATTGAAGCTAAAAAGGTTGATATAAAAGGCAGCGAAAAAAAAAGAAGAGAACAAAATAAAATTAACATTTAACCCTTTCAAACCCCTCCGTTCTTGCCCTTCATCCCATCCTTTCCTTGTTCCTTACTCCCGACGATCTACTTCTTTTGCTTTTTTTCTGTAGAGGCTCGCCTATCTTCTTGATCTTCTCCAAGTTCCTCCCCATGTAGGCGCGGCACATAAAATCGACTGGATTTTTTTCGCAACAATATATACAGACTTTGCCAAAATCACATATCATAAGATTATGCTGATAACTTGATGATCTCTCAGATTCTTTGCATGTATCTGGAGTTGATTGAAGCATTGCATCGTCCTATCCATATCCTGGCGCCGGACTGAATCATTCTTGTCTCCTAAAACTCCGAGCACACCTAGCAGCCCAAGATTATAGCCATGATCTCGCATTGATTGTGCATGATGTATACGATCACAAAAAAGGCAGTGAACTCGTTCGCAACTTATGCATGATGACAGACCTCGGCCTAAACACAAACAATCTGGCTCACAAATACACCAAGGATTGAGATCATCGAGATCAGGGTTATAAGGCACTGTGAGGTTGCCCGGAACCCCCGATCTTGGACGCTTCTTGACATTCTCGCTTCCCCCCTTCACGCCGCAAAGAACTTTCTTACCCAATCCATTTTACGCTCCGGCCGGTAGGAATAGGGCTGGCGCTTCCCTGCTAAATCTGAGCTCAAGAGATCGAGAAATTCTGAAGGCGGAGCTTCACACTTCGTCTTCTCCTTGTTATCACTGTGCTATAACCTTTAGGGTTACGAAATCTATCTAAATTCCCGCTTCTTTATTACGCCCGTCTGTCTTAAATCTGGTCTTGTCTTATCCCGTCGCCCGGATTTTTAGGTATCATTATATCCGCTATTTTTCCCCCTATCCGCTTCAGCGACATACATTATGTTTCCTCTCCTTCTCTATATTTTCATTATAACCTTGTTCATAGGTCTAATCATTACGACGACACGTCTGACCAGTCCTACGTGCTAATTCCCTATATTTTATCTTATATTTTTATTATTATTTTCTCACGTCCTCTTTCTATGTTGCCACGTATCCCCTACCTTTTTAAGCTATTCAAAACTCATTTAAACTCATTTTATATTATCGGCCTCTCCTATTACGCCCGCGTATCCCCTACCTTTTCGTTATTCAAGCGAATGTAAATTCAATTATCTGACATTTTATATTATATTATGTTATGCACCTCCCATTGATCTTTTTTTTTTTTTTGGCAACGGTTATGCAGTTTGAAAACGCTGAGTGCCGGAATGCCGAGTCCCTTTCCCTGGTGTTTCCCTTTATGCGAGCTTCCACAATCTTCATATGATCCAACAATGCCATATTATGATAGTGCTGTGTTTAATCTGTTCTATTGTTTTGTATCAACCGTTTATCTTAATACAACATTGAACATACACAGACAATCGGCTACTCCCTCTCAACCCAAATACGATTGTTATATTTCTAATCTACACTATTCGCATACGAGAGATGTACTCACACAGTATCGCTATCCATCGACATACTAAGCCCATACCGTCGTCGCCCCGTCGATTGGCTTTGGAATAAATAGTCTAAAGATGCAATAAATTAAACATATGCATACATAAATATAAATATATGAGTAGAAGTTTAGACCATGGGTAGTGACCAAATTCCATGATTCAAAAATGCATTAGAACTTCTAGCCTTAGGTTTTAGATGGCAATTTATAGGTCGTGTGCTATAACATGGACATAGTTATGGTGGTCCTTAATATACAAAAGTTCTTGTCTTTCAAACGGTGCTGCAATAATAAATTTAACCTTGAATGTGAGGTGAATGCTCTTATGATGCTGATAATTCTGATGCTTATTCATAAGGAGTCTGCAAAGGCCATACTCCGAAGGTTTAGCAACCAACTCACAAACAAAAAACAACCATACTAGATAATATCAGAGATTCAATCCAAATCATGAAGCAATCAACTAGTCTAGATTGTATGCCTGCTAAAATATCTTGTTGAGCAATGGCAATAGGCATGAACAGAAAAGCAGCTACGAAAAAAAGGGAAAAGTCCTTGATGTTCACCCAAGAAATTTGACAACAGCAAAGAGAAACAAATTTGAGATAAATTGCAATTCAGGAAAATGGGTGTACTATAGAAGGGGAAGAAGATGTGATTCCATTTTTAGTTATATCATTGTTCTTATACAGGATTTTTGTATTTCTAATACTAGGTTCTCTCCAAACACAAAGGATGTGAAATCTAGGAGACTTGAAAGAAATATCAGAGAAGAGCATGCTACACATATTAGAGCAAAGGTAAGTTAGTTACTACTCTACTATCTATCTACTTTCAAGCTTAATCTGGTCACAGTTTTTCCTAGATCATCTGTAACAAATTATAAACCATCATTCATTTAGTTTCGTTTATGTCAGGAGATTGGGTTATTTTGGAAATGCAATTTTTTCTGTCCGTGACTTTTTCCCGTCCGTTGAAGCGCCTTCCGCCTAAACTAACTCAAATTTTCTCCCTCGTAGCATTTCCCTGTCAATTTTTTTTTACCTTTCTTCTACTTTCTATTGTAGGCCAAAATTTTACCGCCTCATCTTTCAGATTCCCCTTTTCTCTCTAAACCTCGGCTCGACTCTAGTGATGGCAACCGACAACGACTTACGTGATGGCAACGACTCACCAAGAAGGTGAATGTCTTTTACTTCTCGCCCCTCCCTCTTCCCCGGATGCCTATAGGTCCCTTTTTTATGTAACTCCACATGCCGTGCGATATACCATAGCCTATTTCAGAAGAGCTCGTATGAAGGTTTTTTTAAGAGCTCATTGCAGACCATAGCTCCTCTCAGAAGTTTTTTTGTAAAAGCTCCACTGCCTTGCAAATCCGAATATTTATTGCTTTCTTTCTAGAGTTTATTTTAATCTAATAGGCTAGTTCCTAGTCTTTGGTTCTTAATTTGCTTGCAACTGGGTAAAAATTCCAAGTTTTTCTGGAAAACCCAAGCAGAGACATGCAATGGGCTACAAAGAAACCCTATTTGCAGACCTCTGTCATCTGAAAATCAACAATTCTTTGCAGAAGTAAACTTTTAGTATGATAAATACTCTGCATTTTGGGTTTTACATTTAGCCAAAGTATCTTGCTGATAGGCATCTACAATCAATTGAAAAGCTTGAAGACTACAAGATGGTGCTTTCACATATATACAATTGGCGAATTGATTGGATTCCCTAAGCTTTATATGCAAAGTACTACCCTGCAGTTGAATTAAATCCCCCTGGTTAGATCTTCTATAGCACATGAATCAAAGCTTCAAAGCCCCAAATTAGTGTTTTTAGTTAATGAGAAATAGGATTTTGAGCAGCTTTTTGGATTTGATTGCTATTGGACTGATTTTGTGAGTTTATCTGATTTGGAAAGAGCAGCTCAAAGTTGTTTTTAAGAAGTAATATATCATGAAAGAAGACTAATTCACGCTTGGTGTGATAGTGGGCTCCATAAATTGCTAAATGGTCCTTGCAAAATCGTTATTCCGTGCTCCTTTTTTGCTAAATGTACCTTGCCAAAGCACGCTTGGCATGCATTACTGCTGCAGTGTATGAGAAAAGGACGCTCCTATATTTCATCTTAATGGAACATACTTCTGAAGCATGTTTGACGCTTTAAGGAAAAAAAAGACTACTATGTTGTATTTTATTTGAGAAATAAATGTCTCATTAAGGTTTTATTGGGCTATTTTTTTCTTGTATTGCTATAATAACTTCAATAACTTAGTTCACATGGGTTCTTAGTGATATGTATCTCAATATAAAATCAATAATAATTCCCATTATTATATTGTGTATGTGAATGTGCTATTGTTTGCAAATGCGAATCAAACATCAATTTCCTTCCTGTATTTAAAATAATAATCAAAACATCTACTAAATATGGATCAAACCTTGTAATCTTGCATAACAGCATGTCAAGCACCACAACACTATATTGAATAAGGGGTTTGCAAAAGTGGCGTGCTTTTGGAACAAACATAATCCCAATCTAAATGAATGATGGTTTATAGATTATAGACTGTGTGCTGTAAATAGTATATTATAGTTTTAGATCTAGATGGATTGCATTATGGTTGGAGTAGGTTGTGGTTCTAGATTGCCTTGTGGTTTCAATTCTATTGGCTTTAGATTGAATTAGTTAGATTAGATTAGATTGTGGTTCAAGTTATATTGTGATTCGTTGCATTGTGGTTTAAATTTGGTTATGGTTGTGGATTACATTGTGGTTCTAAATTAAGGTTTTGATTGAATTGTGGTTTTGGATTGGAATGTGGTTTTAGTTTCACTTTGGTTGTGGTTATGGATTACATTGTGGGTCTAGATTATAGTTTTGATGAATTGTGGTTTTGGGTTAGATTGTGGTTTTAAGTTTTCTATCAGATAGTGTTTTGTTTTGTGGTTTGGAATTTCATTATAGTTTGAGTTTCAGGTTTGTGGTTTGGGGTTTCAATTTTGAGGTTTATATATACGTATTCAACAATAAGATTGATAATCAACTATTGTTTTATTTTTCTCAGATGCAAATCTATAAAGCTTTCAAAATTTGAAGCCATGGTTTGTAGTAAAGCTAGAGAGTATAACACTTGTTATTGCATACATCATGTCAGGTTACAAATGCTATTGGACGGTTTAACTAATTGAGGTAGAAAAACTCAAAGTCATGTACTTGTGAGTGCAAGATCTTTACAGACATCAGTGATCTTTGGAAATGTATTATTTGCCAGAAGGGTGAGATTGATGAATTCTATAGTAAGAATTTCCTTGACATTATTTGTAGTGAGTGTGGAATAAAGAAGTTTGCAATCTGCCCTGAGGAATTAGAGAGTGAGGAGGTTGTGAAATGAGAGTTCATCGACTACGAACATAGAGGTGTGAATAAATGTGGAGAGCCTAAGAAAGGTTTGAAACACCAATACAAAGAAACCACACCAACAATGCTAATAAGCAAACCCAAAGACATGTTGGAAAAAACCCATTGTATTTCATATATAAATGGCAAGATAAACAGTTTCGTGAAATGCCCGATAATCTCACTTCAGATGTCATAGTGTCAGGAAAGAGAGAACTCAGGTGCAATCTCAATATTGGATAGTGATTATTCTTGTCCACATTACTTATCATGTGGCTAAGAATAGTGAAGTAGTAAAAGAAATGTGAGCTCCCAACCATTCACGTGGGAGGAAAATCGGATTTCTCATGCCTATTGAAGAATGAGCCTTATTTGCAGTGGCCTGGTTACCCACTGGAGCTGTAGCAAAAGCGAGTCTTCCTAGAGAAATTGTCACTGCTTATGGACCCGAACCTGGGTGATCTATCCATGACCAGGATGAAGCTTGGGTGAAACTAATTGGAGGCCCGCACCGACTACAATATTACATATCAAATGACAATAAACATGACACCTTATTTGTGCAGCATTGCTTTAATATGCATTTCAATTATATGGAAGAGCAGGAACGAAACCATGTAGGCACTAGGTTTTTTCGGATGGTGATGCATCACAATACAAACCTGCAATGCCATTTTATTTTATTGCTAGATACTCATACCAGACTCTAATCCATATGATGTAGAATTATTTTGGTTCAAATCACGGAAAGGGAGAACATGATAGCCTATATCCTAATATTAAGATAGAGAATGCACATGATAGTGTGAAGGTCGCCAAGGAGTTATTTTTTGGTCCAATTTCTTCCAAAAAGGAATAACAAAAAAAGATATTAAAAGAATTTTCTGCTAGTTAAAGCAGGGGAAGTCGATAGGCGTAAGGAATGGGGAGCATATACGGTGAAAGATACCAAAAAAAATCATAGTATACATGCATTCAGCTTGGGATCAACAACTCAATTACAGGTTTGAAGATTCTCATGCTTTTATATGATCCGTTTGGATGAACATTGGAATAGATCTTTTGAGAATACGACATATGCAAATAATTAGGAATTGATGGAAATTGAACCAACTTCTTCATTTACTTGTGATGCAGTGGAGGTTAGGAAGTTACAAAGGCCCTTATATTTAGGTGTTAATATTGCTGACCAGATCAAATGTGGAGATTACTCTACATTGGCAGCACCAAAAAACAACCCTGAAGGGGATGACTTTTGGTTGCTTGTATGTACAAGAGAGAAGTATGTAGTGAAAAAAGACTTCAAAGATAATGGAACTTGTTAGTTTAAAGATGAAAGCATATTAGAAGGAACTTACTTTAAAAAAAAATCGAAGGTCAAAGAGAGGTTATGAATTATGCTTATCAAAGGACATCCTATATTTCACCTTCTGAATCCTAAGGACGAAGAACAGATCAGAGTCAACTTCCCACCTATATTGTCAGAAGACGACGACGACGACGACGACGATGAGGATGAGGATGAGGAGGAAGAGGAGGAGTGAGCACACGTTGTTGTCAGTAGATGATGATGATGATGATGATGAAGAACATATCAAAGCCACTCATGATGATGATATTCATGTGCTATTTTAATAGATCATGATGATGATGAATGAGTTGACACACCTTGTGTTCTTGTATTCATGTTTTCAAGATATTCATGTGTTGATGTTTAAATAGATTCCTTGTGTTTCCTGTGTTGTGTGTGATATTGTTTTTGTTTATACTTTATGTTATTAATGTTTCATATATATAAAAAATACATCCAAAAAGTGTGTTGGTTTGTTCATTTGATAGATATTGGATAGGTGTTAGGTTCGAAACTAAGGATGTCGAGCCTGGATTTATGAATGTTAAAGTAATTTTGGATCTATGGCTTATGTCTTAGAGTAGTTGTGGATCTATGTCTTACCAATAGCACAAAAACCCTAAATCTATCAATATCTCACACCAATATCCCAAATTCCAAAGTAATTTTGGATCTATGTCTTTAGAGTAGTTGTGGATCTATGTCTTACCAATAGCACAAAAACCCAAAATCTATCAATATCTCATGCGAATATCCCACATCCCAAAGAAGCAAAAGTAGCATGTGTATATAAGATGCACCTTGAAGTGATCAAGTATCCCAAAGAAGCAAAAATAGCATGTCTATATAAGATGCACCTTGAAGTGATTAAGTATCGTGATTGGTCCTTGTTGACAAACCATTGGAGAAATCCAAGGGGGATGGACATGTGGTCGAGCCATATGATGGATTCTCTATAATTAGTCGAGCCACATTGGTTCGACTTCTAACGACCTCGAATCGGATATAATACGATGGCTCTCTTTGACCAGAGATTTAAGGCTTTGGGGTAGCCATCTAACGGGCGTCGTAGAGGGTGTATAATATAGGGTGGTTGTGAATGATATGCTTGTTGGTATGTGTTGACAATTGAACTTATAGGACAAAATGATTATGGATACATCGGAGACATGGTGGAAACAGGTATGTATAATCTGCTGAAAATGTACACAAAATGATGTTGTATAGTATAGGGTTGTTGTGAATGATATGCTTGTGGGTATGTGTTGACAATTGAACTACAGGACAAAATGATAGATAATATGGATATATTCAAGACATGGTGGCGAATAGGTATGTATAATCTGCTAAAAATGTCTACAAAATGATGATGTACAGGCACCATGCATAAACCTTCAAACAGCCATGCATAAACAATGATTTTGCTTGTGCACGAGGGGTTGCCCTCCAGTGGCTTGCCAAGAACTTATCTTTAATCTGAATAACTTTTCTTGCCTCAAGAAAAGTCATGAATTCAAAAGCGAAGAAGAGCTACAGCATCACGATCATAAAGAAAATTTGAAATCTATTACATTAAAAAGAAATAAAATTCTGACATCAACATCCATGCAGTAAACATATTAGAGATATACCCCAGTACAAACACTACAAATATATAGTCTAGGCCTTATTATAGAAAATATTTGACCAGAGCCCTCCAATATGTATGCTGAAAGGACTTTTCTTATTAACAACAGACAGTCTAAGCATTATTATAGAAAATGTTGCAGAAAGGGCTTTTCTTATAAGATCTGCAAAACAATGCATCTTCACATGAAACTTTTCATTTCACGACATTTTTTTCCATTGTCCTAACGACCTCGAATCGGATATAATACGATGGCTCTCTTTGACTGGAGATTTACGGCTTTGGGGTAGCCATCTAAAGGGCGTCGTAGAGGGTGTATAACTTAGGGTGGTTGTGAATGATATACTTGTTGGTATGTGTTGACAATTGAACTTATAGGACAAAATGATTATGGATACATCGGAGACATGGTGGAAACAGGTATGTATAATCTGCTGAAAATGTACACAAAATGATGTTGTATAGTATAGGGTTGTTGTGAATGATATGCTTGTGGGTATGTGTTGACAATTGAACTACAGGACAAAATGATAGATGCATATGGATATATTCGAGACATGGTGGCGAATAGGTATGTATAATCTGCTAAAAATGTCTACAAAATGATGATGTACAGGCACCATGCATAAACCCTCAAACAACCATGCATAAACAATGATTTTGCTTGTGCACGAGGGGTTGCCCTCCAGTGGCTTGCCAAGAACTTATCTTTAATCTGAATAACTTTTCTTGCCTCAAGAAAAGTCATGAATTCAAAAGCGAAGAAGAGCTACAACATCACGCTCATAAAGAAAATTTGGAATCTATCACATTAAAAAGAACTATTTTATAGAATTTAAAAGTTCCATGCAGTAAACATATTAGAGATATACCCCAGTACAAACACTAGAAATATATAGTCTAGGCCTTATTATAGAAAATATTTGACCAGAGCCCTCCAATATGTATGCTGAAAGGACTTTTCTTATTAACAACAGACAGTCTGAGCGTTATTATAGAAAATGTTTGACCAAAGCCCCCCAACATGTGATTTGCAGAAAGGGCTTTTCTTATGAGATCTGCAAAACAATGCATCTTCACATGAAACTTTTCATTTCACGACATTTTTTTCCATTGTCTATAGATCCATATGACAGTATTTTCTATTTTATTTCCTTGAAATATTCTAAGAATAATGGTGTGCAACAAGATCAAATAAAAATAGTTGATGATGCTTAATTGTTATAGGATTCCAAAATTTCCCCGGCCCTTGTGCATGAGCAGAGCTTTTATTTTCCAGCGAAACAATATCTATGTAGATTAAATCTCCAGGAAGCCTGCAATCACCATGCATGTGATCCAAATGACAAGGCAGAGAAATCCTAGCCTATATGTACAAAATATGTTTAGATTAAAATGCTTGTCTTTTTATACCTCATCCCAAAAGTCAAAGGTGAACATTCTAGTTGGAATGTACATTCCATATCGTTACTCGCAGAACAATAATAATAATCCACATTTCCTTACCAGCTAAACAATTATTACCTAATTCACATTAGTTCAAACATTGTCTGGCTCTGTCATTTAACACTGTTTGACGTTGTCAACTGGTTTGATACAATCAAGAACAAGAAGAAAACAACAAGAATTTGGTTGTCCAGTTTGTTAGATCAATAATTTCATGAAGATATAGCTCTAAATAATGGTGTTGCATGTGCTGCTGAGCAAGATCATGATTGCTCATGGGAACATACTCTAACATGCCAGAAAAGGATATGTGCCATATTGCACTCTCTATCGGCGATAAGGCGGAAAGTCTCTCTTTTTGCATCTTACTACTACGTTTTAGGAACCTTGAAAACTAGATGAACCTGTTCTCCAGATTTATATGTTCGCAGTGAAATACTAATTACGACAAGGCATGTGCCCAATTTTAAATCTCTCCAAGAACCTTTGTAGAACACTAAGGACTCTTGTCTAATTTCTTAGCTCTGTAATTTTACTGTCAAACGGTCTGCCCCTGGCTCATGTTGGAACTACAAGGTGGTACAAATAGTTAGTTCACAGCATAAACAATCCTCAAACAGTGGCAACTTCCATTTGCTCCTCCAAAATGCAACGGAACAGAAAGTCAAAGTTAGTAACCTTTAGTGTGAGACAATCTAACAACTTCAAATGGAAAGCTAAGATCCATGAGTTTACCCATGCAAATTTTTGCATCATTTTTACTTTTTAAATATCATCCTACACACCAGCATCAGTATAAATATTTGACATCAACACATATGCAGATGTGCAATATGAGCCTAGATTAGGCATTTTATTAAAACAATTCCTTCCCAGTTCAATTACAATGCATTCTACAAGCATTCAACAAAGTTGTCCACCCCATAAATATCTGTTCCACTAATGGCCAACAAACACTCTGCCACTGTTAGCCATCCTCTATGACCTGAAGGTCAACCAGTAGTGTGAGTAAAATATGAGTAATGGCTGGTGTCACACCATGATAATTGCCTATAGATGTGAAATGCCAAAGACATCTTCATCAAGTAGCCCTGAACAGCTGCATGAAATAAGAATATTTACAAAAGATGCATCATTTGGCATATGTTCCAATTGCATCTCATCAAAACATTCTAAAGCAAGAAGACCTTATCCATATTGGGCATATCCTGTTATGATTGCAACCAGGGTTTCTACACCCTTGTTTTCATCATCATAAACACCAAGAAATATAGGATCCAAACCTAAGTATGAAGGATTTTCTGTCTATTCAATAAGGCAGAGGTCCTAGTGCCTGTTAGAAAAAATGTTTTTCAAAGTCAAAGCATCAATAGAAATGGTCATGGGATGTTCATTGCTGCACTTTGCTACAACTCTAGTACTATTGAGGAAGAAGCAAAGATGAAGGACTCACAAATCCAAGAAGCGAGTCTGTTTGAGCACGGCCAAAAAATCCCAATAAAACCTAAAAAGCTAAAAAATACCCCAAAAAACCTAAAAGCTAGCGTAAACATGCATTGAAAACATGTACAACATGAGGTTAAATATGAGTGGAACTTTTTGCCTTTTTCTTGCATTATTATCGCCTTGTTTTGTATTAGTAATCCTTAGCACTTGGATTATGGAAGATTCTAGAGAATCTACCAAATCCAAGGTCATTCCGGCAGTGGAATTTTTTTTTATATTTTCCATATGAATTTGGACCGAAGGTTTTTCCCTTTTGGACTCCACATTTTTTTCCCGATGATCAGAAACTCATTTTGCCCTACTCTCTCGCTCTCTTTTTCTAAAGACTATTGTTTTTTTTATTGATGAGCTTCTTTTTAAGAATCCAAACTTTGTTTGTTTGTTTGTTTGTTTGTGATGTCTCTGACACTCTCAGATTGACCACATGAGCCAACGAGAACCAAGCTGAAATGCCTTTTGCTTAGCTGGGGGCCATGCAGTAGTGTAGGACACCAAGAGAACACATTGGCTATCGAGTGCACTGTTAAATAGACCGTATAGTCGATCGTGCTAGTTGGACTTTTGATCACGCTCAATAGTCTCAATGTCTGAAAGACAGAGTGGGCAGATTGCAAAGGTGCCAAGATCATAGCGATGCCTCAAGGCATTAACATGTAGGCACCTATAGATAACCTGCCACCAAAACACAGACATTTTGGGATGAAGCAACTTATCCCAAAACCAACGGCATGTGCAAATCCAATTAACCATCATCCAATTAAATTGGGATTATGTCAACTCCAAAATCACACCAACCTGCTATTGTCTTCTAGGGGGTTTTTGTTTTTTTTTAATCTTTTTTTTTGGACTTCAAAAATAACATAAGGTTGCGATTCACGGTGACTTTCCATATCTTAATTGAAATATGCAAAAAATGAAGAGCAAGTTGCTAACATAGATGAGATCAAAATTGCTTGCTCGATAGATGATAATATTAGGTTTGATAATAACAGTTGCATTATTTATGCGAGGCAATTCCGGACTTCGAAATTATCGATATATGGCACAAATATCATACAAAAATATCATATATTCCAATAAAACATTAAGGGATCAATCCATTTTTTCCAATGATTTAACAAGGTGTGGTTCCATGTCACCGTTCTATCCAGTTAAGGTATGAATCTAACACTTCACCCACCGTCATCCCCATAGCCAAATTATGCATAATAGACACAAACTTCACCGTAAAAATCATCATTCGCAAAAGTTTTTTGGATCGTAAGATGGTGGATTCGGGGCACTGCGTTTGATTGTAGAAGCATTTGAGAGCATCATCATCCACTATGATTATATCATCCTTATTCTCGATACCAAGTTCATCCATCATGTTACTCAAGTGTTTGATGAAGATAGGCTTGCCTGTTGGATCCTTGAGATTAGTGAACTTCACACATTTGTTCTGATCCCAAAAGGTCAACCAATGTCTACGCATTTCCCCGGTGCCTCCAAAGTATTCCTTGATGTTCCTTAGTTCCATGGATGACCAAATACCAACTCGAAATAACTTGAATGCCTCATCTAGCATCTCCTTCAAGTGCGGCCGCGGATAGATCCACTTGGTGTTTGATTCTACTGGTGTCTGATGAAACTGATCTCTAGCCACTTTATTTTTCGGAAAAGTCTTGCAAAGGACTCCGTTTAGGTCGAACACCACAACCTTCTTAGAAACGCCAATGGAAGGCGAAACATCAAACATGTATCCGGGTCAGCAAGATACGATAACACAAACAATACAAACGGCGCCAAGCGTGATTTTGAGATAGTCAATCAAATCGGCAAGGCCGGCGTGATTTAGTTTGACAACGAAAAATAATCAAAAACACGCTGGCGATTTAATTCAAAGGTAATACAAATTAAATCACGCGTGGCGCGATTTCGTGGGCAAGGCCATACCTATCATCTTCAGTTTCGCTGCCATCGTCGGCGTCATTCTCCCCTTCGCCACCCTTAATCTTCGTCTTCTTCTGACTATTAGAATTGTTATTTTCTATTAGTTCCGCTGCGTCCTTCACAACTGACATTATTTTACTATTGATTTGGCAAACCTGTGAATCACTAGAGCCGCCTTGATTGCCTTCAGTTTCGGTTTCCCTGTCAATTATTTCATTGTTAACCTGTGAATCTACTCTATTGTTGCTTGCATCACTCGCAATGTGGGCAAAGATATTCCCTAAGTTCGCCGCCATCCGCAAGACTTTGAGCAGCCAGTTTAGCAGCTATTTGTTCATTATTGCTTTCCTTATCAGGCTGCGGATTACTAGGTCCCTCACCAGAAGCAACGTCCACTTTCGAATTGGACAAGTCTACGAGACTTTTGATTGCTGATAATTTCAGGTTGCCATAAGGGCCTTTAGGAGATTTGGCAAGCACATGCATGAGGAATGGTTCAAGAAAGTCTTTGGCCTGCCCATCACTCACAAAGCAGTGACATCTTCTTGCACCCATAAGAGCCTCTCGGGCAATATAACCTCCAACATGAAGCTCCAAGCAGGTTGTATCAATTGGAGCAAATGCCTCGATGAGGTAAGCAGCCATAGACGGGGGAAATCCATTTTTATTTAAGGGGCCCTTCTCCTTAGTTTGTAGCTCGTACTTGATTTCCCCACTTAGGAGGGGGTCCCGATCCTCATCCTCTTCTGACTCATCCTGTTCTGACTGATCCTGATCCGTATGAAAGAATATAGTTCTTAAGTCTGGATCATCTAGAAGAAAACATTCCCATGCACTGCTATTGTCACCCTTGGCCTTAGCAATATCATATTCCTCGTCTGACAGCATGGATATCATAATAAAGATCACATGTGCCATCTTCCCATTATCCTTAACATCATATATTAGGCATCCCTCCCTAATAACTTTGAGGCACTCCAGATCATGAGCAGCGGATAGTGCATGCAGATGTGACTCACCTGAAGGACAAACGATGACAATAGTGAAGGACCTCTCAGTTGTCAATCCTATACAGCTGGTAAAGAAGCTGTTGTAGTCCTTCTGGTTCATGCCCATATCTCCTCTCCCACCCCTGCTGTCCAACACAAAGAGTGATATATTTTTAAGGCCAGAAGTTGATTCTGGCAAGAGACCTTTGTACCCAATGGAGACTGAATACTGGACAGCGTCGTCTTCTCCAGTAATCTTCTTCACAAGGGCCACTTTTCTTCTCAACTCGGCCAGTACCTTAGGGGGTAGAGTCTCCTTATGTTTTGTATTTTTAGCCTTCCAATTCTTTAGGAAGTCCTTTGACCAGAATACAAACTTCTTGATGTCATCATTCTTGACCTTGTATTTGTCCACAATCCAATTTTAGGATAATGCCACATCCCCCGATAGCCTTTGTAACTCAGCTCCTACAGCTGACTTCATTGTACGTACATCCTTTACATGGCTGCAGCACTCAACGAAGGACATCCTATCCTTGGTGAAAGCACCCTTCTTGTATAAGACTTCCTTCTTTAAGCACTGGTCTAAAACCCAAATGGTCTCAGCGTCGTCTAGCCCCTGAGTCTTTCTCATCTCTGTCACATTCAAGTCAAAGATGCTTACATCAATAGGGAGGCACCCTACCCATAGTATCGGCAGCTTCCTTTGTGCATAAAGCGTCCCGAATTCATTCCACTTTTGCCATCTTGCATCCTTACAAAACACAATCTTATCTGATGCGGTTGGGCCTGACACGCTAGATGAGCTTTGAAAAAGGATCTGCAATGTCATCACCACCTTTTTCTTTGATTTTCTTGCGGTTTTCTTCTTCTCACGTATAATTGTATGCGACGAGTCCGCTCCGGCAACTTGAAAGCCTCGGACTTTGACCATACATGCGGTGGGTAATGGGCAGCCATATTCCACCCCTTGTTGGCCAGTGGCGGGCGCCGGTTGCTCCACGTATGGGCGCCAAAAGTACGGGCATTGAATGAATCGAGACAAAAAAACATGCCGGGCGCGATTTCAATAGAAAAGATCAACCTCAAAGCACGCCTGGCGTGAAATGAATTAAATGCAATTCACGCCAGACGTGCTTTCGAATCGGTTGAATTCACGCCAGGCGTTATTTCAAATGAATTGAAATCACGCCAAGTGTGCTTTCAAATCAAATCAATTCATGCCCGGTGCTTTAACATTTCACCGCGGCACGAACTGGTTTGATTTGATTGCACGCCTGGCGTGATTTGGTTTCATTACAGGAAAACACGCCTGGCGTGAATTGGTTTCATTTGAATGAACGCCTGGCGTGAATATGAAAGTGCTAACATCCTAACACAGTTAGTTACCTTTTGTATAGAAATGTCTTCCCCATTTCATTCAAAGTTGCACTAATCTCGGCCAAATCTGCGGTGAAGTATTGGCATCCAAGATCACGACACCTCCTATCGCATAGTGATTGTAGAGCGGCGTTTTAGCCTGTTTTGTTACGCTTTTGTCGATGAGGGGCCTTACGTTGCCTCAACGAGAATCTTTTACCCGTCGATGACGGCAATTTAATGTGTTCCTTTAACATTCGTCCTCGAAGTTCGCACTCAAAGCGGGCTTGTTCGAGATCATATCCCAAGGTAACACATCCGTTGCATAGGCATTTGACCGATTACTAATCATGCTCAACAATCTCCATGGCATGTCTTTGGATCATATCTTACGCTAACATAAATGGAGCTTGGTGAGCGGATGAGGGACTTCACATGGATCGCAAAAAGTTTCCTTAAGACCCAATGGATAATGGTCGGCCAGTACTTATTCACTTGTTCATGGCCTCTAGGCTGCGCCACCACGTCTGTTCATTCTCAAAAAGCGAAGCCTCCATGCCTTCGACAAGCTGTAGGTTGAACATCCTTCCCTAGATCTAGGACCCTCTTAGAAGCTTTCAAGTCAGCTAATTCCCTAACTTCTTTGCAAATAGTGACTTGGTGTCGGTTTAGTGAACATGCCTCTACGCGCAATTTTGTAACCCCTTAGCAAATAGATATTGGCGTAAGCGCTACATTGGTTGGCCAACCATACTTAAAACATGTCTCACCGTTCACATCTGTCTTCATGAGCGTTATCCTTGTATCGCGGTAGCTCTCGGTGAGTAAATCACGGAGCGGATCTTTCTTACGCCGTGTAATCTCAAAAGAGCAATTTGCGAGTTGGTGTCATCTTCTTCCTCACAAGAGATTAGGATCCCTTGTTTGGTCATCTTATGCGCTTCCTTTTTCCTCGAGAAGAGAGTTAAGTCGAGCTTGCCATTTGTCTTGGCAAGGTCAGCGTACCCTTCGGCACCCTCGTCCACTTCCTCTTCGGGGCGGGGTCGGTGGTTGCTATAAGAATCGGCCCTTCATCATCTAAGGTGAGATCATATGGTGCGCATGCAGGGTGCGTCTACCCTTGACTTCTTGGCGGGATTAGAACCCGAATTATTAGGGGTTTTCTTCCTCTTGGCCACTGCAAAAGAAGATGAACATTTTTTATAGTACTTTTCAGAACAGGAGATCATGCTTGGCGTGCATTTAAACCTAAATTAGTACAATTCACGCTTGGCGTGTTGGTAGCTCTATTCTTGACCATGCTATCGCGTGATTTTGAAACTAAATTAGTTTGCATCCACATTTTAAGCTACATACCCTTTATGAATCCATATTTCACACTATTTAACCTCATTGAACATTGCTATCTCCAAGCTGTCTAACACCGCTATATTCTATATATAAAACAGAGCAAAATTATGTTCTACAAAACGGACAATCAGAGCATTAACTGATGGTAATACTTAAAATTCATGCAAAGCATAATAACTCAAACTCATGCAAAGCATATTAGCGAAGGCAAGGAAATATCTCAAATTCATTGCCAAGCATAATACTCTCCACCACGATTGTGATTACGTGGCAAATTAAATACCTTGAATAGGGTTACGTGAATTCCGTGTATTACGATCAACGTCCTCGAAACTTGAGAAGAGGCGGGTTTTGAGATTCCTCTTCCACCGCTTCCTCACCCGTCGCCTCGACCACCTCTGGTTTTAGAAGACATCTCCGAGTTAAGCCTAGTAAGAGTCGGAAGGTCGCTTCGGATCTGGCCTTTCGGTACTTTCGAAGAAATAGCTTTTCTACGTAATGCGAGAAATAGCGTTTTCTACCTACCGAGAGAAATTTGAATTTCAAAAGAAAATACAAAATCACGGTTTAAAATATTCTTAACACATACAAATAATAATGGCGAAGACCCGTCCATGCGACTTCTTTCATTAAGTTTTAAAAAACCAATCTACCCAAAATGTATCCATAAAATTTATCCCTTCTAAAAGCGTAGTTAACCTAATCTTTCTTCTAATTTGAATTTTTCCCGTTTGAGGAGTTTCCATAGCGCTTTGTGATTTGAGAACTCAAATCAGCTTCTCAAGAATGGCTTCTGAGAATTACGGTACTCATCTCATTCCTATAGCTTGAACATTAATTTCCAATAGTAGGTGTGCGAATAGCAATTTTACTGCGGTGTCGAAGATGAATGTTTCATGTTAACTACAAATCGAAAAGGAAAGTAGGATTATGCAAGATCGACTCCATCGATCCATTTATGCTTGTCATGGAATTCAGCTCGGGGATAAGTATGTCAGGGATTCTGATGATTAGCTTTGCGCTATGGATGAAGCTTTACCTGCTTGAACACCCGGTGGGGATCACGGTTGGAGAAAGTGTTGGAACATTTGTTGCATGGCCAAGAAACGCTTAAAAAGGTATGTAACATGTATTACATTGTAGAAATATAAAGAAGTAGACAAAATTTGTTGTATTCATTGGAAAAAGTTTACAATTGTATATAATCTGGATAAAATTTGGATAAACTAGACAAAATCCCGGACTCTTGTTTCAAGCCAGGTCTCTTGAAGTAGGCGGGCTATCGACCTCCATTTTCATAGGCTGGGCATAGTGAGCGTCGGGGTAAAACCCGGCAAAAACACCGGGCTCTAGCTCCACCTCCCACTTTGCTCCACCTCCACCTCTGCTCCTCCTCCTGCTCCATTGGTTGAACCTCCAATGCATCATTATAAGCGCCCTGCGATAGTGGTTCCATTGGTTGAGCCATCTCCATTGCATCGTATACGCTTTGTGGTAGTGGTTGATGTTGGGGCATCCGGGGCATAGAGGCTAACCACTAAGAAGCGACTTCTCATTTTGAATCTCGGTGGCGGATCGCGAGATTCACTCTCGATCAATGCATGTCTTTCGCATTCTCGAGTGATTAGATAAGAGGGCCAGCCTCAGATGCGTTGCAAGGGCCCCGAGCCCGGATCTATCATTGCCACTGCGCTCTGCTTTGCCATCATCATTACTTGATCCAAGTACTCCGGGGTTGCAAAGGCCCCATTTGCTCCGGCGGGGCCGGTGCTTTCGGGCTGCTGTTCAACGGTTGGAGATTGGAAGCCAGGAGGCTGGGCTGTGATTGCTGGCCCAAATGTAATTCTAATGCATCTTCGTCACCAGCAGGGTGATTAATGTAACTTAGCATCTATCAATAGGATTTATAAACAGAAACTAAAACTTAGAAACTAAGAACCGCGTGTTTAAGCGTAAAAAAGTTGAAAGTAGGGATAGGAAAAACTATACTGCTTCGGCGTGCATTCGTGAGAGAGGAGGAAAAAAAACATGTCTGATAGATAAGTAAATAGATAAAGGCCGGGGCAATTATTTACGCGGCTTAAATAATTGCACGGCCTTTATCTATTTAATCTATCTATCTGTCTTTTTTCTCCCTCTTCTGAAGTCGGCCGAAATCTTTCATGTTGAAGGCTAAGGTTAGCATAAAACACGCTTAGCGTGTTTCAAATATTATCTTTGGCGTGTTTCAAATATTATCTTTCAGATTTTTCTAATGCTTTCTACTACACTTATTCATAATAGAAACTTGCATGCAATAGCATGATTAATTGAGAAGAGAAACTCAAAATTTACTCGAAACAAAAAGAAGCAAATGAAGTTTATAAAAACTATTACGGTTTTCATAAACATCATCACTTCCTCTCTTCCTCGAGCAAATGCAAAAGCTTGTCTTCTTGGATTAAACACTGCCATTGAGATGAAACTTAAAACTAAATGAAAACTAACCTTGAGTTACGAGGTTTGGAAGGATTCAAGAGCGGAGGACTATGCTTGTGGTTTTAATTCCGAGGCTTTTCGATTCCTTGACCTTAGTCCTCTGCCTTTCACAGGATGCTCTGAGAACTAAAAGGCGGAGTCTTTAGTAAGTTAAAATTGCCGGAAACCAAACATCTAACATTCTTTGAATATAAATCTGCTCACCAAGATTTCGGAGGGTGGATCCAAACACGTGAGAGGCATAGCCCGCAAATCGTCATGAAGGAAGGAAAGAAAATGTAGGAACTTTGAGGCGTGAAATGGATTTATATAGGCATAATTAGAAATAAGTTAAGCGTGAATAATTGATTGCTTGAATTAACACGCCTTGGCACCTGGTCTTCCACTTGGGACATGACATGTATATGGTATATATGGAGAATATTGCATTTCATGCAATAAATTCTCCGCGACATTATTCCATTTATTGCATTCGAAAAAATAGAATTTATAAATTTTATATAGGCTAAATTAAAATGATTTTAAAGGCAAAATTATCAAGGCTAAAAAATGACTTGTAAGGTTGGGGAATTGTTTTAGGTCAGATAGGAAAATTTCCTATGGTTCTTGTGATGAATCGGAGATTTCTCATGTGGTTGATTTATAGTGTTCGAGACTTTGTTGAGACAAAAATTTGGTGAGATACAAAATTTTAGAGAAAACAAAATAGACGAGCGAGGAGACAAAATAATTGGAGAAAACAGTTGGATGTAATTCAAATAATTTTATGTACGAAAAACTGTTAGAAGAACAATTGTTTGAAGAAAAATTTTATGAAAAACCTTGTTTGATTTCATTCATAAAAAGTTATATGTACAGTAAGCCCGGAAGGCTTATGTAGCAAAGTCGAAGGCTTTTCACAAAATTACATGAAAAATATGCCCCTGGGAGGGGTGTCCAAAGCTTAAAGCAAACCAAAAAACAAAAGGGGCGCCCGGGATCTGCATCATTGATCTTCCATCGCGTCCTGCATCAAAGAAGAAAGAAAGGTGTTAGAAAAAAGAAAGAAAAAAAAAAAAAAAATAAAAGCGGACATGCAAACCTGGCTCATCTCTCAACCATTCTAAAACTGGTCGGTTATCGACCTTCCTCCTCATCTTCTTCCTCGCCTCCCTCCTCCTCCTCTTCCTCCTCCTCCTCTTGAGATTTCATTCTCTGTTTTTTCAAGCCAACCTAAGCCAACCCTGAGATCGGTCATGTGCTCTTGAGAGGACATCTCCTCCTCTTCCTCCAACTCCTCCTCTTCCTCCTCTTCATCGGAGGAGGAATCGGAAGAAACTCAACTCCTCCTCTTCCATGTCCAATTCCTCCTCTTCCTCCTCTTCGCCGGAGGAGGAATCGGAAGGAAAATTGGGCAAGAAAAAATCTATGAGGGGGAATAGGGGGTTCTTCAACCCGGCGTCTCTTTGGCGAGACCTCGGGTTCTTCATGAAGTTCGAGCGCCGAGCAGCTTCATGGCGGGCGAAAAAAAATTTGGACGGAATGGAGGTCTTGAGAACGTGAACTGGATTTATATAGGGTTAATGGTACAAGGGGTTATGGGCGTTTCTTGGCGCGGAACTAGGGCGGCGAAGGAGAGGGAAGGCCGCCCTTCTCCCTCTTCCTTCCTAAGACACTCCAATCTTCCCCGAAGATCGAGTCCTATTTGTTGCTAGAGGGGTTTTGCAATAATTTTCTCTTCGATTTCGTTTATTCAAAGGTGGGTTAAAGGATTCTTCAATCGGAATTGCTTCAAAGCGTCCTTTCATTTCATGCCGGTTTGCCATTAACTTCCTGTTCTTTTTCTCAAGTAAGTTTTCTTGTTTGAGTAAGAAGCACCGAAAGAGAATTCAGATTTTAAGCAGAAATGTGAGGAGGGCAATTGAGTTGTATGATTTCTTGGCTGCCTCATCAAAAAACGGATCCTCTGAGTTCTTGGCTTTTTCCCCTTCCTCTTGCTCTTTCTTTCTAGCGGAAAGGCCTGCAGTAGAATTTCTGGAAAAGAACGGAGTACCTTGATCTAAAATCACAGGTTCATTGCTAATACATGAAACTATAAGAGATGCCGAGCTAGGGAGTTTATGAGCAGATGATGCTTACTTCAGACTTTAAACAGGATGTATTACAGGTTGAAAGATTTACGCACTCGGTTCTTGGTACTACTATGCCAAGAACCTCATGATCGATTTAGTAATTGATGCTTAACTGGTTATGCTCAAATTTATATTTGAGTGAGAGCTCGCCGCAGTCGACGATGTTTGAGCTTCTTTTGTCTAACTGATGCGGTACGTAAGAGGAGAAGTCTGGTGGCTGGGCTTTGTGTCTAGCCAATTACAGGCTATCTGCATCATATCCCGACAATGCAGCATTTTTTATGGTATCATACATCTGTGTCAGTTTTTAGAAGTTGATGAAACTGCTGGTTTGGTTCAAGTTTTAGAAGCATATGCGACTTTCTTGAGTAAATGTGGCGGTTGCTCATTACTCTTTATTTCTTTCTCTATTCTTCTTCACTCTTGCAAGAGGTTTTTATGGTGCTATCAAGACTTATTTGCAGCTAAAGGAAAGTGTGTACTTGGCTCCTGTAGTACTCCATCTAGCTGGGAAGATTGGTTACGATCATGTAGTACTAGTTGGATAGAAGAAGAGGTTGAGAAATACATATTAGTACCTCAGTAGTTGTGAATATGAAATTTGATCCATTTGGGATCCATGTGCTTAATTTCAAAAAAAAAAAAAAAAAAAAAAAAAAAAAAAAAATATAGGGTTAATTAGAAATTAGCGTGAATAATTGATTGCCTCAAATAACACGCCAAAGTATAGAAATTCCCCAACTATATCATCTAGGGTATATTATTATGGATAATAAATTCTCCGTCTATCACTATATGTCTTTTTCAGAATCATATATCCAAATTTTTAGATAATTAAAATTAGGATATATTTATATAAATGTCATTTCCTTGTTGTTGCCACGAAAATTCTTGTTTTAAATGACTTAAGTTTTAAGCCCATTGTTATTATTATATTAAACCTATTTCCAAGGAATTTCTTGCTTTTAAAAAATTTGATTTACCTCTACATATTCCATAAATGTAATGCATTTTTTTTATCTTATGGTGTAATAATTTTTTCCTACTCATTGACTAAAAGGGTGCAATTTGCCTAGGTCAATGGTGCCTCTCAACTCAAGATGGTGTGCAACATATTGAAAAGAGTAATATCAATGAAAAGCCAACTCCTAGCAAGAATGTTGAAGAAAAACAATTAGTCCCTCTATAGTAGGGTGCAATGGAGGAACAAGAAGGTGAGAATCATGCACAAGTGCAACAAGGAAATAGTAGGCCAAGGAGTTATTGTGCTAGCGGATCCCTGGTCAAGTCAATAATGATGAAAGGCTAGGGGAAGACAATATTGGTATTGCAATTTCATGTTGGAAGACAACCGAAAGGTAAAGGTTTGGGTGACAAGGAATGTTTTGGTTGTGTCAAGCAATTGGAGGTTCCTTGATCATGGCATGGCCTATAAGTAGTGTTCAATTTGTGGAGGATTATATTTTTCAGAGCCCGAGGTTGTTGGGGACAATGATTGTCTTGATATTGATCCATTGGCGCTTGGAACTCTAAACCTAGGCAAAAGGGGAGAAGTATCGGGCCACGGACATTATCCTAGCAAAAGAGCCAAGTTGAACGTGAGACAATGGTGAAGGTTAGGGGCTCGGATTGTTGTTGGAGTGCTTGTATGCAATTCTTTACAATAGAACAATTACTTTTCAAGAGTACACTGTTGATGAGAGGAGGACCTACATGTACACAATCTTCGAAAGCATGCACTTCAAGATGAAAGAAACCCAAACAAAAAAGATACCCTTTGCTAGGCAAATGGATATGTGCAAAAGCATGGCGAGTATCCATGCAATTCCAACTTCTTCATGGCATAATTGGCAAAAAGAAACAGCAGAGGGGAACAGATTGCTTTACATGGAAATAATGGTTTGTTGAGACCAACAACACTAGGACCTTAGTCGCCGGGGAGATATTTGAAAAATATATTGATTTCAATGCAGAAGTCTATGCCACACAAAAAGTAGAAGGGATGAAAAGGGAAGAGCGGTTGTTGAGAAAAGGTTGTCATCACATTGTACTCAAAAGAATATTTTGAAGAAGTGAATTCCCTACTTCGAGAATTGGGAATTCTTCCAATATCCCAACCTAGCTTTAGTAGGTTATGGAAGAAGCATTTCAATCATGTCACCATAGCAACTTCAAACAACTTTGCAAAGTGCAATTTATGTGCTAAGTTGAAGGAGACTCTTGATAAGACTGTGCAACCTAGTCAAAGGGCTAGGATAAGGGAGCATATGAAGGACCATATGACCCACCAACTATCATGTAGATCATGTTATTGGATGTGGAGGACTTTATCCGCATTGGAACCCAATAACTATTTATGTATTATACATGACAAGATGGACCAGCAAAAGACTTGTCTTCCACAATTCAAGTACATACCAAAGTCATGTGGAAGATCATACCCTTTACAGATCTCAATGACTGGGCAATCTTGCATGGGCAAATCAAACCTACTATGGCCATTTTAGTTTTAAGTTGTGGAGTGATGGTCCAGATTTTCATATTCTGAGTATCATGAGGTGTTTGAGAACTATGAAAATGGATACAATGGTCACCTCCAGGACCTTCACATTAGCCAGCACTACATAGAGCATTGTTAGATAGAAACCCTAACAATATTGAAAAGTTCAAGAAGGCAAGGTTTAGGAAGCATGGGTCTAATGAACATGTTGGAGCTTCAACTTCATCGTGCTAAACCTCAAGATCTACCCAAAAGGTTTCTCTTGCAACTTGATAATTGTGCCGGCCAAAATAAGAACAGTGGATGTTTTCTTTTCCTATCCTACTTAACACCTGTGGGGATATTTGAAAGAGTTAATTTAGGGTTTCTTATGCCCTGCATACCCATGAGGATGTGGATGCATTATTTGGCAAATATAGTTGTATAACAAGCAGCAAAACAAGGACCAACTTTCCTAGGCTAATGGAAATCTTGCATGAATGCACTACTCCAAACCCTATAGCTTCTCTCATAGAAGAAGTGCCCGATTGGAAGAGCTTTGTGGATGGTTATACATTGGATCTTGAAGGTCATTCCGTGCCTCTGCAGCTTCACTTTTGGGTGAGAGATGGGATTCCAATCTTCCAATGGAAGATGAGACCTTCGAGGATGAGTGGAGAGGAGGGGAGGAAATATGGCGTAGAGATGAGAATGGCAAGCCTATGATACCTCTAGGTCAACCAAAAGCTTTAAAACCTAATGAAGAAGTGAAGCAATTGGGATTGACTAAGGAAGGAATCCAAGACTATATAAAGCATTGGCAAACCAATCCAGATGACACCAACCGTGCCTTGGTGGCTTACCGAAGAAGGTGATTAACCTTGGGGAGATAGACACATCCTCGGATGAATTGAAAGAAGGGTGGTTGCCTAAAACTAGGTGGAAGACCTTAGCGTGCCGAGGATTTTGATGACACCGTAAGTAGCATTCGCAAGCAATATGCTCCTCCTCCTTCCACAAACACTATGTTGGTCTTAAGAACAATAGGCCAAAGTTTCTAGGCATGGATGCTTATGAACCTTCCATCGACTTGGAATGCCACCAATTTGTGGTAGTAAAGCCGCCAGATTTAGATACATATCCATCCGTGGTTGGGGTTCACTATCTCCGATATTTGCAAAGAAGAAGGTAATATTAACTTTAACCATGTGCTGGGTGGAATGGTGGTGTCCAAAGGCATCGGGTTGACCAACGTATCGGATAAAAGAAAGGTACTCGATTGTTGGACAAAGAAATGGAGGAGAAATCCGAAAGTGATCCCCATCTTTGGCTAGACTATGAAAGTGTTTTGTACTCATGGACTCCAAACACTATTCCAGCTAGAAATGCGAATTACAATACCTCGTGATGTCGAAGAAGAAGGCTATGATATCATTGGGGTGCTTGAAGAAAGTTGAATAACTATGTAAATTTTTGTTATCACGTTTTTATGATATGGTGCTATATTGTGAAATATTGACTATTTTGTAAATAACATGATATTACGTTTTCATAATTTTGAGGTGAAATGTGTGAATTTGAATATGCTACTAAAAACATGCAATATGAAATTTGTCCCAAAATTAAGACATAAACCCAATTTAATTGAATGATGGTTAATTGGATTCTGGAATTTGCAGGTGCCACCCATTTGGCAGTGGGAGGGGCTGCAAAGCTAAGAGATATAAACAGCTAATAAGGTCCTTACCTTTGTGAAGAGGGGCTGCAGAGCTAAGAGATATAAAGAGCTAATAAGGTCCTTACCTTTGCGAATATCCTCGGTGGAGCCCCAAGTCATCCTTCTGCGACACCAACCTCCACCAAGCATTCTCATTTTTTAAATTTCTTTAGGATCCATTAGCTATGACAAAGAATCAATTGGAGGTTTTGTCTGCACTAGAAAAAACAAAAAATCAATGATAGCATTTTACTGCCATAGTTGTGCCGTGGATGGATTTTTTCAAGTGAATTCTTGCAATCTATTTTGCATTTCTATAGTGGCTAAGCTTTTGGGACAGACCTCCAAGTAAGTGATCTTACTAACAATGGCTTCTCCTAAGGCTTCCAAGTCTCGGCATGGATTGAGCATTTATCTAACCTTCCAGTTTTAGGGCTGGATTATAGCTTCACAAGGGTTCAATTCCGGCTGGGGATTGCAGAGGTATAGAACCTTAGAGAGTTTCTGGCTTGCTCATTTATAACTCATAATCGAGTTGGATATGTCTTCCATAGATAATCTAAGCAATAATCCCCGCAATCTAGGAAAAGTAGTTTATATGAGAGTACTCATTGGGCAAATATCCATTTGATATGGTAACAACAAATTCAGAAATATAAACAACAAACTTAAAACAGTAAATCCTTCAATCTTTAGGAGATAATTTGCCTCCCAACCGGCTCGTGATCCAAGCAAGTAGCCTTTAACTTGCTAGCTCAACAAACATCAAAGAATTCTTTATCTTTAACTCCAATCAAAGTAATCAAGGGCACGTAATGACGCAGAGTTCAGCGCTAGAGCAAGAAAGCTTAGATTCAGATAGGAAGAACATCAAATATTTATAATGGAAGGAAAACACCTTTTTTCCTGAATTCCCTTTTTGGCTGCGAAATAGCTGTCGACAAAGGCTAATAGGAGTGGCTGACATGGATTCGGCTCAAGAATAGTTGGATTCGGCCCTTTTTATCGACGCCCCCTTATTAACGACTGTGGGAAGCCGCTTTAGTCTCGATACATTTTTGATTAAAGGGTCGATGATTCGTTATCAGCCGCACTATATCTTTAGAGCATAAATTTCCCATGGTTGCACCTTTAAAACATTTATAACATGTGGTAAGCTTATAAGTTGTTCTTTGAGTTAAATAGCTAGATAAAAATGTATTGAGCCTGAGCCACATTAAGTTGGTGAATGAAATTTATAGAACATATTGTAAGAAATTGTATGGGGTTTGTATTTAAACCTAAGTTCAAAAGCATCTTAAGAGAGATGCGTCAGATGCGACACATCGAAAGCATCTAAAGTATCGAAGCATCTAAGTTTTAAGATGCGGTTAAGATGCGTTAAAAAATTAAATTGAATTATTGAGAAATACCTTCACTCCATTGCAGCCTTAAATACCTTTGATCTATAGAGACTTTTAAAACTAAAATACAAAATATATATGAATAATAGAAGAGAAAGCCAAGGAAGGAAGGTACTTTTATCGCCCATAAGTTTCGATCTATGGGGACCCAATTACAAAAAGCAGCGATTTGCCTTGTTTTAAGAAAACCGCGGCGTCGAATCAGCCGGAGAAATCCATATATATATAAGTTTCTTCTTTATTTTTTTGCCTTGTTAAAGATGCGGGTGTCGATGTCGCACATCTTATATATAAGCATCTTATTTTAAGATTTTAAACTTAGATTTAAACAAATGCATCCCTGGTTTGTAGAAGGACGTAGGCACGCTATTTGCTCGATAAGGATCGTAACGAGGGAGGCCGATGATTTATACCTTTATGTGCATGCTTAGACAGTATGGTTAGAGCCGCTTTGTTCAAAAAGGCTACTCGCTTGTGAATCTTGAATGCCGGACATACCCACGCTGATATATGTGTTTCGCTGATGAAGCAATGATTGTTCTTAATGATGTTTTAGCTATTTATAGATCTTAAGACACCTCTAATGCATGCCAAAGCTAGGTTTTTTTTTTCCGCAAAAGGTACGCTTGTATGGATTCCATCAGATTTGAGCGATAGCGCATGCTTTACTCCAAGGGGGATTCACCTTTGAGTGCCATACAAGATGCCTCAGTGATTCACAGGGGGGTTTTTTCAATCCATTTCCACATGTATATATTTGAGTTAGGGGGGTTTTGGCCACTACTTGGGGTAAATTTCTTATGGAAGGGGTCGAATTTGCATTTCAAAAAACCGTATATGGGGGTGTTTTGGGTCACCCTCTGCACGCACATGGCATACCCCCTTTTGTATAGGTGCATTGCCCAGGCTTTACTGACGAGCCTCAGGTGTGCTAATATCTAAGGGCTAATGTAGCTAATTTTAGATAATGTAAAGGTGTGCTAGTCTCAGGGCTTTGATTCCAGACAAAGTAAGCATTTTGTTTCATAGATTAGCAAGTACAGAAGGAAAGACATCTTCTAATATGTACATTCGTCCATCACCGTAAGGTACAAAATTTCAGGCAGTACTCCATTGTTTCTGCATCTAATATAGCGTGCCTTGTGATTCTTGGCATGCTCCCTCTTAGAAAGGTTTTATTAGGCTGCCTTAGTAATTCTTTCTCATAATACCAAAATATTCTTACAACTAGAAATTGCCCAACGTTGCTGGGCATTTCGTTGAGCATACATTTAAATTTAGAGGCAAAAAAGTTGAATGTTCACGCTCTGAATGCTGCATACCTTTGGCTTTAAAAGCTTTGGTTGTATTAATGTTTGTGGATTTCTTATAGGGTTAGTATTGATCAATGGTTATGTTCATGTTCGATTCATGAGGAGCAAAGTTAATGCTTAGGCGTTTTTTATGTGGACCATGGTGTATTTGCTCAAATTTTTTAGGGTTGTGCATGTACTTTCTACTCTTTGTATTTTAAACTTAGGGCTCTTGAATATTGTTCCTTGGGATATGCTTGGCTATCCCTGCGAGGTCCAAAGTTAGCCATAACAGAGTTAGACATGCATCAAGAGATACGAAGTAAAACGATGCCGATCACATGTGAAAATAAAATTCCTAACTACGTCGAAATCTGTGGTCTTAAGTCGAATCAACTCTGGTTGCAGTCGAGAAGGATAATAACTTATTTCTCCACAGTCAAAATGACTTGAGCCCAAACTTGGAAACTCGACATGGGACAACTGCCCTAGGACACCGGTTTAGATATCTAGATCTGACACTCTACATTATTGGTGCTAATTCAAAAATCTGCCGAGATGTTGTGGAAGTTCTTAAATTTCCTCTAAATACGATGCATCACCCTGCGATATAAAATTCACAATGATGCAGAAATATGAGCTTACGACAAGGTTATCATTATTAAGGCCAACACCTAATCTTCATTCATTATTAAATTATTACTCTTGTTCTCGCTAATATTGGGTTGCAAGTGGGGGAGAATTAAGACTATAACAACAAAAGAAGACATCTACGTAAGAACACGTATTAAAGCATGAGCTATATATATTATTATCGATCCACATATTAAGGATATAATAAGGACACATATTAAGAGACACACACCACATTTGCGAGACGTAAAATGTAGGTTAGGATCAATTCAGCGCGTCACCAAACACACCGTACACGCGGCATCATCATTTCTTTTAAGGAATGCTAAGAGATTGTTATGTCATCGTTGTCCCCCTGCTTTTACTCAACATTCCTCCATTCTACGCAACATTCTTGGGTTTTACCCATGCGATTCCTACGATTTCACTCCACATTCTTGATTTTTTACCGCCGTAATTGATCCTAACCTCCATTCACGTTAGAATGCTCTTCTTGTGGAGATTAGGCCTCCGGCCCCTATTGACTCCCGGAATCAACACAAGAAGAGCATTCTCAGATAATGCAATAATACATGAGAGCCAAGCAAACACTATGTTTGCGGTATATAGTGTAGTAATAGAAAGGGAGCATTTTAGGAGCAACAGTGGCGCGGTTCGGCGCGCAGCAATGTGTAGGCTGCTTAGAGCAGCTACCGGATTTGCATTTCTTGCAACCGCTGGGGTGGTATGGCAGATTTGCAATAATCGCTGCAGGAGATGCCCCATGGTTTGACGACACATTTAAGGTTGGAGAGGCAGGATTCCACGCCCATTTTGAGGCACACCACCATTAGCATCGCTAATATCGCCATCGCCATCGCCGCCATCGCCATCGCCACGCCATTCCTCATCTTTCCTCTTCCTTTTCCTTTTTCCTTTGCTTTCCTCCATTTCCCACCCCTCTCCTTATATACCTCCCCTCCACCCCCTCTCGTTTCGCCATGCATACTTCCTCACCGCGTCTTCCCTGTCTGAACTTTATATCCCATGTTTTTGACCTTTTAGCCTCCTAGCTACGTCCCTTGCCCTCATCCATTTGACTTTCTTCCCCCCTTCCATTTCACTAGATTGCCAAAACATTTTTATCCATTTTTGCCCACCTTATCCACACCCTTGCTTTGGATTGAGGAATTTGTCCACCTCGTCGACTTGTCTTTTGCTCTTCTTGTCGTTCTTCTTTGCAAAGGCCATCTGTCTTTATTCGAACAAGAAGAAAGGCCACGCAACTAGCCTTCTGGAGTTTTCGACATCGACTATCCGTTAGACTATTCCTTCTTTCTTACGCTTTGATTGACAAGTCTATCTTCGTAAGTTTACTGTAAACTATCAAACTTTTCTCATTCATTGAACGTGACACTTTCGCCATGTAAAAATTTCATGTCAATTGTTTTCTGAACATATGGACAATCTTGCTAGAGTTTTGACTGCTTTTCTTGATTTTGAATAAAACGTTGTTCTAAAAAATATATTTCTCCATGGAAAGTAGAGAAAACAACCAATCAATTATAATAAGAATTTCATATCTGTAGCTTTAACAAGCTGCATCTATATATTACTATCAAAGGTGTAACTGCCAAGCAAAATAATCAAGAGGTCCCTGATATCTATAATCACTCCATTCGCTCACTTGAAATGATAACTCACACCATTGATAATCAATTGTAGTTCCAACCAAGCTCTGCCCTCCCGTGTTTGTTAACAAACTTATTTCAAACATTTTTCGCCTCGAAAGCTCTAGGCAACCACTCTTTTTAATGCAGTGTTGGTGTGAAATTTATTTTTTCATCGTACTAAATTTTCCCAACTAATATCTAAGAAGTGCCATTTTTAAATTCCATAAATGGTAGGATCTCTCTAGACAGTTACAAGATCTATTAGACAATTCCTCTTACCTACATCTCTAGGATCCAATTCAAGCTTACTTGACTTTGTGCTCTAAGTGTGACGCTCCCCGAACATATACGATGCTCCCATCGTATAAATACGGAAAATTCTCCTCCCATGGCGACTCCTTCACCACAGAAAGGCCCTCCGTCTAACTCGGACCACTTGTGATGGGCAAGTGTCCGGATGAAGGACACGGAGGTGTCATTCATCCCATGCCTTCTATGGGAATCCTATATAGCGGAAGCGTACATACATGTTAGCACCTGGCAACAATACAAATAGATAATATGCCACCACGAAGGGTGGCTCATCCATCATCAATACGAACAACAACATAATACCTAAAATAGGAAATGCACCATAAATGAGGATTCTACCCTGGGCTCAGACTCAAAGGGGTCAACTGACAATCAGGGCCTCCCCGATCACAAATGACTAATCATGACAATGGCGCTATCGGCATAGAACAATGGCTAGGGTAGTACACTCCATCCGCCCCTCCTCTGCACACTTTGCAGATAGGCTGAAGCATGCTATGGCATGTTTCACAAGGCCCCCAAAAATAAACTACTATATTTAAGCAATAATAATTCATTTAAAAAAACATGGTATACGTGGTTTTTTATGCATGTCTTTTTTTGGTAGGAGAAAACCACACCTTGTAGTGGTTTATTGAAATGGATAGTGGTTTGTGATATGGTGTGACGCTCCAGGGATATACGCCATAAATACGTATATTTCCAGGTCCGTCACTATACAAGTCTATCTTCATAGCCTTGTATACCATAGATTGTGGCACTAGGGGGCATGACTAAGTTATTCATATAACTTAGCCAACCTTAGGTTAAGACCATTTTCCACGTGGCCTTAACCTATTGGGCACCCGCCACACGGACTTACCCTATTGGAGCCACGTGGCATAACATGTGAACCCTAACCTATAAAGGCCTAAACCCTAACCCTAGGCCTCTTTTCTGGATCCAACAATCTGGGAACCTTCCTCGGCCAGAATCTCCTTTTGAGAACCGCTTGTCTTGTGGCACAAGATAGCACCCAAGCAAGTCCCCAGAGCGCAACGCATCGCCAGGAGGGGAGCTACCAACACTTCGAGACCATGGAGATGCCAGGATTGGGAGGGAGTGCTCCTGGAGCAGGTACATAGAGTAGTGAGCTCTTAGTAGTTCATCTGGAAGTTAGCACTCCAGATGGGTTAGTATTTCGTATCTAGAGTAGAGACATCCTAGAAACCTTGTTGAACATCTTGAACCCTAATCAAGGAACCCTAACTGTAAGTTAGATATGTATGATTAGGTTAAGATGTTCTTATGATGATTATCATGTTATGATGCTATGTGATGTTGGTTGATCATGTTTGCTCCTCTTGTATTGGGAAGGGGGGTAGAGACCTAGTAGCCATTACGTAGTATGCTCCTAGTTAGATCCCTTAGTTCCTATTATATGCGGCCTGTGCATAAGAGCCCACCGGGCTATGGGGGCTATGATGTGACTCAGCACTACGCAACGGGGCTAGAGGCAATACGGAGGGAGGATCCCTGCTGAGCGTGGCTACTGGGGATCCCATAGCGGGCTAGGCCTATGGCCGGTCACTTTGTGTGGGCCGGGCATGGGTCTGACACCTCCTGGGGCAATGGTGTCGCCTTGCCTCTCAGGAGTTGCAAGTGTCGGCTTGGCTCCTGTTTTGGGGGGTTAAGTCGGGTACGAATCGTGTGTCGCCACGATTCTCTAGCCGCCCGTGGAATTTTTAGACCCTGGGAAGGGGAGATGCAACCCTTCCTGCCTCGACGGACCGGGGAGATGCAACCTGGAGTAGTCCCGATGGGTGATACCATGGCATTGCGTATCCGGAAGGCTAGAATCATGCCAGAGCCCGATCTAGCTCATCTGCAAGGTATGCACAGGAGGGGCGAATGGAGTGGTCAACCCTAGCCATTGTCTATAGCCAGCCCCGCCATTGTTATGACTCGGTCTGCTCTATCTTGAGGCTCAGCCAGTCAGTCATCTTCCGGCATATGATTATCTTCTCTGTGGTTATAGATATGTGGGATGAGCTACCCTTCAAGGTAGCATGATGTGTTGTATTGCTAGTTCTGACGTTGTTTATGCTTCCACTGTGATAGGAGCCCATAGGGAAAGGGCGTGCAAGACACCTTCGTGTTCCCTTCTCGCACTAGGATCACCCCAGAGTGCAGGATAGACGGAGGACCTGTGCGGTCGGAGGACCGGATGAGGGATTTCCTACGGAGTGCAGTGTTGTTTCCGTATGGGTACGGTACCTTTCAAGTACTTAGCATACCGTACCAGGGGTACGGTACGTACGGAATGAAAAATGAAATGTTTTGTGTTCAAATTTTTGGAGTTTTCAACACAAGTACGGTAAGTATTTTAAAGGTGCGGTACGTATTTTATAGGTATTTTATAGGTACTATAAGTATTTTACAAGTATTTTATAGGTACGGTGCGTATTTTATAAGTACGGTAACAACATTTTTTAACGTACTGGTTTTTTTTTCGGTACGTTAAAAGCTCAGAGGTACGTTACGAGGTATGATACGTAAAATACTTACAATATCGTACAGGTACGGTAAGTACGTAACAACACTGACAGAGTGTACGGTCGGGTGCCGTATATTTTGTAGGGAGCGTCACATATGGTTACCAATGTTGGTTATGAGTGCTATAGTGGTTTGTTAAAACTAGTTGTGGTTTATGAGATAATTGTATAATACTATATTGGTCCTTTGAAACTACTAGTAATTTTTTAAAACCACTCTCTAAATTGTGCATGTTTTGGGAGCTAGTTTTATTATGCTCAATCAATTCATGCCACTTATGTTTTCCTTGTTGGCATATTGATCCGTGAAAATAAATCATTTATGGTACTGTATATTTTGATTTTAAAATTGATTAAGCATAAAGAAGGCAAAGGAAATGGGCAAGTGGTGTGCATATTGGATCACATTAGGATAATTTAGATTATCATTTGAGAATCATCCAGTAGACAATCAGTATGTACCAACTTGGCAATTACATTCGTATATGTACCGCTTGCACGGTTAATCCCACGAACAAAAAGAATCTAATGAAATTGGGGACTTCGAAATATCAATATGCCTTATATTGCAATATAATACAACAATGGCATTATTCTTATGCAAGTTTACATATGGTGCCTTGTAAGGCTCCATAAAGGACAAAACATGTCCAAGACCTGTTTACAGATTAAGTTTTAGAAACAAAGCAGGGTTTGCAGCTTGGCTGCACCAAAAGTAATTTACTAAGATTAATAGACATTTAAATGTCAAAGATGACATATCCCAAGTTCTTGAATTCAAAAAATGGTCGAACAACTTCAGAATGTGCAACTCTAAAAGGTTAATTGTTCATGAAGCACAACTTGAGAGCGTGCCTTCCATCTATGGAAGTTCATAGCAGCCAGCACACAAAACTCTTCTGTCCAAGTATTTTAATACAAAAAGCTCCAGTAGCATCTCCATAATGATCAATTCAAATAACTCCATTTTTTCATCAAATAAATCCTTACAGTTCACCATCCATCATAGCAAAATTCAAGCGTAGCAGTTAAATACATGGAACTGTCTGTAAGAGATTCAAAAAGTATGTCCATTAATTCTAGAAATTTTACAAATCAAGAGCCATTTATCAAAAGCAAGTTTGAGAACCACCACCCGTAACTATGTCAAACACAATGCATGCACAAGACATGGTAATCCTAAGAATTGAAGCATGGAACAATTTTGATAGAGAGTTAGGGGAATAGAGCATATAATAAGTAGCAAATGTATTATTCTAAATAAAATAGTATTGTAACAATCTAATCAGGATAATACCCAATTAAGTTTAAAAATGTTTTCTACAAAACTTTGGTTGGAAAAAAAAGGTTTTAATCAAAATTAAGATTTTTATGAGAGGTTTTTTTTACCAAACCATTGTATGTAATATCTAAGTCACTAAAAATAGATAAAGAAGAGAACCACTAGGGAGAGAATGCCAATTGTTTTTGCGTTCATAACTTGAGCTACAAATGTCAGATTCATATGTTCTGGGGCCTTTTGGAAAGCTTATGTAGAGAGCTTTCCATTGACTTATGATTAGACCCAGATCTATCAAGATAAGTATCTGCTTTTTGTACGTGTCAATCTTGATACCTATTTGCAAAGTGCATGCCATATGCAGATTTGATGGTAATATAATTTTTATCATAACTTTTGAATCCAGACTCCTGTTTTTTATTGTGTTGGAAAGCTTTCTCTGGGATCTTTCTGATGATGTATGATATGCTCATATTTGGTTAAGTTTTCAGGCGAATTTGGTAGGGTTTCACACCCCACTAGTTGATTAATACATGATTTGCATAGCACCAAATCATACTCTCTGCCTAGTTGATCATTCTGGTCATGTTCTTTGTCCTGCATCATTGTAGTGCAGTAATAAGCTTTTATGAAGATATTGAAGAGGTACGTTATGATGGCCACGTTTTGTGTCAGAAAGAAAAAAATTGAAACTTTTTATTTTGGTGTGTTATATGTTATTCATGAACTTGCCAATGTTTCTTGAATTTTTATTTCTTTTTCAAAAAAAAAAAAAACAACGTCTTCAATAACACACCAAAACAAAAAGTTTCAAATTTTAGCAATAATATTAGCAATGGTGTTTCAAAGTCAGGGCACTTACACATGAGAAATTCTAAAATGCAATATTTCAGGGGTATGATATACCAACAGACGTATGTGAGCTAAGCAGCCATCAAGGATAAAACTTGCAATACAATCATGATATTTCTAAGTCATTCATAAAAACACAATTAACAGGCATCTCGACGAAGTTCCACAATAATGACATGATAATTCAAATTTTCACCTTTTTCAAAAAATGTTCTAATTTGGAACTTCTAGGTCTAAAAGAGCTGATAACCTCTCGTGAAATTCATTTTAAAAGTGCAGTGTAATGTTCATCTTCCACTCCAAATGTCGTTTGTGCATATTAACCTCCTCGGGGTTACACATGGTAAACCCACAAGCGGTGTTAGTCGTTATATATAGGTTTAACCACATGTGACCTTCTGCATCCAGGAGTCTACAATACACGATCCATTGGACTTGAAATTATGCCAACGAATCGCACATAGCCATTTAAACAACACACACAAGGTTATTACAAATTAAACCAACATGCTGGCTAGGGACTTCAAGGTCCCAAAGGGCTTACGAAACGTAAAACATTCTCGCAAATAATGAAGGATTCATGTTAGAAATAGGATGCGATTCGCTGGTGATTGCTGTCAGGATCGCTGCCGACCTTGCAAATCCAGGCCGGGGACCTTGCAGGGGATCCCCTCACAAGAGGGGAGAGTCCTGGACCCCGTGGGAGGCGGGATCCAAAAAAAGTTCCCAAGGCAGCCCCTTCCGGCGCCGTCCCGGGCCGCGACGCTAATGACCACCCTCCCGAGCCCGGTTCCCCTATCCGACCGTTGGATCCTCCGCTTCGGGGCCCCTCTTGGGAAGGCCCAAAGATTCCAGATCGGTCCGAGAACTTGTCAAACCCTTGAAGGCGCCCCCGGTCGGCCTTGTAGAAACCGCGCAGTGTTTTGTCGCTCGAAAGCACCTGGGAGGTTCGGAATGGCAATCGACCGCCAAGTCATCCGGAATGGCTTAAATTACCCTAGGGAGCAAGTTACAAGGTCGGTTTTACAAAGAAAGAAACACTCACGCCCTCCACAAGATCCAGGCATCCACATCCTAGGCCAATTGACTACGAGTGTGATGGATGGAGTGAGCTACTTTGGCTTTCTTGGAGGTTGGGTGGTCTTACGTACGAACTTGGTCCCCATGGCAATGTCGACGTTTCGAGTCCATTGGCAGAGCCAAATCAAGGGTTCCGGAGAGAGGAGGTCACCCGTCCGGCCCCTGTGGCCTTGGGAGAGGAAATTGGTCAAGCAACTTCCGGGGATCTTAGGGTCCCCTCTCTCAAGCCAACACCCCAACTCCCGTCAAGACACGCCGCAAGGTCTCGGCCAAATCGGTAAGGAGAGGGTTTCAAATGTAAACCCCCGGAGTTGCTAGGGTTCTAGAAGGGTTTACATTTTGGGGCCGAATCTTGGTCTTAATTCTGTATAGTTGGGACTCGTAGAAGTCGGGCCAAGAACGCTGAGCAAGGGAACCGACGAACATAGTTTGGGTCCATATCCTCCGATGTGGCAATTAGAAGTCGGGGGCTTTTGCAGGCAAGACATTCATAAATTCGTAATTAATGCATTGTACGAAAATAAATTCTGATTTTTGCCACCGGATTCCTAATTCATCTCCAAAGACCTACGGCCCAATTTTGAATTTTTGGAGAAGGTCTAGGTCAAAGGGTTAGCATTAGAACGCGGTCGGGCAAAGACGTTCGGCAACCGAGCCGCACCCTACCCCAAGTCAAACGAGGCCAAGACCTTGCGGGGATCCCTCACAAGAGGGGAGAGTCCGGACCCGGAGAGGCGAGGATCCAAAAGGTTGCCGAGGCAGCCCCTTCCTGGCAGCGCTCCCGGGCCCGCTGCGCTAATGACCAACCTCTCCGGGCCCGGTTCCCCTATCCCAGCCGTTGGATCCTCCGCTTCGGGGCCCCTCTTCGGGAAGGCCCAAAAGATTCCGGATCGAATGCCGTGCGTAGAACTTGTCAAACCATGGGCGTCCCGAGGTCCGCCTTGTAGAAACCGCCCAAAGATGTTTTGTCGCTTCGAACCGGGAGGCTCGGAATGGCAAATCGACCACGCCAAATCGTCCGGAATGGCGAAGTTACCCTAAAATACACATATCCAAAGAGACATGAATAACTTTCCTCACTGAAACTCCTGAATTAATGACACCTTGAAACCCATGCGCCATGTTTTGGCTCCGAAGCATGGCTAACTACTTCTAGATAAGCAGTGGCTTATCTAGGGCACACATCCGCTATGGCAGAACTATCGCATACAATAAATTTGAAATAGAGATAACTCAAAAAAGAGTGCAAGGAGTAGGTTTTTGTGATCATAAAAAACTGTGACATATCTTATATTATAATGTTATTGGGTAAGTATGTCGTCAACCAAACCCTAACCCTATTTTCGACATTTAGGGTTCTCATCTTATCTTATCTGCATGTTTCTAAGTAGGGTAAAATTTTATCGCAGAAGGCAAGATCCGGCCAAGAATGGAAGATACAGACCTATTTGCAACAGTAGATTTATGGATTAGATGCCTAATCTTGCAGATAGCGCGTTTGAGGAAGAAGCAGAACCGGATGCACAAACAGAATAGAAGATTTTCAGGCCGGATTTAGAGCTATCAAGGCCGGATTCGAGCAAGCAGGCAGTTCAAATGTAAGCTGGAAACTCGAAAAAGAGCAAGCAGGGTCTATTCTTCAGCTTAAAATGAATGTTTCAAAGTTGGACACAACGCTAGATTGGTAGTCAAAGCCAGGTTTGAAGCGTACAGGCTGGAAATAAGCCGGATCAGCTAAAGGGATAAACATTTGTCTGCAGAAATACCAGATACAAAAAACACTGTATGTTAGGGTTCTGTAGCACCGAAATTAAGAAATAAGCTGGCTAAGAAGACATAGAGCCGAAGATCATGGATTTTTAGAAAGTTTCAAGGATAAAAGAAAAGAACGATTTCATGGAATACAGTTTTCCCAGACAGATAGAGCAAAGAAAGGAAAAATAGTCTTTCCCTAATAATACTAGAAATGATCAGCTAAATAAAAAATATTGGGGAGACAAGGCTGATCTCTGGGATTGTGAGAGCTCCTGCTCAAGCTTCAGTTGCACCTTCAGTGCCAACGGCAGTTTTATTGTTTAACTACACTACTGCCATGCTGCAAGAAAAACCCAAAACCCAGCAGGTACGTTATTATATTCTGTTTAATTTGGTTTATTAGCTTGAAAAAGCCATGGCTAGAGCAAGTTATGAAAAGGCTTCAGAAACCTGAATGTCAAGATTTTGAGAAAAGGAATAGGTGATCTACATGCTTGCCAAAGTGGCAACAAGCCTAGGACAAGCTTCCTTACTCTTACTCTGTAATTCAATTATTTGCATGCAGGGCCAGATTTGCTGCATTCCATGCTTGGTCTCTGATCTATATGCTGGAAGAGGCACAAGGTATACTGCCCTCGGCAGATGAAACCATATTTTAAATTAGTCATAACCACCTGGGTATTGAGCCATGGCAATGGCAATGGCAGATGGTGTTCTAAAATTAATCATAACCACCTGGGTATTGAGCCATGGCAATGGCAATGGCAGATGGTGTTTACATCACACATGGCACAATGGAAAATAATAGAGATTGACTCTAAACTTCATATGGAAACATGTCTGCCAGCAATTTTTCTTTACCAAGCTTCAGGTTATATTATGTAGACTTGGAGATAATGTAATTACTCTTCTTTATTCAACCTATTTAGTTGTCTCTCAACTTGATATTTCATTCTTTGTTGGAATGTTAAGTAGGTTATGAAGGTTATCTCATTGGAAGGCAGCAAATTCTTGCTCATCTAATGGGATTTGTTAAGCAGGAATGATATAATCAGCTCAAGCTTATAAAATTTCAGACTGATTAAGTCATGTTTCCGACTAAGAATGAACATGAAGAGAATGTGTGCGAGGGTCATCTAGATGATTATGCATACGCTACATTGACACGTGCTATATTTGATTTTAGATTAAAATTTATATATGCTTCATCTAAAACGTTGTCATCTACTTCTTTATCTATTTGTCATATTTAATCTTTTGTGAGCTTATATGTGCAATAAAAAGAATCAATCGTGACTTCAATACACTGAACAATTACAAAAGGGTGCGATTTTTTTAGTAGACAAGATTTTTTATCTAATTCATAGCTTATATAGAAAAGTTCCAACGAGTGTTTTGTTTTCACATGTGGTCGGTTCTTAAATATAGTTAGACTATGACACATGGACGTTGTATGCTCTATGTGCTTTAGAAGGAAACCATTTAGATGGCACATTTATAACTCATAAAGAATCCAGTTCACTTGCTCTATATAATTGCTTACACATGATATAATTGCCTAACTCATACAATAATTCCATGAACACATACATGTGCTTTAAAGGGTATAGATTGAGACAATTAAGTTGCTCCAAAAACAAGATGTTTGCTCAGTCATAATTGGCTTTATTGAACGTGATAAGGACGGTCCCCACTTACGTTAAAACCTCTGTTCTAGAGATTTTACATATAAGCATAGTTCTCAAAATTTAACATGCTATAATACATGCAACACATTAATACCCCACTCTTGATGTACAATCACAGGAACGTCCACATCAATTTCCTATAGTTAATGCGACCCAAAGGTTTTGAGAGCCCTTAGGGACAACTTAAATTTAGAGTACCACAGTATTTGACAATAAATAATAATTTCTCTACGGATTTGCCTAATTATATTAGGTTTTATAAAATGAATGAAATGAAAGGGTTTCCACACACGTCTCAACTTATGCTTGTAAAGAACGCCAAGCACCATTACTAGTAAGATATAAGGAGAATAGCCATGTGACATATTAAGAGAACGGAGAGGGTGCAAGGCAATCAACACCCTCCCATTTTAATAAATAAGATGGCAAAAAATATTTCAAGTTTGAAAGCCGGAAATTCTTTAGCGTTAGGGTTAGGTTAGGCATTTTGAGTTCAGAGAGGCGGGAGAAGCTTCAGATGCATTTGGTTGAACGGCTGATCCACATCCTGTATAGTATTGAAGCTTGCGGGAAGCAATATAGGAGATGGATTTTTGGCCACAAGGGCTTATTCCAGTGCTTGGATTGAAAACAATGTGTAGCTTTCTGAAGGCATCTGTGATTTCGATTAAGGAAGAAAAAGAGCATCCACAGGTATCCATTATCTTTGCCCCAAATCTTAGCTGGAAGTTGATTGATTAATGCAAAAAAGGATCTGTGAAGAGCAGTATAATTGCCGACTGAAGCACAGAATTTTGAGTTCGAATTGATGCTCTGGTTATTTTATTCTCACGCTAGAGGGCCGGATATGATTGATTTTTTATTTTAAATCGTTGGAGGGCCTAATCCTTATAAAATTACTGCATCTATGCTATATAAATCTATAAGTTTGGTTTTGATGAATTTGGCACATTCTTGCCATGGCAGACCAGGTACCTTAAAACCATGATTCTTGTTATCTTTCTATTTGACTAGTATTCTTTACATGCGTTTGTTCTAAAAGAAGATATGGAAAAAGGCATTCGAATACAGAACATGGATCACCATGTTTTAGGATGAATGAAGGAGCAAAAGTTACTATGGATAATGCAGGTACGTAAATATAAATATCCAATGTATTATAATGAGAATTAATTCTTGTAGGTTGATAAAGATTGTGCAGTTCATGGTTCAGATGTGGTGAAAGTGATTAGTCAATGTATGTTTCTACATAACTCTATTTAGATTCATTTTCCAGTGTTTATAGAATATGAAGATTCCCTTCCTGCAATAATTACAGTGGATTGAATGCAAGAGAAGAAACCATGGCTGGATATGGCCATCTAATGTACAAGGGCGTCACTCTATGGTTTTTCTGGATCTCATGTTTTGCAGGAATAAGACAGTTGAATTTGTGTCTTCAAGTTTGCCTATGTGTCTTTTGATTGAAAGCTTCTATATACATCCACATATCCTTCTGTCCAGAGGAAAGGCACAGCATAGGGAACTGGCTCATCGAATTTACTATGGATTAAACTCCATCGAATGCTATAGTAGAATACTGTTGTCAAAGCCTTTAGACGTGGAATGCATCTCCTCAAATAAAGTAAGTCATTTTCTTCATATAGTTAAATGTGCACTAATCGTATCCAGAATGTGGGCATTTTGTGAATGATGGCACTTATTGTCTATGTCCCCTTGTTAGCAAGTTTGCTTAGTATTTAATGCAGACTTCTTCAGAGTGCAACTCAAGTTTTAAATCTAAAATTTGTGAGTTTGCAGTGAGAAAGAAAAATCATTTAATATCTGAAGCAAAGATTACCATTTAGCTCCTGACCAAGCAGACATTACTGGCTATAACCTAAAATACTATGCTCTGTTGCCTAGACTGGATCTATTTTCTAGTTCTCCAATTTCAAGATGGGTATTTTAATCTACAGCTAGAGTTTTGTACAAATGTGCCTGATAATCTGTGTTTTGACACTGCAGGGATCCTTATTCTGTGTTTTGACACTGCAGGGATCCTTATTCTGAATATAGCTAACGACAATTTCTGACAATATCCAGAAACACCACCTTCCTAACATTATCATGCATTTAACAGGCACTAGGCAATCGAGTAAAGACATCTAGCCAGGAAGGTCAGGTTGTTTGAGGCTTGAGGAAGCTCCTCTTATATATAAAACATCTTACATGACTCAGAACATCAACCATGCAATTGATGTGTCCTCCTTTTTGGTGAAATGTCTTGCATATGCACAAAATACCAACGACCGATAGTTACTAGGCCAACCCGGCTACATGCAATCAGGATAGAAGAAAATGTGGCCTTGTCTGGCTTTACGCCTTTGCTTTTCATATCTTTGAAGTAGGTCAATGCAAGCATTGCATCTCCATGCAGAGCATATATCCTGATCATTGCACTCTAGGATAAGGATAACGTAGTTTGATTTGGCAACTTCTTGAAAGTCTTCCCGGCATCTTCCAAACTCCCACATTTAGCATACATGTCAACAATGACAACACCCATAACAATATCGATGTTAAACCCAAGTTCAAAAACTTGATCACAAACGGATCTACCGATTCTAATGGCCCCTATATTGCCACATGCTTTTAGAATGTTTGATAATATGAGCTCATTTGGCATTATATCCATCTTTTGCATGTTTTCAAAACAAGCTAATGCAGAGAGTCCTTCACCATGTTGCGCATACCCTGCAATCATAGCAAGTTAATAAACATTTTGTGCGACTCCTCTAGCCTACTGCATTTTGCATACATATCTACAAGAGCACTTCCAATGATTGTATCTAATTTAATTCCATACTCTAAATTTTGTTGATGGATAAGCATGCCCTGCTCAAGGGCACTTATGGTGCCGCATGCTTTCGAGGCACTTGGGAATACAATTTCATCTGGTTGTACTCCCTCCTCTTGCGTCTTCTCAAAATAAATAGAATAGAATAGACTAGAGTTTCCTTTCGTTTTGAACCTTCCATGAAAATGCAACCACTGTTAAGGGTCTCTCACCCCCTCACCATACCATACACGAAGACATCAAGAGGATTCTTGAACTAGCTAATGACTTACTGTGGCATCCCCGAATAGCACATCCACATCTTCCATAGTCATAATATCCATCATAGCTTTATCTGTCCATGGGCATTGTCATCCCAAACTACCATACACGACCCACGAATTCGAAGAATGAAGTTGCCTTGAAAAATATAATCTCGAAGATTATGGCTCAATCAATGGCCTCCGGACAATGTCAAACCCACAAAGTTGAAGCCACCTTTAAAATATAAGAACAAATATTAGCGCACAAAATAAAGTTACATGGGTGATACTCCATGAAACGTGAAAACGCCCTAGGGCCACCCCTTTTGAAGCTACCCTGGAACCATGTACCAACACACATAGCATTATTAGTACAAATAAAACAAGAACGTGATAGAATCTCGTGAAATAAAGAAAAATAATGATTCGAATTCCCCCGAGTAAAAAGGCAACATTACTATTAGTTTTTATATAGAAAAATTAGAGTGGCGATGGAGCTCCAATGAAGATAAAATCTCAAAAGCATGTTATGCGGAACATTTCCCTAATCAGGCCCAAATGATCACAATATGAAATAAAGAATACCTTTAGCATCAATCCTTGTCTCAAGGTCAAACACAAGAAGGAAAAATATTGTGACGAGCATTAAAAAAGCCAAAGATGCCCAAAAACCAAGCCCAAGGGAGACCATGTCAAGAAGTACAAGATGATAGAATGAGAATGAGAATGATTTTTTATCGTCCACTGAACACATATGACAAGCATGGAAAAATAAACTAAAGGACTATGTTTCTCTTAAAAAATACAAGGAGAAAAATGAAGATAAGGAACAACAAAGGTGCAAGGGGACATCCTAAACAGAAGTGAGTAATGAACCGAGCCGGGACTTAATAAAATAGGTGTAAAGGAAAGTCAAGGAGACAATGTCGAACAAATATAGAGAAAGTATGAACAAGAGAATAGTCTCTGCCAACAGAAAAGCTAAATCCAGGCAGGGAGCAAAAGGCCTATATAACCACACTGAGAGGAAGCGAAAAACACAGACTGATAATTAAGTGAAGCCCATAAGACCATGTGAGACAAAGGAAAATAAGCAACCAGGAAAAGAGAAACGAAGAATGTGAAACATGAAAATAAAACGAATGAAAAATAAAATCTGCCAGGGTCGATTCTGAAGATCGAGGTCACGAATTCATGCCGTAACCTGAAACCTGAAAATGGACAAAGCCGTGTGGAACTGCAAAGCAGGTGTGCCGTCTACGGCACCTGCATTATTGGCTCCATTCAAATCCGTCGAGCACCTGCATTATTGCTTCATTCAAATTCCACAGCCCAAGAAAATACAGATATTTTTTGCCACAGCCAAAATTCCACAGCCAAATTCCACAGCCGAAGAATATACAGATGCTGGTGACGATGATGTTTCAATATTCGAATCCACAGCCGAAGAAAATACAGATATTGATTTGTTTATTTACTTATTTGTTTCGATGGTTGCAGAATCTGGTCCATTCGAAATGTATGCAAAAATCTTATGTTGAGAATTGTGCAGTTTGTCAATTGTCTTGTTGACTCTAGCTGCTGATTTGAACCACAAATTGCACCCAATGCCAACCATAGGATTATCAGTGCTAATTAAAACGATGCTTGCTATAAATTCCATCCACCCGTTACAAATTGCAAGCTGTCAACGTTGTAATAAATGCAGCCAGCAGATTTTTAGCTTGATATTTATCTTCATTGAAACCACTAGAACCAGCAGATTAACTTACTTTTCTTCATTGAAGCCACACCAAGTCTTCACAGTCAAGGCGTGTTGAATAGGGCAGGCAACGTGGTATAAACGTTGTATAAATTTGATAAGTTAGTTTTGTTTGAGCCAGCAGATTTTTATCTTGACAAGCCCAAACTCCTAGACACATTAGAATAGCCACACAACTGGACGAATTTCAAAATTGAAGCTCCTAAGAAAGTATTAAATATTAATACAAGAGCTTTAAAGATTCTTACACCAAATCCAGCAAGCCAAGCTAGCAGCAGAAAATGGATAGAATTTTGCTATTTTTGTTCTTCCTTGTAGCGCTGTGTTGTAAGTGCGGGGCACAAAATGATGACGATGTTGATGCTCTCTTGAGTTTCAAACATCGTGTGGATCTAAATAATACATTATCAGATTGGACTGCACAGAATAGCAGTTTAATGTGCAAATGGAGAGGAATCACTTGTTATTCCTCCTCTAGACAGGTCCAGGCCATACATCTTCGTTATTCTGGTTATAAAAATGATCTTTATGGAGCACTTGGTGGTGAATTATGCAAATGCATGTTAAGGTTATAAACTAGATAAACCCAGAGAACTGTAAACAACCACAGAATGAACAAGGCGCAGATGTAGACAGATAGAAGCTTGTTCATTCATCCGTCCAGAGTTCTCTTTTATAGAAGCAAGAGAATCTCCAATGAATACAAAGAAGTTGAGTCCATTTATGGCTCAGAAACTAAACATAGAAATAGAACAAGAACAATAAATAAAAAGTGGTTGAACGGGTGGAATCCGAGATTCCTGCTGAGTGGATTCTGTGACTTGATTATCCAACACCCCCCCTCAAGTCACAGGAGTTGGTGGAAGTAATCCCATGGCTAGCAGAATCTGCTCAAACTTGGGTTTAGCTAATGCCTTGGTCAGAATATCAGCTAACATGTCGGAAGTAGGACAATGCTTCAACTGTAAAATACCTTGACTGACAAGATCCCGAACAACATGATATTTGATGTCGATGTGCTTCATTCTTTGATGCATAACCGGATTATGGGAGATTGCCAAGGCCCCATTGTCCGTGGTGCATCAACATACTAGACCGCCGCTGATATGTAATTCCGTGAGCTGCTGCCAGCCAGATTGCCTCGCTTCCAAAGACGAGCAAGTGCTACATACTCCGCCTCCGGGTAGATTGTGCCACATTTCATTTTTGAGCTACTCCAACTTATGGGTGCTCCAGCCAACACAAACAAGTACCCCCGGCGGGATTTTCTGTCATGATGAGAACCTGCCCAATCGTAATCGAGTATGCAATGATCTCACGATTCCCAGTTGCATGGTAGTGAATGCCATGATGAAGACTTCCTTGCATATCATAGACATCGCTTCGAGATTGACAATGGGTTTGCTTGGGATTAATAAGAACCGGCCGAAGCTACAGACCGAAATGCAAGGTCGACGAGGGGAGGTGGCTGCAAAATTCAAGGTTCCAATGATGTTCCTATACTGTTTTGCAAGAGATTGATATTGAGAGGAGCATGCTCGATCATCTGGGAGCAGAATGAGACCAAATTCTAAGGGTGTGTAAATAGGATTACAGGACAACATGGAGGTATCGGCAAGTAGTTTGGCAAGATATTTGGATTGAGTAAGAGACATGGTGCCAGCAGTTTGATTGTAGTTAATCTCAAGACCTAGAAAGTAATGAACTGAACCTAAGTCCTTCATGCGGAATTCATGACAGAGCTGATGTTTCAATGTCTCAAGGTCTTTTTGGGTGGCAGCTACTATTAGCAGATCATCCACATAGCATAAAAGAATGAGTGGATGTGGTTCAAAACGAAAATAGACACTAGGATCAGCAAAGGCTTGGTTGGAAATGGAGATTAAGAAGAGCAGAATGAAGTCGCTCATACCATGCACGAGGAGCTTGTCGAGACCATATAAGGCTTTGTGGAGCTTGCATAATGCTTTCTTGAGCGTACCCTTGAACAAATCCTTCTTCAGTTGTTCTAGGTACACATCTTCCCTGCAAACTTCCATGAAGAAAAGCATTTGTTACATCCATTTGATGGACAAAGTAATGATTGATTGTGGCATGTGCCAAGATAGTTCTCGATAGAGACCATTCCGCAATCAAGCAAATGTCTCATCAAAGTCAACTCCAGGAATTTGAGTGAAGCCTCTGGCAACAAATCTGGCTTTATACCTTTCAACTGATCCATCACTGTTATATTTCAGTTTGTATACCCATTTCGAGCCAACAATAGAGTGATTTGGAGGTCTTGGAACCAAGCTCCAAGTTCCTGCTTGTAAAATTGAGTCATACTTTGTTGCATGGCAAGAAGCCAATGAGATCTTTTCTCGCACTAGTGACAGCATCATGATAGGATAATGGTTCATTTGGAGAATCAATGATAGTAAGACTATAGTCTTTGCTCCAGACTGGAAGGCGTTTGGTCCGAATGGGTCTGGCTTGAATATTAGATTCAGATGGCAAAGCAGAGGATGTGTCTTGAGAGGGTTCAAGTGGTTCAAGTACATCGGATTGATGTTGTAGGCTATCAGGCATAGACTGCGATTCGATGGGCTGAGTTTCAGCAGAATCAAGTGGCCGAAGTTTCGTGATAGTAGGAATATCGTAGATAGATCGTGACTCAATATCCGAAAGGACAACAAAGGTTGGTGATGACTCAGGGCCGTGGACACAATCTGAAAAGCAGATTCATGCTCATTGAAGGAAACATGACAACTTATAATCAGAGTTTGGGATTGAAGATCTAGAAGTCTATAGGCTTTTCTATTCAAACAATAGCCTATAAAATGCATTCTTTTGTTTTTGGGGCCATTTTGGATTTTCTACCAGTATGCATGAGAGGAAATGCTTTACAGCCAAAGACACGAAGGTGATTCACAGAAATAGGCTGACCTGACCATAATTCTTCGAATTTGATGCTCAATGCCACTATGAGGTGCTCTTCTGGTTGATATACGCCGCAAAGAAGAATTGCTTCTCCCCAATACTTGACAGGTACGTTCATGGCTGTTAGGAGTGTTCTAGCCATCTCCACCAAGGTTCTGTTTGCTCTCTCAACTCTCCCATTTTGCTCAGGAGAGTAAGGCGAAGTAATTTGGTGTTGTATCCCCTGCTCAGAACAATAGGTTGCAAATTTGTTGGAGCAGAACTCTCCTCCACCATCAGTGCGAAAAGAGATCACTTTCTTTCCTGTAAATCTTTCAAACTCCACTTGAAATGCCACAAATTGGTCAAAGGCTTCAGATTTGGATCTCAGCAAATAGACAAACATTTTTCTTGTATGATCATCAAGAAACATGAGGATATAACGAGCACCACTTACAGTTGTTGGCTGAATGGGGCCGCAAATGTCACCATGGATCAGTTCTAGGATTTGAGAGGCATGTGAATCAGAGGATGGAAAATGTACTCTGGTGGTTTTACTCATGAGGCAGGCATTACAAGGAGCTGTGGCATGAACAGTGGGTCTTAACCCCTTCTTTGTGACAATATGATGAAGACGGGCTGGAGAGATATGGCCAAATCTGTAATGCCAAATGGAATGCTTAGAAGGAGGAGCAATTACCAAATTAGTTTGTTCAACCATGGAGGTGCCATCTTCAATTTGATAGAGATTTCCAGACCGAATTGCAAAGGAGCAAGATATCTCTTTTCTTGTTGGCCACATGACAAAGATTTGATGTAAACACAACCTTCACCAAAGATCTCATATCTTACTAACAGAGAGCAGATTTTTGTGGAGGCCAGAACATGCAAGACATCGCTGACAAGCTTGATGCAACCGGATTGAAGTGGAATTGCAACAGTTCCAGATGCTACAGCAGATTGATGATGATTGTCACCCATCAATACTGATCGATGACTAGAGAAGGGACTGTAGGAAATGAAATTTGATCGATTTGGGGACATATGGCTTGTGGCTCCAGAATCCAAATACCAAGTAGGATCTGCAGGATAAAGATCATCAGTCATGGCTGTGCAAAGAAAATCTTGTACCATGTTGTTTTGCTCAATAACTGGAGGTCGAGTTTGCCCAATTGTTGGTGATGGAATAGGTGCTGGAGCTCTGCATTCTTTTGCAAGATGTCCTCCCTTCTGGCATCTGTAACAAGTGATCTTGGTCCTATCCAATTTTGGCTTCCTGGTATCTTTCTTTTCATTTGTCTTGAGATCAGCAAGCATGAGGGAATCAGTCCCCTTTGATGGATTCATTTATTGCTGACGAAGAGCTTCATTCTTGACCCGATCTAATGCTGTATCAAAAGTGTAATCATCCAATCTTCCTTCAAGATTTATGGCCAACCCTTCAAATGCTTTGGGCAAGCTGTTCAATAACATACACACTTTTTCATCTTCTGTTATTGGCACTCCAGTTGCACATAGATCATCCAACATGTCCTTCATCTGACAGACATGCTCCATGACGTCTCCTCCCTCAGCAAGATGAAGTTCATAGAGACGTTTTCTCAACACAAGCCTGTTGCCAGCACTTGTAGACTCATAATGATGAAGGAGAATCTTCCACATCTCCTTTGCACGCTTGGCTCCCTTGACAAGCCTTTGCGAGTATCATCCAAACTAGTTGAAATGATCAATCTAGCCTTCCTATCTTTTCAAGAAAATCAGCCCGAGGAGGGATGTCAATCATAACCTCAATGGTCGGTTCAGACCTTCGTGAGCTTGTCGGGCAGAGAAGCAGAAGTCCGGATTCACAAATTTCCCAAAGCCGTTTGTCCTCAAGAATCATTTGCATGCGCCATTTCCACATTTGGAAGTTTTGCCGCTGAAGCGAGGGAATCAAACGCCATTCAAGAGGGCGAGATGGTAGCAGAGCTTGCATCCATGATGCTTTGCAAGGAAATTTTTTTTTTTAATAAGGAGAGAGACACAAATGAAACAAGAAAGCAGAAGTTCTTGACAAGAACGAAGAACAAAAAATCAGATGGCTTACTTAAGGCGCTTAGAAGCTTGTGTGTGTGGGCCCATAACCCGTTAAGGTTATAAACTAGATAAACCCAGAGAACTGTAAACAACCACAGAATGAACAAGGCGCAGATGTAGACAGATAGAAGCTTGTTCATTCATCCGTCCAGAGTTCTCTTTTATAGAAGCAAGAGAATCTCCAATGAATACAAAGAAGTTGAGTCCATTTATGGCTCAGAAACTAAACATAGAAATAGAACAAGAACAATAAATAAGAAGTGGTTGAACGGGTGGAATCCGAGATTCCTGCTGAGTGGATTCTGTGACTTGATTATCCAACAATGCAGAGGTCTGCAGAATTTGACAATAAGCTCATATCTGAATGGCTCGATTGATGCATGTTTTGGCTCACTCTCTGCTCTTACCCTCTTGGATCTCAGCATAAATAAATTGAGTGGCGACATTCCAAGTGAGTTGGGCAACTGTTCTGCTCTCCAATATTTGGATCTCAGCTACAATCAATTGAATGGCCACATTCCAAGGGAGCTGGGCAACTGTTCTGCTCTCAGCCATTTGTATCTCGGACACAATCAATTGAGTGGCGAGATTCCAAAGGAGCTGGGCAACTGTTCTGCTCTCCAATATTTGCATCTCGGGTCTAATCAATTGAATGGCCACATTCCAAGGGAGTCCGGGCAACTGCTTCGCTTCCAATATTTGGATCTCAGCTAAAATCAATTGAGTGGCCACATTCCAAGGGAGCTGGGCAACTGTTCTGCTCTCCAAATTTTGAATCTCGACGCCAATCAATTGAGTGGCGAGATTCCAAAGGAGCTGGGCAACTGTTTTGCTCTCCAATATTTGCTTATCATGTATAATCAATTGAGTGGCCACATTCCAAGGGAGCTAGGCCACTGTTCTGCTCTCCAAATTTTGAGCCTCGACGCCAATCAATTGAGTGGCCACATTCCAATGGAGCTGTGCAACTGTTCTGCACTCAAATATTTGGAACTCACGACTAATCAATTGAGTGGCCACATTCCAAGGGAGCTGGGCAACTGTTCTGCTCTCCAGAAATTGGATCTCAGCTACAATCAATTGAGTGGCGAGATTCCAAGGGAGCTGGGCAACTGTTCTACTCTCCAATCTTTAGATCTGAGCTTTAATCGGAATCAAAACAATAGTGGGCTCACAGGTAGTATACCAGAGGAGCTAGGTAAGTTATCTACTCTTAGGTACTTAGATCTGCAAAGCAATAACTTATCGGGAAACATCCCAAACGGATTGTTCGCCAATTGTTCTACTACTATTCTGGGGCTGGGACACCTAGATCTAAGTGACAATAACTTGAGAGGAAAAATTCCCAAGGAGTTGGGTAACTGCCGGGCTCTGACGCTTCTACGTTTATCCTATAACAGTTTGACTGGTATGCTAAATGAGCTTGCAAATCTCTCGTCTCTCACTCTTCTGGACCTCTCAAACAATAGTTTGACAGGTAATATTTCAGAGTTGTGCAACTGGGACGATATTTTCTACCTCAACCTGGCATACACTAATCTAGAAGGCACAATTCCTCAATGTATTGGTACTTTCAGGAGCATGGCAATTTTAGATTTGTCAAACAATAAACTTACAGGCAGCCTTCCTGGAGATCTCAGAGGACTTAGCATGTTTCGAAATGCCAGTTCTTGGCAGTATAATGGTGATGATTATGGAAGGACTTATATAAGATGGAAGGGTACAATTTACGAATTTAATGACATAGTAGAGAATAAAAGAACATCATTTGATGTGTCCAACAATAAGTTGAATGGACCCATTCCATGGCAATTTGGTGATCTTCCAATTCTCAAGCAACTGAACTTATCACGTAACTGCTTTAGCGGAGAGATTCCTCCCCAATTAGGAAATTGTACAGCATTGGAGTCGTTGGATCTTTCGTGGAATAACTTAACTGGTACAATCCCGTCAAAGTTATGCAGCAACGGCAACCTCAGTCTATATAATGTGTCTCACAACAACTTAAGTGGAGCTATTCCAATAGGTGGTCACTGTGACACCTTTGGAGCATCTTCATTTGAAGGAAATCCGCAACTGTGTGGTCGGCCTTTATCACCATGTAAAACAACAGCAAATCCAAATAGTATGACACCAAAAACTGGAGACGGTTTAGCAAGGGAGAAACAAGATTGGAATAGCTGGTTAAAAGAATATCTTGGAAACCCTGGGTACTTTATTGGAGCTTGTTCAGGCCTCCTATTGGGCATAATATGTGCTTTAAAAGTGTAAAACAAGCTTATCATTCCAATTCAAAGCCTACTTTTATGGATTGCCCAAAAAGATTGCATTGCCCATTAAATTGAGCAGCATGGATGCATTATAACCTAAAGCAAGTATATATGTACATAAAGTTTATTTAAAAAATAGAAAGAGATGACGCATCTAAAGTTTATGGGCATTTTTTGAAGATAACCATTTGTTCTATTTTTGTCACCCACAAATTAAAGTCAAGCATAGTTTTAATTAGGAATCCTCTAAATCAAATTTTTGCTCCATCAATGTGGCAGGGCATGAGATGGTTGTGTAGTCTATGGCATCGATTCTTCATTCACTTTGTGTACTGGAAGTATCACGCAGCTTTAAAATAGGAGTAATTTATTTTGTCATTGTATTGTGGTTATATTGTTTTGTATTTGCGGTTTGAATGGGGAGACATAATCCATTTTATTTTGTGCAGTGCGTCCTTGATATAATAATGGATTCTAGTTTCTGCTCTTTCCCATATAACTTATAGTGCATTCCCAGTCATCTAATTTTCCATATTATAAACTTATTGCCTTTAGAACCCATCTAGAAAATAGTTGCAAGCACAACCCACAACGCATTAGCATCTTAGTTTTCTTCAATAAAGATGTTTGTTAGAAGATAAAACATAATAAAATTGTAGTTTAGATTTTACAATTTATTTAAGTACATATTGAAGGTCAAGACAATCTTAGCTAGAGAGAGGAAAGAGAAGCATTAAGTTAAAGATAAGTTATCCTTGTTCTTACCAAAGGGGAAATCAATGTGGAACTTGCAAATCGTCGGGGCTCGATCGTTAGAACATAGTCGTCATTTTCCAAAGACCATTTAGATTTCGAGATCCGACTGGGCAATCAAAACCTGTTATTGTTTTTGTAAATATTGCAAAAATTAAATAGTTTATGATTTTGCAATTAAATAGTCCGCTCAATATTGTCAAGGAGTAGCCAAGATGAGAATATGGACATTGCGCCAAAGCTTGATCTTTTGATTCTTGGGCTATGGTGTTACAAACACTTACCCATGATCTTGAAACTCAAGATCATGATTTTGAAACTCAAGAGAGCATCAACATCGCCATCATTTTGTGCCCCACACTTACAACACATGTTTGTTAAGGAAGAACATAATAAACAAAGAAAATTCTATCCATTTTCTACATATTGCTTGGTTGGCTCACTGGATTTGGTGTAAGAATCTTTAAAGCTCTTGTATTAATATTTAATACTTTCTTAGGAGCTTCAATTTTGAAATTCGTCCAGTTGTGTGGCTATTCTATGTGTCTAGGAGTTTGGGCTTGTCAAGATAAAAATCTGCTGGCTACAAACAAAACTAACTTATCAAATTTATACAACGTTTATACCACGTTGCCTTCCCTATTCAACACGCCTTGATTGTGAAGACTTGGTGTGGTTTCAATGAAGATAAGTATCTGCTGGTTCTAGTGGTTTCAATGAAGATAAATATCAAGAACGCATTGTGGTTATAAAACTTAACTGGTACAATCCCGTCAAAGTTATGCAGCAACGGCAACCTCAGTCTATATAATGTGTCTCACAACAACTTAAGTGGAGCTATTCCAATAGGTGGTCACTGTGACACCTTTGGAGCATCTTCATTTGAAGGAAATCCGCAACTGTGTGGTCGGCCTTTATCACCATGTAAAACAACAGCAAATCCAAATAGTATGACACCACGTTGCCTTCCCTATTCAACACGCCTTGATTGTGAAGACTTGGTGTGGTTTCAATGAAGATAAGTATCTGCTGGTTCTAGTGGTTTCAATGAAGATAAATGATGTATTCTTGGGAATGGCAAAGTAGTTGGAGACTCGATAGAGGCGAGCAAAAATTAGAAGAGTCAGTTCGGAAGCCCAAAACTGGAAGCCCAAAAACTGTTTGAAAAATATGACTGGAGCAATAAAAAAAGTCCTTAGTTGCAAATCGCTGGATCGAAACTATCCCTAGTTAGTTTGGGAAGGAGAAATTTCATCACCTTGAAATTTGTATAGGAAATTTCGAGCGAGCACTGGGCGGCCACTAAGCCGAAATTTCCTTCAAATTTCAACGGTGGAGTGAAATTCTCCCGAAATTTTACTCACCTTAAAATTTAGGCCGCCCTTGAGCTCGATGCAGCCGAACTGTGTGTTTCTTGAACTTGTGAAGACCGTTCTTGATCTTTGATGCAATCGAAACCTTATTCAAGTCGTTCTTGAACTCTATCTATGACAGCCTGTAAGAAGCCTTTATGGAAAAATTGTTGCTCATGCCATCAATGCCAAACCTAGGGATGCAAACGCCATAGCCGTGGATAGAAGCCAGCCGAACAGAAAGAAGACAAGGGAAGAAGCAGAGAAAGCGGTAATGAGCAGAAATAGGATGAGGCAGGGCTGCGGCCGAATAGGGTAGCAGCGGCGCCAAAAAAATGCCTAGAGAGTTTCAACCGTGTTTTTCTAATGTAAAAACGGGTCGAATAAGGCCGAAATTTCAAGGTGAGTAAAATTTCTCGAGCCAATAAAGTGGGACGCTAGGCGCCAGGCGTGAGTAGAGAAGCTAGGCGCATATAGGCTAGATAGGAAAGGCTCAAGAAAAAACTTATGGATCCAAACATGAGCATCATTGAAAAGGAGTCAAAGAAAACACCGAGAGCGTTATCGGAATATCCCGAGATAATTGCACCCCAAGACACAACATCTCGATAAGATAATTTTCCAAAAGCTTTCATGATTCCTCCAAAGTCCAAACTCCCACATTTTGCATACATATCAATGATAGCTCTACCTATAACAACATTCCTACAAACTCCTACATTTTGCATACATATCAATAATAGCTCTACCTATAACAACATTCAACTGAAGGTTGCATTTTAAAATCTGGCCATAGATAAACCTGCCCTGGCCTATAATTCTCATGCTGCTACATGCTTTCAATGTTCTCAAAAAAATAACTTCATTTGGCTCAATTCATGCAGCTTGCATCCTAGCAAAACATTCCATGGCCAACATATCTTCACCATGTCGGACTAATCCTTAATCATTGCAACCAAGAAATGACATTACGATCGAACAATGCGTAAAAGACTTGGCACGATTCCTCCAAACTACCACATTTTGCATACATGTCAACTAGGCTACTGCCAAATAGTACATCTAATTCTATACCACTTTTGACAATTTCAAAATGAGCACGTCTTCCTTTCTTAATGTCACAGTGCATGCTTTCAAGAAAATGACATAAACATGCCAGTTTCATTTTACACCTAGTGATTGCATTTGGGTATACAATTGCATGGCGTTTCACAATCTCCAAGATTAGCGTGGCCAAGAAAAATTGTGAAGAGGACATAAGAAAGAGGAAGAAGGTGGAAGGAAACAAAGAGAAGTATAGTAAAGTCCATATGAAGAAGGATGTAATCAACTGTGGAATTAGAAGGGTCACTTATGCATGTCATGGAGGATGGTGAACGATAATGCTTGTGGAATACAAGTTTCACAGTTAAGTTTCTAAACTTACATATAGCACAAACATCATGGATATATGTAAGGTAGAAAACCCAGCCCAGAAGCAAGTGTGTTAGTGACAAGTTCAGATGTTTCCTGGGGCTTTTGGATGTTTGCTGGATGTTCTAAATTAGGAGTTCTTTGTATGTTCAACATATTCAGATAGGTATAAGTAAATATAGATATAAGTAATGTCCAATTGAATACTAATTTTGATTCACTTAGTGGTTGACTTCATGCAATAATGGTACCTCTATGCAGCATTGACCTTCATCTTGCAGTTGTCCACCTTACTATTTACATTACTATTTAATGCATCCTTAACTTCTAAGCTGCACATTCAGTACTTGTGGATCTTTATTTTGAGGTGATAGTCACATTAAATGGTCTGCATGAGGCATCCACTTAAATTCCTTATGCATTCACATATTCTTTGTTTTTCTATAAATGAACAAAGTTACTTGACCATTTAACACAATCATTTTTTGGACTGTTCTATAAAAGTATCAGCATTGTGAGACATGCTTTTTTTTTAACTTTTGGTTTTTGCATTACTAAATTCCCTCTTATGCATTTCCCTAAGTTTCCTTTATTGTCACCATGTTAAAGACCAACTGTTAGTCCTGCAGGCCTCCCGTACGTGACTATTCATGCATACGAGGGAAGTCAAGCTCAAGGATCCACGCATGTGCACGGGTCAAGGTCTAAGGCCCAAAGAAGACCCCGCAGGACCACGCTGGGGCCAAAGCCTGGGGCACCGTTAAGCAAGAGGCCGCCAGAACAAGTGGACGGCCACCGCCACCGGCGTCGGGCTGATTCTAGGCACTTCCGAGAGGCACGCCAACATTCCCTGAATCGCTCCTTCCGTGAGTCGGCCTGCCGATCGGCCCAGTGTTATATTGGGCCAAAGGCCATTGTACTATATATATGAGTAGAGCTAGCACATGAGTTTTAGATGAGTTTTGAGTCTTGTCTCTCTTGATCTTCTCTCGACAGAGAGCTCATGTATGTTCATCATTGATATCAAGGAAGCTTATCATTTTCCTCTCATTGTTCTCTTTGTTCCTCTTTTCTTCTTCTTGTTCTTTTTCTTGCAAATCCCGTATTGACATAGTCCCCCTGGGATTCTCTGTTAGATCAAGGGTCTTCACGAGGGGTTGTCTTGCGTGGGTTCGGGAACCTGCACCCCAAACATCGCCCGGCTGGTCTTCGCGATTCGATCCTCATTTCTTCGTCGCCATGTCCGTCCAAACTTCACGCCGAAGAACTCTTTCGATTCTCAAGGCATCATCGGCAGGCGACATCGCCCGAAGGAAAGGCGTTACAGCGACATGTATGGATCGACAAAGGACATTGAGGCCCCACATTGGTCTCGAGGCCGGTCGAGCCACCACCCCTGATGTCTGTCACCGTCCAGGTTCCCGCCCCAGCGTGCAAACATTGCTCGCGGCCTTAGTCACCTCATCACCGGGAGCCCTATCGAGCTCAACCTTCTCAACCTTACTTTCCTTACCCGATCATGCCTACATTCACATCACTCTTCCGGGCCATATGCCTCTTCCTTCACAACCATCATCCTCCCAGGGGTAGGCGGGGATATCCACATGTCTCTTTTAAGCCTACCCGGAATTTCCTTTTCCACATTTCCCCACCACTCTTCCCTCAAGCAACCTTACCGACCTCAAAACCAATGCTCGGGCACCTTGAAGACCTCCACCGCTAGCTACCCCTTCATCGGGGGTCTTCCTCCGACCATACCACACCAACTCCACCTCATTATCTCACTATACCGTTCTTCCCGCTCCAGCCCAACACCTTTACCTCTTTTTTTCGACCCTTAAGCTGACTTATCCCACCTTTGGCAACAATGAAAGGCAAACCATTAGACCAAAGTGCTTCGCCCACATGGAAGGAATTTGAGGCTCGCTGTCTGAATGGTCATGCGCAACCTCAACTGAAATTTCCACATTTTTCCACCACACTGCTGCGGTTCTCATCAATGGCTCATGTCCAACAAAAGCCACCGGAAACAAGATTGGTCGGAAATGAGAACTTTTCTCACTATGGGACCACACGAATGATGATCGGCTTCATCTCAAGCAACTCAATGACCTTCAACAAGAGCCCACTCTGAAGTCCCGCAGGGGATTTTGCGGTCGACTTTCACATTCTCGCCAGCAAGCTCAAAGCGAGAGTACCCCACCACGAGCCGATCTTGGTCTGGTTTCTCCAGGACTTCCTCCAGCCTATCCGACTCATGATCGAATACACTACCAAGACTTTGGAGCAGGCTATCGATCTTGTCAATCACTCTGTCAATATTTCCTCCCGTGGCGGGCTCTTCGGAGCTCCCTTTCATTTCACCCGTCATGGTTCCCCGCATCGCTTGTTCAACCTCAACACGCCAATCAATCAAGCAATGATCTGGTGCCATATCGCAAATATCAAGGCCACTTGGGCTTAATGAATGCAACTCCACCAATGGCCCTCATTGTAAAAGATGCAACATGTGCAATCATGCCACCAAGAGTGCACTTTCGCATCATCCTACACCTTCCGCAACAAGATGGTTTATCAGGTGCACCACCACCTCAAAGACCAATCGCGAAATATCGCAGCCACCACCTGCAGCGAACCCAATCAACTCTATCAGCAACAGAGCAACAACGGGACCCAACACACGCCCTCCTTTCCTCCTTGAAGCTCGGTGTTATCACCGCTACAAGAATGGGGTCATACCACCACGGCGTGTCCTCAACTTCCACAAGTTCGGTGCAGCTTCCCCGGCACAAATAAGACCACATCGGTCTGCCTCCACGGCTTACCAACTCGGATTGCTAATGGCAAACAAGGCCCGCGCCCCGTTCTTCGGAAGCCTGTTCGCCTCAGCAGCAATCACGCTTATCAACCAGCTCCGCCAATCAACCTCGATGGATCAACAAGCACGGGAAGAAATTTTTCGCTCTTAATCCTCCAGTCCGACCATCAAATTGGGTTGGTTTGGTTTCACGCTGCCGAACCGCCACGCCCCTTAACCATTATTCCTAATGGCACGCCTTTACCTGCCTTTTTGCCGACACCATTCCTCATGACGAAGCAAAAAGGTTCACTTTGCACCTGACTTGGAGAAACTCATGCCGCATATTATGCCTAAAGTTCGCCAAAGCATTTTGAACCTCATGCAAGGCTGGCGAAGGCCGCGTTGGCTAATGTTCATGCCACCACTAGAGCTCAACAAAGACAAGAAGCACCTTCCACGTCTCAACCTCCACGCTCTGTGACATATCCAAATATCGCTATCAGAGGTTGACCTACTCAAAGAAGTTTCTTTAACGCTTTACCACGAGACCCCCTTTTGTAGATCCAGTAGATCCTTTTTTCTCATGTCCATCCGAACTCCAAGAGGAGCTAGCCAAAATCAAAATTCCTTTAAGCTTGGCCACAATTTTAAAACTCGGGCCCCGCTCTCAAGGACCCGGGTTACCACTCCCGATTGTTTTGGTTGGGGCTGTTGCTACCTCTACTCCCCTCGGTACATGCCACGGTGGGCAATCAACAAGTCAATCATGTTCAAATTGACGGAGGTAGCGGTCAATCTCATCACACGGATAAACTTCCAAACAAATGGGCATCAAACAACTCTATCGCGTGCCCCCATATGACATCAAATTGGCCAATGGCCATATCACGAGACCTCAAGGCGTCCGCCTCTTCTTCACATCAACATTGGTGATCTGGATTCCCCTTGAATTTGGTGTTTTGAAAATTTGGAAGATCCGTGTGATTATGAAATGTTGGTCGGCAAACCTTTTCTCCGCCGTGCCAAGAGTATCCATTCTTGGGCTTAGACGACTAGTCATCACAGATGGTCACCTCAATGCTACCATGGACTTGGAAACAGGCAAAATTATTCACGAGCAATCTTTGAACCCTCTCTTCTCCCACACCCATTCTCGAGGGGCGCAATATCTATCAAGTTCGGGCTCCACCGCGAAGTTTGCCTCTGCCCTCCTACCCCCAATAACATCTTGATCCTTGGGGAGAAATGGCTCTTGATCGTGACCGTGTCCGGGCTGCTTTGCTTGACCCTTACCCTCGCTCCTTGCACCGAATCCAACGTGTTGATCACTTTTCGATAAGCCAACCTCTGCTCCCTCAGATGTACACGTACGCCATGAAGCAACCCTGCAGCAGTGATGAAACGGCAAGAACCTCTTTTCACCACGCAGTGCCACGATCCCGTTATGCTTCAACCTCCTGCCACATTGTCCAGACACGGGAGTTATCCCCATATTCAGACTCACGAAGTCGAGATTGTGGGCGTAGGCAACAATCACCGTCTGTCGCATTCTTTGCATCTTCCGACACCATATCGTAACAGGCCGTCACGCTCTTCAAAAAGTTCAAACACATTTTAAGCCGGAGCTACGAGAGATCTTGGGGATCAACAAAACCTTGGGGAACTCACCATTCCTACCAAGTCGATGCCGCCCCTATCCTAGCAACGATGCAAGCTCAACCCCAATTACGGATCGGCGTCAAGGCGAAATTGACAAACTCCTTCTTTGCAGGTTTGATCTATGAGGTCAAACATTCGAATGGGTGAGCCCCATCGTCATTGCACTCAAACACAATGGTAAGATCCGCTTTGCGTGGACTAACGAAAACTCAATCAAGCCACGGGCGTGATCATTTTCCACTTCCCTTCAGGAACCGGGTTAAAGAAGAGGTTCTTTGGACATGAGATGTACTCCTTCATGGATGGTTTTTCTGCTACCAATCAGATCTCAATCAAAGAATCGATCAACTCAAGACTACTTTCACCACCCATAGCACTTTTGCCTACAAGGTGGTTCCTTTTGGCTTATCAAACTCTCCATCCACGTTTCAACGCATCATGCTCTCGTTTTCATGATTTTATGAAGGAAAATCCTTCTTACAAATTTTTCAAGATGACTTCTCTGCTTACAAATTCCATGGGGTGTAAATATGGTAATGCTACCCAAAAAACGCTGAAAAGCACTTAGCACCTAAAGCACTTCCAAACACTTAGCAACCCTTAGTTATACCTCCCACAATCTCGACCTCCCCGGTTCAAGCACCTAGCTTCCGGGCACCTTCCTTTTTTGATCCCAATTTGTGTTTTCTTTTTGCTCGCTTTTTCTCAGCTCACATCATAGATCAATTATCCGGGAACTTACATTCGTGAATCGATTACAATGGTAGAGGAGGCGATTCAGCTGAGGATTTCGAAAGGATACACGGCCTTTCAAACCATGGTTTTGCAGCCTCGAGCAGATTCAATTGGCGGGCAAAATAATGTTACACAAGAACGGTGGGAATCGGTTTGGCAAGAACCCCTCAATCCCAAGTCGAAGGGTCGGCACTAAAGTTGCTTGCTATTCAGGCCACATCTCAAGGCCAAATTGGGCCGGTTTGTTAAGGATTCTTTATCCGGATGGGGTTTCAAACAATGAAGTCGGGAAGCAATTTGCCCTTGCATTTGCTTGGGAAAATTGCCAAGAAGGTCTTGAAGATCCTCAAGGCCATCAAATCAATTGGGCCGCATATGGTGCCGAAAGTTATGGTTTTGGGCATAGCGGGCCGAGAGTTCGGGAAAGTTAAAGAGAAACAAGAAATTGATTCAAAGCCTGGGTTCGAGCAAAAGAGGTAGCAAGTAGTAAACTTGATCGCACAAACTTGAAACTAATCTGCAGATAGTGAAGAATCACGAAAAACTTATGATCAAGAAAACTCGTGATGGAAAAAGAAATGCGAGGATATAGTTGTTAGCTGGCAGCTGAAGAAAAGTCAAATGACAAAATTTTAAAAGGCTAAATCAAAAAAGACACAAAGATGGAACAATTGAAATCACCGCTTGTTGAAAGAGGGGCATTCATGACACTGAGAAGCAGAACGAGGAAATAAAGGAGTTGGAGAAAAGTTAATGTTTGAGGAGTATGCTTGCGAGTCCATGGAGTCATTATGCAGACACGGAGATCAGTCGATTTTGAAGAAGGGAAATTTAGAAGCGCGCAATAATTCAAGCTGGATGGTGACATCAAGGCAGCCAAAGGAATATGCAAAAAACCTTGGCGGTCTAGGAGACATCAAGAATTCAACTTTTCGCATCAACACATCAAGAGAAATCTTCGGGTTTTACAAAATTTTTGTAATGCTTGTTTGGGATTTCTGATAAGTACATGCTTTCTTTAATTCTTGATTGCTCACATGAATATCATGTGATGTAACGCTACTTGTTAAAGGAAGGCAAATGTTTGAAATGTGAATGCCTAGTTCACGAAGACCTTTATGTTGAGCTTGGCTTGAGCATTCACATTGCGGTTAGCAAAGTTGCTTCCTTTGATCCTAGATTAAGTTGAAAATCGATTTGGGATCAAATCTGGTCGGCAAATTGAAGATGTAGTAGATGTGCAATCGACCAATTAAAGTCCCCGATGTGCAATCCGACCAATTGAAGTCCCTCTACTAGCACTAAGAGAAGAAGGTTGAGATTATGTCGGGGATGATTCGATATTGAAACGAGAGAATGTTAAGGGACGGTGACTAATGCGATTAAAGTGGCGATAGAATTTCGAGGAAGAAACAAAAGGTCGCCGGATGAGGAGATTGAGTATGTCTTAGACACTCCAACCCGGGAAGAAGCCGTAAGCAAGATCAAGAAGAAAAAGTTTCTTTGTGGTTTGTGAAGAAGACAGGGGAAGGAAAAGAAGACATTGAATAAAGAAGAGACTAGCAAAAGAAAGGGAGGTGGCAAGGCCAAAGCGGTTATTCGGACCAAAGCCAAGGTTACTAGAAAGTATCCTTTGAGAAGGAGGGTCAAAGAATGATGGGAATGATGCGGCAACCAGGAACTTGCAAAGGCAATGAAGAAGAGGTTGAGAAGGATGTCATGGACAACATAAACTCAACCCTTCTGGATAATGGGAGTCACGGTTTGAAAGTTCAAAAGAAGTTCATGAAGAGCCAATACTAGAACACGCACCAAATGTACAAGCTGCGGCACTATGCGTACAAGATAAAAGGTACAAAAACTTGCAGCAATGATTGAATCCATGAGGGGAAAAACAACATCCCCTTGAAGCGAGAATAATTCATTCTGATTGTTTAATTTCAATCCTTAAATTATTGTATTAGGTTATTTGAGTTGTCTTCGTAATCTTGGGGTGACCAAGTAGTCCAAAGTGATGAGGACTTAAATGTATCCCACCAGCTTCCGAGGTCTTGTGCTTTTTAATTTAATCTCAATATTTGTACTTGAATTTGGGTGTGTATTCACTTTATTAATGTTGTGAATGTTAGGTCCACTGAAGTACAAAGTGTAAATGTAGCTTCAAATTCCACTGCCTTTAATTGTTATTAGGCAAAGAGATTGCTGATTCTAGATCTTAATATGGCGTTCTCGTGAAGAACTTTAGAAGAAGCAATCAATTGAGGGATGATCTTAAAAGATAAACCCTCAATTATTAAAATCATCAACAACTAACAAAGTAGTTGTATTGGGGCGAGTTACATGCTTTCTTGGAGGAAGCATCTTTACCGTATGACTTAGCCATTTGGTCCTCTATGAGCAGTTTTAATGTTCACGAGGTGCTTGATATCCTATGTCCTGCTAAAGAAAGACAAATTCATCTTCATTTGGGACGGAGTTTACGTGATGAGATGCCTTTCAAGTATCCTTTGAGTCTTCTAATCCTATTTTTATGAAGCCACTCCATAAGGTATATGCGACTTTCACGAGTATGGCGAGAAATGTAATTATTGCGGATGATGAGGTTTACAAGACATTTCTGTCCCCACCATTTACTTCCATCATGGTGCCTACTTTCACCCTCGACCAACCCGGATGAAATTAAGATGCTTATTTGCTTCCAATACTTGTAAACAGTTTCACATGTCAAGATACTTTAGTCAGTCTTGAAGAATAAACACTAGGCTAAATGTTATACAAGTATTTCCACAGGTGTTCTTGAAGAATTATTCCAAAGAGGACATTGGAGCGATAAAACTGGCTGGTCAAAAGCATCTTTGCAAGGGCCCGGTCGATTAGTTGATTAACATGAAATGTCTTCGATCAAGAACCAGTTGGTTCATCTACGTTTTTAGATTCCCATCCTGGTATAAACTTTGTAAATTGTGCCTCAATTTTGTTACATAGAGGCATGTAACTATGTGAGTGCAGATTTGCCTCCATTTTTATGATACTATGAGAGTGCAGATTTGCCTCCATTTTGTAACTACACAAGAATTTTTGTACCATCTTTGCAATGTAATATATCTTCATTCTCTTTCATTATGTGTTCGTATGAATTTTCTTGAAATTGCAAAGTTAAGCTGTCGTGGAGATGTTATGCTTTCCCAATTCAAGAAAAATAGTTTAGACTATAAGACTCCTCACTTTTCCCAACCCAAACCTTTTGCAAATGATTTTAATCTTGGCGGGAACTCAAAGGAGTTGAGAAGATGTGGATTGAATTTTGACTTGAAATATTGCATCAGACCTTGTTCATATTGATGACAATCGGACCAAAAATTTGGTCAATGTCCCCGTCGGTCAATTTTTTTATTCATATCTAAAAATGGGGAATTTTGGACTCTGAATAAAAGCAAGATATGTAGAACTAATTTGAAAAAGTAATCAAATCTTGAAAGAACAAATGTGAGCAAGAATCAAATCTTTGTGGTGCACGATAATTGAAAAAAGAGAAATTTTTCACATTAATAACCTGATAGCTGCGGCAGTTCGAATTTAAAAGACATCCGAGCACGCAAAAATTACAAAATTGGAACAAAATTACAAAAAGGATGAAGATGGATGGCCTACTCCAAAATTGGTAGGTGTCTAAGCACTTGAAGTCTTCAAAGAAATGGCCGGATTATTGTCGACCGCATGGTCGATTCCACCATTCAACACCGTCGATGAGGTATTTTCGAGGATTGCGAGGGTTGCCATATTTAAGCGAATCAAATTACCATAAGCATCTGCCCGACCTCTATGATAGTAATAGCATTCTGCGTAATGATCAAAGTCGATGATGAGAGGGTTGTTCCCTTTCTATGAAGTAGTAATAAAGACTCAAGCCCCGGTAAGTTGTTTTACAAAATTCAACTTTGCCCATTTTCTCCTTCTCCGCACAACTTCGGTCCCTTAAATTGTACACTCTCTTATCACTTTCCTTCAAGACATGATCTATATCTGAAGATTCTCAAAAAGTCTCTTTCCTTTGCCTTTACAGTTCACGAAAAGACTAGCAAGCCCCACTTCCAGTTTCTTGGTACATTGCAAAACGGCCTTTCTACCAAAGTCGCGACACATGTCCAAAGTTTTTGCAGCTTTTCAGGTATTGTTTGAAAAGCCCTAGCGGTAGAGAATGCTTGCCTTTTAAGGGAATCAATTCCACGAGCAAATGTGGCATTTTGTCTTGATCACATGCCTGCGACTGTGGGGACCCATTACAGAACTCTGGATCATCGGTGGCAACACCGTAACGGGCCGGGTCTTTGGTTAAGTTATCCCAAGCGGGGAGGATAAAAGGAAAATAATCAAGCTCGACCATTTTCTTGACAAAATGACTGCTGAGATGGATCCCAAAGCCGGGAGGCAAGGGTAGATCAAAGGAGATGGCGGCTTCTAGGTTTCAAGAATTGAATGCATTTTGGGGTTTAAAGAATTTTTGCCATTAAGGCGAATGGGCAGGAGAAACAACAAAGGCGGTGAAGCGAGAGAATTCTCGGTAGCCGAAGAATTACGTCAACCGTAAGCTAATTCTTGTTCAAATCTCCTCCAATCCCTTCACCAACCTCGGCCTTCGGGAATTCAGGAATTAGCCTCCGGTCTGATCAAATTTTTGAAGACTCTACCTCCCGGAAAGCCTTTTAATAACGGTGCAAGTCTTGTAAAAGTGCTTTAAGTGCTTTTAGAATGTGGCGGTGAATTGAACATGCTAAAGACAAAAAAAGGGAAAATACCTTTTTGATCCTGCGGTTTGCATCCATTATACTTCATCCATTACCTTCTATGAGGTAGTTGGAATACTACTGATTTGTTGGCAAATGTCTTCATCCATGGTATACGTTAGAGTCATCTTCGTCCGGATACATGTCAAACTTTGGCCGTCTTACAAGATGGCTGATAAACACTTGCCTGGGTTGTCCTCCATCGACTCAAAATTTAGACTACGGGAATTTGTTTGTAATAAAGTCGAGAGACAATAACTTCTTCTACCCAAACATTCCCCATCCATCATATAATTTTTCATAAGTATTCTTTGCCCGGTTGCACCTAAGCACATAAAATCTACCCTTCTTCATTACCTTCTTGACATTTCACGGCAAGGTATCCCCACTTCTATCATGGAACTCATTACATCATCTTCATCCTCTTCTTCTTCCTCAATATCAAATTCGGCCTCTTCTTCATTTTCAATATTTCACACAATCCTAGGCTCCTTAACCTCAACTCCTTTGTTCTCCCCGATCACCAATTAGAGCTCACATACACACATTTTATCCCACTTGAATTGAATGCAATAGTTGCAAAAGCATGACAATGGTCTATAAGCTACCTTCAAGAGTTTTCCTTGTCCACATGGCACGATCATTGAATCTTTGTTGTTCCCTTCAAAGGTATGGCATTCAATTCTTTCAGATGTCATCAATGTTTGAGGACTCCACCTCGAGAATAACACAACATCAAGTCTTTGTAAGTGCTAAGTCTTTGAACGAGAATTCAGCAACGTCTAAAACAACAAAAAGGGAATAAATACCTTTTGATATCATTATCAGATGGATGATTTTGAAAGTACAATTGGGAAAATTAACAACCTCATGGTACACACTGCGGTTTGCATCCATTGTACTTCATTTTGCTCTTGAGTTAGTACCCTCTTTATAAGCTTTACACCGACACCATCATGCTCACCTTTGCCATGTGAGCTAGCAAAAAAAATTCCATAGGAGATCCTTACCCTTTCTCCCATAAAATCTACCAAGAAAATGGAATGGTCTTGAAGACTTGAACTAGTGAAGAGCGACCATCACTCCAAAATACATGTTTCTTATATTCAATTCAATACTTTTGCAACCAATCGGCATGCATTTTGTAGACAATGTTAGACCGATTACGTGTCATGTGTTTTGTCATCACTAATATAGAAATGAGTCTCCTTCACAATACCTTTTGAGAGTTTGTTTTCTCTTCTCCTTGGCCCAGGGTCCTTGTTCTTCTTGTTCAAGCTCTCTTCTCTCTCTCTTCCTTCTTTCTTCTTCTTCTTCTTTCTTCATCCTGCGTGTAAGTAATATGCACTAGAATTGACACACGTCGGTATGCCAATGGCCGAGTTGAGCTTCTGTTGGATCTTAAATCCGTAATTTTTAAAAGTCTATGACGAAACAATAGTATCATCCGGTATGGTTGCCAAGCATTTCTTGAATTCCTTAGCTTGCCAATGAGCTTTTATAATTATGTGGAACAAAAGACTTCATAGTCTTTTTTGCATGCTCATTAAATTCAAAAAGGATCAGCCCGTCTTGTAGGCCAATCTAGTAACCTTTTGGGTTTCTTAGATAGCTTGGCAAGATTATTCTTTCTTTGGACTTCTTCTTTGACAGTTCAATGTCAAATGATTAGCTCAACTCCTAAAAGTAATATGCTTGAATTTGATAGTTAGTACCTTTTCAAATACTTTCCATTGGACATTGATAGACTTTTGCTTGTTCCTCTCTTTGGGACATGTTGGCAACTTTGCAAGACAAAAAAATAATGGCGGTGTATGTCGATTCTGATAACTTTCCCAATTCAAGAAAAAGGTCTAGACTCTAAGACTCCTTACAACACAACCTAATGGTTTTGCAAATGATTTTAATCTTGGCATGAACTCAAAGGGGCTGAGAATATGTGGATTCGATCACGGGTGAAGTCTAAAAATTTTCTGGGTAGCTTAAGTTTATGGCTTAGCCTTATCAAATTGTTCAAGTGGTTCAACCCAGCGTTTTCCGGCTAGGAGCTAGATGGAACTCCATTACACTTGGCGGTTAATGGCTTTAAGCCTCAAAACATTTCATACCACGGCCAGTGAAAATCAACAAGCAGTCATCGGTTTCAAAGGCGCCAAACACAACGAATAGTGACTAAGCGGCATATTATATTATAGGTGGAAATTTTTTACAAAATGTGGAGCGCAGTATTTCCACTATGGGCGCCTATATACAAAAAGCAACCGAGCCTATCTACTAAAAACCTAAGAAGAAAAACCCTCTACTCGGGGGTTGGGCTTGGTGTCGCGAGGAAGGAAGGTGGTAGAGTTCTCCTTCGAGGGTCGGCTGGTCTGAGAACCACCTCCATCCCGTTGGTCTTGGTCCGGATGTTCGACCATCGGCACACCTGGCCATCCATTCTCCGGAGCCACACGATTGGTGGCGGCGCCCGAAGGTCGAACAATCCATCTTGCCGGGTAATCCCACTCGGGCGGTTAGTGGGCATAGTGGGTTCGTTCAAACCAGCGGCGACCATCTTTGGCGCCATCGGATGTCTTATTCCTCCCGTTCATCTTACATAGCCAATAGGAACTCCTTGTCGGCGTGGACCAATAAAACTTCGCCAGCGTGTTTTGCAATGCAAGGCTGTTTCTCAAGATCCGCGCATATCTACGCCATGGTGCCCTCTGACACATTACGTTTTAATGATATCCCGCCCGAGTTGCCCGGCATTAAATGCCATTGCTTCTTTTCATACCAGGTCAAACATTAATATGTGTCCTTTGGCCCTTTGTCACATCGATCATTCTCTCACGTCTCATCTTACGGATTCATTGCTTCTCCCTTTGTTGTTTGGGGACTTAGCCAAAATTTTTTGCCTCTCCATCGCCTCCTTGGCATCTTTCCATCCATCCATGGTTTTGTTTAAGCCCTCATCATACCCTTAGCCTCCATTTGCAGCCCTAAACCTTTTGACCCTCTGGCCCCGTCCTCCGTTCTTTGCCTTCGCCCTCGCCTTTGAATCAGCGTTTCTTTTCGCAAAATCTTTGCCATGGTCGCATCCAAAATTTTCTACACTTCAAACTCACTGCTCCCAAGGAACCGGCTCTTTTCGAAGTCTCGTATCTTTCTTGGCCCACTTTCCGCGGAAGCCCTTGTTGGCGGAATCGTGGAAGTCGCGAGCGCCCGAAACTTTAATGAATTCTCTCAAATGGAACCCCGGGCTCAAAATCGACCCGGTTGAAGGTTCATCGCTAACATCGTCAACGACGCATGGATACACCCACGGTGGTCGATGGCACCACCATTTCCCGACTCAACGCGAGTTTGAGGGTATTCCATATTCCTTTGCAAACCCCTTGTTTATCTTGTGCGCCATCACGGGATCTAGATGTCGCGAGTTTGGTGCACCTCCTTATCACGCCAATGTGCATCGCTGACAAATATAGACAAAAACCCCATGAAACTTTGTTAAGTTTACGTGGCGAAAAGTTCCTTGGGTATTCTATCAAGAACACCCATATCAATAAACCTTTCTATAATATTGTGCTCATCGCTCGCCTCAACCACCACATTGATTGGCCCCAATTGCTGTTCACCAGTCTTCTCCAAGAAGTGGACCCGTCTTGAGGGCTGCCACTTCTATTTCACGAGAAGTTTTACGTGGGAGGCCACCTTCAAGTCATTATCCGTCATTTACTTTCCTCCCACACCCTCCTCCTTCTCGCCTTCCACTCCGGTCCCTTCCTTAGACTCACCAAAGGCCTTCACGCCCTTCTTCCTCACGGTCATGTCAAAATTCCGCCTCCCATGTCAGCTTTGCCTCCTCCGCTCACGAGAATCCAAGCATTCCCACACACCATGTCTCACAAACGCATGAAACCGGAACCTTGGCGGGTTCCACCACCACCCGCGGCACCCTCGTCATCAAGTTGTATCGATTATCGGCCTGCTCAAGCTCTTTGTTCTAAAGTTCACAAGAATCCCAAGAAGCTCTTATGAATGGGGTTCACCCGACCGACGACCTCGGATGCGGTTCATCTTTGTGACCTTCAAAGTACACCCAAGCGCACAAGTTCAAACTTTGGAAGCCCAACTTCAAAGAAAGCATGGGGCTCTCTTACGGGCCAGCTTAGATCTCAAAGTGCGGGGATCAGACCAGCCTACTTGCGGATCAGCGGGGCTGGCTTCAATCAGAAATTGGGACTTATTGGGCAAAACAAGTCCAAAGACACCTCACGGGTGACAAGGAGAAAGATATTGCTAAGCTCGGCGCCTTGTACTCCAAGCTTTGTGACAATTCACGGCACTCAAGTTCAACACCTTCTGAGTGGACGCTCAAATTGCCTCTTTGGCGGCTCAGCTCTCCACAGCGGACTACCGGCTCACATCCCTCAAGATGGAAACTTACGGAGGTTCAGAAACGAAACTTCTTGATGGCCTTGAGGAGATTGCCGTGCTTCGACTCAATGCTCTGGGCAATCCTCCTCCGAGGTTAACACTTCTCGAAGGGGTCCGACCGATCCGCCTTCCGTTAGAAAAGGACCACGAGGATCCGAGGACCTCGAACAAACTTCTGATGGCTATTCGGTCTGGCGATGGGGCTCGAACCAAGCCGGGCGGCTATCACCATCGTTAGCAACTTTGCACGGTTGATTTCCCGGTTCCTTCACCGCTATCCGGATTATGTGGTTGCCCGCCACCTCTTTCTTCACGGCGGTGGCATGGGGCTGATGGTCCGTGGATATTCCATCGCGCCTTGCGATTTTCTTCGGATTTGGCGAACTCTCTATTGAAGACAAAGGTGTTCTTTGTGCCCTTTTAGTCTTTGATCTCATTCATCTGCTAAGATCCCGTTCATCACCTTGAGTTGTTTCAGCCCATGGCTTACATTTTTCATGATTTCTATCATCGAAAGTGATACCACGTGGAGAGATTTCGGGATGGGCCACCACGGAACTATCGGGGGTGACCCCCACCCTTCAATGGTTGCTTGGGGATAACAACCCCTACCTACGGCTGATCATGCTTTCATACCACGCTCTTTCATCAAGAGTACATGCCCGAGCTTGCACATCATTTACCTCTGCGCAAGCGGAAGTGCTTGCAACAAATAAGGAAGTATCACGGGACATCCCGAGGATCTTCCCTATGCACAAATTTATATGCAACACCTCGCCGGTTACAATCAATTACGTGCTCTTCTGGATAGCAAGACAAATCCCCACAATCGATAGCCCTCCTGTCAACTCTCCACTCTCTGCCTCTGTCGGGATCGTTGGTGTAAAGCTCTTGATCCGGCCCTTGTCGCTGAATTCGAGGGAGCGGGCTCAAGAACCCACGCCCACGGGCATGGTTCCCTCTCCCTATGCTTCCCCTCGGGTGTTCCTCCATGCCCCAGGTTTCCTCCACGCCCCGGTTCCTGACTTCTGACATGCCTCCCCTTTTGGACAAAGGTCATGGATGGCCATGGGATGGACTCCACCTCAGATCTCGGCGGATCTCCGGTGGATCCCCGTTTTTGTTCGCCGCCCCATTGGGAGGAGGGTGCCACTCTTGATAACACCACCCAATTGGATCTATATTGCTAATGAGTGTGGTTGGCAACGGCGATGCGCTACATGGTATTGACACCTTTGCGAGAATCGCCGCCACCTCACGGATCCTTCCAGTCCACCTTCAAGTTTTTTGTGCTGCTCTAAAATGCATCTTGCTCGGCTCCTTAAATCCGGCGTCCATTTTTTACTGCAATCGAATGCCAGGCGTCGGTGCCTTCGACCTCAATTCGCCATGGAATGTCAGTTTGTTTCTTCCGACGCCCATGCTGCCCTTGAAGACATGGTGCGATCTCGTTTTTCATTGATCCTGCCCGCCAGGCCTCAACCACCTCCTTTTCTTCCTCGAGTGTCGTTTGGTGGGGAGTGTTAGTCCTGTGCCCTCTCGGTGCGGACTATTCATACATACGACGGACCAAGTCAAAAACTCAGGATCCACAGGCTGGGGCGGGTCCGTCGTCAAGGCCCAACGAAGACCAAACGCAGACCACCCGGCCAGATCAAGCCTGCGTCCGTCAACAAGAGGCGCCGCTCAGACAAGTGACGGCCCGTCACCGCCCGCGTCAGCGTCAGCGTGATTCTAGGCACTTCAAGAGGCACCGCCAACATTCCTGCAAATCAGGCCTCCTTCCAGGAGTCGGCACCGAGATCAGTCAGAGTGTCTATATTGGGCCAAAGGCCATTGTACTATATATATGAGTAGAGCTAGCACATGAGTTTTTAGATGAGTTTTGAGTCTTGTCTCTTTTCAGTCTTCTCTCGATTGTGAGAGCTCATGTATGTTCATCATTGATATCAAGGAAGCTTATCATTTTCCTCTCATTGTTCTCTTTGTTCTGTTTTCTTCTTCTTGTTCTTTTCTTGCAAATCCCGTGTGACATAGTCCCCCGGATTCTCCTGTTAGATCCAAGGGTCCTCACAGAGGGCTGTCTTGCAGGCGTTCCCGAACCCAGACCCCAAACACCAACTTACTACTAAAACTCACATTCACAAAAGTGAGTTTATTGGCAATTATTGGTTTCCTTATTGTCAATTGTTGGCTCTTCTTAAAGTTGAGGAAATTTCGCTCCAAATCAAAAGTCTTGCACATCTGACTAAATCCAATAAGTTCTACTCAGAATTTGTCGCCAAAGAATTTCATGACATAAAAGAGCATACTGCATTAGACATTAGAGTGAACGAAGTAATGCGATTACGGTCTTTTAGAATGAGGCATTAGCATGCATTATGTGTCTTACTCCAGTGGTTTATAACCTCCTACATCGTTGCATACATGGGAATCATAGGCGATGATAAGAGAAACAAAGAGGAAGATGTGGAGGCTTGCCGAGGGAAAGGCTGAGAATGCGGTGTTAGAGGCCATGTTCGATCTGGATGAAGACGAGGAACGTGATGAAGATCGGCACTTCAAATGACATTGCCCTTAGGTTTCTGAACTATGAAAATGAGTATTAAAGTTACTAGGATAAACTAGACGTTGGAAGTTGGAATTTAAAAGTAGATTTTAATGTTTAAAGGTTGAAGTTATTTATTGTGCTTGCGCCATGTGGCAAAACTATGAGCGGTGGAATTGTTTAAGCCATACTATATAAGAACAAGAAACGTTGTTGTGAGTCTAGGGAGATTTGAATCGAAGAGGTTATTTGTAGTAATATGTTAATCGTTTTCAAGTGCATTTTGTCTCCCTCACGTAATAATAATAATGGCTAAACAATAATAAATGTCTTAAGCAAATTTCATTAAGAAAGAAACCCTAATTAAGCAAGAGCATTAAAAAATCGAATTGGGTCAGCCCAGTTCCAAAACTGTTTTGGCCGGAACTTCTTGCAGCACCTAAATGCAGCGGTTTTGGACCCCAAATGGAGTCGTTTTTGGATTAGAGAAACATCAATTACTTTCGGGGGTTTCCTCTCGAGGGCTTTAGGTTCAAAGCTTTTATCATGGCTGCCACGAGTTCTCGATGAGAAATCCCATTGATTCTGATCTATTTTACAACAAGTGCATTGCATTTTTAATCCATTCTAATCAATTTGCTCATATCACAACTACGTGGAGATCAAGCCACAGCGGAAGGCTTACGAGGTGGTGGAATGCATATTTGGAAGTTCTTGGGTGAGTTCTCATTTTACTTGAATGTTTATTGGAAAGTTTCAAGCTTATTTCTTAGATGAGAATCTATGTTATCAAAGTGAGAGTTTGTTAACATTTTTTTGTTCCATTTTGGGGACTCTCCTTGGCTTTTTCAATTCTATTTTGTAAGAAAGAAACGGCTGAAATTGGGCGTCTGATAAATTTGACCAAGTTAAAGTTCTTAGATTCTCATGAAACTTGATGGGCAATTAGATATTCGAGCACTAGTAATGGTGCCCGGCGTTCTTTGGCATAAATTAGAAAATATGTGTGGGGCGAAAATCCTATTAAAACTCGAACTCCTTTTTCATAAATCTAATATAATAGAAACCAAGCCCAACATTCAGCTTTAAGAGGCTTTTGTGCATTGACACCCTTCTGTTCCCTTTGCCTTTTGCTCTATTTAGCATTTTCCTTTTCCCTCATTTCTCTATACACTTTCCTTTTTTTTTTTTCTCTTTTTTCTTATTTTTCCTACACATCTTCTTTTTCCATCTTTCCTTTTCCATTTTTTTACCTTCTCCTTTACTTCCCTTCCCTTTCCTCTTTTCCTTTTTTCCTTTCCTTTTTTTTTTTTTTACGGATTTTCCCTTCCCTTTCATCATTTCCCCCCTTTCCCATTTTTCCTTTTCTTTTCCTTTCCACTTTCCCTTTCCTTTTCCATGCCTTTTTAGTTCTCTTTTCCCCACCTTTTCATTTTGCCCTTTTTCTTCATTTCCCATCCTCTTCCTCTTTATCCCTTGCCCTTTTCCTTCTCTTTTCCCATTTCCCTCTCCCCCTTTTCCTCGTGCCCATTTTTCCCTTACCTCCTCCTCTTTTCCCCTGTCATTTTCTTTTCCCTTCCCTTTTCATTCTTCGCCACCCTTTAAGCGCTTTCTCCGGGTGCCCTCCTTCCCTTTCCTCCTCTTTCCTCCTTTTCCTTTTCCCTTCCCTTTTCATTCTTTAGCCACCCTTTAAACTTTCTCGGGTGCCCTTTTTCCTTTCCTTTTTCCTTCTTTTCCTTTTCTCTTTTCCCTATGCCTTTTCCATTCCCTTTTCTCTACCTTTTTTATGTGCCCATTTCCTCTTTTTCCCCATCCTCTCCTCCTTTTCCTTTTCCACTTTCCCCTTTTCTCATTTCCTCTGCTCTTTTCCTTTTTCCTCACTCTCTCTCTCTTCCCTTTTTCAGGTGCCCCTTTCCTTTTCCTCTTCCTCTTTTTTCAATTCCTTGCTCCTCAAACTTCTCACATTCCCCCCTTTTAGCCCTCCTTTTTTTTTCCTCCTTTTTATCCTTTCCCTCTTTTCCTTTTTCTCAACCTTTGCCCTTTCCTTTTCATGATAGATTTTTCCTTTCCATTTTCCACCTTTCCGTCCTTTCCCTCTTTCTCTTTACATGCCCTTTTTACCTTTCCTTCACCCTTTTCTCCTTCCTTTTCTTTTCCCCCTTCCCACATTGTTTCTCTTTCCTTTTTTTTCTATGCCCATTTCCTATTTTCTCCCACCCTTCCCCTCTTTCCTTTTTTTTTTTCATGTCTTTTTGCTTCCTTTTTTCCCTTTCTTCACCCTTTTTCTCTTTCCTTTCTTTCTCACAGTTTCCCCTTTCCCTTTTCTCATTTCCCTATTCCCTTTGTCTAATGCCCTTTTTCGGGTTCCATTTCCTCCTTTGCCCTTCATTTTCTTTTTGCTTTCACCTTTTGCTATGCCCTTTTTCCTTTCCCTTCTCTTGTTCCCCTTGTCCCCTTTTCCTCATTTTCCCAACCTTTCACTCTTTTCTTTTCTCGGTGCCCCTTTTTGCTTCCTTTACCTCTCTCTTTTCCTTTCCCATGCCATTTTCCTTTCCCTTTTCTTCTTTTCCTTTCCTTTTTCCTTTTTCTCCTTTTTAGCATGCTCTTTTTTTTCCTTTTCCCATGCCCTTTTTCTTTTTCCTTCCTTTTTCCATTCTTGACCCTTTTCCTTTCTTTCCCTTTCTCTATGCCATTTCCCCTTCCCTTTTCCCCTTTACCTCTTCCCCTTTTCCTCGTGTCATTTTTCTCGGGGTTCCCTTCCAGATCCCTTTTGATTTTTTTTTCTTTCCCTTTCCTTTTCCATGCATTTTTCCTTCTCTTATTCCACCCTTTTCCCTTTCTCTTTTCCCTTTTTCCCGTGCCTTTTGCCCCTTCACATTCTCTCTTTCCTCCTCCTTTTTCTTTTCCCCGGTTTTCTTTACCCTTTCCCCATAAGAGGTCAAAATATGATCAATCCGCGGTGGTAGGAAGTTGTCTTCTTGAAATCTCGGCCTTTGGATGCACCTACATGATCTCGGCCATTCAAATTAGGGCTTGATCCAATCCAAGACTTCACGGTATAACATTATAATATAAGATTCTATCATGTGGCCAAATTTCAGCCACTAATCCAAAGGAAATCTTGAGTTATTAGGTGCAAACCTAGAACAAGAGAGAGCTTAAAAATTAGCTTTAGAAAGACCATCTGAAATATTGCACGACATTCAAGGTATATTTTCAATGGGAACCAAACTTACATCAAAACCTTATATTGATTATCCCAAGTATGGCTCGGAAAATATTCGAGGCTCAAGCCAAAAGCATGTTTGCCAATTTGAGAAAATTAGTGTCTTTAATGGACAAGACTCGGCGATCGAGGATAAGTCTTTTCTCTACCACTTTGGAGGGTAAACCTCTTGACCGGATCAGCAATTCTGGACCATCTTTACTTCATGGAATGACATGAAAACTACTTTTTGAGTTTATTCCAAACTACTCTAACCGACAAAGAGCTTAGGGATGAACCGTTGTATCCAAATCAAACTGCCCAATGAGCATCCAAGGCATTTTTCCATAAGAGTTTTAGAGTTGGTCAACCAAATGGATCCAAAACCGAACAAGCGATATAGTTGCATGGTTTGTAGAAGGATTTCCCTTAGCATAAAGGCGACAAGCGGAATTAGAAGACTTAAATACCTTGGAAAAGGCGGGTTACAAAAGTACGCAATGGTTATTGGCATTTTTAACTCGAGAAAAGACAAGTCTGGAACCTGAATTAGATTCGTTGGTACAAAAGAAAGTATCTCAAGAGATTAAAGGGTAAAAGAGATGCAAAGCGAACTTCAAGCCAAGAAAGAAGATCTTTGAGCTTTTGCTTGAAATATCACTTTGATATTCAACGACAAGTTGATCGTGCCAATGGTATCATTCAACAATTGGAGAAGCAAAAAGCTAATTTTCGATAAAATCCCCAAAGCTTGTTTAAAACCGATGAAGTAAAATCTGAAAATATCGGACTTAGAGCTAAGGTTGGCGGCTTGCAAACATTACCATCGAAATCACGTGCTTACATATCCACGAGACTTTCTTGTGTTTGCCATCATATAAACCTGCCACTTACGGTGAATAGAGGAAGAACTTCTTAGATGATCCTGAGACATCCACTTACTTCGAATGCACGACATCTTTGCAAAAGCGATTGCTAACTTTGATCCTAGATTAGACGCAGGGTTTTCCTTGATTGAAAATAAAGCCAATTGGATTATAATTCGGTCAAGATTGGTGCGATACAAAACCATAGTTCATAACTTACAAGCTTTTGTGAAAACAAAGACACGTTCGATCCAGATCCGATTGCTTATGAAGTAGCAAAATTTGCTAAATTGCTTGGAAATTATCAGGCCTCCACATGCTAGTGCTAAGGACACATTGATCAATATCAATCCAAACTTGTCTTGGCGGGAAAACAAAGATGGATACCGCACTATTCTTAAAAGCAAATCATTTACCATCTCTTCTTATTGCTTTGTTCGAGAAGATGGCTGAAACAGGAGTTCTTATTAATCTTTGCTTGACATATTCTCGATCCGAAAAGCTGCGCCCATGGTAGCGGCGAAAAGAGATCTACACATTCTCCCGGAATTACAAGCATGTTCTTGTTGATCTTTGCGGGAAGGTGGAGAGTGGTTGCTCTCCACAAAAATGGGGAATAATGATAAGAGAAACAAAGAGGAAGATGTGGAGATGTGGCAAACCGAGGAAGCCGAGAATGCGGTGTTAGAGGCCTATGAAGGCGATGAGCGTGGATCGGCACTTCAAACGACATCACTCTTAGGTTTCCGAACTATGAAATTGAGTATTGAAGTTACTAGCATAAAGTAGACATTGGAAGTTAAATTTAAAGTAGACTTTAATGTTTAAAGGTTGAAGTATCTATTGCGCACCATGTGGCAAAACTATGAACGGTGGAGATTGTTTCTCCATACTATATAAGGAACAAGGACGTTGTTATGAGTTTAGGGAGATTTGAATAGAAGAGGTTGTTGTCGTAATATTGTTGATGCGTTTTCAAGTGCATTTTGTCTCCCTCACGTAATAATATAATAATGGCTAAACAATAATAAATAAGAATAAGAATAAGAATAGTTTTTTATCGTCCACTGAGACCAATCGGCCTATGGGACCCAGAGGAGCGCAGCAAACTTATTATTGTCCGGGTTAAAACCCTCGCCAAAAGGGTTTTCGAGGGAAAAACCGTGGGAGTAATAAGAATGCTGTCAAACTGTACAAGTATACATCATTAGGAAATAAATGTGTATGTACATGTCAAGCGCGTGCCTGAGGACATAGCTGATCTCGCATGTCCATGACCTCCTCGGCGGTATGATCCTAGCACCGCATGCGGATGCCGTGCTCAATGTCACATGTAGCGGTGACCGGGCCCGACCAACTTTCGGCATAGCAGCGTCCGGATTTGATCATATGCTGGGCAACTTTGAAGGGTATGAGATTCATCCTCAATGACTCCCATTTGGCAGCATTGACAAAGCCTGTTCTGACGTGGCTCACCAATCCATATACATGTCTCAATTCGAAGATGATGTGCCCCTGTGCGAATGGAGGCAATAAATGTCTTAAGCAAATTTCATTAAGAAAACCTAATTAAGCAAGAACGTAAGCAAAATCGAATTGGGTCAAGCAGCTTCCAACTGTTTTGACCAGAACTTCTTGCCGCACCTAAGTGCAACGGTTTTCGGACCCTAAATGGGTCGTTTTAGATTAGAGAGCATCGAATTGCTCAGGGTTTCCTGCTCCAGGCTTTCGGTTCAAAGCGTTTATCATGGCTGCCACAGGTCCTCCTGGTGAGAAATCCCATTGATTCTGATCCTATTTACAGCAAGTGCATTGCATTTTAATCCATTCTAATCAATTTTCTCGAATCTAGCAACTTCTGTGGAGATCCGAGCAACAACGGAAGAGGCTTCTGAGGTGAATTGGAATGCATATTTAGAGAGTGCTTGGGTGAGTTCTCATTCTACTTGAATGTTTATTGGAAAGTTTCAAGCTTATTTCTTAGATGAGAATCTATATGTTATCAAAGTGAGAGTTTGTTAACACATTAGACATTAGAGTGAACGAAGTAATGCTATTACGGTCTTTTAGAATGGCATTAGCCTGGGCTATATGTCTTACTCCAGTGGTTTATAACCTCCTACATCATTGCATACATGGGAATCATAGCTATTATTTCGATTATCTCCCATGACAAAGACACATCCATTAGGAACGTGCTGCGCAATGTTCACTGTATTTCTGTATGTAGATGGACATCAAAATTGTATAGATTCAAAGATACAATTCTTTCAAAATAATGTGCTAGTTCAAAAGCTAGCATAGTAAGTCTCATTGGCATTATACTTATAAGTAAACTCATCTCGTAGAAAGACGTCTCATCATTAAAATTTTCATTGCAAATTGACTATAAGGTGACCATTGCGAACCTGAACAAAGATTACGATTACAAAGTATTCAACAAAAGCTTGATTGCAAAGTATTCAACAAAAACTTGCGTGATTCCATCTATATTACCTCCAAAGTATCACCTTCCTTAGCAACTATTATTCTTTTAATGAAGAGTGCTGACCACCTTCCCATAGAGGATTGTAAGAAATTTAGATATCTGGACACGCCTATTTAAGTTCAGTTCAATGGTACCTGTGCACCTCAGAAGGTTTAAAAATGACAATGTCATTTATAGCTGGTCTTTTGAAATGGTAAGTAACCTACAAATGTAAATCAAAACAACAGTGAAATGAGTAAAACAAAAAGGGGACTTTGAATATTAAATCACCATTTTCTGATACCTTCTTTGTAAGAATTTGATCCCCAACCTCAAGAGTAGGATATATGGATAGCAATGAAATCAAGCTAGGCTCTGCAATAAACAGTCTTTATAGAATAGAACATGCCCCCATGACTTAAGAAAATGAGAATGATTCAATAATATGGTGCAAATAACTTGGAACGGAAGGCCAAGATGGTCACTTTCTAGGAAGTTTCCAAAGAATGTTGTGCACTTGCACTGCATTTGATGTAGTGTTCAATGGTGTTCATCTCTACAAGTTGTGCCTCTAACAAATCCTTTAGAAGATCCATCTCACATAATCTGCATCAAGCTTGAGAAATCAGAGCAGCAACCTAGCATATTAATCTGCAATAAAACATATAAATTAAGACATTTATGCTAGTCAACACTGCATTGGCGTCTTATCAAATGCAAATTACAAGCCACAATTTGAGCTTCAGAACTTGTGCATGTAGTACAGCTTCTCAAATGCTAGTTTACACTGTAAACATATGAAACATTGCTTTTATATTGAAATAATGGCCTCCCTTTAGTGCACAGAGATCAACGAATTAAGGAGTCTAAACAATACTGAGATCAGAAGGGCTGTGAACGCTGTCTTTGTTTCCTTGTGCTGAACCATTTTAATGCCTCTTCATTGTTCTAGATAAACGTCTGCAATTACTGAGCCCTCAGTAGTCATTATCTCTGCTTGTTTAGTATCATCATTACTGCAAAGGTTTTTCCCTTGAAAACCTTTCGAGGCAGGGGTTTTTTAATCCTAGTAGTAATGATTGTACTAGTCCATTGCATGGGTCCCATGACCTATTGGTCTCCGTGGACGTTAAAAAAACTGTTCTATTCTATTCTTTTTGTCATTGTTTTTGCAGCCTTGTCCTGTGATTCTTTGGTACTGCACTAAGGTATCCAAATGCTTCTTACTTGTCCTTGATAAGACTAAATTTGATGCTAACAACAACCTCAATGGTACTGCCAGTGACTTAAGAATGTATGAGACTTTCTGTCAGGTCTTGGCCTGCAATGCTTCCAGTTTAGTTTTCAACCAAAGGAGGCTTAGCTTTAAAACGCCTTCTGGAATCAGAGGTTGCCCTCTTCCTAATATCGATGTGAGATTTCGTATTAAAGAAACAAGGTGATGTCGGCTCTAATTGCAAAAAATGGGTGCAAAATGCCGCCATGAAACAAAGTCATAACGAGGGCCGCCCACACCTCAAAATACTTACCATCTGCCCAGAGGAGGCCTCTCAGGTTAGCCGGTTTTGAGAGTGGCTGCCCAACAACGAAGCCACTGCCAGTTTACAGCCAATAATGGGTTTGGAGCAGGAATATGCCACAAACCCCACGTGAACGAGGGTTTGCCCCCTTAGGGACAACCCAAAAATTGTAAGAGGGACTATGCATGTCATCAAGACCTCATATGTCTTATTCTATGTTCTCATTCTATTTATATAATGGGATTGCCCAAGTTATTTTCCTCAGCCTTTGTAACATTATATATAAATAAAACCTTCTAACTTCTAACCTTCTAACTTCTAACCTATAATAACATTATATATATAAGAGGTCTATGTCATCCACCTATATGGCCCGATGATCTGGTGCACAAACTGAGCTCCATCACCACCGTGATTAGTAAGCCTTCCCTCCAAATGGAAAAAATATAGAGGCCAAACAATGTTGGGGAAAGTGGGCATCCCTAATGGTGGACACCAATATTGTTGTTGACAGGTTCTCCTGTCGATGTCAATCAGTCAAAACATGTTTCATAGAGTCTGCGTACTATATTTTGCAAGTCTTGGGGGGCTCCCAACTCTCTTAATCTTTCCCACAACTTTTCTTAAGGAACAATGTCAATAGCCTTTACAAAGTCGACGAAACAATAGTAGAGATACTGCATGCCATCTAAGTCTGCCACCTTGACATTAGCAAGATGCTGCAGTCTCTGCGTGGACATCCGCCTCTGTGATTTCCAAATTCGGTCCCCTCTATGGAGGTATCTCTTCTCGGGTCCCAGGAGGATTATAGAGCTGGTGCAAAAATCATACCCATTGGTCCGGACTGATATTTTCTGTAGATTGCAGAGTTTTTCTCAACAACGTTTTCTAGAATGTCTTGTGGTGCCTATTCAGGAGGTAAAAAAATTTCCTTCTGATGCTCTGCAATGAAGTAACAAAGAGTTAGAAGAATAAGAACAAAGAAGAAAAAGATCGAAGAAGAAAGAAAAAGAGAGAGGAAGAATAAAGAAAATAAGAAAGGAAAAAAGGGAAGGGTGGGAAAAAGAATAGAAGGGGGAAGAGAAGAGGAAAAAAAAAAGAGAAAGGGGAAGAAAGAGAAGCCGGAGCATAATAGAAAGAAAGAAATAAGAATAGAATAGAGTAGGAAAGAAAGAAGAGAAAAAGGAGAATGAGGGAAAGAGAAGAAAGAATGAAGAAAAAAAGGGAAGAAATAAGAGAAGGAAGGAAGGGAATGGAAGGAAGAAATAAGGGAAGAGAAGGGAAGGGAAAGAATGAGAAAGAAAGAAAGAATGAGAAGAATGAGGAAGGAAGAAATAAGGGAAGAGGGAAGCGAAGAATGGCTAGATGTACCAAATCATCTAGAGAGAGAATGTAGATCTATGCCCAAAAAATGCACATACATATGAATTATATACATATGCATCCAACCACAGGAAGAAATGCATCCACCTTGGCTTAGGTGGGTTTTTGGCATATTTCAAGAATATGCTGGTATATGCCTGGGATATTCCAAAAACTGCTCCAAACCTGCTATTCCCCTTAAACTGGCGGTCATCCTCGTTATTGTGCGAGGCTAGTTTTACCCCATGCAGAATCTTTGATGTATGGCCGATGCTGATGGGTTTCGCAGCTTTGCTCATGGCCTGTTTTTTGTGTGGACCTTTGCATTTCTTCCTTTGCAAGGGATCCCGGCTCTGCTCTAGCAATCGCTTGCTATGGCAGTTTCCAAACCCCAAATACGGCAAGAATCGCCGAGTCAGACTGACGGTATCCATTCCTCCTCTGATTTTTAGAATTTTATTATGCCCGGGACCTCTGTTGAGCATCTGGTACCGGGGCAAAGAATTTGTTCCAGTGCAAAAGATATGTAGCAAAACCGATCCCCAAAGATAGTGAAATATCAGAGGTTGTATCTGCGGTTCCTCTCTGGCTATTAAATTTGCAATTGCGGCGAGTCGGCTCACCATTCTATTATTTCTTAGTGCTAAGCTTTCCCTCTGTTTTATGAAGCACATGAGATTCATGGTCTGGAAATCAATTTGGCGATGGAATGATCTATATTTGAAGGTCGATTCTCTCCCCAGTTGTGGCCATGGAGAAAAATGTTTCAAACATTGTCTCAAAATGGCTATGATGCAAGGGCGGTAACAGGTTAGGTTGGTGTTTGGCTCACTTTTTTAGAACTAGGTATGTCTCCTCCAGTACAATGTTTTGCAATAAAACTCATTATAGTGCTTAAGATTGTTCATTCAACCAAGAAATTGATGCAAGATCATAAAAGGAAAAACAAATGAGGCAAGATAACTTGTTTTTTGCTGCTTCGTTTGCTTGGGACTTGAACTTTTTGTCTGTTGCTTCATTTGATTGGGACTTGCTACAGTGGGGCTCTATGGAAACAAGATTCTCAGAAACTGCACCTCTTTGGCTTTAACATGCTCTGTCACTTCTTTGGCTTTGACATACTCTGTCAGTTGACTTATGATGAATCTCTGCTACACATTCACAGTTACAATTTTTCGATGGCGCAGTTACATGTGCAACAGTATAGAAGTTCAGTTGGCTTTTTTCCTTGGGGCTTATTTTGGTTCTGCCACGCGTCCATTGCCTACAACACGAAATGGAAATAGGCACGACCATTCCGCTTAACAGGTCGTCAGCCGGTCGAAACATTAGGGTTAGATTAAATATTAGAGTTAGTTAGGGCCGGAGCATGGCGCCGATTGCTGTAATTCTCTCTATCGTCAGAACTAAAAGCCTATGGCCAAAGCAAATCGCATCTTCAATCTTCCAAAACAGGAAGCCTCTGGGCGAAACAACATCTTCTATCTTCACATCTTTAGCTTTGCATTTGAAGCTCAGAATCTTTTGAGCTTAGTTGAAGACTGTTTCTTGTTCAGGATCTTAAGCTCTTCATTGGATCTGAAGCTGTGTCGACTCTTGAGCCATTGCCAAATTTGAATCAAACTCTGATTCATCTGAAACAAACTCAAAAAGGGATTTTTGTTTTGGAAAGGCCGAATCTCTGTTTCAAGGATCTCAACCAAAGTAAGCGCTTTCTGATATTAAAAAAATCCTTCCGAACTTCTATATTGTAAGGGGAATGGAGGTTAGTCCTCCATTCCCCGTTTCAGTGTGATGACCCTCTCTCTAATGCCGCCTCCAAAAACTAAAAACTGAGAATGGAATCCAGAATGAGAGGGAATGAATGAAATGCGAGAGGAAGGAAGGAAGGAAGGAAGGAAGGAAGGAAGGAAGGAAGGAAGGAAGGAAGGAAGAAGAAAGGGAGAGGAGGCCAGGCTAATCTCGCAAAGAAAGAAAGAAAGAAAGGAAGAAAGAAGAAAGGGTGGGCATAGCGGGACTTGAACCTGCGACCATTAGGTTAAGGGCTAAAGGCTCTTATAATAAAAAGTTTGGGTACTTTCCATTCTGACCTTTCCTCCAATCCTAGAGTGACACGTGTACAACATTATTTTTTGGAATTGTTCAGTTACTTGCATTCTAAATTTGCTTGCATTCCTAGTTAAGTCTAGTTGCATTCTTGTCTACTTGCATTCTCAGTTTTTTAATTTGCATTCTCAGTTTTTCACTTCATTCTTATGTGTTACTAACATATAAATCAGGATCAACAATCAAAATAGAACATTGATATTTCAGGGACAACAAGACCAAAACATTCAAATTTGCTCATCTATCTATATATAGTAATAAAGGAGTTTTGGGATAATCTGGCGCGCAAAAATCTCGTAGCGTTGATTTTTTTTAGTAATTTTCGTCCCTTGATTCAATTTTCCTTGGCCGTTTGTCTTTTCATTATTATGTGCCGGGCTCCATTCCGACATTCCCTTCCATAGTAATGCTTTTGGATTTATCTAATGTTTAAATTGCAATCCCGATTTTGTTCATGTTTACCTTACATCGTGATTTTTTCCTTTTGTGTAGTCTCAATCAACCGCTTTTTCTTTGAAGTCTTTCAACTATCGAATTTGGACGCTTTGCTTTGCTTAGGTTTTGAAGCGAAACTCAGAAATCCGAAGCGAGATAGCTAATTTTCAAGTCTTCAAGGCAAGGAAATCATAGCTAAATGTCGCTTTATGAGAGTAAAGGTAAATTGACCCTCTTCCTTTAGATTTTGTGATCGGCCGGTTTTGGGTTGTGCATGTGTTCAATTGAAAGGAGATCAATCCTTCACAATATGTCCTTCTATTGCTTTTTGATCTCATATTATTCAAAGATTTATCTAAAAGGATGCTTGGCCCAAATGTGGCTTCCGATCCGCGAAAATTTGAAGATTAGAGGTCCTATTTGAGTCGTTTTTTCGAGAAAAGAAAATATGCTATGCGGGAGCTTTGAAGCAATGCTTGGTTGAAGGGTATGACTTCATTCACATAGGGAGTGGAACATCGGTCGAAATTAGAAAGATGCTGGGCGATTCGTGCATTGGGTAGCTTGGACCATGGCTAATGTAATCGACCGAGGCGTAAGGATAGACTTCGAGTGTGTGTTGCAAGCGGAGACAGAAGTCCCAGGCTCAATGGTACATTCTCAACTTCTTGCATTTCAACATTTATAATCGATAATAATCTTGATCTCATTTTGCCTATTTGTGTTAGCCCATAATATTTAGAAGTGAAGTCTAAATACCGATGCGGGATAAAGATTGTAAACCTTTGGGATGGTCAGATAGACAAATTGATCGGCGGAGGTTGTTTACCTTTTGCGCCTTTAGCGTACCTTGATGATTACATAGGGTACACGATCCCCGATTTGTTGGGGTCGATCTCTCTCGAGACAATGAAACCCTAAGTCATAAGAGGTTCAACGGTGTGAAAAAGGTACCCTTTGTTCAATCGCCACATGTTCCGCATTCTTTACGCAGAGTTCCACATGAGCGGCTTTCACGGCATAGTCATCCCCGCCTTTGTCAAGCCCCTCACACAATAGTTTTGAAGCCCTGCAATAGTTTTGTCCATACCTTTGTAATAACAAGGAGCGACAAATCTAGCCTATTCATTAGCGGTCGAGAAATTGTATTTTTACATATTGGATTTTAGCAAGAATGTCACGGTCCAATCGGTATTTTGTATAGGCATTCAAGATATGCTCTAAAAAGAGACAACGCTCATTTATGAAGGCCACACTTTTTGAAGCGTAATTGTTCATGTATGTTTCATGCATATATAGTTCATATCATGATCCGGCTGTATATTTTTTGAAGATCTTGGTCCCTTGTATATGTTGGCGATCATGCCTTATCTTCAATTGAATTTTTCTTTCCTTGTTTCTAGGGTTGTGATGCTTCCATATTGCTTTCTTCTCGCCAAATAATATCTTTGCGGAAAAGAGATGCCCCAATAAATAACCTTCCCGAACCGCCTTTGATGCCATACAAGAAGCTAAAAGGTCAGTCGAGCTCAATGCCCTGGGTTGTATCATGTCGCGAACATTTTGGCTATGGCGACGAGAGATCTTTGTTGTTCTTGTAAGCCATAACTTCTTGCAACCTGCTTCTTTCTATCCTTGTTTATGTTTATCTCTATTCTTTACAGATAGGGGTTCCTTTGTTGGGATGTGCCAACAGAAGAAGAGATGGATTGGTTTCAAAAGCTTCCCTTGTAGCGGAAGACTACCGGGTTGACTATTTCCATCGCTTGTCGTCGTGATCTTGTCCGGTAAATGCGCCAAACACAAACTATGTCCTTAGTTAGGTCATAAATTGCATAGATATTTTGCATTTTTTTTTGATCTAAAGGCCCGTCGTTGCCTTTACATTTTGGTCCACGAATGTAGGGCGGAAAAATGGTATTCTATGATCCTTTACTCAAAATGTCTTTCCTAGATTAGCTTTTTGAGAAACGCCACCCAAAGCGAATGTAGAACAACAATCTTGAAAAATAGTATGTCTTCTCCGAAAATAGTGTCTTTTCCTTTTGACAAATGCCATGCCGCGATAGGTTATCACGATTATCGGCCATTTTACTTCTCCATCTGCTTCTAATGGTGTCTTTGTATTTTCATTTACTCGCCAAGTTGTTAACAGACCCTTTGTTCCTTTTGTCAAAAGAATTTTTGTACTAATGCTTTGTTCTACTGTAGCTCTTTTTGCTGCCTCCACTTGTGGCATCAATTGTGATTAAAAACCATATTTGTCGATAGACTCTTGAAAACCATATTGTAGATAGGCTCAAGCTCTAAGTGTTGCATTTTTTGCATTATTTCTAACACATGAGCATGAGACAACAGCTTGCCATCTGCAATATTTTGCACAGTCCCGAGCTTGATCCATTTCCATTTCAGCAAGGCTCTCATACATCGTTGCCAAAGCACAAATACTTTGGATCCAAAACTCTGTAAGTATAATATTTATTGGCATGTCTTTATGATCGTGATATTTCTATAATTTATCCAAATCCCCCCCTAAGGGATATGCTCTGCAGTAATGCCAATGATGCTGGCCTTTGTCTCTGCGTTGCCTATTCGGGCATAAACATGTCTGATATTGAACAGTATCCCCAGTTTGTATATATTTGTATTCCCAATGTTTCCATTATTTTGTCAGGGCTTTTATGATTATGATATAGGATTGACATACTTGCTATATATCCCTGTTGTGTATCCTCTAATATGAATCCCTGAATCAATTACAAAAAACCATTACCATCACGTTCTTGTCGAGAGTGCCTGCAAATTGTGGGACAACTGCAATGAAATCAAGACAAACTGGAGAGAACAATCATAATGCGTTTAACATGTAACTTATACATATAAGAGTTTTAAACCATATTTTCATCGCAGAGGCTTCACAAGATACCGATTTCCTAGATAAATGATTGGATAAAGTGACACAAAAGCTTATACAGTTGGTTGCTCCTTTGATATTTTAACTTAACAGCTCTTAAATCATGTTACATGCCAAACCTGAGACATGTAAGGAGTTTATCTTCCCTTTTGTTTGTTAAGCTATTATAATAGGTCTCAAACCCAACAAATAATAACTTATATAACTTTGTGATGTTTAAAAAGGGCAGTTTTTCCATGATGTATGGGAGTCTATGTAGAAGATGCAGAAGATAAGATGAAACAAGGATTTTCTGTTTGTACAGAGTATCAGGTTGATATTTAAACTGCTTGATTCGCACAGTTCAGGAAGGATTTACATGCAGTACATGGAGCCTTTTATGTTCTTCAAGAATTCAGACATCTTTCTCGATCCCCAAAGACCAAATGAACGACCTTTCTCCCTATATATTGCATGCAAGGTATGATTATTGTAAGCATTAGATACAACAAATATATGTATTTACTTTTAGTAGGGCATACACCTTTGTAGGACTTTTAGTATCCAGCTCTTTGATAATTAAAACAGAGATTGCAAGCAAGAGTTGTTCAAAGACCACATGATAGGTAGTTCTTTGTACAAGGTCTATCTCGTGATCTAGGATCAGATCAAAGATCTAATTTTGCAGCAGGGGAGCATTCTTGAATTAGGGACCATATGCAGATCATATATTTTATGGATTGAATTCCTCCATAGCATCCAAAGTGCTTGCAGTTAAGATCATTTGAGGTGTGGTTGACGGTGCATAATAGTACTTGAATGCCATAGATTTTTGGTAGTAATTATTGTATTTGTATTGATCCACTCATAGCATGGAGTGCACTTGACTTTCTTCGTTTGTTCATGACTCTGACTAAATAGAGCTTGTGGTGACTACATAACATTCTAACACGTGGGTTTTTGTACATTCATATCTTTCTCTCAATCACCTGTGTTTGGGATTTTTAATATAAGATGGGAACTTATAAGATGAGTAAACATTATAGCGACTTAAAGTCCAGTCACGTTGAAATATCCTGCATGAGATGTCCATTCATGCAAGAAGTTTTCTGGAAATTGTGCATGTGATTCAAATGCGATTGATTTATATGTCTTGTATTCTCCATATATTCATATATTGCTACGATATGTTATGGCAGTAGATGTAATAATAACCTGTGAATGTAGATGTAATAATAACTTGTGACTACATTCTTCATGTGCTACATGCATGGAAATAGGGTATGGTTTTCTGCTTGTTAATAGTTCAACCACATTACCGATCTAATTTTGCATGCTAATTTTCTTAATATATTGCATAAAAAATAAATGGGCTCTTCTAAATACTTTCTAGGGTTTGTGGGAAATAGGTTTACTCGTAATTCACATTCTATATGTAACATAACTTTATTTCCATGCGAATAACAAAGCCAAAGTCCACAATTTCAAGGCCAAATAATGAAAACAACAATCAAGATGTAATGCGGCTCTCGCCATGTTCCACACAAGTACCATGATTGTATCTTTCCATTAAATTGAGATTAAATAAAAAAACATGCAAATATACCCACAACACTCTAGATGCCCAATGAAAAGCCCAGCAACGCTGGGCACTTTTTCTAGTTACAACATATTACTGCATTACATTTACTGAGTTTAAAAAAAAAGTTTTTACTGAATCACATTACAGAGTTTAAAAAGAAGCTTCTCATTCAAGAGTTCTTTCTATTCCTCATCATTCTAACCATTATCTCATTCAACTGCTCCTGAGAAATACATGGCATCAGAATGTATACTCCAAATGAACCAAGAACAACCTGCAATGCAAAAATGGACGAGATTAAAAACTTAGTAAGCAGCAGAGCAACATGCAAACAACAAAATTAACATAACTTGAAAGAAACGATAGAATCCAGAATTGTAAGCGCCTGGACACAAGAAAATGCTTTTCCACGAAAGAAAGTAACTAAAACTTGCAGATGATGAAGACTTAGCAATAATGAAGTAAATTGCACTAACAGAAGTTCACAAGTTGCCATATCCAACCTCCAGACACGATTTTTTTTTTTTTTTTTTTTTTTTGAAGAAACGGAGGTACCACTTTTTTTATTTTCTGAAATAAGAGTACATGCAACAGCACAGGAGGAGATTACTATAGGAGCTCACACCTCAACTTCTTCATCTCCCCCAGGCATGCTTATTTAAACTCCTAATGAGTCAGATAGGAAATACATACACCAAAATACTCCTGAACAGCCCTTGATGAAGTAGGAAAAGTAAACAAGAACACGAATCCTGTTTTGAAGTTGCTCCCGAAGTAAGCTGCAGCGCAGTCCTTAATGACATCAGAAGGCATGTTGTCTGATACAGCAGCCACTCAAGCATATTAGTACTTGAGTTTTTACTTAAGCATCAGCACTTAAGTATTTAAAATGCTCAAGCTTATCAGTACTTGAGCACCGATGGGCATATCAGTACCCTGGTAAAAATGTTCAAGTTAGAACATTAAAAAATCCCTAGCTGTGCATAATGTCACGTTGTGGTATGTAGACCAATCAGCCCCACTGAATTCGCTGCCCCTCCTGCAGAAAAGATAAGCCAGCCTCCTCTTGGAATATCAGACCCAAGTAACTAGAATGCTGCATTGTGGGGATTATGTACTCATCATTCTGGTGCACTACGAGAATCCCAAGAACTCCTTCAACACAAAACTTCTATGCCTTGTCTCTTAATCTACTTTACCAATGAACTAATTCTTCCCGCTAGCAAGGAAAAGGGAGCAAAATAGACACGAAGGGTTTACTTTTCTATTTACAGCTTATGGTATTCCCTGCCTCAAGTTACCAGTCTACAGAACTTCACAAATTTGATACATCCTCTTTCTTTGCCCTGATGTATGCATCTATAGAAAGGAGCCACATTAGTGGCTCTTCTACACCTTATAGGCCAGCATCCCAATTGGGCCATACCTTTTCAGTGTGTGAATAAGACATAGAGCATACTGCCAGAGAAATAATACCTGGTGCATCACATTAGGGCCGCCTGAAGAAAAATAGACCGGCACCATAGACAGATATGAAATGCTGCTGATAGAAGAAAAAAACCTCTTCGGCCCTGCTAGCATCCAACGTTGGAAAGAGGAGCATGGATCCGCTGTACTGGGGCGACCTAAAGCACAGGCGGCCGCCTGCCCTAGCCGCTCTGTAGCAGCGCCTTCGCGTGGCCGCCCATAGCAGTCAATCGACTTTTATTTTTGTATCCAGACACGAAATTTACTCACTGCTTCACAATATTCCATAAATCTTGCAGAAATGAGCCGACCTTGCACCAAACTTCGAAGAAAAATGAGTCGACCTTGCACCAAACTTCGAAAATTCACTTCACAACGATCTCTGAAACTCCGATATTGTCAAATCTGACTTCAAAACATTCAGCGCCATCATCCCGGGAAGTAATCATAAAAACCTTAGCTGATCGTAGAAAAAACAGTGCAGAAACATCCCAAAAACAGATACAAAACCGAATCTGACCTCAAACTAGCCTAATCTGCCATAGCGCCATCATTCTGACTAGGCATCATCGGAATGCCATAACAGAGCTCACGCTACACAGAGAAAGAAAAAGAAAGAATAATGGCCGAAAAATTCTTTTATTTTGCCACGTCAGAATCGAAAGTACCTCGAACTTCACGTAACAATAGTTGCTGTTTACTTGCCACGTAACAATGTAACAATAGTTACTGCTTACTTGCAATTCTGTTGCGTCAGACGAGAAACGAGATTATTCCAGCACCCTAAAATCGAAACAACTTTTTTGAATTTCGATTTTAGGGTGCTGGAATAATGTCGTTTCTTTTCATTAATGAGGGCTGCATCTTCATCTGACGATGTCTGATTTCAATTTTGTTTAAGGCAGCCTCTGCTCAAAGGCAGATTTTTAAGTTGCTTGGGTTGGGAAATTATTTTTAACGATGTCAAAAAGCAAGCAAGAGTTCTGCAATAAATATTGATTTGGTACATTGATTTGTTATGTACATCCATATCGACCCAGCAAAATAAGTAGGATTAGAATAGCACAATCTGAAAGACCCGGCAACCAATCTGAAACCGGCCCTAATATAGCATTTCTAATTTCGCAGCTTCTGCATCCTGATGGCTTCGAATAAGCCTCAAAAAATGTTGGAATTGGAAAGGATCACAGGGCAAGATAAGACCGCCAACATACTCAAATCCAAATTCCTCGGCAGATTTTCGGAGGAGTATTCTGAACAGAGGATGAGACAAAAGCCTGGTTTCAATGATAAATCTACGGCGCCGCGGTCCGACATAAACAACAAGGCAACCTCTTGGAACAGACACAGAATTATCATCTTCTTCATCACTAGAAAACCCACCAGAGTTAAGCCTGAACAAAGGGGTTCTATCGGAACCCGTGAACAACCTCCTCAACAAGCCTACCATTTTTTGCACCATGTGGAATAATGTGTGTGTGACTTACTATTTTATACGATGCTACAATACGGTGGTCAAAAAAGATTTATTGTCGGATCAAACTTTTGCAAATATTGAATGGTTTTGTCGGATGGACCCTTGCGAGCCCCCATTTTTTCTTAGCCTCCGATCCCCAGTATTATGGATAGTCCAAATGTATCCCCATGTGGACCACAATATGGTCCATCTAGATGGACCCTTGCGAGCTCCAGAATATAGTCCATCTAGATGGACCCTTGCCAGCCCCCATTTTTTCTTAGCGTGTCGCCCAGTATCTTGGAACGTCCAAATATATTTCCATATATATAGATCACAACATGGTTCATCTAACTTGGGCCGCCAGCCGCAACACAGCATGTTGCACATCAATACTCACGTGATATGCTACGGAGGATTGCAAGCACCTAGCAGCATCAACTGAACTTGCTTCCTTATGGGCCCTGTATATGTGTATCTGTTTTGACAAATTTATATGTCTTAATGCGGTAAGTGCTAGCCGTCATTTGACATAATACAAAGTGGATAATGCAATTTGCAAAAAAAGTACAAGAAATTGGTATCCAATTGCTATCATCTACATTAATTCGTTTCAACTTTATTCACAATACGTATCATGTAAAATCCCACAAGGGCATCTTATAAAGCATAATATGGAGTTTGGTTGAAATCACGTGCATTCAATAGTAACTTCACAACGTGTGCAATTGCTAGTAATTTTAATAAAAGTCCTTTTATATATTATTAATAGAATACTTATCTTGATATGATGGCTCGGACCGATGGCATTTACAATAGGTCAATGCTTAAAACATCTTTAACCTCCAAGTACAAGCACAAAAATGCAACCCCTGTGCACTCAGATGGGTTATACACCAACCCATGGTGAAATCTTCAGAATTTTAATAACGCGGCAAACAATTATGATTTGTACTCTTGCTGTTAGGTTTTCTCAGAGGGTCATGGACCATTTTATTATGACCAATTACAATTATTTCCACAATCTTTCATCATGTCAGTTGATCAATAGAAAATTAGATTGTAAAATGGTCCACGACAGTGTTCACTCTAGGTATCCTTACGCTAGTTGTGTGCTTTGTGTAATATTTGCATGTGCACATTTGTGGTCACATGTAAAACATTATGTCTTACAAGTGTATTCCCTCACAATGGTTAGCCACAAAACCACTGAAAGAATAGGAGCATTTTTTGGGACCAACTGATCTATGAGATGCGCGCAAACACACTAGGGTCATGCTTCTATTTACCTACTCAATGGACTTATCTAGATATTATCTATGTTGTAGATCATTGAAATTGATGATGTAATAGAGTATAGACATTAGTTTTGCAAGTGTGAGAATGTAGAGGTAAGATCATCAACATATGGGCATTGAGCTTGAAGCAATTAGCACAGACGAACTTTTGGTGATCAATGTTTTTTCATCCTTAGATTCAATCTATTCTAAGACCATAGTGAACTCTTCTTTGAGCGTACTTAACTTGTTATCCTAGAATCAAATCCAGTCTCAACTTTCCCTTATGTTGTTTTTCTATGATAAGAAGGTAACACTAATGAGAAATTAAAAGCCATGATCATGGAATCAGATGAACTATTCGATTTGCTTAGCAATATATTTGGTTTCAAAGGTACTGATTTAGCATCAAACATGAAGCCCTTAATTTGAGTACTTTAAAGTGTTTTCTAGGCACCTAAAGGATATAAAACCAGAACATTCCAACATACTATGGAGGAGAGGCTCCAACTAGGGATATAATGGAGTGGCTCCATCTGGTAAAAAGAGAGCCAGTCAACTTCTTTTGCCTTTAAAGGGAGCATCATGCGATGATTTAGAGTTGTGGTCCCATCTGGCATGCCAGCGGTTCTGTTGGTGAAATGGCATAACGAATCTCTTTGGAATGAAATGGATCACGGGTCCATAGATTGCTTTGTTAAGATCCTCAAATCTTTTACTCGAATTGGCAATAATATAAGATCATAAACGTATCTTTTTGTGGCATTTAGTACGATTTAAAGTATCTTAATCCAATACTTGTAGCTTTCTAAACATATATAAAGCAGTTGGGTTTTTTGTTTGAACCTAATATTTTTTCGCCAAGAAAATCTATGAAGGAGACACGTGTAAAACTTCCTTAAAAAAATAACAAAAAAAACAAAAAAACAGAGAAACAGCGCAGCCATAATCATTGCAGCCATCTATCCGAAGATATACACAGGCCAAGATCTTGAAAATATATGAGCTTCGTCGTCCAGATGCAAGAAAGCAATCCCCTGTTCTACTCTATTCTATTGCATTTGCCGGATCCTATAGGACTTTGTGCATATAAATAGGGTCTACCAGTAGCAGACCCTTCCGGCAATGCATGCCCAGGTTTGGAGCCCTGGCTATGGGTTCCATCTCGTCTTTTCTGGCTTCTTCTTCCCTTCGGGGACTCGCCAAATAGGTGTGCCTTTCATAGGAAGCTATGGCGGAAGCGTCTTGCAAGAAAGGGTCGGATCTGTACTTTCTTGCTCAAACCTCGAGCTAAAAGCTTGCAAAAGGGAAAATTCTGGGACAATATTCTTGATCCTCCCAAGCAACATTCCGGCAATGGTATGCCCTTTTTTGCCTTTTATCCTCTGTTATTTCTTCTTCTGTGTTTTGTTTGCACTAATTTGCTTTACATTTCTTGCCATTTTGTGTAGTGCAATCGCAAAGATACATTTCTTCCATTTTTGCCGCAATAGATACACAAGCAATGGAAAGCAGTTGAATCATCTATGCCTTCCAGCAAGCACTGTTACCCCAAAAGAAATGTTATAACAGTTGAAGCAAACGAACTATTAAAACGAGGCTAAAATCCCAAATTACCTTGGCAAGATGAATGGATAAATATCTGTCAAAATAGTTTACAGCTAATATGGCTGTCAAAGGGCTGAAGTTTCACACGCTGCAGACCTGAAACAATAAAGATCGGACGAAATCAACTCTTTACCAAGAAGAGGACTACATTTCTTTTCCACTCTTGATACGAAATCATAGCAACACAAACCTTAAGCATCCATTGAATAGCATTAGATCTAGCTGCACAAATATCCTCTGATTGCAGAGCTGAAAAATATCCTGTTTCGGGCACAGCTCTTGCTCTCTCTCAAGCAAAGAAGCAAGAGTAGTATCATCGTGGATCGGAAACTCCAAGAACCCAAGAGAATAATGTCCTTCACTTTCAGCATTGGAGCAAGCAGCTTCATCTTTTAAATCACTCCAAGGGCTGCCGATGAGTTCTTCAGCGCATAACAGCTCCTCTATATGTTGAAAAAAGGAAAGAAATCGGAACAAATTGGGCAAAAAACAAACCGACTAAAACTCCGTAGCTCGAGTTAAGCGAAAAATCCAGCAAGGAGAAGCAAAGGCTCTCTAGATTTTAGGCTGTAAGAAATGTGATGCGCGAGCTTGGAGAAGTCCGGCGATGGCGGCTTTGCTAAATTTTTTCTTTAAATAGCCCAGCCCAGACGCCAAAGCCCTATGGGCCAACATGGCGGCTTTGCGAAATATGTTTCCTCTTGCCAATACTACTAAATTTGGCGGCACCTGTAGCGGACACCGCTCTGTAGCGGACTCTTCTTTTTGGTCCCTTTTTCCCTCCTCTGTGTGGCGCCTTTGTCTCCGGGCGGATACGCGCTTTATTCATCTTCAGCACATTCACATTGTATGTAGGCCTAATTGTCTCTACACAAAAATTTTGCAATAAAATCCATCACCGCTCTTTTTCTCTGCCAATGTCTCGCCATTGACCTCGTCAACATGGAGTTTCCATGCCCCTTTTCCAGCATAGCTGCTTTCCTATGTATTCACATACAAAATTAAACTCTTCTTTCAGCATATTTTCTCATTAGTGAAATACCTAAAAATCTCTCTCGAATCTCTTGCATTCATGAACTTATTCCTCATTGTGCTCCCGTTAATAATAAAATGCCCATATCAACATCCAAGCTTCATCTATGTACAGCCTCGTCATAGTTGAGATTCAACCTGGATATCCCATAATATGTTTTGTTTAAGTAAGTTCTGGAAGTTGGTGGAAATCATGGAGGACAGAACATGTAGATGAAGTGATATATGTATACAATTTGAATATGAAACTTGCATGGTTATGCATCGAAAAATGTGAGAGTATTAATGGAAATAATGGCAGCGAGCAAATAAGCATGTAGAGAAGAAATGGCAAATTGGTGGCAAATAAGTTGAAAAAGAGATGGCCACGAAATGCATTTCCCACCTTAAGTGAGTGCAAGTGCAAGTGCAAGCATAACTGAATGTGTGTCACACTAGTTGGGTGGATTTTGTGCGAAAAAGAGAGGACGAAAAATCCTCTACACACCCCAAATCTATGTCTCATTTTTATGCCTTTGAGTATTATATGATACAGGTGATGATGGTTGTAGAAAAACGGCGAATGGGCCGGCTATTTTGAAGATCACTTTGGGCTTAGTCCATATGTACATATTTTACACGAATCCCTAAACTTTGGCAGCATAGATGTATAAGGAAGAAGAAAATTTTGAAGCAGATTGAAACTTCGGCTGCATCCCGTGCAAAAAGGGCAATAGGGCAATTGGACCGTGCTGGCACTGGCTAAGGCGACACAGCCATGGCAGATTTGCAAATGCTTCCACTAATTTTGAAAAGGGAACTGGACATGGCGACCAATTTAGTATATGATGAGGATAGAAAGTATGAGGCAGACTGCTGTGTGCAAAGAAACTATGAGGAAAGACTGCCGGATTTCGTCAAAATTGAAATTATAGATTCCGAGTATTTCATTCCCCTTTCTTTCTTGCTCTGCAAGAAATCCCTTGCTTTGGTTTCTTGAGCAAAACCATGATCCCAGGCCACTTCCTGGTTATTTGAGGCGCCAAAAAGCGAAGTCCGGAAGAGAAATGTTCGCGGCTGTTTTCTAGTGGTTAGGCTGTTGGATATGGGTGTCCCCTGTCCAAGCTCAAATCCCACTGACCATTATTGGGTGGCATGGATGATCTATGGCATGGTGATCATAGCCTGGTGGTTAGACCATTGGATATGGGTGTTCCCCTGTCCAGGTTCAAAACCCACTGGCTATTGTTGCATGACATGATTGTCAAAAAAAAGGGCATCCTATAGTCGTTATGGTCAGCATCCTTCTATCGTGCGGGCACTGGACACAGGGCAAAAAAAAAAAGTGCAGGTTCAAATCCTGCATGTTGTAACACGTATAGATAAGTTGGTGAAGAGAAACGTTCGCGGCGGCCGATAGGCCGCCGCGATAAGTTTCTTGTAATATTAAAGTAGATGTGACTTTGTAATAAGATTTATTGTATCCTAAACCCATTCTTGTAGGTGTAACGAGAAAAGTAGATGTGATAAGCAAGATGAAGGCACATAATCTTGTTGTACATATAGTTCCTTTCCACTTACCTTGCATCCATTTCTTGTGGCAAATGACATCCTGATCTACTTGCAATCACGAGTCTATCTTGTTTAGTCTAAGATTGGTAATGGTTACTACTACTTGTAGAATTACCTATGAAGTGATAAAAAGGAAAACTTTATATTCATTATTAGATGACAATTTTGGCATCTTGTGCCTACAAGGTTGGGCAATCCTGATCTCTTGCCTCCTCCCCAAAGACCATTTGCCCAAAATGTTGAAACCCATAGGGCTGAGATGTCAGATGGTATGCACAAGGTGCCATGTGCAGAAGAGGGCAAATATTAAATTGAGCTAGTAGATAGAGCTAGTAGATATACTAGGCTTATGAGAGAAATCTAGCCAGCTCTTATGACAAGGACTGGTGAGTAGTTTCCAGCCTCAAGGAGAATAACTTTATGTAATGACTTTACACCCTATATAACAATGGAGTGGAAGAATAGGGATGCAAGTTCTTATTGCTAGGTGCATGTTGATTCAATACTGCAGTTGTTAGAATGGCAAGTAAGTTGAGGAAGCTATTCAGCAAGAAAGCTTATCACACAAGTTCAAATTGTTCGGATCGATCGAGCCGCCGGACATCTAGCTCTTCCTTTGCTTCATGTGAATTTGATAGTGACCAAGAAGAAGCTGGTTCGTCTTTTGGGGTTCCAGAGGGGTGCATTGTAGTGTATGTTGGTGCACAGAAACAGAAATTTATCATTGAGGCAGACCTGTTGGCTCACCCCCAGTTTAAATCCCTCTTAGAAAGATCTGCTGAAGAATTTGGTTATGAATATGTTGGCGGACTTCTTTTCCCCTGTCATCCTCTGGAATTTCATCACTTGCTCGCCACATTAAGAGCCCAACGCAGAAAAATTTGACTGTGCTCCTCCTTTTGAAGAATCCTGTTTTACATCGATTTATATATTTTTAATTGTATTTACGATTCCTCGCACTTGTCATGTGTTCTATCCTTACAATATTTCTAGCTTAGAACAGTCGAATGGAGTTCATGGTCCATTATTTTTGTGCAAAGTAAATCTTCTGGCCAAAAAAAATTCTGTTCTAGTTCTAACACAGATCTGTTTCTACATTCTGCGGAGGCGTGGCATAGATCTTCTGGTTGTCTATGCCAATCCAAGTCAGATTACACAGAAATTGTAAGGCATATTTATGTTAGGATAGAATAGAATGTACATAACAGATTAAATGTATAGCAGAAAGTCAAGATAATATTGGAAAATTTTCATCGAGAGAATACCATAAAAGGGAAACAATGCAGAAAGTGGTCGACTTAAAGCTGATAATTTGCAACTTTGAGATGTGCCATATAAGCTAAGACTGCAAAAGGCGAGTTCCTTTGGACAAATGAAATCATACTTATTGACCCTTCGTTCTAAGCTTTTCGTTCAAATTACAATGCAGATACAATTAGTATTAAGTATATGCATCTTTTCCTAGTTTACTAACCAAGCATGTGTGATCTATGATGTTCCATATGTTTCGCGGAAATCCATGTAAGCATGAAGAGGGATATCTATGTAAGAGGGATATCTATGTAAGTTCTAGATCTCTACCCAACATTACCATAGAAGTAGCAAGCATGACAAATGATTGTAAACGTACCAAGGATCAACTCAAACCCGAACTCATTTTCCTATGAGATTTAATCAACTCAAACCCGAACTCATTTTCCTATGAGATTTAATCTTGGTTCGGAAAGCTTTGTGGGCATAATCGGCCAATTTCTTGTTGGACCTAACCCAGCCTACAAGCTTCTTTCAAAACTGTAATGTGAATTTTCAAATCCACAAGGCAGGTTACAAGGGTTCCGAGAAATTTTTCGAAGCGAAGATTTATTACAAAAGCCTTTGACTTCTTAGCTAGTTAGATGTGCTGTTTGAAAAATCAGTTGTTGCCAATTTAGAACGAAAATACTCAGTCTGCAAAGATGCTGCTAGTCATGCTCAAAAAAATGATGCTAGTCTAGCTCAGAAAGCCTAATTTGTCGAAAAAACATGAAACATGCCTCTTGAAAAATATTAACATTGACAATAACATTATGGTTACGTATGTGCTATGATTCCTCAAAAAAAGTAAAGTTCTATATCTCCACCTAACATTTATTTGACTAACTTTGCAATAAATTGTCATAAGAATACCAATTGATGGATCTTTAATGGTTGTTCGTGAAGAGAAATATAAAAATAAGATTTTGAACAGTTGCATGAATTTTTAATATGTAGCAACAAAAAATTCAGTCCACTTAAATCACTAAGAAAACACCAGACTCCAAAGTTCTAAAAGATAGAGCTACTTATGCATGTTCTAGCTAAGTGTCAAAAGATCAAACTTTTGTAGGAAATTTGACGAATCTGCCTTTGAATATCGGTTGTCTCTGATGTGATTGATAGATTATGCCTTGGACAAATATCAGTTTTAGTTCGCCGTCAAAAGCTGTTGAGATTTTGACAAATATGCCTTTGGATATCTAATCTGACTGATAGGATATGATTCAAGTGGGCCTTGATTTTAGGAGTATTGCTTTGGCGTCCATGTAGATGAATACTTTGAGGAAGATGAATAGCTCAAAATAATACAAAAGCCTTACTAAGGTTCAAGTCATAAGTTGGACTTAGATATAAAAGAAACTTATCGCGGCGGCCTTGGCGAATATTTCGCTTACCGACTCACTTACAGTTTTAAAATTTTGTGAAGTTAGAATGGTGTGCGATATATCCCTCTCCCAAATTCTATTCCGGCAAGTTTAAAATGATAGGAACATTTATTGTATATGACATAAATTGCAAGTCACAATTGAATTAAACTTTTGAGGTCTAAAATTGGGTTAGCAAACAAAGTCAAAGATAATTGATATTGTAGAAATAAAGTACAACAATTGGACGTGTTAATTCACATATGATCTCTGGGTAGATACATCTTTGTGGCATAGGCAAGTCTCTCATTCCAACCTCTAGATATGTTGATTGAATGTGTAGAGAAAACACCTCATCCAATTTTCAAGTTATATGCTAGCTTCGTTTAATTATATTATTTTGCTATATATTCTAAACAAGGCGCATCTGGACTACCACAGTCGTCAGATTCGTCGATCCTACGACCCAGATCATATGTTGGGGCCTCTGGGCACCTTTCGTTTCGTTTATAGTCATTTATGATTGGAAGCGCCTACGATTTTGGAATATGAAATACAATTTCGTCTAAGGTTTTGAGGAAATATCGAACCTTTATACGGCTTTGCCTAAGATTTTAAAATATGAAATACGGGGGCTTGAATCTCTACCAAAATAACTCAATGTCTTAATAAGACTACTTTAACCAATGTATCCAGTGAGCTAATGTGATTATTTTTTATCTTGAATCTATGATATGGATGTAAAAATAATAATTCCTGAAACTACAGATCATATATCCCTAAAACAATCGAATGTGTTGTTATAAAAAACAAGGTGCTGCGCACAGAGGGTTGCCCTCCATGGCCGGAGGGTGAAGTGGCATAAATCATACCCACCTGATGATATAACAATCACAAAATTGCACAAAATTTGAAGTCTCACAACCTGTCAAATGAAAAGATGAAAAGAACAAAGATTGGATCACTGCCCAGCCAAACATACTATAAAATATCTGTAAACCACAAAAGTACAAAGCACTAAATGCCAGAAAAGTACAAAGCACTAATCAAGATGATTAATGAAAATAAGACAAAGCATATTCTGCACTCCAAATGTCCTACTCATTTTAGAAGATCAATTATACAGCTGTAGTGCTACAAATGTGATTGAAATTTGATGATCTAGACTCAAGGAACAGAAGCAAAAATAACCTGCATCCACCATGCCAACATGGCTACAAGTCGTGAGAATGCTTCAAAAGATCATGGGGCCAAGTATCAAGCCTTCCAGCTGCATCTCCAATAATTAAGCACCTTTTTTCCATGCCCATGCAACGAGACATCTCACCAAGTGAAATACCTTGGACGGAGGTCCGCGGCGCTTTGGATCACTGCAACCGCTGCTCTATTCCAAGCTTAAACCTAAGATGTTTTGTATTTCGTGGAAAATTCTTTAATTTGAGGTATTTGGCTTGTAGTTTAAATCAGGGCATTCACCTCCATTATCTTGTGGATATTCTGGGCTTACGATATACTGGAATCGAAGCCCATATATGGAGTCTATATTTCCTTCGTATGGCTTTGGATTGAACTTATATAATAGTTGATGCTCTGCTATGTTGATAGTATGATAAGAAATGTGCCTGCCCATGCCAAATGGAATACTGTGTATGGTTCCTGCATTTTTTAAAACTCGGGCGGCCGCAGGTGTGATTTCACCCTAAGATAATAATTTGCTACGTATGTTAAGATAATAATTTGCTACGTATGTTGCATCATGCTCATAACTATACAAAGGTTCATGTCAATCAACAAACCATTATGCCTAGTGAGTGAGTCGGGCCTCTAAGGGAAGAATGCAAAGGATAATGTATGGGGGGATGGAAACAGGGGAGATGATTCCAGGGGGTCTCACGACCGGCAGGAGCTAGGAGCGGGTCCTGGAATCATTGATCCTGTTTCGTCCCTCCACATCATGGTAAGTGGGGAGCGCCATCAATTTTTACCTGCTGATCGATTGCATATGACCGCTATTGCAGATGACCGCTATTGCAGATGACCGCTTGAGCGTGACACTGACTTTTTCCATTCCGGAGGCAAAATCAGCGACCCACTTTCCATGATGTATGGGCATAAGGTAATTGAGACTCCAATCTGCAATGGAGGATGGATCTTGCGATGAGTTGGTAGAATAGAATAGAAAGTTATGGATTACAATGGATTGGTGCCCACAGAAACATGAAGCATGATGGTGCACCAAATGGCACCATCAAAAAGCATAATTGCAACTCAATTACCATATTGTCCCTCACCAAATGTAAGGGATAATATCCACCAGTGGCCCAAGTCGAGTATAACGGCATATTAGGGATATTCCCCGTCGAGAGGATGCACTTTTACATCCGACATGATGGTGACATGGCACCTATATGGCAGTCAACATAGTGTTTAAAAGTAACATGCCAGTCAACAGGGCATATAGGACCATACTCAAAAGTAAAATGGTTAGACAGAATGGTTTCAAATAAATAATTTGTCTCAAATAAACAATGTATAACGTTTTTTCTATGTTCATTTGTCCTATCCTCCGAACAAATAACTTGCAGCCTGGTCTGCATTTCCGTTGAACAACTTGAGCGCTTGTATGACAGAAGCTCGGTCAAAACCAAGTCCCATGAGACCCGATATCTTTGCCTCCATATCTGCCTCAGGCTGTCAAATTTCAAGAATAAAATGGTGCTTTAGACATAATTAACTTATTCATCTAAGTACTGGGTCAAAAGTTAATGGACCTGTCTGGCAGATGAGGTAGAAGGCGATTGAGCTGTAGGAGATTCCTGTACCATGTGCTCATTTCCCCTCTCCATCTGTAGATGTACAGGCAGATCCGTTTCTGCAACAAAAGGCTTAGCAGGGTAAGGATCTAACAGATTCAACTTTGTGACAAGTGCTTAAAAGACCCAAGTGCATTTTCCAATAGATCGTTGGATTATATAGGGTAAGCGCAACTCTAGTGTTCCCCATAGAATCATGCCATCCTTTATACCAAACATGAGACATGAATCTAAATCCAGATCCAGCTGGCTTCGAACATGCATCGCAGAATGCATTTGAGCTATCCCAGAACTTTCAAACTATCAATCATCAGAATATGGGGCATTATGCTGCAGCATTACTGTCTTGCATCAGCACAACAAAACCATTATTTTGATCTAGCCAGATTGAATCTAAAGCCACAATAGATCCAACCATCGCCATTCAATGTGACGGTAACTAGCCTATAAAGTCATTGTGGTGTACACAAATGTACCATCAAGACAAATTATGTAGCCTGGCCCCCAGTGCCAAGCATATCCATATCAGTTTCCGCTGGAACTTTCCTTGTGTCCATGTCAAGAATACACTAGTAACCAAAGTCCATATCTATTATATAATACCTTGAAGAAAAGGAACTGCAATTTCTCCTCCACCCACATGGAGCACATTCTCTTTCAAGTCAATACAACACTGGAGGTTGGAAAAATGATTAGTATCTGCTTTGTGCGCTACTAATAAGAGAAGAAAAGGCTGTGCATGGTGACATATTTACTTAATGTTTCCGTAGCATATCAAGCCCAAAAATGAACTCTAAATCTGGCTGGTCTAACACTGTAAAGGTACACGGGTAATAGTTTTTGCCAATCTGCACACAAATTTAGAAACCTATAAATAACTGGTTCAAATGCATCTAACCATACTCGTTAAGTTGCACTACCTTGAGGGGAGCTACATGTATTCGACCAACAATCTGAGTTTGTCCAACACCTTTGGCAATACCCACATAACGCTTATCTAGAAGCCTTAAAAGCCTAAACAGTAAAACAAAGTTTTATTGATTACAACACATATCAGTTCCAATACATTTCACATCATCAACTGGCATAATATCCCATGGATGTGATTAATTATCTAAATATACTTGAAGAATTGCAGGTATCTCCATAATAATGCTTGGACCGCAAAAGATTAAAAAGTAGGGTAAGACAATGAAAGCATTACAGTTCAATTTTTTGGCTGGAATACTGAAAATGTATAGTGATTGGACAGTCGTATATAAACGGTAAACATAAAGTTAAAAGATGAAAATGTAGCTTACTCACAATGCTCAGCACATGATTTTGAAATTATTGTTGTCTGTGCCCCACTGTCCACAAACGCCTGAAGGCAGACAAAAATCATATTTACATCAGACTATAATGAGTACTTGCATCATACCAACAAAGTTTACCTTTAAAGGAACTCCGTTCACTTCCATATCTACATAAAGCATAATCTGAAAATCAAAGTTCCATAACCAGAGCAAATGAATCAAACCAATCACTTATATGTATATGAAATGGAGGTATGATAACATTACAACACGAGCAAACGCTTCAGGATTATGTTCGATTGCTGCCTCCCAATTCTCATCTATGTTTTTCTACATGGCAAGTTAAATTCAACCATCATTAAGAATAAATATCTGATATGCAAAGAATCCTTGAGTATCTGAACTTTCTAATTCAATTCCTACAATGTCTCTTTTGTTATCTTTTGACATTGGTAGTATTTTGTCCCTAATCATACTAGATAAAAGAGCAAAATCCATCCTCCCTGGTGCTTGAATTACGAGGGAAGACAGCTATTCTATAAAGCTACTGTATGCAGGATGCAATTAAAGGCAATGGGAATTATATTTTTAGCTGTCAAGAAACTGGGAAAGTATTTGGTGTACCTGTTTAATAGCTTCCTCAATTCTCTTTTGAGGATCTATATCGAACGGGTCAGCATTCTTTGCATTTCAACAATTTCCTGCTTCATGTAAATGTCTTGGATGTACAAAGAGATCAACCATGCAAGTACAATGATCTGTTGACATTGATGGAGCAATGCCATATTCTTCAATCACCTAAAAATACTCCCTACTCTTTGTAACCAGAATAGCAAGGCTGCATGCCCTAAGAAGACATATAAAAGTGGCATTAGCTGGCCTAAAGCCATACTATTGCATCTTTTAAAAACACTGAAAGGCCATATTAATCTCATGGTTCATGCCATATCCTCTTATTATTTCTGTCCAGGTCACGACATCTCGCACTGGAAGTTTATCAAGGATTTCTCATGCCCCATCAACTGGGCCACACTTGACATACATTCCTATCAAGATGTTGCCAACAACACGGTCTCTTTCAAATCCTATTTCAGCAATCGTAGCATGAATCTTCCGGCCCGTCAATGGCTCCAATGATGCCATAATCTAGATGGTGACCATTTCCAACATATCCATCCCCATGCATCTTCGGGTACAAGTTGAGAGCGTATGTGATTGTCCAGAAGCAATATATCCTATTTCAAGTGGCATCTTCTTATAGCATTTTATCTTGATTCAATCTATTTTCAAGAAATCTTTCAATTAGGACAGTCCAAGTTATTGTGCTTCACTCTGGTAGAATATCAAAAATTCTCTGAGCCTTCAGAAGTGAGCTGCATTGGGCATATATGTCAGTTAAAGTACTGCCAACAAAAAGATATCCTCTTCGAACCCCTTCAGAAAACCTCAACATGTAATTCACGGCCTTTCACTAATGCTGCAACATTGCCACAAGCTTTTAAAATGCAAGTGTGATTGCTCGGGATAAATGCCCTTAGTTTGCATCTGCTCAAAGCCTTTAAGAGCATCTAGATCATGTCCTTCCTCAGCATATCCTGTTAGTAATGTATTGCGAAGAACCAGATCTTGGTATGGCATATTGCAAAATGTTTCTTGGGTCTCTAGAAGAAGACTACATTTGAAATACATGCCTACCAATACACTGCATACCCCAATTGTACCACTTCCTTGCGCAATTTTCTCCCCTTATCTATGGCTGCAGTATATGAACAAGCTTTCAAGCTGCAAATAGAAGTGGTAACATTTGGATTCACATTCTCCAATCGCATTTGTTCAAGACAAACTAAAGCTTCCAGACATAATCTAGTTTCTACATGAAGACAGATATTACATCAAGTGTCCCACATCATGCCGTACGTCTTCCTGAAATCATCTGGACACTCTGAGCAAGATTTATAGGCGACCTTGAATAATTGCCAACAACACATATCTCCATTGAAGGTGGTCCAAATAGAATAGATGCATAATTTGGCTTTGCTTTGGGCGAACTTCTGCCGGACATGGCTACTCCTGATGCCCCTCAAACCCCACATCAGCTCCACGGGTAACAGACCAGCTCCACGGGCTACATCAGTTTAGAAAGGAAAATCTTCGGTCTGCCCTGCAGTTACTCGGTTGGACCATCCTGGATCCAGAATGCAGGTGACCGAGAGTTTACAGCGAATAGTAGGTTTTGAGCAGTCATCAGCATATCCTAGGTATATTCTAGCATATACCTAGGATATGCCATAAACCCACATAAACAAGGGTTTGCCCCCCTAGGGGCAACCCAAAAAAAATATAGATTCAAGATAAAAAATAATCACATTAGCTCACTGGATACATTGGTTAAAGTAGTCTTATTAGGACATTGAGTTATTTTGGTAAAGGTTCAAGCCCCCGTATTTCATATTTTAAAATCTTAGGCAAAGCCGTATAGAGGTTCGATATTCCCTCAAAACTTTAGGCAAAATCGTATTTCATATTCCAAAATCATAGGCGCCTCCAATCATAAATGACTATAAGCGAAATGAGAGGTGCCCAGAGGCCCCAACATACGATCTGGACCGTAGGATCGACAAATCCGACAACTGTGATAGTCAAGGTGCACCTCGTTTAAAAATATGTAGCAAAATAACATGGGGTTCCAGGGGAATTTGATATGATTGGAAGCACCTACGATTTTGGAATATGAAATACAATTTCGTCTAAGGTTTTGAGGGAATATCGAACCTCTATACGGCTTTGCCTAAGATTTTAGAATATGAAATATGGGGGCTTGAACCTCTACCAAAATAACTCAATGTCTTAATAAGACTACTTTAACCAATGTATCCAGTGTGCTAATATGATATTTTTATCTTGAATCTATATTTTTTTTTATAACAACCTATTCAATTGTTTTAGGGATATATAGTCTATGGTTTCAGAAATTGTTATTTTTACATCCATATCAAATCCCCCTAGAACCCCTTGTTATTTTGCTACATATTCCAAATCTATTGGACAATAGAGTATAAACGACATCACACTTTTGCTTAATGGATTCTTTTAGGACCTAAAATTCACCACATTGAGGATATGTGAAGTGTTGCTCTGACAACCATGCACCTAGAATTACTCTTATTGATCCATTTATAGACTAGACTAGATATGGGTTAGTAATGATTTCTTTCTTTCTCAATAAAAAATTACATGAATCACAAGCAAAAGCTGTGGATGGCATTAATTAGTTATAAGATTAATAATTAATTGTAATATGTCAATCTCCACTCAAATGTTCAAGCAATGGAAATAAAAATACTTGAATTGTGGTATGTAAACAATGTTTTCTTAGCAAATTGCCTCAACTACAAAAGCTCTTAAATCTATTGAATGCACTATTTATTCTGGTAGTAATAGAACCTAGATCAAATCTAAACATCTAAACATGGATCTAAAGTTAATAGCAACAACCTATATAATGCAAGTTGTTTCTAATAATGACAACTCCAATGAATTAAGTCAATAAATATCAAGAATTGATGCATTGACCCTAAAGGATATTTTGATGAATAAAGTCCTCGCTTTAGCTACATCGCTAAGTTTCTATGACTGCAACGTTGCATAGCCAACCCCTAAGATGTTCCATAAATACTTGGAGTGTCAGATACATGGCAGGAATTGTATGTTGCTATGAATTTAACTTCGCTCTAACTCGTGGCAAAATTGTATGTCGCTCTAATTTCGCTCTAACGGGCATGTATATTAAGTAAATAATTAGTTGAAGGAAACATGAGCATCCCTACGCAAAAAATGTCTAGTAGGAACATTTTTAGTGTACACCTTTGGATTCAAAGAATACAGAGAGAACATCCTCAGTTGGTTTCGATTTGATATCTAGCATTGGGCTGGAATATTGTGTCCTTGGAGTCAGGCCATTCTACAAACATTTAAAATAATGAAATATGCATCAAGGGCAATGCAACGAACGCAAGTAATGCAAACAACGTGAGTTTTCCACATCTCTCATGCTGTCATCTCTCTGGGTCAATACAGCTTAGCTCCTTGCTAAGCTCCATTACACAAAGAGATGAATGCATTGAAGCATGTGGAAACCTCGGTCCTTCCACAAACCAGTAATGTTGGCTAGGGGAATGTTCTCAAGGCACTAAGTGGGTGATGATAGTTCTTGATCACGTAAGGTTGAGATCACCGTTATTGGGGTTGCTCACAATTGGATAAGGACTCCGCATGTAGGCAATAGCATACATTAAAACAAAACGACAAGCGCTATGTATTTATATTTTATATTATAGCATGGAACTTGGCAACATGCTCGTAACTATCTGATATGGACAATAGCTCCTGCACGACATGAGGTGACTCACTCAGGATGCACATTGCCATTTTATTTGCTCGTTCACGAGCATCAGCTGTAGCATACCAGAGAATATCTCTATGTATATCCGTGAGTTTCTTGTCATACTTTCGGTTGCATTTGCAGACTGTTGTGAACAAGCATCTTCATTATCTTCATCACAAGAGCCTTCACTTCAACCTCGAGTAGGCCGTGACAGAACCTCCTCTCGATGGCATGGGTATCGATATTATAGGAGACCTCACTTGCTGTAAGCAATCCTTCAGCCCATTGTCACAAGGATTCGGGTGACATTGCAATCAGCTCAAACTCAATCACCTAGGCAAATTCCTATGTCGTGAATGGCAAACTCTCCATGAACGATTTGTGTTTGGATAAGAGATCAGCAATGGATCAAATGAATCAGAATTAGAGTATGGATTTAGAAGTGAAGCATGTAGCTGGTAGGCTAGTAGGGATTTGGGCAAGAGATTGTTGATAGGCTGATAGGCATGGAAAAAATTAGTGGCTATTAATAGCCAAATGGCGATTTTTTAAGGGGTCTAGGCAAATTTTATGCATACATTTTATGAAGGGATATCTCTTTAAAAAAAATAAAAAATAGCCATAGTTAAAAGAAGTGATCTATTATCTTTTTAGGATTAGCCAAACTATTTTCCCCATTTTGCTTAAAGAAAAAGGGATTAGCCTTTTTTATATTACAATATTTATATATCAAATCATAAATACAAACAAAAATGAATTATTAATAAATATTTTTACACATGCCCACCTGCTATCATTAGTGATAGTAGTCTTTTGAACTATGAATTTCTATTACATATACCACATATGCATCTTCAAAAAAAAATTATAAGAGATGGCCATTATCCAGCTAGATGCTCGAGTTGGTTGCATAATATCTTCCTTCAAGCATTTGATCACCATATCTGGAAGGGTGTCGTTGCATTGAATCTAGTTTAAACTATGGATCTTATAAGCGGTGAGCTTTTGTTATAAGTTTTTTAATATTATCGTATGTTCCTTGATTGTTGATTATTATTTGTAATTATAGTACAATATGTCTAAAGCTATATAATCTACATTTTTTGCCTTTACTTTAAAAGTTTCGCCAAGTCCAAATACATATATATGTAATGATAATAATAAATTTAGCCAAATATATACATAAACTACAGTAAGATTTTGAAAAATAGCCAAACAATTTTTTATGGAAAAACATATAATATGCTTAATTTTTTCCCTGCTGATAGGGATCCAGCAAGAAGATTGTCGATCTTGTAAATGCCTCTCAAATGGTTGATCAATCGATCTAGGTAGCAGTTCGAACACTCAATCGACTACTAGATCAACCAAAATGCCATTTTGTAGTGCTTGTTCATGTTCGTCGAAAAATTCCATGTTCACTACCCATATCAAAAAAATCCAATCCTTCCAGCAATGTTTGTGGAGCAAGCGGACGCGACACATTGTGGCGTCCACATTAGTCACAAAACGCGATCGTACACTTTCTTTTTCGCGCACTCCGTGCAATCTGCAACATGCGACCATAACGTACGGGGGCCGCAAATGTGGTTTTGGCGAATGCAACATTCACAAGGCGTCTACAAGCTAGCAAAACGCGGCTGCAAATTTTTCAGGCCATGCATCTGTAGAAGCAAAAAATGCAAACGCCACGATTCATACGCGATCGCGTCGTTGGCCTTTTGCTGCCGCGTCACTTTTCGACGACTTTCTACCGGTGGTTTTTTTTTTCATGTATAAAATGCATATTTTTTCAAGAAAAAATGAGAGTTTCATACGTTTCATACTTTTTTCGTATTTAACATATGCAACTTTGACTCTACCCTTCACACTGACCCCAATTTTTGGTCCACAGTTGTTTTTTACTTGTACGGAAGTGTTGTTTTATGCCAAAAACAACACCAAAATGGCCCCAAAAGTCCACGTGGCCCGTTTATCCGGATTTGCACAAAGAGACAGTGGTTTTTTGGCAGAAAATTTCCACTGTGGTTTTTTTGACACCCTTTTTTTTTGTCAACGTGTCCTTTTTTTCACTATTATTGTTTTGCAAAATTTTATCAACGTGTGGTTTTTTCTTGACTGTGGTTTTTTTCACGAGCCATACGTTGTTGTTCATCAAAATAACACGCGTTGGTTTAGATATTACTACACGTGTAAACTTAAATTACAACGTCAAAGTAAGATGGTTTTTTAAAAAAAATTACATGTCATTTAACCAAGTACCACCTGTTACTTAAATCTAGCTATTGTTTTTAATGCTACTAACTATTGTTTTTCTAAAATAAGGACATGTAAAAAAGCACTATTAGTACACATAGAAAAAGAAACATGTTGTTTCCAATGTGTCTTTAGGCCAATGAAATATCGACACGTGGCATTCTTTAAAAAAATATAACGAATACAATATTGACACGTGGCATAATTTGTTAAAAATAAAAATATTTTTTCGACACATTATTACGTTTTAAATGTGATTTTTAACCAATGAAATATTAACACGTGGCATACTTTTTTAAATAACAAAGCACTGTTTTAACTAATGAAATGTCGACACGTGGTGCACAATTGAAAAAAAAATTAGTATATACCACAATTTAAAAGTCAATATATCTATGGATCTTTTATTGATTTTGTTTATTTTAAAATAAAGAAGCCTTTTGGGAATCGAACCCAAACAAACCCACGTAGCATAATAATATTAGATTGTAATCCAGATTCTAAGATTCTATCACTAATTAATAAGGTAATGGAGGTATCAACCATTAGATACAAATAATTTAGATGCCACTAAAACCATTGAAATTCATGGAATTCATAATTTTGAAAGCAGAAAATGAATTACAATCCTTTAGATGTAATGATGTTCCACTTTTCCAATTCTAAACTCTTTTAGATGGAATGGTGTTCCAATTCGAAACAGGTCTTCTGCATCATTGGATCCATTACTTTCAAGACTACTTCGGGATTTGCATAAGGAAAAAATAATCATGTTCAAAAATGCCTAGATCATACAAAAAATGAAACAGGTTCAATGATTTTTACCTGTTTTAGAATCTACACTGATGTTAAGCTTCACCTGCATACTTGTTGTTAGAGAACAACAATTATATACATAACCGCACTTTAAAAAAAGGGCAAATGCAAAAGAAAGAAAAGCATGCATGATACCTGTTTCTGGGCTGTTTCTGGGCTTGTAAGCAGATCAACATTTGCATCAGAGCTTGTAAGTAGATCTGCATCCAATTGCTTGGGATTCCATGTGTCTTTCTAACATCCAGAAAATGAGGCAAAGTGGGAATAAATAGGAGAGAATTCGTCAAGAACTTAGATTTAATTTTACAAACCCTTGGTTTTTTTAAATGAAACACAAAACACAGCCTTGAAGATTCTTGACGAAAAAATACTTACCACTTTCTTGGCTATGGCGCTTTGGGAAAACTAGCAGCCTAGTTCTGCTTCTGCCAGTTCGGAAAATCTGCCTGTTCGGCCAAATCGGCAGGGACTTCAGCCTTTGCCTCCACTATTGCTCTTAAACAGGGCTTTTCTAAAACCTGGGCTTTCCGCAATCCGCGGCCATGCGTCCAGCACATGATCACTATGAATAGGGTTCAGATTTCCTGACATCTAGGCATTCCACAGTCCGCTGCCATGCATCCATGCGTCCAAATTCATGCATTCAAAAGTTCTTGCAAAATTTAGTAAGAAGAAAGGGAGAAAAAAAGAATGGGAGCATCTAGATTCTTACCATTTATACAAATGATGGCGATGCATCTACAGATTAAACGAAACAGCCTGCAAATCCCAAAAACCATAAACAAAAGAACAAGCATTCTTGGATCAAACAGTAGAAAGACTTCATCACTTACAATTGCTGGGACTTCACGTCATCTATACTCATTTATGCAAGATTCACCAAATTTCTTAACCCTAATATCATTTTTTCTCCACATCTATAAAGCATACAGATCTGCATAAATTAAATAGCATTTCTTGGAGACTGCACATCATACCGGAAGATTGATCCAAGCTTGAGCCTAGCTTGAATAAGCTTGAGCGTACCGGAAGATTGTTTAAAGCTCTTCATATCTCGCCTCTTATTCTGGCTTTGACGCTTCTTAAAACTCCTCGCTGCTCTAAGATTTGTTTGAACACCAGAATAAGGGCATCTGGTTCCAGATCTATAATCCACATCCAGATCCAAGCCATGGCTTCCACCTACGAAATGCGAAATGACGACTTCAGATGCCGTAGCCATTTCAGATGCACGCGACCCTTCAGATGCAGTAGCTTACCTTCAGATCCGGTCGCACCCAACTGGAGGAAACTGGAGAAGGCGGGAAAATTGGCAGCCAATAAGACCAGAATACCCGGATTCTAATCACAACCGTCCATCTTGCGTAAAATCTGTGTCGTCCATCCCATTACGTCAACCAATAGGATTATACTACGGGGATGGCAATCCCAGCCATCCATCTCCGCCAAAATCTAGGCCATTCATCTCTGCACTACATATATTAATTTTTAACTCTAATTTTTGACATGTGATAACATATTCCATTGTTTTCTACGGATCTCCTGCTGTATTCGGGCCATATGGCCATGGCCAAATGGCTTGGAAGAGTTGCACGCACACTAGTTGCCATTTTGGCCATGGCCATATGACCCTGACATTTTCCATATTAAACTAAAACGCTAGGATTGCAGACTAAGCAAGTAGCCTAGCATTTTAGCGTTTTCTTATTATCACGACAATTACACAAAATCTAAACGAGGCCAACTAGAAATTAGTTGTAACTTGATCTCTATGGCATGTCAAAAAACTATTGGATCTTGGGGTAATATCAGCGTGTTTTTCTTCTAGCTGCCACATTGGCATTTCTAGCGTTTTCAACTTTTCTAAGGAAAAAACCGAACCAATATGAGAAATAATGGGTACCAATATGAGTTGTACCAATGAGGTGGCAAAATATAGTGAATGACGTGGCAAAAGTGGCATGATGATGTGGCAAAGGGTATTTTTTGCAATCTCTATGGAATAAATGGGGAAATTTGAACTTTGCAGAAGTTGACATGCACATGATGATGTGGCACGCCAGTGGTGATGCCAAGTAAGGAAGACCAAATTTTGTCCAAGGCAAAAATAATGTGCAACTTTGGCTTTCCATGGGGGGATGTGACAAATTTTTGGTGACATGGCAAGATATGGGTGATGTGGACATTTTGATGACTAGGCATTTTGCAACAAATAGACAAAACAAATATTTTCTGTTTAGGAATTTTGGCAAAGGGAACTTCAAGAACTTAGAGCAGTTCATTCTTAGGTGCTTTAAAGATTCATGCAGGTACATCAATGAGCTATAATCGAAAATTGCCGGTTTGAGATAGAGACATTGAATACATGAACAAATGTTGGTTGAAGAACTACATTTGAATATGGTGAATGACATGGCAAAAGTGGCATCATGATGTGAAGGGTATTTCTTGCAATCTCCATGAGTTGAGTGAAGAATAAAATTTGCAAAAGTTGACATGCACATGATGATGTGGCATGCCATTGGTGACACGTCGTGCCAAGTAAGCAAGGCCAACTTTTGACTAGGCCAAAAAAAAAAAAAAATGTGCAACTTTAGTTTTTCACGGGCGGGGAACTCTCCCACTCCAAAACTGTGAACAGACTCTGCTAATGGACTCAAAACGTCGATATTACACTGGAGAACAAGTTTCGTGGGCAGAAGACTACCCCTTCTCCAAAAAGCGCCAAAGTAGCTCATGTCCAACATGTTCGTAGTCAATTGGCCTAAGAGGTGGTTGCGGAATATTGCCATGTAGAGGGTTCGTGTTTCTTTCCTTGCCAACAATGACCGTGTAACTTAGTCCCTAGGGTAATTTCACAATTTCAGGTGATATGGCGAAGTCGAATCTCCATTCCGAAGCCTCTGTACTGCCCGAACGATAAAACACTTGGGGGTTTCTACATGACGACCGCAGGATGCTTCGCGGTTTGATAAGTTCTCCCGGGACGAACTGCTTCCGAAAGGTTTTAAGGGTCCGTCTTCTGGCATCAACAACCTCCCTCTACGTGATGCCATTGTGCAAGATCCTGGTCGAATCTGACTAGGATATGGCATCCGAAACGTAAACCCTGTGTGTTGCTAGGTTATTGAAGGGTTTACGTTATAGAGGTCGAGTTTTAGTCGACTGCACTTGGGACATGGTCGAGAAGTTGCAGTTGAAAATGCAAAGCAATAGGAACTGACGGAATGAGATTTGGATTTATCCTCCTCCCAATGTGGCAATTAGAAGTCAAGAGCGCCTTTTGCAGTAGCAAAATTGTTTGGGATCATTCGGTATGGCCAATAGATCCAAACTCTGTTATTTCAGTTGCTACAGCTCTGCATGCATGCTTAGAAAAGGTGCACCTAGTTATCCAAGAAAACGACCACGTTTTAGTCTGCGAAACGTAAAACCCTACAATAACCTACCAACATATAGGGTTTACGTTTCGGAGGCCAAAACATAGTCGTTTTCTTGGATAACTAGATGTACGTCTTCTAAGTATACATGATGAGCTATTTGCAACTGAAATAACAGAGTTTGGATCCATTGGCCATCCCGAATGATCCCAAACAATTTTGCTACTGCAAAAAGCGCTCTTGAATTCTAATTGCCACACTGAGAGGAGGATAAATCCAAATCCCATTCCGTTAGTTTCTATTGCTTCGCATCTTCAACTGCAAGTTCTCGACCACGTCCCAACTGCAACCGACTAGAACTCCACCTCCATAACTTAAACCCTTCAATAACCTAGCAACACACAGGGTTTACGTTTTGGAGGCCATATCCTAGTCAGATTCGACCAGGATCTTGTATAATGCCATCAGGTAGAGGGAGGGTGTTGACGCCAGAAGATGGACCCTTAAAACCTTCCGGAAGCAGTTTGTCCCAAAGGTCATCTCCCGAAGGCTCTTGGCCACGGACGGGCAACTCTCCTACTCCGGAACTATGAACTGACTCTGCCAATGAACTCAAAACGTTGACATTACCCTGGGGCCCAAGTTTCGTAGGCAGAAGACCATCCCTTCTCCAAGAAGTGCCAAAGTAGCTCATGTCCAACACGTTCGTAGTCAATTAGCCCAAGAGGTGGCTGTGGAATACTGCCATGTAGAGAGTTCATGTTTCTTTCATTGCAAAAAATGACCATATAACTTGGTCCCTGGGGTAATCTCGTCATTCCGGATGATAAGGAAAAGTCGAATCTCCATTCCGGAGCCTTTGTACTGCCCCAACGACAAAACACTTGGGTTTCTACACGGTCGATCGCAGGACGCTTCGCGGTTTGATAAGTTCTCTCGGACCGATCTTAGATTTCTTTTAACATGCTCAAAGCAGGTTACTTGAACAGTGGATTCAACGGTTGGATAGGGAAGACGAGCTCTGGAAGGGGGGGCATTGGCATTTGCCCTCCCGAAGGAGCACTGATAGGAAAGGCTGCCTCGTCAACCTTTCTGAGATCCATCTCCTAGGGTCTGGCCTCTCCCCTCTAGTGAGGAAGCCGCGCAAAGTCCTGGCTTGGTTCGATTTGGGGAAGGGTGTCAGTGCTTTAAGTTCTTCAAGATCCCTCTATTCTATCCCTTGCCAAACTCCTCTACCAAAAATTCTAAAGGTTATCATATTGCTTGCATAAAGTCCTAGTCATCATGTCCACATCACTACCATCTAGCCATGTCACCCAAAATTTGCCAACATCACTCAATGAAAGACTAAAGATGGACATCTTTTCATTTTTCGCCTAGTCAAAACTTGGCCTTGCTTACTTGGCATGCCATGTCACCACTTGGAGTGCCTAGGTGGCATGCTTGAGCCTAGGTGGCATGCCTGAGCCACCTTGGCATGTTGGAGCCTAGGTGGCATGTTGGAGCCCGCGTGGGATGTTGGAGCCTAGGTGGCGTGTAACATGTTGGAGCCCGCGTGGCATGTTTGAGCCACCTTAGCATGTTGGAGCCCACGTGGCATGTTGGAGTCCACGTGGCATGTTTGAGCCACCTTGGCATGTTGGAGCCTAGGTGGCATGTTGGAGCCTAGGTGGCATGTTGGTGCCCAGGTGGCATGTTGGAGCCAACTTGGCATGTTTGAGCCACCTTGTCATATTGGCACGTGGCGTGTTAGAGCGTAGGTGGCATGTTGGAGCGTAGGTGGCATGTTGGAGCCTACGTGGCATGGTGGAGCCTAGGTGGCATGTTAGAGCCACCTTGGCACGCTTGAGCCTAGGTGACATGTTGGAGCCACCTTGGCATGTTGGAGCCTAGGTGGCATGCTAAAGCTCACGAGGCATGTTGGAGCCTAGTTGGCACGTTGGAGCCTACGTGGCATGTTGAAGCCTAGGTGGCATGTTGGAGCCTAGGTGGCATATTTGAGCCACCTTGGCATGCTTGAGCCTAGGTGGCACGTTGGAGCCAACTTGACATGTTGGAGCTCACGTGGCATGTTGGAGCCTGTGGGCATATTGGAGCCTAGGTGGCATGCTTTGGGTGGCATGTTGGAGCCTAGGTGGCATGTTGGAGCCTAGGTGGCATGTTATAGCCTAGGTGGCCAGACCCCAAGAGACGGACATCACAAAGGTTACCGAGGCAGGCTTTCCTACCAGTGCTCCTCCGGGAGGGCAAATGCCAATGCCTCTCCCGGAACCCGGTTTCCCTATCCGACCGTTGAATTCTCCATTCAAGTAACTTGCTTCGAAAGGGCTCAAAAATTCAAGATCCGTCCGGAGAACATATCAAACCGCAAAAGTGTCCTCGCAATGACCGTGTGTAGAAACCCAAGTGTTTTGTCGTCGGGCAAAGTAAAGGCTCTTAATGGAGATTTGACTTAGCCATGTCGTCCCCAAACAAATGGATTATCTTGGGGACCAGGTTACACGGCCATTTTTGCAGCAAAAGAAACACGAACCCTCTACATGGCAGTATTTCGCACCCTTCGCTAAGGCCAATTCACTACGAACGTGTTGGACATGAGCTACTTTGGTGCTTCCTGGAGCAGGGGTGGTCTTTTGCCCACGAAACTTGGTCTCCAGGGTAATGTCGATGTTTCGAAGTTTGGCGAGTCGATCACGCCCGGTGGGAGAGTTGCCCGTCTGGTGGCCGGGACCTTCCGTGAGAGGACCTTTGGATCGAACTTCTTCTGGAAGGTTTTATGGCTCCGTCTTCTGGCATCAACGCCCTCCCACTACCTCATGACATTGTGCAAGATCCTGGTCCAATCTGACTAGGGTATGGCCTCCAAAACGTAAACCCCGTGACGTTGCTAGGTTATTGTAGGGTTTACGTTATGGAGGTCGAAGTTTTATTCGGCTTGCACTTGAGACATGGCCGAAAGCCGCAGCTGAAAACAAGAAGCAATAGAAACCGACGAAATGGGGTTTGATTTACCGGGCGTGCTTTCCTACCACCAGCTCCTCCGGAGGGCAAATGCCAATGCCTCCCTTCCCGAACCCGGTTTCCCTATCCGACCGCTGAATTCTCCATTCAAGTAACTTGCTTCGAAAGCAGCTCAAAAATTCAAGATCCGGCCCGGAGAACATATCAAACCGCAAAGTGTCCCGCAAATGACCGTAGAAACCCAAGTGTTTTGTCGTAGCGCAAGCATAAAAGGCTCCTAATGGAGATTTGACTTCGCCATGTCGTCCGAAACAACGAAATTATCCTGGGGACCAGGTTACATGGTCATTTTTTGCAGCAAACGAAACACGAACCCTCTACATGGCAGTATTCCGCACCCTCCGCTAAGGCCAATTCACTACGAACGTGTTGGACATGAGCTACTTTGGTGCTTCCTGGAGCAGGGGTGGTCTTTTGCCCACGAAACTTGGTCTCCAGGGTAATGTCGATGTTTCGAAGTCCGCTGGCGTAGTCGATCACAGCCCGGGTGGGAGAGTTGCCCGTTCGTGGCCAGGGACCTTCCAGAGAGGACCTTTGGGTCGAACTTCTTCTGGAATCTTCTGGCGTCAACGTCCTCCCACTACCTCATGACATTGTGCAAGATCCTGGTCCAATCTGACTAGGGTATGGCCTCCAAAACGTAAACACTGTACGTTGCTAGGTTATTGTAGGGTTTACGTTATGGAGGTCGAGTTTTATTCAGTTGCACTTGAGACATGGCCGAAAGCCGCAGCTTGAAAACAAGAAGCAATAGAAACCGGCGAAATGGGGTTTGGATTTACCGAGGCGTGCTTTCCTACCAGCTCCTCTCTCCGAGGGCAAATGCCAATGCCTCCCTTCCTAACCCGGTTCCCCTATCCGAATCGCTGAATTCTCCATTCAAGTAACTTGCTTCGAGCAGGCTCAAAAATTCAAGATCCGTCCGGAGAACATATCAAACCGCAAAGTGTCCTGCAGTCGACCATGTAGAAACCCAAGTGTTTTGTCGTTCGGGCAGTACAAAGACTCCGGAATGGAAATTTGACTTCGCCATGTCGTCCGAAACAACGAAATTACTCTGGGGACCAGGTTACATGGTCATTTTTTGCAGCAAAAGAAACACGAACCCTCTATATGGCAGTATTCCGCACCCTCCGCAAAGGCCAATTCACTACGAACGTGTTGGACATGAGCTACTTTGGCGCTTCCTGGAGCAGGGGTGGTCTTCTGCCCACGAAACTTGGTCTCCAGGGTAATGTCGATGTTTTGAGTCCGCTTGCGCAGTCGATCACGCCCCGGGGTGGGAGAGTTGCCCGTCCGTGGCCAGGGACCTTCCAGAGAAGACCTTTGGGTCGAACTTCTTCTGGAAGGTTTTATGGCTCCGTCTTCTGGCGTCAACGCCCTCCCACTACCTCATGACATTGTGCAAGATCCTGGTCCAATCTGACTAGGGTATGGCCTCCAAAACGTAAACCTTGTGTGTTGCTAGGTTATTGTAGGGTTTACGTTATGGAGGTCGAGTTTTATTCAGTTGCACTTGAGACATGGCCGAGAAGCTGTAGTTGAAAACAAGAAGCAATAGAAACTGACGAAATGGGGTTTGGATTTACCGAGGCAGGAGGCATTGGCATTTGCCCTCCCGGAGGAGCACTGGTAGGAAAGGTCCATACTAATCTTGTACAGACTAGCTAGTTTTATTACTTTGTTTAAGGCCCATACTAGACTAATCTTGTACAGACTAGCTAGTTTATCCCACTACCTTGCGGCCGCCAAAGTGGAGGACACGTATAGGCTTTTAAGTTCTACCACGTTGGGGATCATCATCGTATACCCCCAATAACCAACTCCCAAAGATAAACATACATTGGCAAGGTTTGAACCCATGACCAAATGCACATTTATTTTGGCATTATTAGGCACATACCAACTCACCACACATCCGTTGGGCAAAACTTTTGCCTTACATGCACACTTTGTAGGCAGGATTTAATCCCGCCTTAGGAAGTCTAGGTCCTAGGGGCAACTCTAGGGGCATGGCTTTTTAGCCTCACCATCCTAGTGCCACCTACCATAGTCCCATTGTTTTTTTATTACTTTGTTTAAGGTCCATACTAAACTAATCTTGTACAGACTAGCTAGCTTATCCCACTGCCTTGTGGCAGCCAAAGTGGAGGACACGTATAGGCTTTTAAATTCTACCACGTCGGGGATCATCATCGTATAACCCCAGTAACCAACTCCCAAAGATAAACATACATTGGTAAGGTTTGAACCCTATTTATTTTGGCATTACTAGGCCTATACCAAGTGTTTTGTCGTTCGGCAGTACAAAGGCTCCGGAATGGAAATTTGACTTCGCCATGTCGGCCGAAACAGCGAAATTACCCTGGGGACCAGGTTACACGGTCATTTTTTGCAGCAAAAGAAACACGAACCCTCTACATGGCAGTATTCCGCACCCTCCACTAAGGCCAATTCACTACGAACGTGTTGGACATGAGCTACTTTGGTGCTTCCTGGAGCAGGGGTGGTCTTTTGCCCACGAAACTTGTGTCTCCAGGGTAATGTCGATGTTTCGAGTCCGTTGGCCAGAGTCGATCACGCAGCCCGGGTGGGAGAGTTGCCCGTCCGGTGGCGAGGACCTTCCGCAGAGGACCTTTGGGTCGAACTTCTTCTGGAAGGTTTTATGGCTCCGTCTTCTGGCGTCAACGCCCTCCCACTACCTCATGACATTGTGCAAGATCCTGGTCCAATCTGACTAGGGTATGGCCTCCAAAACGTAAACACTGTACGTTGCTAGGTTATTGTAGGGTTTACGTTATGGAGGTCGAGTTTTTTTCAGTTGCACTTGAGACATGGCCGAGAAGCTGCAGTTGAAAACAAGAAGCAATAGAAACTGACGAAATGGGGTTTGGATTTACCGAGGCAGGCTTTCCTACCAGTGCTCCTCCGGGAGGGCAAATGCCAATGCCTCCCTTCCCGGAACCCGGTTTCCCTATCCGACCGTTGAATTCTCCATTCAAGTAACTTTCTTCGAGCAGGCTCAAAAAAAATCAAGATCTGTCCGGGAGAACATATCAAACCGCAAAGTGTCCTGCAGTCGACCATGTAGAAACCCAAGTGTTTTGTCGTTCGGGCAGTACAAAAGCTCCGGAATGGAAATTTGACTTCGCCATGTCGTCTGAAACAACGAAATTACTCTGGGGACTAGGTTACACGGTCATTTTTTGCAGCAAAAGCAACACGAACCCTCTACATGGCAGTATTTCGCACCCTCCGCGAAGGCCAATTCACTACGAACGTGTTGGACATGAGCTACTTTGGCGTTTCCTGGAGCAGGGGTGGTCTTCTGCCCACGAAACTTGGTCTCCAGGGTAATGTCGATGTTTCGAGTCCGTTGGCGAGTCGGATCACGCCCTGGGGTGGGAGAGTTGCCCGTCTGTGGCCAGGGAACTTCCAGAGAGGACCTTTGGGTCGAACTTCTTCTGGAAGGTTTTATGGCTCCATCTTCTGGCGTCAACGCCCTCCCACTACCTCATAACATTGTGCAAGATCCTGGTCCAATCTGACTAGGGTATGGCCTCCAAAACATAAACCCTGTGTGTTGCTAGGTTATTGTAGGGTTTACGTTATGGAGGTCGAGTTTTATTCAGTTGCACTTGAGACATGGCCGAAAGCGCAGTTGAAAACAAGAAGCAATAGAACCACGAAATGGGGTTTGGATTTCATCGACGCAGGCTTTCCTACCAAAGTGCTCCTCCCGGAGGGCAAATGCCAATGCCTCCCCGCCCCAAATCCAAACCCCATTTCGCCGGTTTCTTGCTTGTTTTCAACCGCAGCCTTTCGCCATGTCTCAAGTGCAACTCGAATAAAACTCGACCTCCATAACGTAAACCCTACAATAACCTAGCAAGGCAATGTGGTTTACGCTTTTGGAGGCCATACCCCAGTCGATTGGACCAGGATCTTGCACAATGTCATGAGGTAGTGGGAGGGCGCTGACGCCGTAAGATCTGAGCCATAAAATCTTCCGTATAGAAGTTCACCCAAAGGTCCTCTCTCTCGAAAGTCCCCTCGCCATGGATCCGCAACTCTCCCACCCCTCGAACCGGATCTTACTCCGCCAAGGGACTCAAACATTGACATTACCCCGAGACCAAGTTTCAAGAGCGTAAGACCACCCCCGCCCAGAAGCGCCAAAGTAGCTCATGTCCAACACGCTCAGAGTGAATTGGCCTTTAGCGGAGGGTGCGGAATACCGCCATGTAGAGGGTTCGTGTTTTTTGCTGCAAAAATGACCATGTAACTTGGTTTCCGTGGTAATTTCATTGCTTTGGACGACATGGCAAAGTCAAATCTCCATTCCGGAGCCTTTGTAATCGCCTCGAACGACAAAACACTTGGGTTTCTACACCTGGCCGACCGCGATGACACTTTTGCGGTTTGATACGCTCTCCCGCATGCATCTTGAATTTTTGAGCCTGCTCGGCAAGTTACTTGAATGGAGAATTCAACGGTCGGATAGGGAAACCGGTTCCCGAAGGGAGGCATTGGCATTTGCCCTCCGTGAGGAGCACCGTAGGAAAGCCCGCCTCTAAATCCAAACCCCATTTCGCCGGGCTTATTGCTTGTTTTCGATCGCAGCCTTCTCGACCATGTCTCAAATGCAACTGAATAAAACTCGACCTCCATAACGTAAACCCTACAATAACCTAGCAATGCACAGGGTTTACGTTTTGGAGGCCAAAACGTGGTCGACTTCTTTGATAACTAGGTGGACCATTTCTAAACATGCATGGGGAGCCATGAGAACTGAAATAACAGAGTTTCGATCTAGTCGCCAATCCGAGTGACCCCAAACAATTTTGCTACTGCATAAGGCGCTCTACACCTTTAATTGCAAAACTAGGAGGAGAATAAATCAAAACCCCATTCTTGCAATTTCTACTGCCTCATGTTTTCAACAGCAGCTGCTCGACCATGTCCCAAGTGCAACGAGCCAAAGTGTCTTAGGAGTCTTAACAGTTGTTTGCTTGTTGCATAAGTTGTCTAAGATATTATGATTCTTCATACAGTCATGTCTTTGATACAAAGTTTTCTATGGAGATTATAACCTGTAAAAAAAGGAAGAAAGCACTTACAGCAGAACTCCAGCAAGATTGCCATTTAAACAAGAATAAAGGCCCTTAAGAGATAATCTTTCCACCCAATTCAGCTGCCTGCAAAAACCTACATATGTATAATGCAATATCATCCATAAGCATATTGAGAAATCCTCAAACGAAGTATCTTAAAAAAGGAAGTTACAATGAGAAAGAATCTTAAAAAACGAAGTATCTTAAAATAAGATAGTTAGGCATTACCCACTAATCTAAATACGAAGAAAGTTAGTGGATAAGACTACAACAGGTTACGGTTACGGTTACGGTAGGCTGAACTTTCCCTATAGGACACGAGCAACTAATTTTCACCATCGTCTAGATAAATCACGCTAAGTCTAGACCGAGAAAATAATTTCAGATAAACAAATTAAGTAGTGCCAAATGGATAGTTAACTGTTTCAAATAGGAATTGTCAATTCTATTGCATCCATACTCCTTAGGAAGCTTAGTCAATGATTTAAAGGATTCCTATGCAGAAGTATGACAAAGATATTCTGATGCAATTGTTTGGAATTGGGGAGCTGCCAAACTATAATGTCTAGCCACTAGTTTAGAGGATTACCATGCAGAGGAGCTCTGATACCTTCGTGCACATGATTCGGAAGCAAGGTTTTCCCGAGCAAGGTTTTTCCCGAGTTTGTGTTTAGGTTTAAGGTGTTAGCTGTGGTATTTTGCTCGATGGCTCCAACAATTACATCTCTAATTCTTAGTGCAAATCGTCTAAGTGCAATAAGTTATCTTGTTTTTCAAAGAACCATTGGATTCTTAGTGCAAATCGTCTAAGTGCAATAATTTATCTTGTTTTTCAAAGAACCATTACATTCTTAGAAAGAACCATTGGATAAGATAAATTAGATACAATTAAAACCATTGGATGACGTGGATAACTATTGGATCGTCTATAGCGAACCTTAGTACCAACTAGATATAGGCATGATTTAATGGTGTTCCACTAATGATATCCAAAATGGGGGGATAATGTTAGGATAGTGCGTAGTCTTGCCATTTTATAATGCTTGGGGATTTGTTGCAATGGTCCTATTCCCCATAAACAATTATATCTCAAATTCTTAATGGTCTAAATTATACCAAGATGTAGGAACGGTTTAATGGTGTTCCACTAATGATATCCAAAATGGGGGAATAATGTTAGGATATTGCATGGTCTTGCCATTTTAATGCTTGGGGATTTGTTGCAATGGTCCTTTCCTCCATAAAGAAATACATCTCACAATTCTTAATGGTTTGTTATGCAAAAATGTAGGCGTGGTTTAATGGTCTTTCTCTAACAATATCCAAAATGTTAGGATATTGTTAGGATTTTGCATGGTCCTATGACATTTATGCTTAGGGATTTGTTGCAGCGGTCCTGCACCCCCTCAAGGAATACAAATCAAATTCTTGATGGTTTTGTTATGCAAAAATAGGCGTTAAGTAATTGAAGTAGTTGAAGTAACTTGTCTTACATGGAATACTAGTATAAGGACATGTGATCGTGCACGTGCATCACATGTAGCAAATTAAGTACTATGTCCTACCACTATAAAGACCCGTGATATGGAAGGATAGGACATGTAGAGAATCAAGTATTCTTTCCTACTTCTATAAAGACATGTGACAATAGAAATATTACACATGTCGTAATTCATGTATTCTTTCCTACAATGCCTTAGCAAATAAAGTGCTCTGTCCTACTACTATAAAGACATGTGACATGGAAGCATACGACATGTAGAGAATCAAGTATTCTTTCCTACTTCTATAAAGACATGTGACAATAGAAGTATTACACATGTCGTAATTCATGTATTCTTTCCTATAATGCCTTAGTAAATAAAGTACTCTGTCCTACTACTATCAAGACATGTGAATGGAAGTATAGGACATGTAGAGAATCAAATATTCTTTCCTACATCTATAAAGACATGTGACAATAGAATTATTAGACATGTAGAAATTCAAGTATTCTTTCCTACAGTGGATTGTATTATAAAATGACATGTCACAATAGAAGAAACTACAAAACAATAATGGATGTTTTAGTCCACTGAAAAAAGAACACCATTATTGAACAAAACCATACTTCCACAAATCCACATGTAGGATTCTTTGAAAACAGGACATGTAGACCTACCAAAACTGATGTTTTCAACAGTGGACCAAAAACCGGGGTGAGTGTGCTTGCACAAGAATGACCATCATTTTGAAGAGTCCTTCTAGAAATTTTCACAATATCTGAAGTTTGAAGCTGAAATTATCGTGTCCAAGCGATTCCAAGGACCTACATTCAAAGTTTGTTGTGATTATGTGACAACAGGAAAATGCAATGAGCAAGCACTAACCTCTCAATATGTCTACTTCTGTCGTGCAAGCCCATGCTATCAAAGTGATATATTTCTAGTTTATATCTATGTGGGAGACATGCATGACTTACGATCAGAAAAGAGGTCCAATGAAGTTCGTCACCATCAGGAACAAACATGTACTGTCACTTATCTAGATTCACGTGTTTCCTTATTGTTTTGTGGGAGGATTAATTAATCCTTGAACCACTTCGTATCAGTTTCCAACATCGGTGGAGCTAATCACGGCAGTTTCAATTCCACTCAGCAATGCTTCCAAATGTGTATGTGGCTTTAGATAAATAAATACTGACGAAGCTCTCTCATCTCTAGTTCTAAACACACATGAAAATATTTGCTCCCAAATCCATTCAAATATTTAAAATAAAAAAAGTACAACACATATAAAAAAAAAATGTTACTTTTATTGACTATCAAAGGGTTTTACAAGATTCATTTATGAAAATACTTGTCGAGTATTTTTATACAGTTGCATGATTCTTCAGAATCCCACATGTTTCACATTGGGTTTTCCTTCACATAAGCAGGCACACTTTCGCAGCCAGAGTCCTTCCAGCCATGGTTTGAGTTTTTTCAAAAGAAAATTGGAATCCAATCTGTTAGGAGCAAAGGTATTTGGACATATCATAGTGTTTGGTTGATTGGTAAAACCCTTGTATCTGCTGTCATCTATCAACAGTGTGTTTATCATTTGGTATTTCCAATAGTTTTGGTACACTTTTGACAGATTCTTAAAGAAAATTGGTTTATCAACTACTTTTAACTTTATGTTGATGCAGTCATCCTGACTCCAAATAAAAAGAAACATGCCCTTATATTCCTGCAGCAACTTTCTCAGGAACAAGTCGACATTATTTCTGGCTATGATGGACCACAATGCAATCTGAAATTTTGAAAAACACCATTCTAAGAACTCCCATAATCCAGGCCTGGAAACTGCTGCCTTTTGAAGGTTCAATTTTTGGAGGATCTGGCGTGGCCGATGCAGGGATCCTCTCTTTCAAGTCATAAAACTTGCCCAAAATCCCATTAAAATCTAGAACAAGGAGAACTTCGGTTAACCTGATGGCAAGGATAAGGGAGAAGCCCCTTCCATGAGGAGGGAAGCACAGGCCAAAGCTCAATCAACAAGATTGGCTCAATAGGCTGTTGATAGCGGCTAATGTCTCGCAATAAACCAAGCATTAGCAGAAGCGTGGAAACATCACAAGGGGAGAATGGAAGGTAATAGTATCTGCATTACAGGCCTAGCAGAAGAGTACAATCCTTAATACCCCAGGTGTTTAGAAGGCAAGTGGTTACGGAAAATTAACGGATCGCAGAGCTGGAGACCGCACACGACAAATGGAAAATAGCATCTGTCTGGCGCACTTCATGAGGCAGTAGGACACGCAGAAACTCGTTGCATGTGTGCTCGCATGGATTCCCTGTCCACTACCATAGAAGTCATGACACGAGACAAGCAATGTCCGAGCACGAGACGATGGAAACCATCTCTTGCCTTCGATCAGGAGTTGAGAAGGGTATTAGCATGACACGAGGTGTCCATGCAGCCTTTGCTAGTCACAGCTAAGAGCCCTTCAGAGTAGGGCCGAGTCACGGGAAGTGCCCTCGATGGCAGTGAACCCTGCCCTAGATACCCGCATGCTGATACCCGCATGCTGGAACTCGCGCGCAGCCTCGTTGCTCGAGACCAAGAGCTGCAAGAGCTACTGGCTGCCATTATCAAGCAAGGTGAGGGCCTCCGTGTAGAGTTTCATGAACAGTTGCAACAATGCATACATGGATTGGCAAGGCAATAGAAATTTCAGCAGAAGCTGAGCTCTAGGCTCCAGAAAGAAGAGGTCATAACATAGGTCGCGCCAGTCCCACACATCCAATGGCTTGAGTGACCTCAGCCAAGACCACACACTCCTGCACCACCAAGCCACCCCATGCCGCCGCCACCCCAGCACAAGACACAACTTATGCCCTGTCCACCGCACATAGCACCTACCACGGCACCCAGCATTGATCCGGCCATCAGAGAGCTCCTGAAATGGAGACACAGGAGCCACAATGTGGTGGTGCGCGGCCTCACAGAGTAGGTAGGAAAAAACTGCATTACCCGACTCCAGACACCAATCCTTGCCTGGATGACGTTCCATACACCCAAATCATCAGGGTGAGCCGCCATGGAGCCTATCGTCCTGACTATTCTTGAGTAGTCATACTCACGGCCAGGGACATGCAAGAGGGGGAAGCCATCTTGCGTTAGGGCAAGCAGTTGAAGGGGATCGACATGTATATTGGTTGAGATCTAACCCCTGCATAACAGGAAGATTGCAGGTGTGAGTTTGACAAAGTCAAGAACGTTCACAAACAAGAAGGATTTGCATAACTGATCCAGAGCAGGATGCAAATCTTCTGACCATTGGTACTTCATCTTTGTCGGGGACTTCAATGCATGCACCGGTGCAGAACAACCCATGAAATTTGATCCCATGGCTGATGATGTATTGCAACTATACCCTTCAGAAGGATCTTGGCCACAGGCATCAGATGACAATCAGGTCACGCGCTATGGTAGGCAGATCTTGCTGCTTTACAGCAGCTTTAACCTGGTAGTGTTTGGCCTATATCAACGCATTTTATTTTTGTAAAAAATTGTATTCCTTTTTGCTTTTTAGATCTGCATGGGCATGAACGTTCTCTTATGCAGAACTAGGACATGCATCTTGAAACTAGAGCTACAGAATTACATCATGTAATTCCAAAATAGTAGAGAGACCTTATGAGACCTTATTATTACCTGCCAATTAGTCTATTTAAGTCACAGAACTATTATCTGTCACAGTATAAAATTGAGGTGTATTTAAACTATGTTTAATGCTTTGCAGCATATGAGAGGAGCATGCTTGAATATAACCTCCAATCTAGAAGGGTAACTGTTTGCTTATCAACCTAGATGATTTCAAATATCTGTTTTAATTCCATTAAGCATTTTCACATTACGAAGTATATCATCAGATCGCATATACTATGTACAATAGTTTGGCTTGTAAAGCTTTTCTAAAAGAAGTCCACATCTGTGCAAAATACTCAACTTTTTTTCTGATCATAAGATATCATTATCTCTAAGGTGTAGACATATGTGCAGCTTATGCGCAGAGTTTGCATTCTAGAGCCAACAAGAGACTTCACAAAAAGAAAGATCAAATATCAAAAGTCACTTCCCTTAGACGTGTATCCTCCTTGCAAATGTCTGCTACCAAGATTACAGTCTTCGAACCACCACATCAATTTGGTTTTTTGACGTTGCAACTTTCTTTTCTGTTCATGCATCCTTCTAGGCTAAGAAATAACTCCAACGAACAAAAAAGCAACAAGGAAAGGAGAGAACTTGTACTTGCAACCAATCAATACACTGTTAGCCTGAAAAAGGTAAGAGTGCAAGGGCCAAAAGATACATGCGGTGTCTCTCGGCGTTCAGTCTTTCACACCTTGTAACCTTTTGCCATGCATTAGTTCTAGCTAGAAGAATGATGCTAAACTAAATAATCTATGCCCCATATCTCTATTACCACAAAAAAACATCCACTAAAATTTCCTCATGTTTTCGCTCTATATACATTTTGTTTTAACGTTGTTGCTGAAGAAATTCACTAGGATTTTTGTCAGATCTTGAAATAATCTATGAATAAGTATCTTGATGTTAATATTGCACAACAATGCAATAAACCATTAACCATACAGATGCTACAGTAAAAGAGTAATTTTCAATGGTCATTCAACTGCTTACTAATATATTCAAAACATGCAAACTTCGAGAGCCCAAGCACTTACGATCCTTCAAGTCTTTGATCAACACACATACTGCATGATTCGTTCATCTCTAATTTATAAAGATCATTCCAGCATTCTAGACGGACCGACCTGATACTCCCTTGCCGATCCTGATCTTTCCAAATTCAAATTTCCTCTTGCCTCCATTTTATTCGACCCCTGTTTGACCTAAGATCAATGCTAAATAAGGCGATGTTTTAATAGCTTAATTTTTCTCCATCAACACTTAATAGGTTAATGTCACTATGGTTTAACCATTGACCATTAACCATGTCTTAGGTTTAATATTTCAATCATAATCGACGCTAGGTCCACCAATCGGTTAAAATGTTGGGAAAATGGGCGAGCCAATTTTCTTGCTTCTTTGTCCTTTTCCCCGCTTTTTTCTCTACAAGCCTCTTCTTGGGAAAACTTAAGGGAAAATTTGAATTTCTCGTGATCTCAAGCCCAATTCCTCGGGGATCATCCTGCTGCCCTAGTAGAAGGGTAGCTCTAGCTGCAATCCTCTCATCGCCCTCTAACTCGACTCCCATTTTAATACACTTATGAAGTCAGATTCTCTCTTCATTCGATCTTTCTTATGGAAACCTCTGCTTTCACAATTATAAGGAGAGGAATAGAATTTCGCGTGTGGATTTCTAAAGGGGCCTACTCTTGAACTTTGGAGCTCTTTGATTATTCAAAGGTTTTTCCCGCATAAATGTGTTCTTCTCTAATTCACCTTTGTGCCCCGCAAAGATTGATTTCGAGGTTCAAATCATCGATTCTTGGGCTAGAGGAATTTGTGGGTTCGAATGCGCTTGGTCCAACAGGACATTCGAGTCTATTGTAATTGGTTGGATTATTTGATTTCTTTGAAGTTTTCTCCCCTAAAGATCCCCACCCAATTTGAAGGAATTTCTCCTTAAATTTCTTTGAATTGTATGAGGATCTCCTTGCAATCAGCTTTACAAAGATGTTAGGCTTCCTGATCATCTTTGTTTAATTTTGTTTCATTCCAATGGTTTCATATCCCCTGCTTCCGGTTAATTTTTCCCCTTTTCAATTGTTAAAAAGTTTTGCATGAACTTTTGTTGTTTCTCCCTGATTTTGTCACAATGGTCACAAATTCTCCGAAAAACCCTAAACATTTGGCTCTACTTCACGATTCACAAGACCTTCCAAATTCCGATCGATCCGCCATACTCCCTAAATTGATTTCCTACCAAAATCAACCCTCCGATACCATCCTCTTTGGTAACTTTGATAATTTGTCGCCCCCCTTTCCTTTATGGATCCGATCTCTCACGGTTCCTCATTGGGACAATTTATCTCATGATCCTGATCATAGGGTATTCTCCATCCCCTAAACCCTCGCTACTCAAATTCCCATCCCATATGGTGTTGCAAGAGGCCGCCCGGAGGTTCGCACGGATGATGAACTAGATGAAAGGCTCAAGCGTACAAGAATTCCATATCTAAAAGAGCGGAAAATGAAGATTTATCAAGGTATTTCCTTAAATCTTCCCCGTCGTGCATTCAAAAAATAGATGCTCTTTCAAATTCTCACAGAATCATCAAAGTTCAGAAATGTGGAATTAAGCTTGAAAAATTGTGGGCCTTCCTTCTCAGCCTTTTAACAAAGGGATTCTAATTCAAGCTATCTATTGGCTCAATTACCCCTACATTTATGCTTGAATGTGGAACTCCAGATCGGCCAATTTCTTTTCTCAACTATGGGCCTATGACCTATGATACTTCTCAATTGTCCTTTCTCAAATGGCATCCTAAGCTTGACATTGATCAAATGAATAATCTTTGCATTGCCTCCTCATCTCTTTTGGCCTCAATCCTATTTATTGGGATGAAGAATGCTTCAAACTCTTGTTCAATTCAATTGGAACTTATATATCTATCAATATTCCCCCGCCAAATCTCCAAGAAGCTTTGTTCAGCTTTTGACCTTTCAAAGGACATCCCCTTTCCATTCCATTTATAGATGCCTTTGGTTTTGAATCTCAATTAAACCTTAGATGGTCTGGTTTGCCCTCAACATGTCGAAATGCTTCCACAGTGCATTTTTGGTACTGATTGCAAAACTTCAAATGTAAGACCCTCACATTGACACATTCCAACAGGGGACATGAGACTCAAGAAACTCAAACTCATGCTCAAAGCAAGGCTTACACTCAAAAGGATTCTCGATGAGAAACAAGTAGATCAAGATGATCCGATCACTACAAAAGGAAATTCTAGTAAGGATACTCAATTTCGTGAGCCCGCCAAAAAGTGACAGTTCAAGTGGACTAAAGTAAATGGTAGCTATAAGAGAATTCAAAGAAATAAGGCAGCTAGGGAGGAGGAAAGAGACAGAGAAAAAAGGGTGAAACCAAGACTTTCAAATAGTGCAAAATATAATATGCCTTTATCTATGGGTGAGCCTAAGTCATAGTTAAAGGAAATGTGATTGGGAAAGCTACCCAAAGCACAGACAAGTTAAATTTCACTGAAAGAAATAATTAAAGAGGATAAAGGAAAGCTCAATGCTCATATAATCTTATGGATTTCCCAATCAAAAATATAAGTAAGAGGGGTCATTAGATATGAAATCTCTGACAAAGCAAAAGTTCCAACCGAATTCAAGTCGTGAATTCACAATTGAAAATTCCATTGCCGCAAGATCGAAAACATCAAAGCAAAGAAAGAAATCACATGATATTAAAAAGGATTCTAATCTAGCTAGCAGCTCAAGTCAAACCACTAAAGACTTGACTCAAGAGTTAGCACAGCAGCAAGACAACTTACAGATCAACTCTCGAAATCCTTTTCAGGTATTATCTGACCTTAATAGTAATCTAGATCCTGAATTAAATAAAAGTAAGGTATGTGCTTCTTCTCACATTTGCCCCTCATCTGCTCCCTTAAAAGAATCCACAGCTATCCATAACCTACCAGCTAATACAAACACTGTTGAATTGCCTTCCTTGATTGATCTGGACTTTCAACTGGTAGCAAGTCCTTGCAACCCTTTGAATATATCCAACAAGTTTATTGAACAGATGGCCTCTCTGCAAGACCATACCTCACATTCTTCAGATACAATAGATACAAAGATGGATTTTGACTCTGTGGCTGATCCTGAGATGGTTCCCCGACACTCCCGAGGATATGCAAAATATGGAGCTTCAAGAGAAAGCAACACCTGTGCAAGTTCTTAATTCTCGCTCCTTTAAACAACTATAAAAATGCTATGTTTCATTTCTATCCGTGGGGTTGTTCTCGATCATTCCGATAGTGAGGGATATGGGAGTGATAAGGAAAATTGGGACAAAGAAGAATTCTTAAATGAAAATCTTAGTACTGATCCTATACATGTGAAATCCCAACCTATGAAAAAATCAGTCAGAAAAGATAAGTTTTAAAATGATGTGGTTTTATCCGTTTCAATAAAACTCCAGCTCAAAACACTAGAAGTAAAAAAAATCCGTAAAAAATCAGGCTCTAGATCCTTCCTTCTCTATATCCCTCTCTTCTCTCATTGATATGAAGATTCTTTCTTGGAATCTCGTGGGAATCAAAGGCCCTCTTAAAAGGAGAAGAGCCATTGCTCAAATTAGACAAGATAATGTCGACATCATTATCCTTCAAGAACTGAAACTTCCTCCTTTGAATGTAGTAACTTAGGGAGTGGATTTATCCTAATTCTACCTCTATTTGGATCAGCTATCCGAGCAAGTGGTGGAATGGCCATTATCCGGAAGAAAGATATCATTCACTCCTCCTTCTATAATAGTCCTCAAGAGCCCCTGGCAAGCCATGATTTGCTTCTTGTTTCCAATTCCAGATTTGGCATTATCAATGTCTATGCTCCCACCTCCCCTAAAGATAGGGAACCAATTTGGGCTGAAATTAATTCCTGGCTGAATTCTCAACCTCTTGATAACTGGATTATTGCTGGTGACTTCAACAATACTCCATCTTGGGATCTTAAGTTAAGAAATAAAATCAATATGTCCAGAACAGAAAAGGAGAATTGGGATACTCTTATTGCTGATAATAACCTGATCTATATCCCATCCTCTACTGCCACCTACACTTGGTCAAATAAACAAAAGGATAAAGCAAGAGTTTTCTGCACCTTGGACAGATTTTATGTCTCCAATCCTTCTGCTTCCTACTGGGACAATAGCTTTGTTACAAGTGATGAAGGAACTTCCATTTCTGACCATCAGCCTCAATTCCTCCATACCTCTCATGTCATTAATATTAAAAGAGAAGGGAGCACGCCTTACAAGTTTAATTCCTCTCTGTTGGAAAATGAGAAATTTTGCTCTCAATTCAGATCCTTTTATGAGACTCTCTCCAATAATTCAAATCAATTGCCCTCTATGAAATGTTTCTACTCGAAGATCAAACAAGTCAAAGGGTGGATTAAAAACTGGTCTAAAACTATCAAGGAGGAGAGAAGTAAGGAAAGAAACCAGCTCTTAATGTATATGAAGGATATTAGGTCTCTTCTTCAGAATGATCCTTCTAACTATAATCTTCATGTAGGTGAGGAAATTTTAGAGAGAAGAATTAAGAATATTGAGGAGATAGAAGCTAAGGGCTCAGCTATTAGATGCAAAATTAAGTATACTAATGAAATGGACTCGCTCCTCAAAATTCTTCTTCGTGGTTGCCAAGAGTAGGGTTCTTAGAAACTCCATTGTTTGAGACTATCGATGATCGTGGTAACAATTATAATACTCATTCGATATTGCTAAATTCTTCAAGAGCGATATATGGATATCTTTAGTGCCAAGCCAATTGATCCCAACATGGCCTCGGGTAATGAGTTTATTTCCATTGTGGATTCTATTCTTCCCGAGCCAAGGGAAATCATGGACGATGCTATCATTGCCATTCCATCTCACAATGAGATTTATGAGATTCTAAATTCCTTCAAAGAAAGGTAAATCTCCCCCGGGCCGATGGCCTTCCCCGCTGAATTCTACATCAAGTTCGGGATATTCTAAAAAATGATGTTATCTCCCTTGTCCATGCCTTCTGAATGACAATCATTTACATCCTTCAATTTCCAAAGGGCTTTATCTCTCCGATACCTAAAGTTGACCATCCTTCCAAGTTTCGTGACTGAGACCCATCTCTCTCACCAACACTACTTATAAGCTCAGTATAAGATCATTGCCATGAGAATCAAGAGCTTTCTTCAAACTAATATTAGCCAAAATCAATCAGCCTTCCTTCCAAATAGATATATCTTGGATAATTATGTGGCTGCTATGGAAGGTCTTCATTGGAACAAAATCTCGAATCGTAATTGTATTCTACTCAAGCCGGATTTTAAAAGAGCCTTTGACTCGTGGAGGTGGGATTTCTTGGATTTTGCTATGACTAAATTGGGCTTTCATCCCAAACTCATGAATCTTATACATGGCTTAAACTCGAGGGTCCAATTCTCAGCTTCTCATCAATGGAGTCCCTCACTTTTTTTTTTCTCTCTCTTGTGGAGTTAGACAAGGATGTCCTCTAGCTCCTTATCTTTTTCTTGTGGCTGCTGAACTTTTAACTAAGGTCACTCTTCATTATCAGAATTCTGCTCAATTGAAAGGTTTGAATCTTCCAAACTCTGATAATAGTATTTCCATTCTTCAATATGCTGATGATACCTTTTCCTTCCTGGATACTGATCTTCACAATATCAATGTTTTCCTTAAGATTCTAAGACAATTCTCTGCTGCCTCTGGTATCCAATTGAATTTGGGTAAAAGTATGATCATTGGTGACCTCAATACTCCCCGCTCTAGCCGGTATTAATGTTCTCATTACTAATCGCAAACCAAATTACTGGGATTGCCTATAGCTTTGAATCATAGCATCAAAGGCCTTTGGGATCCAATTATTTCGAGAATCAAAAAGAAGCTGAAAAATTATGGGAATTATCTCTCTCTTGCAGGTAGATCTATCATTGCTAATGCTGTTCTTACTAGTTCTCATGTCTACTTTTCTACAGCTCTAGTAGCCCCCAAATATGTTTATTTGGAGCTTGAGAAGATAATTAGGAATTTCATCTGGAAAGGAAGTCATCCGTCAATTGAACTCTATATGTAAGCCTAAAGTCTCCGGAGGGTTAGGTTGCAAGAATCTTTTATCCAAGCTCAATCCCTTGTCGGCAAGCTTGTTTGGAAAGCAATTCATGGGAATCGGGCCCCGCTGCTATATTTTTATCGTATTGGATTTCTAAGTCGCCTTTGTGGTCACCCCCTCTATCCATCATCTGCTTCCTCATTCTGCCTTCAATCAACTGAAACCAGGTCCCAGCATTTCCCCTCTTATGCATAATCTCATCAAGGCTTGGAATGCTATTTCTCCTAATTTTCATTTCATTAAAAGAGAAGAGTTACATTCTGATGTTCCAATCTTCCGAACCCAATCATGATCGAAAGCAAAATTCTCCTCGCTCTAGCTATCAAGCATCCCGTGATCTATAAGAAATGGCATGAGGCTGGTTTTGTCTATATCAGAGACATGTTTGTAAGTGGTAGAATCATTTCGTGGACTAGACTGAAAAGTATTATTAAAGGCACCTCCTCTGATAAGAAAATTTATTCCTTTATCAAACCTTTCCTTTCAAACTTATCTGTTAATTCTGGCAAAAGTGACTGGAGAGTAAATGATAAAGGGGATTATAAAGTGAAAAATGTTTATAATGCCATGACTTCCAACATTGAGGGGTGTAAAGCTATGCTGAAATGGTCTATTACTTATGATCAGCTTAAAAAGCTATTTCATAATGTCTGGCATTCATATTGTCCTCCAAAAGTCTCCTATTTTATTTGGCTCATTGCTAATGGCAGTTTAAACAATCTGGTCTCCATGTCCAGAAATAACCCTAATATTTCTGCTAATTGCCCTTTAGCTTGTAATAGGCCTGAGGACATGTGCCATATTTTCTTCTGTAGTACCCTAAATGGTTTCTGGTCTTGGTTCACAGATAAATTTGGGATTGATATTAATCAGGATCTTATGTCCCTATTGAGTCATGATAATAATTTTGTCAGTACAGTTATTAATATTGCCCTTTGGAACATTTGGAAAGCAAGGAATCGAGTGTTATATGGTAAAAAGAATGTGTCCATCTTCTGGATAAAATTGCACATAAAAAGAAATTTGGTGCTAATTTTGACAGGAAATGGGAAGACTATGGTTTGTATAGGGGTCACTTTGATTTGTTTGCTTCCAATCTAAATGTGGTGGATTCTAACTTATTTCTTTCTGATGATCCTAGAGTATCTTAATTTCCTACGAGGAGAAGGAAGCAATAAATTTGATTCCAGCAACTCTCCTTTCAGTCAGAGATCTCGGGATCAGGTCATGGAAAATGACATTGCCACTTCAATGGAGTCTTTCCTGATGAAAAGAGGACGTAAGAGTTACAATAAGGAAAGTGAAGACTTGTGGGCGAGTATATTTTGTAGGGAGGTCATCCAGATCCACCTCTTGTGGAAATTCCTATCAGCCAATAACTGAATTTTCACATAAGCTCAGCTCTCAAGATATAGAACACTATATTACAGCCATAAGTTACTGGCTGATCTATATGGATCACTGCTAATTCTTCTTGAGGACAAGGATATGTTTCGACTCTGCTACTATAATGATTGGCCCCTTGTTCAATACTTCTTTGGATCCACAGATGCCTTTAATGCCTACTTCAACTCTTACTTTTCAGATCACTGCTGAATTCCCTGTCCATCTGGCCTGCAAATCAAGAAGCATATACTGGCTTTTATTTAATTTAGTTCTGGTTTACTTTTTTGGTGGATTATTTGGCAGGTTCATAATCCTTCGAGAATCTTCTACAATCTTCAGTTCCGGGAAAGCGAATTACTATTTACCTACTTTCACTACATTCTCCTACGGGTGACTGCTGTTTGATCTACTTCCTAAAGTGCAGACCTCATTTTGCACTCTGTTTACGCTCAGTTATCAATTGCTGGATTTGACTATATTTTTGATATGCTTTTCATAAAAGCATACTTTTGCTATGTATTTTGAGATTTCATAATTAATGATAAAACCAACTCTTACTTTCAAAAAAAAAAAAAAAAACCTTTTAAATCTGTTATCCAGACTTTTTACCTCTTTAGACCTTTTCAAGGAACTAATTTGGTACAATATGCAGCCCTAAAAAAAGTCAGGTGTCCAATTTTTTTTTTTTTTTTTTTTTTGAAGGTAAGAATTTTTTGTATTGAACATATTGGAAGAATTACAATACAAAGATCCCTCATGGATCAGATATGAATAAAGTACAAAGGATCCCTCATGGATCTGAATCATGTCTGCAGCTATAGTACTCATACGGCTCTCTCAACCTCTTCTTCTATCCAACTAATACTACAGTATGAACATCTTCTTAGCTAAATAGAATACTACAGGAGTTAAATCCGCATTTTCCACAAGTTGTAGACAAATCTTGAATGCTTCAAGAACCTCTTGCAAATTTAGAAATGAAGAGAAAAGAGACAAAGGGTAACCTGAACAATCTCCCGTACTGCTCAGAGAAGCTAATATGCTTCGAACTATGATCCAATTCTGCAGTTTTGCTACCAAATGTGAGATTGAAAGGAGATGCTGCATTGTCGGGAAGTGCCAGTCGGCCAACCTGCAATAGGCTAGACACACAGCCCAGCCACCAAAACTCCCCTAAAGTTTGGCTCATGATATCTCCGGTCTTGATATGGAAGCCGTCTTCCCCGACACCATCGCCTCCCCTAGCTCGGCAATATCAAACAATCTGACATCCTGTTTTAAAAAGCGTAAAATTGTGACCAAGAACTTGGTTAATCGCTCTTTCCAAGAAAAACATCCCTAAATCTTCCCGCTAGCAAGAAAGAGCAAGAGGAGGGGAAGAAAACCATCTGATCAGAGGATCCATCTAAAAAGACTGCCTAAGAAGACCCGAAACTGCTTTCTTTCTAATTCCTGCTTAAATCTGCTTCACCTTATAGGCTCCACGCCCTTTCAGTGTGATTTGCTTAAACAAAATCATCATTCTTGTTAAAAGACTGAAAGCAAAAGGCCACGTTAGTGGCTTACCAACACAAACCAGAAAGACCGCCTTGAAGCTGCTTCTGAATCAAAATCTGCAAATTCTTTCAAAAAAGAAACCCCATGGCCATTGGCAAACCCCACTAGCATCAGATTAGGGATTCGGGTCTGCAAGGATGGCTGTAGCAGTGCCGGTCAGAGGAGAAAGAGGGCGGCCTCCTCCCCCTGTTGCCGCCCTAGCATCCTATAAGGCTCGGTGTCCAATTTTTAGGCCAAGACTATGTTCCCATTATGATAACATATTTTCGATGCCTTTTTACATATTTTTCGATGCCTAGTAATGCCAAAAATAAGTGTTCATTTGGTCATGGGTTCAAACCTTGCCAATGTCACTTATATTTGGAAGTTGGTTACTAGGGGTATACGATGATGACCCCCGACGTGGTAGAACTTAAAAGCTTATACATGTCCTCCACTTTGGCTTGGGACAAAAACTAGCTAGTTTGTAAAAAGACTAGTCTAGACCAGTAAAACTTGGTTTACGTGACATCGCGGGCTGGTTTATCGTTATTTGTAAAAAGCCCTCTCGGTCCTAGGATGCCCGAAAAGTCATACGGCGGCGGCACTAGGCTGGTGACGTTGGGTTCAACGATGCCCCTAGAGTTGCCCCTAGGATCCGAAAACTTCCTCAAGGTGGGATTGAATCCTGCCTACAAAGTGTGCATGTATGGCCAAAGTTTTGCCCAACGGATGTGTGGTGAGTTGGTATAGGCCTAGTAATGCCAAAAATAAGTGTTCATTTGGTCATGGGTTCAAACCTTGCCAATGTCACTTATATTTGGAAGTTGGTTACTAGGGGTATACGATGATGACCCCCGACGTGGTAGAACTTAAAAGCTTATACATGTCCTCCACTTTGGCTGCTCGTTGGCAGTGGGACAAAAACTAGCTAGTTTGTAAAAAGACTAGTCTAGACCAGTAAAACTTGGTTTACGTGACATCGTGGGCTGGTTTATCGGTTATTGTAAAAAGCCCTCGGTCCTAGGGATGCCCGAAAAAGTCATACGTGGCGGGCGGCACTAGGCTGGTGGACGTTGTTCAACGATGCCCCTAGAGTTGCCCCTAGGATCCGAAAACTTCCTCAAGGTGGGATTGAATCCTGCCTACAAAGTGTGCATGTATGGCCAAAGTTTTGCCCAACGGATGTGTGGTGAGTTGGTATAGGCCTAGTAATGCCAAAAATAAGTGTTCATTTGGTCATGGGTTCAAACCTTGCCAATGACACTTATATTTGAAGTTGGTTACTAGGGGTATCGATGATGACCCCGACGTGGTAGAACTTAAAAGCTTATACATGTCCTCCACTTTGGCTGCTCGTTGGCAGTGGGACAAAAACTAGCTAGTTTGTAAAAAGACTAGTCTAGACCAGTAAAACTTGGTTTACAGATTACTGTGGCTGGTTTACTGGTTACTGTAAAAAGCCCTCTGGTCCTAGGATGCCCAGAAAGTCATACGTGGCAGGCGGCACTAGGCTGGTGACGTTGGGTTCAACGATGCCCCTAGAGTTGCCCCTAGGATCCGAAAACTTCCTCAAGGTGGGATTGAATCCCCGCCTACAAAGTGTGCATGTATGGCCAAAGTTTTGCCCAACGGATGTGTGGTGAGTTGGTATAGGCCTAGTAATGCCAAAAATAAGTGTTCATTTGGTCATGAGTTCAAACCTTGCCAATGTCACTTATATTTGGAAGTTGGTTACTAGGGGTATACGATGATGACCCCTCGACGGGTAGAACTTAAAAGCTTATACATGTCCTCCACTTTGGCTGCCGCTAAGGTTGTGGGACAAAAACTAGCTAGTTTGTAAAAGACTAGTCTAGACCAAGAAAAACTTGGTTTACGACATCGCGTGGCTGGTTTATTTCAGTTCTTGTAAAAAGCCCTCTGGTCCTAGGATGCCCAGAAAGTCATACGTGGCAGGCGGCACTAGGCTGGTGACGTTGGGTTCAACGATGCCCCTAGAGTTGCCCCTAGGGATCCGAAAACTTCCTCAAGGTGGGATTGAATCCTGCCTACAAAGTGTGCATGTATGGCCAAAGTTTTGCCCAACGGATGTGTGGTGAGTTGGTATAGGCCTAGTAATGCCAAAAATAAGTGTTTATTTGGTCATGGGTTCAAACCTTGCCAATGTCACTTATATTTGGAAGTTGGTTACTAGGGGTATACGATGATGACCCCCGACGTGGTAGAACTTAAAAGCTTATACATGTCCTCCACTTTGGCTGCTCGGCAGTGGGACAAAAACTAGCTAGTTTGTAAAAAGACTAGTCTAGACCAGTAAAACTTGGTTTACAGATTACTGTGGCTGGTTTACTAGTTACTGTAAAAAGCCCTCTGGTCCTAGGATGCCCAGAAAGTCATACGTGGCAGGCGGCACTAGGCTGGTGACGTTGGGTTCAACGATGCCCCTAGAGTTGCCCCTAGGATCCGAAAACTTCCTCAAGGTGGGATTGAATCCTGCCTACAAAGTGTGCATGTATGGCCAAAGTTTTGCCCAACGGATGTGTGGTGAGTTGGTATAGGCCTAGTAATGCCAAAAATAAGTGTTCATTTGGTCATGGGTTCAAACCTTGCCAATGTCACTTATATTTGGAAGTTGGTTACTAGGGGTATACGATGATGACCCCGACGGGTAGAACTTAAAAGCTTATACATGTCCTCCACTTTGGTCGCTTTCGTTGGCAAAGGGGACAAAAACTAGCTAGTTTGTAAAAGACTAGTCTAGACCAAGAAAACTTGGTTTACGTGATTCGCGTGGCTGGTTTATCGTTATTGTAAAAAGCCCTCCGGTCCTAGGATGCCCGGAAAGTCATACGTGGCGACGGCACTAGGCTGGTGACGTTGGGTTCAACGATGCCCCTAGAGTTGCCCCTAGGATCCTAAAACTTCCTCAAGGTGGGATTTAATCCTGCCTACAAAGTGTGCATGTATGGCCAAAGTTTTGCCCAACGGATGTGTGGTGAGTTGGTATAGGCCTAGTAATGCCAAAAATAAGTGTTCATTTGGTCATGGGTTCAAACCTTGCCAATGTCACTTATATTTGGAAGTTGGTTACTAGGGGTATACGATGATGACCCCCGACGTGGTAGAACTTAAAAGCTTATACATGTCCTCCACTTTGGTCGCCGTTGGCGTGGGACAAAAACTAGCTAGTTTGTAAAAAGACTAGTCTAGACCAGTAAAACTTGGTTTACAGATTCCTGTGGCTGGTTTACTGGTTACTGTAAAAAGCCCTCTGGTCCTAGGATGCCTAGAAAGTCATACGTGGCAGGCGGCACTAGGCTGGTGACGTTGGTTCAACGATGCCCCTAGAGTTGCCCCCTAGGATCCGAAAAACTTCCTCAAGGTGGGATTGAATCCTGCCCACAAAGTGTGCATGTATGGCCAAAGTTTTGCCCAACGGATGTGTGGTGAGTTGGTATAGGCCTAGTAATGCCAAAAATAAGTGTTCATTTGGTCATGGGTTCAAACCTTGCCAATGTCACTTATATTTTTGGAAGTTGGTTACTAGGGGTATACGATGATGACCCCCGACGTGGTAGAACTTAAAAGCTTATACATGTCCTCCACTTTGGTCGCCGTTGGCGAGGGGACAAAAACTAGCTAGTTTGTAAAAAGACTAGTCTAGACCAAGAAAACTTGGTTTACGATTCTAGCTGGTTTATTTTACCGTAAAAAGCCCTCGGTCCTAGGATGCCTAGAAAGTCATACGTGGCGGCACACTAAACGTTGGGTTCAACGATGCCCCTAGAGTTGCCCCTAGGATCCGAAAACTTCCTCAAGGTGGGATTGAATCCACTACAAAGTGTGCATGTATGGCCAAAGTTTTGCCCAACGGATGTGTGGTGAGTTGGTATAGGCCTAGTAATGCCAAAAATAAGTGTTTATTTGGTCATGGGTTCAAACCTTGCCAATGTCACTTATATTTGGAAGTTGGTTACTAGGGGTATCACGATGATGACCCCGACGTGGTAGAACTTAAAAGCTTATACATGTCCTCCACTTTGGCCTTTCGGCTGAGGGACAAAAACTAGCTAGTTTGTAAAAAGACTAGTCTAGACCAAGAAAACTTGGTTTACGATTCGTGGCTGGTTTACTAGTTACCACTGCCCAGAAAGTCATCATGGCGGGCGGCACTAGGCTGGTGACGTTGGGTTCAACGATGCCCCTAGAGTTGCCCCTAGGATCCAAAACTTCCTCAAGGTGGGATTGAATCCTCGCCTACAAAGTGTGTGCATGTATGGCCAAAGTTTTGCCCAACGGATGTGTGGTGAGTTGGTATAGGCCTAGTAATGCCAAAAATAAGTGTTCATTTGGTCATGGGTTCAAACCTTGCCAATGTCACTTATATTTGGAAGTTGGTTACTAGGGGTATAATGATGATGACCCCGACGTGGTAGAACTTAAAAGCTTATACATGTCCTCCACTTTGGTGCTTTCCGTTGGCGAAGGGGACAAAAACTAGCTAGTTTGTAAAAAGACTAGTCTAGACCAAGAAAACTTGGTTTACGACATCGTGGGCTGGTTTATCGGTTACCGTAAAAAAGCCCTCTGGTCCTAGGATGCCCAAAAAGTCATACGTGGCGCATGGCACTAGGCTGGTGACGTTGGGTTCAACGATGCCCCTAGAGTTGCCCCTAGGATCCGAAAACTTCCTCAAGGTGGGATTGAATCCTCGCCTACAAAAGTGTGCATGTATGGCCAAAGTTTTGCCCAACGGATGTGTGGTGAGTTGGTATAGGCCTAGTAATGCCAAAAATAAGTGTTCATTTGGTCATGGGTTCAAACCTTGCCAATGTCACTTATATTTGGAAGTTGGTTACTAGGGGTATACGATGATGACCCTCGACGTGGTAGAACTTAAAAGCTTATACATGTCCTCCACTTTGGTCGCTCGCTGGCAGTGGGACAAAAACTAGCTAGTTTGTAAAAAGACTAGTCTAGACCAGTAAAACTTGGTTTACAGATTACTGTGGCTGGTTTACTGGTTACTGTAAAAAGCCCTCTGGTCCTAGGATGCCTAGAAAGTCATACGTGGCAGGCGGCACTAGGCTGGTGACGTTGGGTTCAACGATGCCCCTAGAGTTGCCCCTAGGATCCGAAAACTTCCTCAAGGTGGGATTGAATCCACGCCACAAAGTGTGCATGTATGGCCAAAGTTTTGCCCAACGGATGTGTGGTGAGTTGGTATAGGCCTAGTAATGCCAAAAATAAGTGTTCATTTGGTCATGGGTTCAAACCTTGCCAATGTCACTTATATTTGGAAGTTGGTTACTAGGGGTATACGATGATGACCCCCGACGTGGTAGAACTTAAAAGCTTATACATGTCCTCCACTTTGGCTGCTCGTTGGCAGTGGGACAAAAACTAGCTAGTTTGTAAAAAGACTAGTCTAGACCAGTAAAACTTGGTTTACAGATTACTGTGGCTGGTTTACTGGTTACTGTAAAAAGCCCTCTGGTCCTAGGATGCCTAGAAAGTCATACGTGGCAGGCGGCACTAGGCTGGTGACGTTGGGTTCAACGATGCCCCTAGAGTTGCCCCTAGGATCCGAAAACTTCCTCAAGGTGGGATTGAATCCTGCCTACAAAGTGTGCATGTATGGCCAAAGTTTTGCCCAACGGATGTGTGGTGAGTTGGTATAGGCCTAGTAATGCCAAAAATAAGTGTTCATTTGGTCATGGGTTCAAACCTTGCCAATGTCACTTATATTTGGAAGTTGGTTACTAGGGGTATACGATGATGACCCCCGACGTGGTAGAACTTAAAAGCTTATACATGTCCTCCACTTTGGTCGCTTTTGTTAATGGGACAAAACTAGCTAGTTTGTAAAAAGACTAGTCTAGACCAGTAAAACTTGGTTTACAGATTACTGTGGCTGGTTTACTGGTTACTGTAAAAAGCCCTCTGGTCCTAGGATGCCCAGAAAGTCATACGTGGCAGACGGCACTAGGCTGGTGACGTTGGGTTCAACGATGCCCCTAGAGTTGCCCCTAGGATCCGAAAACTTCCTCAAGGTGGGATTGAATCCACGCCACAAAGTGTGTGCATGTATGGCCAAAGTTTTGCCCAACGGATGTGTGGTGAGTTGGTATAGGCCTAGTAATGCCAAAAATAAGTGTTCATTTGGTCATGGGTTCAAACCTTGCCAATGTCACTTATATTTGGAAGTTGGTTACTAGGGGTATAATGATGATGACCCCCGCGTGGTAGAACTTAAAAGCCTATACATGTCCTCCACTTTGGTCGCCGCTGGGACAACAAAAACTAGCTAGTTTGTAAAAGACTAGTCTAGACCAAGAAAACTTGGTTTACGACATTCTTTGTGGCTGGTTTATCGGGTTATGTAAAAAGCCCTCCGGTCCTAGGATGCCCGAGAAAGTCATACGTGGCAAAAGGCACTAGGGCTGGGTGACGTTGGGTTCAACGATGCCCCTAGAGTTGCCCCTAGATCCGAAAACTTCCTCAAGGTGGGATTGAATCCTGCCTACAAAGTGTGCATGTATGGCCAAAGTTTTGCCCAACGGATGTGTGGTGAGTTGGTATAGGCCTAGTAATGCCAAAAATAAGTGTTCATTTGGTCATGGGTTCAAACCTTGTCAATGTCACTTATATTTGAAAGTTGGTTACTAGGGGTATACGATGATGACCCCCGACGTGGTAGAACTTAAAAGCTTATACATGTCCTCCACTTTGGCTGCTCGTTGGCAGTGGGACAAAAACTAGCTAGTTTGTAAAAAGACTAGTTTAGACCAGTAAAACTTGGTTTACTTGGTTTACAGATTACTGTGGCTGGTTTACTGGTTACTGGTTACTGTAAAGTTTACTGGTTTAAATCTGTTATCCAGACTTTTTACCTCTTTAGACCTTTTCAAGGAACTAATTTGGTACAATATGCAGCCCTAAAAAAAGTCAGGTGTCCAATTTTTAGGCCAAGACTATGTTCCCATTATGATAACATATTTTCGATGCCTATGCTCATTAATCTCATATACTATCAAATACACAAAATATTAATGAAAATCTTCCCCATGGCACTCTAATGGTCAAGCAAATGCAGCCAGCAGTAACCATAGAAACCAATCAATCTTTAAGAAATCATTAAATGCCATTGCAATCAACATAATGCATTTGCCAATACAGTTTTTCTTAAACAATCATCATAATTTATTCATAAAGTGTCATTACATGCTCTATGCTCTAAACGTTTGTCACTAAGCAGCAAAAATAAAATACTAGGAGTTAGCCATATCAAGGCCACATGTCTTGTTGCTGTCTTCATCAATACATCATTATAATTCCATGTTCAAGATCGAGCTTCCAATTTTAAACGAGAACATAGCAGGGAGTAAAAGATCCTGTTACCTGCACCACAAGAACAAAAACAAGCATTAGATGGTTGCCTTGCACTGGGTAGCAGGTGTCATAAGATCTTTTAAGCTTATCACCCCTCACCCTGCTTGTAAACTAACAAACAAGATTAAGGTAAATTAGTCTACTCAAACTGATTTTCCTGAGACAAATGGCAAATGGAAGCAAAACTGCCATATATGGTCAGAAAACAGAAAATCAGATTGAATTTACATGTGCTTATGCATACATTTACAATCTACAGCTGTGTAAGATCCAAATAATTGCAAAAACACAGCAATAACCTGCAACCCTATGTAACTCATTGGTTGCAACACATAGAATAACAAATATGTGATTAGATTTAAACTTAACAAAAAAGAAACAAAGCCCTGCAACCTGTTATAGTCCTTATCAATTTAGCAAGCCACAAATCGATATTCTTCATCATAATAGCCTGGAGTTAAGTCTGGACTCTTTTTTCTTTTAGACTAGCCCTTATCTACCATGATGGAAAGCTATTCTTGATCCATGCTGGTTCATTATAGCAATTACTGCTAATTTACCCATCATAAATCTGATCTACTAACTTATTACGATTTTGAACAGTATTATCTTCTTGGATCAGCCCTACTTCCTTACATCACTTAAATTACTTAAAATAAGCAAATGCTTGAGTAAAATTCAATCTACTACACTTAAAGACCTGGGTATTTCGCTTGAACTCCATATTTTTGTTGCCAAGTTGTAGATCTGGTTCAGTATGCTGTAGCAATCCCTTATTGCATCCATAGATCCCACCATTCTGCCAGGGTCTTCTTGTCCTCCAGTAATCTGCTCATTAACCCTGTTATAATTTCTGCTATAATCAGGGTCTTTTGCATTGCCATCACCCTTGTGATCACCTTCATCTTCCCCTTTCTTCTTGCTGCTCTCAGTACAAATTTTCAGTGCATCCTTCACAGAAGTTTTGTGAAACTGAAAGAGTTTTTTGCAGCTGGTAGCTTGGCTTTTTTCGTCTGCAATTCTCTTCCTAGTAGCCAAATTCAAGTCTCCTTTCTTTCTCGTCATGTGATCTTAAAGATCACAGACAATCCGACCAGGAGGAATGCAAGCATACGCAGGGTAATTCTGAAATAGCCCATTCGTTTATATTCATGCAATTAGTTCTTGCTACCGACAGTCCTAGATAGGTTCATACCTTGCTTTACGCTTCTTCCAGTAATCCATGTGTATGTATATCTGTCAATCCGATGTCAGAAGTAACCGTAATCCACCCGGCATAGCAGAGCATCCGCATCCCAAGAACCCTAGTTTTTTACTGTTCATCTCGACCATTGCTTAATATTTTAGAACTCAAATAATTTCCAAAGGTCTCCCAATATCCATACTTTTATTTTTCTAGTCACAAACCTATCCCTACTATTGTGCACTATTATTGGGAGGTGCACCAGGTGTAACTTAATTTCTACTGGGTAGATGGGAAACACATACAAACAATGTATGATTTATATACTTCATACAATCTAATGCTAATGGCTACAACAACAAGTTCTTGCAGTTAGCCATAATTCTTTTGCTACTAACTGCACTTGTTCATCTCAGGGTACCTTATTCTGAGTATTCTACTTACATTGTTCTCAGGACCTTTATTTTTGTTCCCAATTCATAAAACCATATACACCCATTATTCATATTTTGGTACATGTCAACCACTGCACTGCATATATGGTATGTAGAGTGGTTCAGCTAATTTCTAAGTTCACTATGCCACATTGGATTAGTACTATGTTCTTGATCATTTCATATAAAAAAAAAAAAAAAAAAAAAAATAGACGTTCAATCTCACTTATACTCAAGTGTATGCATTACATGATCATTTCTCTTCATTCCCCCCTTCATGTAATATTTCTCTGTTGCTACAGTGTATTAAATTTCTTAATTCTTGAAACCTGTATATTGGCAATGCCTTAGTCATAATGTCTGCCATCTGCTCTACTGTATTGATATAAGTCAAGTGTATAAGACCTTTACTCACAGCATCCCTTATGACATGAGTCTCCATCTCTATATGTTTTGACCTTTCATGTAGCACTGGATTTTTAGACATTGCTATGCAGCTGGTACTATCACAAAATAGTACAGTAGGCTTATTCTGAGCTACCTTCAACTCATTCATCAATCTTCTTTCCCAAATAATTTCTTTTGCAGCCAAAGTTGTTGAGTTATACTCAGCTTCAGCACTTGATAATGCAACACTGTTTTGTTTTTTGCATTTCCATACCATAGGAGCTCCATCTAATAATATCAAATATCCTGATGTTGACTTCTTTTTTGTCAAGATCCCCCAATCTGAATCACAATAGGCTTTCAAATTCAAATCATCTAAATTGTACATAATTCCAAGATCCATGGTTCCATTTAGATATCTTAAAATTCTTTTTGCTGCAATCCAATGAGCTCTTCCTGGATCATGATGTACCTACTGAGTATATTCACTGCAAAAGATATATCAAGCCGGGTACAATTTGCAACATACAATAAGCAGCCTATTAAGGATCTGTAAGGAACATTTTCCATTTGTCTCCTTATTTGCATTTTGTGGACACATGAGTTCAGAGATTTTGTGTCCAGGAGCTATAAGAGAATTTGCAATATTGTAGTCTTTCATACTAAACCTTTCAACCATACTTTCAATATGCATCCTTTGATTTAATAACAAGGTTTTGTTGTCCCTGTTTCTATGCACTTCTATACCCAAAAACCTTTTCAGTTCACCAAGGTCTGTCATTTGAAACCTTTTGTTCAAGATATATTTACAATGATCAAAAACCTTTTTTCCTTTAGCAACCATAATATTGTCATCAACATAAAGTCCAATAATACACCATTCTTCTTGATCCTTGAACCTGTATAAATTTCCATCAGTTTTTCAAATCCCTGTTTTTGCAGATAATTATCCATACATTTGTACCATTCTCTTGGCGATTGTTTCAAACCATATACTGCTCTTTTTAATTTCCAAACCTTCTCATTTCCTGTTTCAAATCCTGGTGCTTGTTTTAAATAAATTTCTTCCTCAAGCTTTGCATTTAGAAAGGTTGTACTGACATCCATATGATGTACTTCAAGATCATAAGAATTTGCAATTGCAAGCAGCATCCTCAGACTGTTTATCTTAACCAAAGGTGAAAATGTTTCATCATAGTCACGCCCCTTTTTCTATGTAAAGCCCTGTCCAACTAATCTGGCTTTAAATTTGTCAGGCTTTCCTTCATTTCCAGGTTTTATCCTAAATACCCATTTGTTTCCAATGATATTTTTATCCGTAGGTCTGTCAATAATTTCATATGTGTCAGTTCTCTTGAAGGCATTCATTTCTTCTTGCATGGCTGCCAACCATTGCTTTGCATGTTTTCCATTTATTGCTTCATGATAGCTTTTTGGCAATTCAGAATTTTCTAAAATCAAGACATCAAATACACTATGGATTTCACCTACATGAGGCTGAAATCTCTTGCTTTTTCCCATTTCATTTCTGCCATGAAACTCAATTATTTCTTTATTTTCATCCTCAAGTATTTGTGCCTCAGTTCTTCTTGCTTTCCTCTTTAGTTTTTCTGGTACAGCAGCTTGCACTGACTCACCTTCCATTTCTTCTCCATGCAATGATTCTTTGTTCATACCTTGAGTTTCAATTTCATCTTTAGAATCATCACTCGAGTAATTTGTTGTTTCCATCATTTTTTTTTCCTTTCTAACTGGTTCTGATTTTTCTTCTAAAGATTCGGTCTCATTGCTCTCATGTTTGTCTGAAGTATTAACCTTTGGAATCAATTTATAGAATTGAGTCTCATCAAATACAACATCCCTACTTATTATGATCTTCCTTTGTGCAGGGTAAAATAACCTATAGGCTTTAGAGTTTTCATCATAGCCAACCAAATATGTATGCCCTGTTATCTAATTTTTTTCTCAATTCCTCTGGCACATGTGCAAATGCAAGACATCCATAAGCTCTCAAATTATCATAACAAGGTAACTTACCTGACCACAGCATCTCTGGAGTACCCCCATTTGTACTTGATGTTGGTAACAAATTTTGAACATATACAGCAGTTTTTACTGCTTCATCCCAAATAAAGTTTGGTAAACCTGAGTATTTCAACATTGATCTAACTGCATTGAGCAATGTTCTATTTTTCCTTTCTGCTACACCAATTTGTTGAGGTGAGAACCTACATGTTAGTTGTCTTTTGATGCCATGGTTAGCACAAAATCCTTTGAACTCCTTTGACAAATATTCACCACCTCGATCAGACCTTAAGCACTTCACCTTCCTTCCTGTTTCAAGTTGTACTTCAGCAATAAATAATTTTAGAGCATCATAAGCTTGATCCTTAGTTTTTAAGCAATAACATTTTGTTTTTCTGCTAAAATAATTTATGAATGTCATGAAATATCTGTGTCTTGTCATGCTTGTCACATTTATGGGACCACATAGATCAGTGTGTACTAGATCTAATATACCTTTAGCTCTTTTTGTTAATTTCTTAAATGGCTGTTTAGTTTATTTTCCCAGAATACACCGTGCACATATTTTCTTTTCAGAGTTTTCATCCTTTGCTCTGATCCATTTCTTCTTTGCCAGCATCTCCACATTTGTCATATTTGTATGACACATTCTATTATGCCAAGTTTTTATAGATGCACATTCTATAATATTCATACTAGGCATTTGTTCAAGATTAAAACAAAAAAGGTTCCCAACTCTTTTACCAATAAACTTAACTTCATTTCCCAAGAAAATTTTACATTCAAGTTTCTCAAAGGTGACCTTATAACCTAGGTCAACTAATTGGCAAACAGAAATCAAGATCCTGACTAATCCTGGTACACAAAGAACTTCCTTGAGTTCTACAGCTTTTTCCTTTAAGTCAAAAATCTCTAGAATTCCAGTATCTTCTATTCTTTGCGAAGTTCCATCTCCTAGCTGCACATGTCCTGCTCCCTTCCTGTTGCACTCCTTAAGCAAGTTTGAATGACAGGTCACGGTTTTCTCAGTTCCTGAATCTATTATCAAAAAATTGTTATCCCTTTTATTCAAATCATATGAAATTGACAAAATGTGGTCATTTTTTACCTCAGTTGTTTCATCAATTTCCTCTTCTTCAACCGTCTTTGATTCTTGTACAACATTCATGGTTGGATTTCCCCTCTAATTCAATCTTCCTCTTCCAAGTCCACCTCTGGTGTTTGAACCTCTTCCTCTTCCTCTGCCTTTTCCAGAATTCCCTCTTGGACTTGGGCAGTTTACTGCTACATGGCCCTTGCCATTACAGTTAAAACATCTTATACTTCTGCCTTCATTTGGACACTCAGCCTTAAGATGCCCATATTGATTACAATTATAACATGGCCCTAATTTTTCTTTGTTAGTATTTCCACCCCTTTTTGTTTTACCAACAAATAGGACCTCAGCAAAACTTTCTTCATCGTCTAGCTCAACTCCCTTTTGCTCAATTTCTGTTCTAATCGTTTGAACAGCATGTTTTTTTAGACCTGGCAATATTTCTAATCAATGTAGATAGTTGACTGTTATGAGACACTGACCTTGCCAAAGATAAAATCTGATAATGTTCATTTAATATTACTCTTGCCCCATCTAGATCAGCTATAATTGAATCAAGTTTTTCTAAATATTCTGTCAAATTGCCCTTTCCATATAACTTGAGCTTCCTAAGCTGTTTCTCTAAAACATCAATTTGAGATGAGGTTTTAATTTCATACTGGTTAATCATATATTTCCACATATCCTTTGGACTCATACCTCTCAGTTTGAGTTTTATAGCAGCTCCAACCTTGCTTGTAATAATTGTTTGTACCTCCATAACCTTCATCATATCTACTGAACCTGCAACCAACCTAGATGTAGCAATATTCATGTTACCTCCTTCTCCTGCAGTTGATCCTTCTCCAATCGAGCTTCCACCTCCTTCAGTGCTTGAGTTTTCAGTGCTTAATATTGTGGATACTCTGGCATTGTCTTCTTCAATAAGGTGCCATAAGTTCTCAAATTCTAACACTTGCCATGTTTCCAAACCTGAAAACCACTATCTCCTTTGAACACTTCAATAGATGTCAGCAAATTAGCTCCAGATCTTGTTGACATCTTATATTATGGCCCTGATACCAATGAAGAAATTCACTAGGATTTTTGTCAGATCTTATCTTCTATTCACTTAAGATTCAAATGTTAATATTGCACAACAATGCGATAAACCATTAACCATACAGATGCTACAGTAAAAGAGTAATTTTCAATGATCATTCAACTGCTTACTATTATATTCAAAACATGTAAACTTCGAGAGCCCAAGCACGTACAATCCTTCAAGCCTTTGATCAACACACATACTGCATGATTCATTCATCTTTCGATACATATATAAAGCAGTTTGTTATTTTTTATTGTTTTTGTCCCCCGCTATTTTTTCCGCGCCGCAATCTATTTGCATGTTTCCTTGCCACCTGTTTAGCTTTGTCAAAGATCTTGACGCCTGACACCAGAAGCTGGATCCATAGAAACTATGGCGATGGCTATGGCGACCGAGGCTGCAAGCCCCCCTCCTACTTCCCCTTCTCCTCCTTCTAATCAGATCCCAGATCCCAGTTACAGTCAGACCAATGCGACCTCCAGAGACCCAAACCCCTCTCCCGGCAGCTAGACAAACACCCCCTTACCTTCTCCACTAATTTGCAACCCTCACTCCCCAGCAAATGGCAGCTATGGCAGCAATGGGGGGTAACTTCTGGCAGGTACCCATGGTTCCGGTGGCTGGAATAACCCCAGGCATAGGCATGGTCATAGATCTGTCTTCAGCTGGTGCGGCTGCTAGAATGCGTTTTCCGGGTGTTCCTGTTCAGTTTGTAGCAATACAGGGCCAGGCTCATGGTGGGTTTTTTCCCAACATGGGTGTACCAGCAGGTGTTCCGAATATGGCTAGAGCTGGTCATGGTGGTCAGATCGCATTTGTGAGCCCCCAAGGTCCTCCTGGTATTCAATTTTTTGCTGAACGGCCCACGCTTGATCTCCAAAATCAACAGCAGATGCAGCATGTTCAAAGATTTGTAAGAGTCTTCCCAGACTCTTACAGCTTTATTTAAAACATCCGCTCATCCGCTTATAGATGTTTGGATTTATATGGCAGATCGAGCTATGCCAGGGGAGCTCCGATGCTCCGATCATATTTGGGCACTGTATCTTCTCTATAGATAACTGAGGTAAAATACAGAGGATTTTTGAACTTTTGAAGATTTTCTTGAAGCCAATAATCTTTTCGATTTTCCTTTAGAGCCAAAAGCGGCCATTTTGTCATTGAAAGTAGCAGATTTGCTGCCTGCGGGATCCTTCGTGATGGGCACAGACTGTCGGTCTTTGGAATTGGTGAGTGTAGTACTGTTTCATGGGGCTGGAAGCTTAGAGGTGGAGGTGGGGATGGAGGTGCTACCGGGGCAGAGTCTAGGGATTGCTACCTTAAGATGTATCAAGACAGGAAACCTGATAAGGTAGATCCTAGTGAGGCTAGGCTTGCGCGTTGGACTAGATGCGCACTTTCTGCAGAAGCATTGAAGCCCCCTTGTGTAATTGATTTGCTGGGGGATATCTATAACAAAAGGCAATTGTAAACGCTATGGTAACAAAAAGCCTTCCGAAGAAGCTGGATTGCATAAAGGGGCTGAAGGATTTGATAACTGTCCATTTCTCTTCCATTCTTGGAATTGAGCCAGATGATGAGCACACTGAAACCAAGTTTCAGTGCCCAATAACAGGTCAGGAATTTAATGGGAATGTGAAGTTCTTTGTTCTTAAAGGTCGTGGGCATGTCCTTAGTGCCAAGGCATTGAAAGCTATCCAATCTTCCTCCTGTTTAGTTTGCTATGCCTCCTTCTTAGAGGAAGATATGATAATCGCAAATCCGACCGAAGACGAAGTTGCTATTTTGCAAAAGCGTATGGAAGATGGGAAAGCCAAGTAAGGGAGAAGAAAGAAAAGAGTGAAAAATGGACAAGTTGTTCCTGTTGTAGAAGCAACACTTGAAGATGACAAAGTCATGCAATTGAAACATGCACAATTGAGGAAGCCTGCAAAGGGGGAGGAACTGAAGATTGCGCCTTTTAATAAAAAAAAAGAAGCAAACGTTGAGGCTAAAGGGAATCTCAAAAAGTTCAGAGCAATGGATAAGATGCCTGAAAATGCTACAAAGGAAGTTTATGCATCAATATTTTCATCTTCTAGTGGAATAAAAATCAGAGAGACCTTCATTCATATGCAGAACCCTTCCTATTGGTAGAAATTTATTGACATAAATTTATTGAAATATGCTAGATTTCTCTGGCATCTGAAATCTGTATAGTATAAATAATATGTGATATGTTCAATGAACAAAACATGACAATTCATCCCCCACCCCCAGTTTGCCATTGGCCTTCATACATTACATTTGATACACTCCCTTTTTTAGGCCATGTCCTTTTTTGAGGCCATTGTGTTCCTTTTAGACCCTAAGTTAAAAGGTTTTTCATGTTGTTAAAAAATTAGTTGTTTATAATCCATGTACAAATGTGTATGCCCTAATGTACTGGGATGCATGGTAATTGAATACCCATCAAAGTGCTTCTCTTGCAACGAATGCGCACGACTAGTTGCTTATCCCCCCAATGCTCGTATTGCAGGAAAGAGAAATGTTCGCGGCGGCCTTGGCCGCCGCGATAAATTTCTTGTAATTTATAATTATCATTCCAGCATTCTAGCCGGACTGACCTGATACTCCCTTGTCGATCTGAGCTTTCCAAATTCAAACTTCCTCTTGCCTCCATTTTATTCGACCCCTGTTTTACCTAAGATCAATGCTAAATAAGGCAGATGTTTTAATAGCAATTTTTTCTCCTTCAACACTTAACAGGTTAATGTCACTATGGTTTAACCATTGACCATTAACCATGTCTTAGGTTTAATATTTCAATCATAATCAGACGTTCAATCTCACTTATACTGAAGTGTGTGCTATCACCTCAAATATTACATGATCATTTCTCTTCAGTCGCATGTCTATTACGCACAATGCAAACAAAAATGAAATAATCTAATAAGCATAAAAGTAAATGATGATATTAAAAGTGTACAACAATGTCAACCAAAATGAACTAAAGCAATGTAGAAAAATTGAACATGAGAGACCACAGACAAGCTCTTTCATTCGTTCATCTTAGGTTGAGAGTAGGTAAGCTGCACATCGCAGGCCACCCAATAACTAAATATAAATTATTGCCACACATCGAAAGCTATCCAATAACTAAGTATAAATTATTATAGATATAAAACTAAAAACAACTCCACAATTGAGTTGTTGAAATAAAAAAGTTATGATGAGATGCTGGATGATGTACCTGCTGAAGGCTTATCACCGAGATTATTCCCCCCCTTAGGTTTTTGGGAAAAAACCCTAGTGATAGGCCCTCAGTAATGGGTTTGGACAATCGTAATGCTACTACCATGGTCCCCAAAAAATATGAATATCGAAGAAACAAAAATGCATATTATCTAAATCCCTACACAACATAAATATTAAAACGCATACATGAGATATAAGCCTCTAAAATAAAAGGACTGGTCAAGCATGCCATGGGAAACAATCAACATAATATAAACATAGATAGATAGATAGATAGATAGATAGATAGATAGATAGATAGATAGATAGATAGATAGATAGATAGATAGATAGATAGATAGATAGATAGATAGATAGATAGATAGATAGATAGATTGGCATCTAGTCTTTATAAGTCTAATCTTGACTAAGACCAGTAAATCAATAGGCCAGAACCTTGTCTAAGACCTATGTCTTTTTGCCCTAGTCTCCTAGGTAGCCAAGATTAACAAACAAATGTCTAGATTTCTGGAATATCAGAAAATGTATTGAATGCTTTTAAGCAAAGAGATCTACTCCTTATTACAATAATACACGTATTCAAGACAATAGCAAATCTTCTGATGCATGTATAGATCTTTTCCTTTCTTTTGTATCAAAAGCAAATGTTGAGATTGTATTTACCTTGAAAGCTTAATAACCAGAAGACATACAATAATATCATGTATAGACGTCACTACACCTGGTTACTTATCATTTATTCAACAAAAAAAACTTCATCCTGTCCATCAAATTTGACCAGGGAAGAGCGCCTCTTACCTGCCACCGTCCACAAGAAAAAATGAGTTAGAAAACCAATTTATCTATGTGGGAAGGCAGGTGTCATAGGCCACCCTTCAGTTGCTATCCCGTTCCTAGAAAAATCTGACAATAACTTAAATTCATGCATAAAGATCAAAGCACAACTTTTAGTCTAAGTATAATCTCATGCTAAGATTAAACCTGCTGCTCAGTTGGATGTTCTCAACCTGACACACTTGTAAAATACCTTAGGATTTTCGGGAGTGACACAAGTATTAGGAAGCACAGCTATGCCATTTCGTTCCTCACTTGTATCAGCCTCTGCACCAGTCTTCAAGCGTTTTGCGGGAGCTTGGCGGCGATTACTTGCCTTTTGGATTCTGCGGGCTTTGGCAGCCAGGACCCCAATTTTGCTTCAGATTATTGTTCTTAGATCCCTTTGGTCTGCCCATCTTGCCTCTTGGAGATCTGAGATAGAACCTAAAGCATTGTTTTGCAAGAGACAGCCTCGGCATGCACATTGAAGGCCTGACCCGGAACTTCGCTTTTTAAATTCCCCTTGCTTTGTCTCTGCTCAGATCAAGAACCAGCATGGCAAGGCGGGAATCATGAGTGATCGGATCAGCCTGTTCATCCTATTATGATGAATCTCAACAGTTTTTACTGTTGTAACGAAAAAACTCAGCTATTGGGCGGCCCATTCAAGTAAAACCTAGCGTTAACCTCTTAGGGTATTTTTTACCAAGGTTTTGCACACCCCAATCTATGTATTCCCATGCTTCAACATGTCATAAAAAACCTGTTCTATCCTGGAACATAGACTTGATACATAATGATATGGTCACAAGAAGGAGACGAATTATTATTTTTGAAGAGCTTAATGAACATAGCTAAGTAGCTCAATTACCATTGATTAAAATCCAGTCTATATGACACACAGATAGGACATGCACAACGCTTGGACATAATGCTGACTCAGGCACTCAAAGATTGTTTGGCACTAGCACATGTCATTAAAAACCAGTCCTGTCTAGTTTCTGCTGGAATTTCTTTCCTCAGCTACTATTCTAGTCTGTGCTAGTATTTCCTTCTCTAGATTCTAGTCTAGTCTCGTCTTTAGATAGATAGATAGATAGATAGATAGATAGATAGATACATAGATAGATAGATAGATAGATAGATAGATAGTAGTATTTTAACGTCACGCCACTAGAGAGAGGGGGGGAGGGAGAAAGGGAGGGAGGGAGGGAGGGGAGAGAGAATTGGTTCAGGAGGAAAAGACAGAAAACTGTTAAGATGAAGAAGAAACGTTGAATTGATAAGCTAAAGAAGACTCCTGCTATAAAAAGATAAACCAGAGGTCCAAAAATGCATGCAAAACATGCATGCACGCATGCTCCTCCTCATGATGTGGAAAAATAGAAAGGTAAACTGGAAAAATAGAAAGGGGAGAGGAAAAAAAGGAAGAGGAAAATAGAAAAAGGGAAAAGAGGGGGATGGGAATAGGGAAAAGAGAAAAAAGAAAGGAAAAAAAAGGGAAGGGGGAGGGGAAAAAGGAAAAAGACTTTGTTTTTTGTCCCCTCCAGTGGAGGTGTTTAGGTAGGCTCTCTGCCATTATCTAGTTTTCTGAGATAGTCTCAAATTTTGTATATTGCCATGTAAATTTTAACAAAGTAATATATATTCTGTCGTTTCAAAAAAAAGGAAAAAATAAATAAAAACGTTTAAATCTGTCAAGACGGCCTTTAATCCTTCATTTAACCTTTTGAAGGAAAAATTTCAGATTCAATAAGCAACCTAAGTGCCAAACTGGTGACATTTAGTACAAAGCCATGATCCGGTTATCATTTAATAAAGATTCCAAAAAGTAATATAGAAGACAATAGTAGTGACAAGTTAACAGAAAGTGAAGAATGATGCAGCAAACTTTAGATAATATGACCTGAGAACAGGTTCAACTCAACTTACATTTCAGTATAATAAGCTATATCTAACTGAAAGGATTTAGTCAAAAAAACAGCCTCTCAGCTTTACATCTTGAAAGAGTATAGATTTCGAGAATTTATCAAGTTCAATCAACAAGAATTAGACCCTAAATTTCATCAATCTTCCATTTCGTGAATAAAACATAGCAAGGAGTAGTTCCTATTACCTGCACCCAAAAAGACAAATACAAGCATTAGAATGGTCGCAATGCTTAAGGTAGCAGGTGTCATGAGAACTTCTAGGTTTATGCCCCTTCATCCTGCTTGTTTTACAAACAAATGTGGGGAATGGTCAGCATATATATCCGCACTGTCTATAAGAGCCCATCAAACTCAATGATCCTAATGCTAACAAGCTGGTAACAGTCCAAGAATAAAGCCTTGCATTAAGACTAAGCATAGGATATTGTATGAAGTAGGTAGTTCAATATGGATCACACATACTGCGCAGGAACCCAAGAGGGGCAAATAGCCTGCACAGTTATGAGATCCAGCCAGCAAAAATATGACTATGCTTTTCAAATTATTCAGGTTGCCAAGTATATGCAGCATGTTTTTACGAAGATCTATAAACATCACCTTCAACTCGATTTGAAGTAACATGTATCAGTTAAGCCTTGCATAATTGTCAATACTCAATAATTTTAAGCAAATTGTTACTATCCAACACATGCTGAATGCTTATTTCTATTTTATTTAAAAGCCCTATACTCAACCTATTTAAGAGGCTTAAAGCAGCCAGGGAGCAATATATACACAAGAGTCCACTAGGCCATGCTATTGTATAATGATTTTTTCAATCTAGGTGTAGACAGTAAGAAATTAACCGTAAGTAAATATTTTCTGTAGATCTACCATTTCTTAAGCACTTTGCAAACTCAGTAAGAAAATATATTCATATCAAGGCAGAGGTCTAAGAGAAGCCTATCATTATTAGTATTTAAGGCCAGTTAAAACATTAAGATACAAAGCATTATCTAGTCAAACCTGAGGGTTGTGCTCCTGGTTGTTAGACTTGCTTTGAATTTCTTCATGCCTTTGCTTTAGCCTAGTAGATCCAGATGTTTTGGCTATTATCTCACCCTTACCCCTTGTATTTTCCATGATATTTTTGTTGATGGTAGCATCTGCATTGGTTGCACCATCACCAGCTTTCTGCTTATCCATATCATCAATCTTAACTACTTCCTCAGAGCAGCCTGTATGGCTTATTGCTCATTTTACCTCCGAAATTGGAAGGGGTTCTTCCCACTAGCATTTGCTATCTCTTCCTGAGCCAACCTCTTCGTGGTAGACATGTTTAAGCCGCCTACCTTTCTGCCATGCTTTTTCCGGAAGCCAGACTACTTCCCTAAATTGCGAATCAAGCAGCATCCAACAGGCAAGATGCCAAATACATAGCAAAAGATCCCTAGTTACTGACAGTTCTTAACCTAAGAAATCCAAGACACAAACAGGGCACGGTTCCAGCATTTTCCATAACTGAAATCATGCTTTTTAGAAAATATCATTGTGTACCTTTCGTTCACGCGTTGTTGCAGGCCAGATCTTTGGCCCTTTTTCCACGGCAGGAGTAAAATATGGCTGTCCCAATGCAATAAGACAGCATATAAGACTCCATGTCATCTCCACGTCATGTCTCAGATAAAGACCTTTCCCACTAATTTTTATGCGACATGTCCTAAATATATAAGACAACTCTTATATTTTCTGCTTTTCCACTGCACTCCATCAAAAAGAAGAACAGCAAAAACGCTAAGGTGTCTGTAGAAGAACAGCAAGCACACTAAGATCTCTGTGGAGAAATCAGACAAACCTGGATGCGAATCTGAGGAAAATGGATTCGGGATTGAAGAACCTTGGTTGTAGGAAAGAAAATCCAGAATTTTCAGAACTGTTAATATTTCTATCAGAAATTTGAAGAACTGTTCAATTCTGCAGAAATCTTTGTGTAGCCCGAGTTCAAATCTCGGTACACAAACATTCAAACTCTGCAGAACCTCCCATTCTCGTACACAAAGAACTGCCGGGATCTGTTTGCAGGGATCTGTTAGAAGGATCTGTTAGCCGGGATCTGTCTTCTTTTGTCGGATCTGTTAGAAGGATCAGCATCGACATCTTCAAAAGAAGGAGAAGAGGGCTCTACATTTGAGCCAGATCTCTGGCTAAATGAAGAATACCCATCACCTGAAGAAGTTCTGTCCAAATTTCTACGGTAAGAATCAGGATCCGTCAAAGTTTGGCCCTAGTTCGAGCTCATCTATATTTTTAGATTAACTGAGTTTTACGGTTAGTAATTTTTTTATTTTAATATCCAATATGTTTATTCCACATAAGTGTACCATATTTAAATCATAAACCATAGCTCATTAGCATTTCATTAACATCATAATTATGGCCTCACGTGGCGGTTTCTTTCCCATAAGCCAAGGGGATGTTCCCAACTAAGGCCCCAACTGTGCAATTTCTATTTGACAAATCTATAGAAATTAAACCAAAGCTTTTTAGATCCTTGCATCACAAGGTCTACCTTTATGACAATTAATAATATTCGGCTTAGAATATTCCTATTAGTAGTTCACATCACCTTGATGTTTAATCATATCAATTGAAAGACTTACTTAATATGCAGTTGCAGCTGTGCCATGGGTAGTTCACCAGTATAGCCATGTAAAAACTCTTCATCATGTCTCTTGGGGAGTTGACCTCCTGTAAATAGAACAAAGACCATGTATTCCAACATAATTTCTATAATAAGAAAAGAAAAGAAAAAAAAAAGATAAAAGAAAAAAGATAAAAATGGCTTGAACTAGTTAATCCTAGCACAAACATCAGCATTGGTCAATCTATATGCTGTCTTATCTGGCCATACAAAAACAAGAAGTCCAAGATGGTATCATTCTTCTAAGGTATATAGTTACAGATATTTAAATCCAAGACAAGCCTAAGCCCTTCAGACTGACTATGGTGGTGCCCAAAGGTTCAAGTAAAATAGGACATTGTGTCTAATTCCCATTGGACACAATAACAATTAGAGCTATAAGGATATAACTCTTGTCTACAAAATATAGATAATAAACCCTATACCATGAACAATATATTTTATCCACGCTACAGTAATTTGCACACTTATGCAACATGGCACATGCCTGGTACTTTCAATTAGAGGTCAGAAAGAACTTTCCACACAAGGGCAATTGGAACCTCAAATATTTCCGATGTATATTTAATTCAGAATATAACATACAGACTTAAAAGTGTTTTAATACAAAGTGGGCATATCTAATAGCAAAGCATCCATTTTGTAAGCTCTACACATCTCCAGCATAAGACTAATATTGCTAGGCTATGACATTTGAAAAATACCAAAGTGTCAGAGCAAACGGCCAGCCTATTATAGCAAATTGTATAGCCAAGAATTGACTTCCAAAAGGGTAATAATTTATGTGAAAACATAGAATATATTCTATAAAAAGTACCAACCAGAACCCACATGTAGCTATGTAGAAGTTAAAATAAGCAACAAAGTACATTTGCAGCATTTCAAAGTGCAAAAAAAATCTAGCTTATCTAAAATCCATTGAGCGAAAGGGATACATTAAGAAGAGAAGCTCGTACCTGCAGCCAACCAATACATAATTAGCCATAGACTGGATAAAAATGCAAGGGCCGAAAGGTACCTTAGGCTTCTGGGTTGCCAACCAATCACCTAATGTAGGCCTTTTGCCCAAAAGATCAAATGAGCATAGTAAAATAAATATGTAATTTAAACAAATGAGAGAGATCTAGCTCAATATTATTTCAGTAATAATCGTAAGCAAAAGCAAAGAATCCTTTAATATAAATTGTTTAGAGAAGAAACATACAGTTATGGGCATTTAAAATCGAAGATATTAAATGTTGTTCAATCTCTTAGGCAAGAAACATGTAGTAGACAAGCAATCATAACTCATAAATCTGTCATATTTCTTCAGCAAGAGTTACTTGATTAACTAGCATCATTTCTGAAAGGCAAATACAATTTTAAGCATTTAGATGCTAGAATCAATTTCATGCTCTAACCTTTAGGTTTGAGACTGTTATAAGGCTAACATTTATGTCAGATCCCTTCTCTACTACCAACTATTTATCTTGAATGATGAAAAATGCACTGCCATACCTGGTGAAACTCGTAATCAGACCCAAGGCACCATCCATTTGGACTATTGGTAGAAAATGAGAAGCTTCGCCATAACTTTATCTATAAGATTCTGGATGGCCACCATAGTCTTGCTAGCCTCATTTGCCATAGCCTGGTTTTCATACAAGATGCCATGCCTCTGCACTCCTCAAGCATACCATAGCCAAGCTTGCTATGTTTGCCATAACATTTCGATTTCTCAAGCGCTTTAAAAATACTGATTTGCATAGAGGATGGTCTCTCTCTCTCTCTGTCTAGCAGTGTCTCATCTGAGTTTGATAGATATGGAGATATCATCAGGTAGAAAGATTTAGGCAGAGCTCAACAGAATGAAGCCAGGGTCTGTCGGATTTCATCCGCCTCACATCATAAATGACGAGAGGTACAGGTATTTAGTGGAATAAGAAATAAAATCGCTAAATTAGCAATATAAAAATAGGAAAAATTACACTAATGGCAATTGCAATGGTCTAGCAATGCTCTGGACCTGTTAAAATTGTCTTCATATGGACCATAATCAACCCGAAGGTAAGAGAATTCGAGAATATCCATTGCTTATGTACTGTACATAGACAACATGATGAAATTGTCCATATGTGTACAATGGAATTAATAGTGCAAATGATATTGCACTTCAAGAAATAATTTAAGTTACACCCCAGTACAAGTGGGTATCCAAATTTAGACACCACAAGTTATCCTTATAGTTAAGAAATGCCCACAAGCAGCATGCATGTAAAAAAAATCCTACCTCCTACCGTAAGGAGAGGCAAATACTCTCCCTGCAGCACAGTTTCATAAAGATGACAGACCCCCACAAATGCAGGAATCATGCCTAACCTTATGATAATTGTTTGCCAATACTTGAAAATGATAGAAATGCAAAAGATATAATCAAATACCTTAAGAAACTCTCATCTTTTTCTTGTAATAGAAATTTAGAACAAAAGTAATTTTACCTCACATTGAGAAGTACTTGTTGAGAGCTTGTATAAGCTCCCTGGAATCAAACTGAATTGCAGCAAATGGACCTATCATCAGACATCATGAACTTACCATCCATATTTTAAATCTCAAGTCAAGTGACAGTGTTGGACAACAGTCCATGTATGTATGTTAGGCCATGTGCACATTATGCCAAATGGCAAGTCAAATGGCACACTGCCAAATATCAAGCTGAGTGGCAGTATTGGACAGCAGTCCATGTATATGTATCAGATCAAATGGCACCATGTGCCAAATGGCAAGGTCAAACGGCACACTGCCAAATATCAAGTTGAGTGACAGTATTGGACATCAGTTTATATATATGTATCAAATCAAATGGCACATTGTGCCAAATGGCAAGGACAAAAGGCGTACTGCCAAATGGCAAACAAGGTCTGTACAGCATTATTAGGACACTCAATGTTGTTTTTGTGATAGCTCCATCTCACTAGTACCGGATTTCAAGTAGAAAGTTCCATTTCGAACTTGGCCTCCTCTTGCTTTTATGCAACCACAGATGAGAGGATGAAATTCTAAAGCAAAAATGTAGAGAAATCAAAATATCTCACAATCAATTACTTCAAATGCCTATAAACCTCTACCAAGAAAGTTTGGCAGCATTGGTAAGACCAATGCACAGAAGCGTCATGAAAAAGACTGGCTTGAACTAGTTAATTCTAGCACAAACATCAGCATTGGTCAATCCCGCCGCTGTCTTATCTGGCCATACAAGAACAAGAAGTCCAAGATTGTGCCATTTTTCCAAGGTATATAGTTACAGATATTAAAATAATATTTGGGTAGCTTGGATGTTCGACATAGTGGGAAGATAGCGCAGTGGCTCTTATAGTACCACGATGAAGGATGATAGTGCAAGCCAAGTTAATGCATGGGATGAAGTTGCTCTCTCGAGCCCCTCATATGCATAGCAAGGGCTTAGGCCTTGAATAGTCCCTTGTTTGATCTGGTTATGACTGCACCAGCTTCAGATTCTCATCTCTGGTTATTTATTTGGACACCCAAGTGGTAGGGTGGATTGAAGTGCCACTAATGGGGGAAAAAATAATGGATACTCCTTTAGTATGTGTTGTTGGAAGGTGTGACGACCATACGGATATTCGTATCATACGAACATTATACTCGTATGTATAAAAGATGGTCGTCACACAGATGCAAAAGGGTAGTTGCACAAGACAAGGTTTGAACTCGCAACCTTTCAATTGCAAATCACACACCCTTGCCAAGTGCGCTACCAATATTTGTTGAAGACACTTCTTCACGTCTTCCTCATATATATGTGGGACTATCTCCAGGAGGTTTTAGAATATTCTAGAACCTAAATGCATGCGCGACACTTGGCGCGATCTCATCCATTGGAGTGGCGCGATCCTGACCGTTGGCTTAGATATATAAGGAGGCACCTCCTTCTTGTCGAACCATTCCGGAGTCTTGAGCCTTCTAGACATCTGTCTCGTGTTTCTGCTTGCCTTCGGGCCATTGTACTCTTGATTCCTGTTCATATATCAGATTCATTGCCGATCTTAGCGTATCTCTTCCATATTTCTTGCGTATTTTTCGCGTATTTTCCTTGTTCTGCGTAGATTCATGACAGTTTGAACCGGAATCCCTTACTGGTTCTTGCCTGCTCTGATCCTAAGCATTTTTTTTACTCACATTTGGTGATTTTATATCTATGGAGGAGGTTTCGACCTTATTACAGCAGGTCCAGCAGCTTGTTCAAGTATGCCAGCAGTTGCAGTTGGACAATAAAGAACTTAAGGAACGTGTTGCTTCACATGAATCTGCTTCTAGCTCGGGATTGAGGCTATCAGAGCCTAAGATCAACTTGCCAAAGAAGTTTGATGGCACTCGGTCCAAGCTCCGTGGTTTTTTGAATCAGATCAGGCTTGTGATTCAGCTCCATTCTCATAGATATCCCACGGCCCAGGAACAAGTTGGGCTGATTGGTTCTCTCCTCACAGAGCCAGCTCTAAGTTGGTTTGCTCCTTTATTGGAGAAAGGAGCCCCAGAGTTGCAAGATTTTGTTGCTTTCACTGCAGAGCTCGAGGCATGCTTTGGAGACACAGATTGTCAGCGCACAGTGGTCACAAAACTTTGCAATCTAAGGCAAGGCTCTCGTCCAGCTTCAGTATATACATCAGAATTTCGTCAAATTGCGGTAGATACTATCTGGGATGATGTTGCACTTCGAGATTGTTTCCGAAAGGGGTTACGTGAGGATGTCAAAGATATGCTATTGTCCATGGAGGACCCTCAGACTTTAGAAAAAGCCATCAGATTTGCGGTTCGATGTGATAATCGGCTCTTTGAACACAGGCAGGAGAGACATAGTCAGGTCTTTCCAATCACACAAGCGCCTGTAGCTATGCCTTCCTCGGTTTCATCTGTAGAATCCAACATGTCCAGACCTGAGCCTATGCAGATTGATCGGGCAGTTCGAGGACCTTTATCTGTCGCCGAGAAGCAGCATCGGAGAGAGGCTAATCTTTGCCTCTACTGTGAAGGAGCTGGCCATATTGCTCGTGCTCCTTCCACATGTGACGAAGGCTTTATTCCCTCGGACAAGGTCATTAAAGAATTTTTTATCTCTATTTCATTGGAGTCTGAGGATGGGAGGATAGAGACGATGGTGCAACTTGATTGTGGTGCGAGTGCCTACTTCATGGATAGTATATTCGCTACTAAGTATGTCATTCCTAAAAGCAGGGTCGAGCATCCTAGCTCTGCTAATGTGATTGATGGGCGTGAAATCTCTTCAGGCGCAGTCACAGAATGTACTGCACCTCTCCACGTTTTGTTCGAGGGAGCTTCTTGTAGCATTTCCTTCAATCTCATTGCTAGCCCACATGCGCCAGTAGTCTTGGGTCTGCCCTGGCTCAAGCTACATAACCCACAGATTGATTGACATACTAGATCCTTTGGGTTTGTTGGTTTGAGCTCTAGTTCTCGTTCATCTGTAGTTCAGGCCTCTACACCAATATCTACTTCAGTTCATACAGTATCGTGGGCTCCTGATTCTGTCCTTGCTATTCCTGTTTCTGCTCCATGTCCCGATTTAGCTCTTGTTTCTGCTCTAGTTCATGTCTCGGATTCTGACCATATTCTAGATGACGTCCCAGCTCTAGTTCTTGTTCCAGTTCCTGCTCCAGTTCCTGTCCCAGTTGCTCCTACTTCTGCTCATGTTCTTGCTCTCGCTCCTGTTCTTGATCCTGCTTCTGTAGAGGCTTCTTCGCACCTTAGCTCCGTATCTCGAAGATCTCTCTTCACAAGTTTATTAGATCTGGTAGGCAAGATCCCATATTAGCATTTGCAATCCAAGTCCATCCTTCGACTAGCTCTGCTTCAGAAATGTCTGCCTTCCTGATAAGTACAAGGATTTTGGCGATATTTTTGATAAGGTCAAAGCCAGCAAGCTTCCGGAGCATCGTCCTTATGACTGCCCCATTGATCTTCAGCCAGGGATGACCCTGCCATTTGGCCCTATCTATGGCTTGTCGCCAACAGAATTGGAGACTTTGCGGACCTATATTGAGGAGACTCTTGCAACTGGGTTTATTCAACATTTTCAGTCACCCGCAGGAGCTGCCATCTTCTTTGTTTCCAAGAAGGATGGTTCTTTGCGGCTGATTGTGGATTATCGCGGCCTCAACAAGATCACGATGCGTAATCGGTATCCTCTCCCTCTAATTCCAGAGTTACTTGAGCGGCTACAAGGTGCACGATACTTTACGAAAATTGATCTTTGAGGTGCCTATAATCTTATCCGCATCAGGGAAGGTGATGAGTGGAAGACAGTCTTTCAAACTCGGTATGGACATTCTGAGTATACTGTCATGCCTTTCGGCCTTACCAATGCTCCAGCAGTCTTTCAGCACATGGCTAACGATGTTTTTTGGGAGTTTTTGGATCTTTTTGTTATCGTCTATCTAGATGATATTTTGGTTTATTTGAAGACTTTAGAGGAGCATGGAGAACATGTTAGGAAGATCCTTCAGAAGCTATGGGAACATGGACTTTATGCCAAGCTGGAGAAGTGTCAGTTCGAGCAGTACAATGTCGAATTTCTGGGCTATCCCATCACATCTCAGGGTGTTATCATGGATCTAGAGAAGGTCAGCCCAGTTCTTGATTGGGAAACACCTTTCTTGGTTAAAGATGTACAGTGCTCCTTGGGGTCAATTTTTATCGCCGCTTCATCAAGGACTATTTGGAGATCGTCTTGCCTTTGACACGTCTCACCAAGAAGGATAATCCTTTTAAGTGGACAATTGAAGCAGAATCAGCATTCATCACTCTGAAGCATGCTTTTATAGCAGCACCTGTTCTTGCACATCCGGATCCTGCGCGTCCCTATATTCTCGAAGCTGATGCATCAGATTTTGCTCTTGGCAGCATCTTGTCGCAAGAGGGGGATGATCATGAGCTGCACCCAATCACCTATCATTCCCGAAAGTTCTAGGCTGCAGAAATCAACTATCATATTTACGATAAGGAACTTTTGGCGATTGTTGACTCTTTTCAGGAGTGGCGATGATTTCTTGAGGGTTCTCCTCATAAGGTGACTGTGTATATAGACCATCGCAATCTCGAGTATTTTCAGTCTGCTCGAGTTCTTAATCATCGTCATGCTCGGTGGCATACACAGGTGCTATCCCACTTTGATTTCATCATCAAGTTTTGGCCTGGCACGCTTCAAGGAAAACTAGATGCTCTTTCTCGCAGATCTAATTTCAAACCTAAGGCGGGGGAGCCAGCATTTGATCAGCAATCACAGGTTATTCTAGGACCTGATCGTTTACAGCTCATGGCCATCATTTTGTTTGAGAGACCTCATGATACATCCTTGTTGGAGTCTGTTCGAGCATCTCTTCCTTCTGATCCATTGGCGCAGGACATAATATCACAGCTTGGCTCAGCATCATCTTCCCAACAAATGAGGTTGGATTGTGATCATTTCGAGGTTCGAAATGGACTTCTGTTTCATGATAGATTCCTGTATATTTCGGATGGTGCCCCTCGACTTCAAGTTCTGCAGTCCTGTCATGATTCTCCTCTGGCCGGCCATTTTGGCATTGCCAAGACTCTGGAACTTATTGCTCGAGATTATTGGTGGCCAGGTCACCGCCGCACTGTTGAGACTTTTGCACGCTCATGTTTGCTGTCGTGCAAAAGCTCCCAAGCACCGCCCACATGGCCTGCTTCAGCCTTTACAAGTTCCAGCCGGTCCTTGGAAGAGTATTTTGGTGGATTTATTGTCGAGCTTCCATCCTCCTAGGGCCATGACGCCATCCTTATTGTTGTTGACCGTTTTTCCAAAATGGCACATTTTATTCCTTGCAGCACTTCTATCTCCAATGAAGCCACAGGGGTTCTCTTGCTTCGAGAGGTGGTTCGATTCCATGGCTTACCAGATAATATTGGCAGTGACCGCGGCCCTCAGTTTGTTGCTAGCTTTTGGAAGCGGCCCTCAGTTTGTTGCTAGCTTTTGGAAGCGTCTATTGCAACTCTTGCATGTGGAACATTCGCTCTCTTCTCGACATCACCCAGAGACCAATGGGCAGGTGGAGCGCACTAATCAAACACTTGAGCAGTATTTCCGATGCTTCATCAATTATCAGCAGGATGACTGGGTTGATTGGCTACCGCTGGCAAAATTTGCTTACAATAATTCTGTCCATGCCTCCACAAGCCAGACTCTGTTCTTTATTAATTTCAGCATGCATCCCCGGTGGTCTTTCACTGCTTCTAGATATGACTCAGTCAATCCTAGTGCCAAGGACAGGCTTGAGAAGCTCTGCATACTCCAGGATGATCTTCAGCACCATCTCCTCCAGGCCCAAGCACGTTATATCATGCAGATCAGCACCGTTAAGACGCTCCTCATTTTGCAGTTGGTGATCTTGTTTGGCTCTTGCGTCAGGATTTGCCGACAACTCGCCCTTGTAACAAGCTTGACTACCGGCCTTTAGGTCCCTATCGGATCATTGAACGAGTTGATGATGTTGCTTTCTGTCTTGAGCTTCCGCCATCAGTTCGGCTTCACCCAATGTTCCATGTGTCTTTGTTGGAACTCTATATGACGAATCCATTTCCAGATCGAGTACCTCCACCTCCACCACCAGTCGAGATTGATGATCATGAGGAGTTCGAGGTTCGAGAGATTCTGGACTCCAGGTTTCTTCGTCATCGATTATATTACTTTGTCGATTGGGAAGGTTACTCGCCAAGTGATAGAACCTGGGAGCCTGCCGAGAATCTGAGTAATGCTCCTGATAAAATTGCGGAGTTTCACCGACGTTACCCGGATAAGACAAGTTCGAGTACTCCGGCACCAGCTCCAAGGACTTGTCGCCGTCGTAGGAGGGGGATGGTGTGACGACCATACAGATATTCGTATCATACGAACATTATACTCGTATGTACAAAAGTTGGTCGTCACACAGATGCAAAAGGGTAGTTGCACAAGATAGGGTTTGACCTCGCAACCTTCCAATTGCAAATCACACACCCTTGCCAAGTGCGCTACTAAAATTTGTTAAAGTCATTCTTCACGTCTTCCTCATACGTGGGACTATCTCCAGGAGGTTCTAGAATATTCTAGAACCTATTAAATGCATGTGCGACACTTGGTGCGATCTCATCCATTGGAGTGGCGCGATCCTGACCGTTGGCTTAGATATATAAGGAGGCACCTCCTTCTTGTCAAACCATTCCGGTTCAGCTCCAGTCTTGAGCCTTTTAGGCATCTGTCTCGTGTTCCTGCTTCCTTCGGCCCATTGTACTCTTGATTCATGTTCATATATCAGATTCTTTGCCGATCTTGGCATATTTCTTTCGTATTTCTTGCGTATTTTTCGCGTATTTTCCTTGTTCTCGCGTAGGTTCATGACACAAGGAAGAAGCAGGAGCTTACAGAGGCAGGTTTGCCATAGTACTAGCAGCAACACAGAAGATGTAGAGTTTCTGTTATTTGAGTACATAGATAGTTCTTCACCTTCATCCCCTCTTGGGTGTGGTGCAAATATTTCCTATCTAGCCTTTCAAGGGGCTTATAAATAAGGTTTGTAAACCATACTTATTACTAATAAAATATCTTGCCTTCAAAAAAAAAAAAGGGTTCATTTAAATCCATACAAGCCTAAGCCCATTTCCAAGTAAAATAGGACATTGTGCCTAATTCCCATTGTTGGACATAATAACAATTAGGGCTATAAGGATATAACTCTTGTCTAAAGAATATAGATAATAAACCCTATACCATGAACGATATATTTTATCCACGCTACAGTAGTTTGCACACGTATGCAACATGGCACATGCCTGATACTTTCAATTAGAGTTCAGAAAGAACTTCTCATACATGAGCATTTGGAACTCCAAATATTTTCATTGTACCCTAAACGAGGTGCACCCTGAACTACCACAGTCGTCATCGATCCTACGACCCAGATCGTATGTTGGTACCTGTAGCACCTCTTGTTTCGCTTATTTCATTTATGATTGGAGGCGCCTATGATTTTGAAATATGAAATACACTTTCGCCTAAGGTTTTGAGGGAATATCGAACCTCTATACGGCTTTCCCTAAGATTTTAGAATATAAAATACGGGGGCTCGAACCTCTACCAAAATAACTCAATGTCCTAACAAAACTATTTTAACCAATATATCCAATGAGCTAATGTGATTATTTTTTATCTTGAATCTATGTTTTTTTTTTATAACAACCCGTTCAAGCATTCTAAGATCTGGACCGTACATAGTGATCCTCGTTTGTGGGGTATGCATGTACAAGTTTTTGTATACTGTATATTGAGGTTTGCAAAATACTATAAGATTTGAGGGAATGTACTTAATGGTGTTAATTTTGTACATGTATTGTAAGTTTTTAGGGGCTCTCGCTGCCCTACGTAACCTCCCGTGTGAATATGCACCCAAACCAAAGGGGGTTTCAGGGGGATTTTCATTTAAATGTGTTAGATGTAATGGTTTGTATTAATAATGTTAATGTTAGTTATATGTTGGTAGGTTAAAAAAAAAAATTGGGCCCTTTGGGCCCTAACAAAATCAGACAAAGAAAACAAGATAAAACAAGATAAATGCATTGAAAAAAAAATGAGGTGCTGCACCACATACTGAAGTTATAAAAAGTGTTTTAGAATTTGCCAAATCACATACTCAAGTTATAGGCTAACCAAATCCATAGGTTAACCTCAGAATATATAGCATAATATTATGGACCAGGAACTCTAAAGACAACAGAGCTCCTTTGTTTCCAACCCGTTTGGATTTTAGAATTTGTTAATATTAAACACCAATAAATGCAAAATTTGTTGGTTAACACTTCTATAGCTTCAAACATAAACAAAATTATAGAAATATCCCCAGTCATATGAACACTAAAATCTATTCTATTTCAGGTACATAGGCAATATAAAAGGCCTGCATAAATGAGTAGTTAACTATCTAAAATAAGAATAGTAAATTGAGGTTATGATGATGTTTCCAGAAGTCAAAATCCACCTTCAACATCTTGTATAGAAGAACTAGTGGAGCGCATGAGATGGCTACTGTTTCCACACTTCAAACTTCCATCTCATGCACCAAGTCCTGCTTCTGCTTTTACAGCTGCACCTGCATCTGCACCTGTTCCCCCATCTCCAGTTCCACCCGCATCCACATCGCCACCTTCATAGCCGCCTACAACCCCCATTTCAAGTTCTAGTCCTCTAGGCTCACCTGCTCCAATCTACTCTGCTAATTCAAATGGCTCCCCTAGCTCTTCTCATTTGACTGCAGTAGCAATTGATGTCCCTGTAACAGCAATTGTGACCCCAAGTGTGGCAGGTTTAATACTTTACCTTTATTGAAAATGTTGTGCCATAAAACCAATCACAATAGATGGCATTAGGGACGATAAACCTCTGTTGGTGGCAAAGATTACAAGTCAAACAAATGGTGCACAGGGAGAAGTGACAACATAGGTCCATAATGTTGCCATTTATCCTGGACCTAAGATAGAAAAGTTGTCTGATACACCTGGTTCTAATGCAAAAATGAAAACTAAGCCTTCTTACTTCTTGCCTGCTACTGTTGTCAATTATTCTTCTGAAGGACATTCTCTCTCAAATGTTGAATCCAATAAGAAAGCTTCTAACAAAGCTTCTTCAAATATTAAAGCCACAGCTTTTGCAGACGGTAGCATTCTATTGAAAAATGAAATGTTGAAACTTACAGGTAGTCTCATGCGCCACATGAGCGAAGAATGCTGCAATTTCCTTTTTCTGAACTACACCACCCATCATTCCAAATCCCAAAGGCTCAAAAGTTTTAGCAGCCGTGATGAAAGAGTAATAATCCCAAAAATCTTGAACATGAGCTGTAGGCTCATTCCGGTGCTTAAACATCATATCGAAGTGATCTTCAATGAAGAACTCGTCAATGGTCTTATTACAGCAGACTTGCCCCTTGGGGGCAGAACAAACCCCGTTAACTTTTTTGACACAGAACCATTTGGGTTGCTGGACAACGTCCTCAGTTTTGTGTTTGGCCAATGTGGGCTGGGCCAAGGAAGCGAGCAGGGCAAGTCCGGCGAGGAAGGCGAGAAGTTGGAAGGATCGCATTGTGGCCCAGCTATGGAGCTTCAGATCTGATGCCGGAAATACGAAGAAGTGGAGCTATGAAGGAAAGAGTATAGTGTGAGCCGCGAGCCACTTCAACGCCCGTCATGCTGGCGGATGGCATAGATCTGGGAGGTATGGCCACCTCCACGAACCCTAAAATGACCCTAAAATAACCCTAAAGTTAATAAAAAGAAATAAAGGAATAAAAATAAAAGGGGGTAAACCATTGGGGATATGGAATTTAGACAATAAAAATACGGAGTGCACTCTAGATATACTGATTAGTATGCCTCGCGTAATACGCCCATGAAATCATATGAAAACCATGCCAAAAAGCGTATAAAATCACAAAAAAAAACCCCTGTTATAATGCTAGATATTGGTCTATGGTTTCAAAAATTATTATTTTTTATATCCATATCAAATCCCCCTGAAACCCCCTGTTATTTTTGCTATATATTTAATTCAGAATATAACATATAGACTTATACAAAGGGGGCATATCTAATAGCAAAGCATCCATTTTGTAAGCTTTACACATCTCCAAATACTATTAGGCTATAACTTGCTACACATTACATTTGAAAAATACCAAAGTGTCAGAGCAAAATGGCCAGCCTGTTATAGCAAACTGCATAGCCAAGAATTGACTTCCAAAGGGGTAATAATTTATGTGAGAACATAGAATATATTCTCTAAAACGTACCAGCCAGAACCCACTTGTAGCTATATAGAAGTTAAAAAAAGCAACAAAGTCCCTTGGCAACATTTCAAAGTGCAAATAAAAGGATTGTAAATAGGCCTCTGTTTCCCAAATGGGGCATGCAAATCCATGTGCTTGTAGATAAATTAACATCTTCAAGTCATTTCTGATCAAGTCATCTCCTAATGCGAACTTTCCAGCTCGTCTAAAATCTATTGAACAAAAGGGATACATTAAGAAGAGAAGCTCGTACCTGCAGCCAACCAATACATAATTAGCCATAGACTGGGTAAAAATGCAAGGGCCAAAAGGTACCTTAGGCTTTTGGGCTGTCAACCGATCACCTAATGTAGGCCTTTGCCCAAAAGATCAAATGAGCATAGTAAAATAAAAAAGTAATTTAAACAAATATGAGAGATCTAGCTCAATATTATTTCAATAATAATAGTGAGCAAAAGCAAAGAGTCCTTTAATATAAACTGTCCAAAGAAGAAACAGACAGTTATGGGCATTTAAAATCGAAGATATTAAATGTTGTTCAATCTCTTACGCAAGAAACATATATTAGACAAGCAATCATAACTCATAAATCTGTCATGTTTCTTCAGCAAGAGTTACTTGATTAACTAGCATCATTTTTGAAAGGCCAGTACAATTTTAAGCATTTAGACGCTAGAATAATTTTCTTGCTCTAACCTTTAGGTTTGAGACTGTTATAAGTCTAGCATTTATGTCATAGTAGATCCCTTCTCTACTACCAACTATTGATCTTGAATGATGAAAAATGCAATGCCATACCTGGTGAAACTCGTAATCAGACCCAAGGCACCATCCATTTGGACTATCGGTAGAAAATGGGAAGCTTCACCATAACTTTGTCTATAAGAATCATGGATGGCCACCATAGTCCTGCTAGCCTCATTTGCCATAGCCCTGGTTTGCAAATAAGATGCCCTTAAGCTTGCTATGTTTGCCATGACATTTCGATTTTTCAAGTGCTTCAAACATACAAGATGAAGTCTCTCTCTTTGTCTAGTAGTGCCTCATTTAAGTCTGATAGATATGGAGATATGATCAGATAGAAATAGGTTGAGCCCAACAAAATGAAGTCAGGATCTGCCAGATTTCATCCGCCTCACATCATAAATGATGAGAGGTAAAAGTATTTAGTGGAATAAGGAATAAAATCGCTAAATTAGCATAGAAATATGAAATATTACACTAATGGTAATCGCAATGGTCTAATGCTCTCACCCTATTAAAATCATTTTCATATGGACCCTATGATCAACCTTAAGATCAACTTTAGAAATCGAGAATATCCATTGCTTATGTATTGTAGACAATGTGATGAAATTGCCCATATGTGTACAATGGAATTAATAGTGCAAAGGATATTGCACTTCAAGAAATAATTTAAGTTACACCCTAGTACAAGTGGGTATTCACATTAATGGCCAAATTTAGACACCACAAGTTATCCTTATAGTTAATAAGTGCCCACAAGCAGCACTTGTCCTTATCCTACCGTAGGGAGAGGCAAATATTCTTCATGCAACACAGTTTCATAGAGATGACAGACCCCCACAAATGTAGGAATCATGTTTCAATGCTGCTACGAATCCTGCTAACCCTCCAACAGCCCCTGGCCAGGCCACTGCTTCGCCTGCTACAGCGGCACGCCCTGCTCAAGTTGCCTCACCTTCTGTTGCTCGCACATCTCAGGCTGCTTCCACTTCTGCCATCCTCCCTTTTGCTGCCGCCACTGAATCCCCACCTGCCGCCCCTGCCAACAAATAGGAATTGTGCCTCCGCATGGTCTCCTGGAATTGTCGGGGCTTCCCATGGCAGAATGGAGATAGTCTCAACTCAGTTGCCGCAGACATGGATCTCATCTTCCTCATGGAAACATGGGAGCATGCAGGGCACAGAATACCCAACTTGCCAGGATACCAGCGCTACTCAATCTTCAATGATTGCACAGGAAAGCGGGGGCATGGGGGGGTTGCCTGCTACTACCGAACGGCCTTGGCACAGTCAATCTCCTTGTTCAAGACATACAAGCACAACCGGTACCTATGGGTGCGTGTGCAAAACTGCAGTAGCAGACCCCTCTTTGTGGCAGCCTGCTACTTTCCACATGCAGAAAGCAACTTCTATCACACTCACTCGGATGTGGATAGGCTGGACCCCTATGTCAATCTATATGATGACGTACAGCAGCATAAGCAGTTGGCCAGTGTCATACTCCTTGGAGACTTCAATGCGCTCACTGGGTAGAACAACCCATGAGATTTGATCCCTTGACTGGTGATATATTGCAGCTACATCCTGCAGAAGGAGCTTGGCCATGGACATCAGATGACAATCAATTCATGCGCTATGGTAGACAGTTGCTTTTGCTCTGCGGTATCTTTGACCTGGTAATCTGCAATGGACTGGCACAGTGGCCGTCCACCCGCAAGAGCACTTGTAGATAGGAAAACTAGGGGGGAGGATCTAGTGTGGTGGACTATGCGCTGGTGCCTGAGCAGGATATGCATTTCGGCAAGCACTTCCAGGTGGGAACAGATAATAGGGATGAAGAGATCGACTCAGACCACTTACCACTTTACTTGAAGTTGGCTTGGCAGGTTGTGCAAACCCCTGGTGCAACAATTCCTCACATGCCTCAGCTGCAATTGGATTATGAACATGCAGGGGCTTATGCCCAGATGCTTATAGATGACTTGGCAGGAATTTTGCAATATCCTACACTAGAGCAACAGACAGGCCGGCTGACTGATGTGCTTAGGACTGCGACAAAGAGGTGCTTTGGGATAAGCCGCCCGCTACGGACCTCTGGGAACACAACCTTCCCGCGTAATCAATGGTTTGATGCAGAGTGCAAGGAACACAAACACTGGTATGATTGGGCCCATCAGTCACACCTGTTCAAGGTCTTAGTGGAGCCTTTATACGGGGTTGAAGTATGGGGCCCAGTAGTTTCCCTGCTACTTGGAATGACTTGGAGCAGGTGCAGAAAACCTTCTTAGTACGAGCACTAGGGGTGAAGTCCACAGTCCCATATCAAATTCTGCTGCAGGAGACAGAATTCTTGCCTCTTCAGAGGGCGGCCCTTGATCGCCACATTGTCTATTTTCATAAGGTGGTCAATATGGACGATGCTCGTCTCCCTAAACTATCTTATATCGTGGCAATGGGGCCGCAGTGCCTCAAGGCCTGCTGGAGGGAAAAGAGAGCTCAATGGTTAGCTAGATGGAATGTGCAGGAGCACAGGTGCATACATGTGCAAACAGAGGCAGATCGCCATAGCTTGAGGTAATATCTTGACGCTTGCTTCCTCAGCAAGCTTTGGGATGACAATGCCCTTGAACATGTCAAGACAGCACACTCCCAGCGCCACATAAATCCCACATTGGAACGAGGCCCGCAATGCTACCTGCGTACCCACTTGCCCATGAAAAGGCATAGACTCATTGCCTCCATTCGCACAGGGGCACATCATCTTCGAATTGAGACGGGTAGATGGATTGGTGAGCCATGCCAGGATAGGCTCTGCCAATGCTGCCAAATGGGAGTCATTGAGGATGAATCTCATATCCTTTAAAGTTGCCCAGCATATGATCAAATCCGAACGCGCAATACTGAGTTGGTCAGGCCTGGCCAGCCGCTACATGTGACATTGAGCACAGCATCCGTAGGGGTGCTGGGATCATACCTTTACCAGGTTATGGACATGCGAGATCAGCTATGTCCTTGGGCGCACACTTGACATGTATATATACATTTATTTCATGATGCTGTGTACTTGTACAGTTTGACAGCATTCTTATTACTGCCACGGTTTTTCCCTCAAAAACCCTTCGGGGCGGGGGTTTTTTAACCCGGACAATAATAAGTTTGCTGCGCTCCTTTTGGGTCCCATAGGCCGATTGGTCTCAGTGGACGATAAAAAATCATTCTCATTCTCATTCTCATCTTATGACAACTGTTTGCCAATACTTCAAGATAATAGAAATGCAAAAGATATAATCAAATACCGTAAGAAATTCCCATTTCTTTCTTGTAATAGAAATTTAGAACGAAAATAATTTTACCTCACATTCAGAAGTAGTTGTTGAGATCTTGTATAAGCTCCCTGGAATCAAACTGAATTGCAGCAAATTGACCTATCATCAAACATCATGAACTTAAGCCGAATGGTTATGTAGGAAATACATTGTTCCAAAGCCGATCCATATTTTAAATCTCAAGCCAAGTGGCAATGTTGGACCGCAGTCCATGTATGTATGTTAGGCCATCTGCATACTGTGTCAAATGGCAAGTCAAATGGCACACTGCCAAATATCAAGCTGAGTGGCAGTATTGGACAGCAATCCATGTATATGTATCAGATCAAATAGCACCCTGTGCCAAATGGCAAGGTCAAATGGCACACTGCCAAATATCAAGCTGAATGACAATATTGGACATCAATCTACATATATGTATCAAATCAAATGGCACCCTGTGCCAAATGGCAAGGACAAAAGGCACATTGCCAAATGGCAAACAAGATCTGTACAGTATTATTAGGACACTCAATGTTGTTCTTGTGATAGCCCTAGCTCACTAGTACTGGATTTCAAGTAGGAAGTTCCATTTGGAACTTGATCTCCTCTTGGTTTTCCAAAATCATCCTGCATTTATGCAACCACAGATGACATGATGAAATTGTAAAGCAAAAATGTAGAGAAATCAGAATATCTCACAATCAATTACTTCAACTACCTATAAACTTCTACCAAGAAAGTTTGGCAGCATTGATAAGACCAATGCACAGAAGTGTCATGAAAAAAACCAGCTTGAACTAGTTAATCCTAGCACAAACTCAGCATCGGTCAATCCCTCCGCTGTCTTATCTGGCCATACAAGAACAAGAAGTCCAAGGTGGTACCATTTTTCCAAGGTATATAGTTACAGATATTTAAATCCAAGACAAGCCTAAGCCCATTAGACTATGGTGGTGCCCAAAGGTCCAAGTAAAATAGGACATTGTGCCTAATTCCCATTGGACACAATAACAATTAGGGCTATAAGGATATAACTCCTGTCTACAGAATATAGATAATAAACCTTATAACATGAACAATATATTTTATCCATGCTATAGTAGTTTGCACACTTATGCAACATGGCACATGCCTGATACTTTCAATTAGAGTTCAGAAAGAACTTCCCGCACATGAGCATTTGGAACCCCAAATATTTTCGTCGTATATTCAATTCAGAAATATAACATATAGACTTAAAAGTGTTTTAATACAAAGGGAGCATATCTAATAGCAAAGCATCCATTTTGTAAGCTTTACACATCTCCAGCATAACACTAACATTGTTAGGCTATAATTTGCTACAAGTTACATTTGAAAGTGTCAGAGCAAACAGCCAGCTTGTTATAGCAAACTGTATAGTCAAGAATTGACTTCCAAAAGGGTAATAATTTATGTGAGAACATAGTATATATTCTCTAAAACGTACCAGCAGAACCCACTTATACAACACACAACTACCATTAACATTATTAACATAAACCATTGCATTTAGCACATCTAGATTAAAATCCCCCTTAAACCCCCTTTGGTTTGGGTGCATATTCACACGGGGGGTTACGTAGGGCAGCGAGAGCCCTTAAAATATATTCACAATACATGTACAAAATTAACACCATTAAGTACATTCTCTCAAACCTTATAGTATTTTGCAAACCTTAATATACAGTATACAAAAACTTGTACATGCATACCCCACAAACGAGGATCGCTATGTACGGTCCAGATCTTGGAATAAAGGGCAAATATGCCCATCCGACAGCTCTCGTTGCCCGGAGTAACCCCCCGTGTGAATATGCACCCAAACCAAAGGGGGTTTAAGGGGGATTTTAATCTAGATGTGCTAAATGCAATGGTTTATGTTAATAATGTTAATGGTAGTTGTGTGTTGATTGTTATATTTAAAAAATTTTTGGGCCCTTCGGGCCCTAACTAAAGAAAACATAGGTAAACTTTATGGGCCTAAATATTAATTACTAAAAAGCACAATAACATGAAGACGAATAAATTATTTCCATGGCAAATGGATTCAATTGATGATTGCATGTATGCATTCTTATATACATGGCATTCAAGTATTACCCATTTTTCTCAAAACAGTCAATAAGCCGCTTAAGAATTTCCTAGCACTCTATATATACATGGCACTCATCACAAATGATTTCCTATCCTATATTGGCATTTATGGATTAATCACGAGTCGGAGTATGATCTATGCATAATACAACCATAGGCCAGGCACAAGCTAATCCTAACCATAGCCAGGAAGCGTTTGTTTCCTCTAGTGAAGATACGTCTAAAAGTAGCAATGTCAATAATTTCTGGAACTTCTGTGGCAGATAAACACTGCTCAATTCCTCATCCTTGCCCATAGCCATTTCATTGTGACGAATCATATCTTAGGTAAATGCCTTTTCCAACTAGAAAGGGGAACAGATAAAGTTTACCTTGCGGACCTTGTCTTGTATAACAAATTGTAAACTGAGGCAATAACAAAAGAAGTAAGGCATTAACCATAGATTTCAAGGAACTGCAGCTGACAGTAGCGCCCAGCAAAATTTGTAAAGATAGCAATTGCATGGCTAGCTGAACATCATAAGCTCGTGATTCACCAGTTTTCAATTTTTCTATGTTAATTGACGAGATAAATGACCAACAAGTATCAAATTGTTCATTTCCCGGATTATGCAATCCTTGCCTTCTTTCCATGTGGAATCTCATCCCACCAAGGATGATTGCTGCTGATAACCAGCGAAGCAACTTTTCAGCAAGGCTTTCTGAGTAGCCTTTTGCATTATTATAAACCTGGTCATGATTGGCCATAGGGCATTCATTCACTAGGGATGATAGAGCCCATCTTCCTATGAAAAAAAGCTGGCACTTTTCCTGCAAATCAAAACAATAGAATACTTTCCACTTGCCCTTCTAGAAACAAGAATCCTAACAATATAAAACAGACCTTTTCAGTTGAGACGGACGGTGGAGAGCTATGGAGAAGCATACAAAGAGCTAAATTACGGGTCTCGTTCATGGCCACAATATCAACACATGGCTCTGTTGCTTCTGCTTCAACCCACTGGATGATTTCCCAAGCACCATAGAAAGAGCTGGCCACCTAAATATCTTCTGCTGCCTTAAAGATGCATCATGTTCCAGAAACTGGTGCATTATTCTTCGGGAGAGCCCAACATTGAGCCTTGCCGCAACTTTTGCGGAAGTGATTGGATCAGCTGTACAAAAGTCGCTTCCCATTAAATCAGGATATTTTTGCCTCGCATTGGCATATATACAAAGCCATTTTATTCATATTAGAAAGCTTTATAATACCTGCAGTGCTAAACTTGCATCTTCAAGGCTTTCTTTCTCATCAAGCAGCAGCTTATTTGTCACGACATCAACTGTTAATGATGCAAGCCACAAAAGCAAACCAGTATTTTCCATCAGGTATTTTGCCAAGCCAGCGATCTGCAATCTGCAATAACCGAGTTTTAATCCCAGAGTTCCTTACTTGATATTCTGGCAAGACTTCCCAAAAGGATTAACAGCACAAACATGATCGTCACACATGGCTTTACAGGCAGCATTTTTCTGTTGAGTGAAATATGCGTGCAACCCATGTGACGAAGCAAATCGCCGCAGCACGGATTGCAGAAACCTTATTGGGCTGGAATCCATTTCCATCTCCATGTACCCTGTATCTTCTGCATCACTCAACTTTGGGCCCGATACCAATAACCAACTTCAGCAAGAAGAAAGCATGCATGTGTGAGCAGAACGGCAGAGCATGGATACTCTCTGCACCGAAAATGAATGCACCACATATGGAGAAGTTGACGAGGCTGTATTGAGAAGACCAGCAAGAAGGATTGAAGAGAGGAAACTGCCGGACCCTAAAGTCGAACCCTAAAGTTGAATGGCTCGTTGCTTGCATGGCCTTCATAAAATAAAATTAATTAAGTTTTCAAGGAAAAAAAACATGCAAGGCAAAACCATTGCAAAACCATAGATAAAATGCCATTCAAATATGAGAATCCAGTGTGCACTCTAGATATACTGATTAGTATGCCTCGTGCAATACGCCCATGAAATCATATAAAAACCATGCCAAAAAGCGTATAAAATCACAAAAAAAACCCCCTGTTATAATGCTACATATAGCTATGTAGAAGTTAAAATAAGCAACAAAGTACCTTTGCAGCATTTCAAAGTGCAAATAAAAGGCTTGTAAATAGGCCTCTGTTTCCCAAACGGGGCATGCAAATCCATGTACTTGCAGACAAATTAACATCTTCAAGTCATTCCTGATCAAGTCATCTTCTAATGCGAACTTTCCAGCTCATATAAAACCTATTGAACAAAAGGGATACATTAAGAACGAGGTGCACATGCTACTAACTTCTTGCTCATCATTTGGCACGTATTCCATGTCCTCTTCTATTGTGGTATGAACCCTTTTGCAGTACAAATTATGGGCATCTGCAGCATCTCAAGCAGCAATCAAAGATAGGCAAGTTAGAACAATGGGACAAATATGCTTTGGCATTCCAATGTTATCCCAAATACATTGTTACTATGTATATTTGTGGCTTCAAACCCTAACATTTGTTTGGCAAAGATAAGAGTGCATGTTTGTTTCTCAATAACCACATCACTAAAGTTGCCTTTGTTTCTAGTTGTTTCTCATCTCAAAGATATTTTTGCTTGTCTACTTTGTAGCTAATAGGCACACATATTTTATTATAATATGATATATTGTCCTGTTTCTTGGCCTACATATTGCTTTTGTTAGGCATGAAGGGTCCAATTTTTTTCTAATGTAACAACTAGCATATAACGACCATAAATATTAATTTACACAAACTATTATACCCAGCATTTTAAAATAAAATCCCCGTTATAATATCAATTTGTTTCTGTATAATGTAATGATTTGTGTTGAAGGCCCCGAAGGGGCCAAATTTTTTTTAGATATAACACAAACCATTATATTTCACACTTAAAAATAAAATGCCCCCTTAAACCCCCTTTGGTTTGGGTGCATATTCACACAGGGGGTGACTCCGAGCATCGAGAGCTGTTGGATAAGCATATATGCCCTTTATTCCTCGATCTAGACCGTACATAGAGATCCTCGTTTGTGGGGTATGCCTGTACAAGTTTTGGTATACTATATAACATAGTTTGCAAAATACTATAAGATTTGAGACAATGTACTATATGGTGTTGATTTTGTACATGTATAACATGATTTTAGGGGCTCTCGCTGCCCCGAGTCATTCCCCATGTGAATATGCACCCAAACCAAAGGGGGTTTAAGGGGGAATTTTATTTTTAAGTGTAAAATGTAATGGTTTGTGTTATATCTAAAAAAAATTTGGCCCCTTCGGGGCCTTCAACACAAATCATTACATTATACAGAAACAAATTGATATTATAACGGGGATTTTATTTTAAAATGCTGGGTATAATAGTTTGTGTAAATTAATATTTATGGTCGTTATATGCTAGTTGTTACATTAGAAAAAAATTGGACCCTTCATGCCTAACAAAATCAATATGTAGGCCAAGAAACAGGACAATATATCATATTATAATAAAATATGTGTGTCTATTAGCTACAAAGTAGACAAGCAAACATATCTTTGAGATGAAAAGCAACTAGAAACAAAGGCAACTTTAGTGATGTGGTTATTGAGAAACAAACATGCACTCTTATCTTTGCCAAACAAATGTTAGGGTTTGAAGCCACAAATATACATAGTAACAATGTATTTGGGATAACATTGGAATGCCAAAGCATATTTGTCCCATTGTTCTAACTTGCCTATCTTTGATTGCTGCTTGAGATGCTGCAGATGCCCATAATTTGTACTGCAAAAGGGTTCATACCACAATAGAAGAGGACATGGAATAGGTGCCAAATGATGAGCAAGAAGTTAGTAGCATGTGCATCTCTAGCATCGTCAGCATGTCTGCTCCTCTCCAGCATTGCCAATATATTTGCTTCTCATAGAGACATGAAGAAATGCAAAAAATCGAAGATTAAAAGCTTCAAACCTCAACTTAGAAGGCAGGTCACAATTTTCTACACAAAGATGAAGATGATATTACAATAAGATGATGGAAAAAAATGGAATTTCTTCGATATGGTAGCATGACAAAAAAAAAGCTTACCGCAGGTGTATGTGAACGATGAAGCATTATTCTTCACATTGGAGCTGCGAGAATCTTAAAATCTTTTGGAAGACCTATTTGAAATCTCATCTGGCAAAAGGCCATAATACTTTATGTTCTAACTCTAACTGGGTCCGTCCTATGCTTACTAGCTTGTATAGTATTTATAACTCAAAAGAAATGATCAGTACCATGATAGAATAATAACAACCATTGAAACAAAACCAGGGACATACACGATCCACTATTTGCTGCATGTAATATATTTTTCCAGCTGCTACATGAATGCTTAACCTGATAGTGATCATACTGAATGGAAGATACATTGATGACATGACCTAGATATGTGACAAGAACAAGGACACATTTTCACAGACAAGGAAAAGATGCAGGGATTTATCAACAAGTCCATTTCTTACATATTCTCTCAAGTCTAGGTATGAACTTGAACTTCCTAGCAGGTTGTAAAGGAAAGAGTTTTGTAGGAAATTGATCAGGATCAGTGCAAAGAATAGAATAGAATAGAATATGATTTTATCGTCCACGGAGACCAAAGAGCCAAAGCAACCTGGAGAAATGAAGACTTGAATTCAGGAGTTTGTAGCTTCCAACCCATCTACGATAGCATGGAATACTAAAACAAGGTATGACAAACATTTCACATTGAATCTCTGTTTTGGAACAAAATATTTTCTGGAGTAAAGTTGCAAGATATAAAAAGAAATGGGTACCATTGGCACTACCGGATGCTGCTAGTGAAGTATTATCTACAGATGGCAATCAAAGATTACTGCTTTAGTTGCAGCACACATATCTTTGTTTGATTGAATACTAAAGTATCTTCGTCTGCTTTGGTGTTGCCTGTTGCCATTAAACACATGCCAAATCCAAAACCCTGGAACCATAATCGTTTTAAAAAACAATACTAAACATGTAGCATAATAGGTCTGCTTTGGAAGCCTTTTCTCACCTGAACACAAAAACATACTATAGCGCATAGGAATTGGAACCTTAAGTTGAAGGCCCACTGGAATACCTGAATTGCTTGTAGGAGCCAAGTCTGTGCAGTTGGCCTTCCTGAGTTGGTTCAGAGGGAGCCGGAAGGAATTTCGCAGGTGCTTCCTTCCATGGAAGAAACAAACCGTATGAAAGCTGCAGCTATTTCTTCTCTGCTTCTTCAGCTCTGCATCCGGCTACACAAGTCAGAGAAAAGCCTTCTTGGGTCGCGAAGTTCCTTGGCCTTCTCGGGCCGGGTCGTGCTTTAGTAAAGAAATTTGGTACAAAACCATAGAACCCTAAAATGCATTTGGTCGATCCGTGCATGCTTCAGCTTTAGAAATTCATATGTGAACCATTGGAAATTGGCACTAAAATCAAAGCCGTCGTATGCACACTCTACATGTACCGATTAGTACGTCTCATGGAATACCTCATCAAATCATATAAAAACCTTAAGGAAAAAAGTATAAAAATACAAAAGAAACCCCCCGTTATTTTGCTACATATTCTAAACGAGGTGTACCCTGGACTACAACAGTCGTCAGATCTGTTGATCCTACGGCCCGGATCATATGTTGCGGCCTCTGGGCTCCTCCCGTTTTGCTTATGGTCATTTATGATTTGAGGCGCATATGATTTTCTCTCAACTTGGCTTACTCTGATTCATATTCTCAAGATTCATTTATTTCTTTTCATCCATTCTTCCAGTATAGTATACTCTATTATTTCATTCTCAGGGATGAAATACGAGTTCGGTTAAGGTTTTGAGGGAATATCGAACCTCTATACGCCTTTGCCTGAGATTTTAGAATATGAAATGCGGGGGCTTGAACCTCTACCAAAATAAGTCAATGTCCTAATAAGACTACTTTAATCAATATACCAAGTGAGCAAATGTAATTATTTTCTATCTTGAATCTATACTTCTTTTTATAAATACCTATTCAATTATTTTAGGGGTACATGGTCTATGTTTCAGGAATTATCATTTTTACATCCATATCAAATCCCATCCCCCTGGAACCCCCTATTATTATGCCACATATAGAAGAGAAGCCTGTACCTGCAGCCAACCAATACATAATTAGCCATAGACTAGGTAAAAATGCAAGGGCCAAAAGGTACCCTAGTCTTCTGGGTTGTCAACCGATCACCTAACCTAGGCCTTTTGCCCAAAAGACCAAATGAGCATAGTAAAATAAAAAAGTAATTTAAACAAATGAGAAAGATCTAACTCAATATTATTTCAGTAATAATGGTGAGCAAAAGCAAAGAATCCTTAAATATAAACTGTTCAGAGAAGAAACATACAGTTATGGGCATTTAAAATCGAAGATATTAAATGCTGTTCAATCTCTTAGGCAAGAAACATATATTAGGCAAGCAATCATAATCATAAATCTGTCATGTTTCTTCAGCAAGAGTGAGTTGATTAAATATGTAGCAAAATAACAGGGGCTTTCAAGGGGATTTGATGTGGATGTAAAAATAACAATTCCTAAAACCTTAGACCATATGTTCCTAAAACAATTGCATGGGTTGTTATAAAAAAAAACATAGATTCAAGATAAAAAATAATCACATTAGCTCACTGGGTACATTGGTTAAAGTAGTCTTATTAGGATATTGAGTTATTTTGGTAGAGGTTCGAGCCCCCGTATTTCATGTTCTAAAATCTTAGGCAAAGCTGTATAGAGGTTTGATACTCGGAATATCAAACCTCTATACGAATCCCTCAAAACCTTAGACAAAATCGTATTTCATATTTCAAAATCATAGGCGCCTCCAATCATAAATGACTATAAGCGAAACGAGAGGTGCCCAGAGGCCCCAACATACGATCTAGGTTGTATGATCGACGAATCCGACGACTGTGGTAGTCTAGGTGCACGTGTTTAGAGAATATGTAGCATAATGACAGGGGGTTTTCTTTGTGTTTTTATACGCTTTTCACAAAGGTTTTCCTAAGATTTCATGGCGTATTCGAATGGATGTACTAATGCGTACATCTAGAGTGCACCATTTCTTAGTCGTTGATTTAGTTTTTTTTTTCAATGGTCCAACATCTAAGGGCTCACAACAAAAGCCCTCTTTTTATTTTAGTTGCCTTCAGAGTTTTGCATGCAAGCATCGTGCCATCATGTTTTAGGGTTATTTTAGGGTTAGGAAGAAAGAAGGCAAGAATCGAAAGCAATACCATGCTGCAGGGTTCGAACATGCTTCAAGATTCAGCATTCGGCTTCAAGAATAGGCTTCAAGATTTCCCTTCCGACCTTCCCTTCGGATTTGTGCTATATTGTCGTCTTTCCAAAATTTGTACCTTGAAATTTGTGGTATTGTGGTTTCAGACGGCTTTCTCAGTCTTGGGCATCATCTGCATCTGTACTCTTTATTTCTCATATTATGTGGTACAATCTCGTGAAAAATCAACATTTGCTTCAAGAAGACTGAATTTCATCTAATTACAGGGTCTAATGATATGCTTCATATAGCGATTATTTCAACAACGCTATTCCTTTCTTCTATTCGGACATGGAAGACGAAGAACAGCAGGATATGGTCTCTCTTCTGGAATCGACTTCTCTGCTCTCATATTCTGGAGCAGATACGGCTCCCCAACACCTCCTTTCCAAGCTTCAGGAAGCATTTCTCTCGGATAGACATGGCGGAGTTAAGATCCCTTGGGAAGAACTAGCCCAAAGAAGAATACAATTAGGGGACATCGTCAATGGCTTGTCCAGCATTATGGAACAGGGGATGGGCTCTGGCGTAACAGCAGGTAGAGTGTATCTCGCATTATTACTAGCTCAGGAATCGCCCATCTACAGCCTTTTTAGCCCCCTTGCATTTCAAACCCTTTTCCGTTGTATTAGATGTTCATGCAAGCCAAGGAGTTTTAAAGACCACCAGGATACCTCAGTTAATTCTGTTTCTCATTTCATGTTTCTATATAGGTGCGAAACATCATTGGAGATGCAGGACTTGAAGTGCTTGGCAACCATTGTAAAAAGCTTAGGAGTCTTCGGATTGAAAATTTAGAGGACCAGCATGGTTTTGTATCAAATCAAGGGCTACTTTATCTGGCTCAAAACTGCAGATGTTTACAGTCCGTTGCAGTTTATGCATCAGATATCAGTTTATGCAGCTGGTTACTAGTCCGTTGAGTGAAGGGTTTCATATATAACGACCCCAGCATGATATTGAGGCTGTAAAGATGAAGTACTCTAGGCCTTGACAAAAAGACATTGTAATATCCTTGAGGCCAGGGTTTATTTCAAACAGCAGGAAGATGTTGCTGAAGCGGATCACATCACCTTTGTGAGCATCCTTGATGGATGTGCTGCAAATTCGTCTCTAGCTATAGGTAGATGGGTACATACATGCATTGTAAATTCTGAATTTGGTTCAGATCTGGCCGTCTGGAATGCCTTGACTAATATGTAGCGCTATTATCACAGCATATGTTCAGTATGGACAAAGCACTGAAGCCCTCAAGCTTTTGGATGAAATGCAGCATGAGGGCTTGATGCCGAATGAAGTTACCATTAGAAGCATGCTTTCTGCTACCAGCTATGTAGGCCAGCTTAATGAGGGATGCCACATGTTTGTATCCATGAGTAAACGTTATGGAATCACACCAATGTCGATCAAGATCGCAGAATCGCATAATTGATCCGCTCTCAAGAACAGGGGCACCAAGATGAGGCGTAGCCTTAATTTGCAACATGCCTTTCCTTCCTGATGCTATATCATGGACGGCCATGCTTGGTTGTCATAGAGCTTCTGCACAGAAAAAGTTGGCAATTTAATAGGTCTAGCACAATGTCTGCTCATTGTCTTTGGTTGGTAAGAGATAATGCTCTCTTGGTGCAATTTAGCAAGTGATAGCACGCCTGTATGCTCCTACCTTTTGTGGCACTCAAATGCTTTTTATGCAGCTGGTTACTAGTCCGTTGAGTGAAGGGTTTCATACATAACGACCCCAGCATGATATTGAGGCTGTAAAGATGAAGTACTCTAGGCCTTGACAAAAAGACATTGTAATATCCTTGAGGCCAGGGTTTATTTCAAACAGTTGGAATGACTTTAAAAGGGTGAAACAAGTGAGATACTAAACAGTAAGTCCTTCCCATTCTAACCTCTTCATACCAACCATCCTCTAGATTCAATTTGTTTGGCTATTTCTGCTAGGCTACCTTCATTTCCAGATTATGTTCAAGACAATTTGAGTGCATTGTTACAATGTCGTCATCTTGGAGCCTATAAATTATGCAATTTAAAATATATCAATCATTTTGTACTTTTGTTTTATTTTTTTTTTTACCTTTTGTGGCCCGAAGGGCCAAAATTTTTTTGCAATATAACAACCAACATAACTACTATGAACATTAATTAAGACAAACCATTACATTAGACATGTTTAAAATTAAATTCCCCCTTAAACCCCCTTTTGTTTGGGTGCATATTCACACGGGGGGTGACTCCGGGCAACGAGAGCTGTTGGATAGGTATATTCGCCCCTTATTCCTTAATCTACACCGTACACAAAGTTCCTCGTTTGTGGGGTATGGATGTATAGAATTTGTTATACTATATAACAAGATTTGCAAAATACTATAAGATTTCAGGCAATATACTATATGGTGTTAATTTTGTACGTGCAAAACATAATTAGAGGGGCTCTCGCTGCCCTACGTCACCCCCGTGTGAATATGCACCCAAACAAAAGGGGGTTTAAGGGGGAATTTAATTTTAAACATGTCTAATGTAATGGTTTGTCTTAATTAATGTTCATAGTAGTTATGTTGGTTTTGTTCATAGTAGCAAAATGGGTTCGTCGCACAAAACGTATAATTATACGTTCATTTTGCTATGGTTTGCATATGATTCTGTTATTGTATTTGTGTGAGGGTATGCCAACGTTATTCATAGAGTGCGTGTCGTATTTGTTGTTAGTTTGCACTCCCAACCTATAGTTTTGGCATACACGCATGCATGCATTTCATGCATGTACACAATGGATGCACACAGTGCATGTATACCATGCATGCATGCAATGCATGCACTTTGCAATGCATGCACACAGTGCATGCATACCCATGTAATGCATGCATGTTAAGTCCCTTTAGTACTTAACACCATGCAAGGCACATTGCTTATTTTCTTTTGCGGCCATATAGGTATTTTCACATAAGAGACGTACAACATTCATCTTCACGGTAAATTTGCAGATTAGCTTTGTTTGTATGAGAGCTAGAATTCACCAATCCTCAGTTCATACAGATATAGCTTATTATGCTCGATTAGCAAGCCGTGATATTGTGTTCATGCAGGCAGCAAGGTCCAGTACTATGTTCATTCTCGTTGCTTTTGCTTGTATTTTAGCCTTTCAAAGAAGAACATAAGGATATACCTCTCAAAGCATAACTTGCAAGCCTCTTCTCATGCAAAACTTACTTCATAACTTGCAAGCATAACTTGCTGATATTTGTGCAGGGCATCCAACGGTTAAAAAAAAAAGGAGATTGATTTCGTTTTGAGAAGGTTCAAGTCATATTCCAAACCATAGGCTTTGCTTATATTTCAAAAATATAAACAGCCTAAATCGTTATTGACATTACCAAAATGAGAGGCAACCAGAGGCGTCAATATATGCTCTGGGCCATGGGATTTACGGATCCGATGACCGAGGTGGTTCAGCGTGCACCTCATTTCGTACATCTACCATTGGATGGAACTATAGCAAGGAAGCCATAAGATACTATGTAAATTACCTAAATTACTCAACTTCTCCAACATAGTTGCCCTCTCGACGTCATTGTCTCATCCGATAACCCTTAATAACCCATTTTTATTGCAGGTCATATTCAAAATTTGCCTCATTATTCCAAGCCTACCTAATGCTATCTTTCTTTTATCTAAGCAATGGAGACATTATTCTTAGAGTCCAATTAATGTAGCCATTGGGTGGATTGTAAGTGGGTAAAATAAATAAGAAAGAAAACCAATCCCAATTTGTCGCATGCACATTTGGAAAGTAAAAAAGGAGGACCACAAACAAACTAGCATGGACAAAATAGGACCACTGAAAGCAATTGTGGGGTTCTTAAATTCTTAATTTGTCATGCACCATTCTCGCCACTAATGGAAAACGATGCTGACCATCAAATGGGTGCGTGCATTATTTCAGATTCCCTTTTGCTGCACTACATCTCCCTAGTTTCTCTTCAACTTGCACAACTTTAAAACTAAACCAACCAACAATGACATTCTTATTCTATTCTATTCTATTCTATATTATAAATGCTTGGCCATGTCGGGATAGCTTTGTATCTTCTATAATTTCTTCTCCTCCGCCTCCTCCATCCTCCTCCTCCTCCTCCTCCTCTTCAAGATAAGAATGTCAAGGATGTTGGAGCTTCTTCTGAGGAGGAAGAATATCACAAGAAGCAATTCTAGGTCTCATATTGTGGAAGCGGAGGAAGAGGAAGATGCCTTTTCCCTTGTTCCGCCAGGTTTTGTTGCTGTCTATGTTGGGAACGAGAGAAGACGTTTTGTGATAGAAACGCGTTACTTGTCCAGCCCCCTCTTTAAATCTCTTCTCCACATTTCTGCACAAGAGTTTGGATTCTGCTATCATGGTGCTGTCGTCATCCCCTGTGATCCTGCCTTGCTTGAGCACGTTCTTTGGCTTCTCAACACAAAGTAAAAATAACAATAGGTGTCCAGAGGCATTAGTATCTACACTTTTCGATTCTGCCTACTTATGCTTACCAACCACCATTTTGTAGCTTACTTAGAATTTGAAAGGATATTTATACATGCTATAAACTTAAAAAGCAGTGTAAGAAACCGTCATTTGTGCAATTAGGGACGACAAGAGTACCCAATAAACAGACATCTTTAATGCAAGTCATTTTTATGCTATCATCTTTCTTCAAAGTTAGAGGACACAAGATTATTCAGTGTATTGGTAGATGTAACTTTTGAAGGTGATAAAGTTGTTAGGGTAAGAGGTAATTTTCATACTAATTTATAGTTTCAAGGTGGTAGACACGACCAGGATCCTCCTCTCACATAACATTATTCATATGGCACTAAGTAAAAGTGAGAAAAAAATAAGTTGAATCCTGCCCAATAAAAGGAAGAATGAAGGTATGACATGGCTACTTGTGTATATAGAATAGAATAGAATAGACCAATCATGACCTCATTTGCTTGTTGCTATTGATTCATGTATAAATGAATGACACCGTAAAATTGTCTATTCAATAAAAAATCAAACATCTCAAAGTAACCAAACTTGCTTTATGTATATAAGAAAGCCCATTTAGTGGGCTTTCCTGCTGTGGAAAGTGGGTGACGTGTGGCAGCACGGAGCCTGTTGACAAGTAGGAAAGCCCACTAAATGGGCTTTCCTATAACGTGGAAACCAGTAAAAAACCATTATGCGATCCAAAATGCTGGGTAAACGATCCGAATGCGGGGTAAAACTGCAAGAATGTCTGGGCAAACGACTGGAATGCAGATAAAATGTTGGAGATAACAGCCATCATCGATGCACGAAGATATTTTTAGTAACATTCCTAGGATTGAAACAATGCCATGTGGCATGGTGCTATAAGACGAGAAGGCAAAATGATTTTTAACTGGTTTTTATGATAGTATGCATTAAAAACAATGACCTTAAGAAATAGTGGAATGGAGATGATAAAGGAGGTTCACTATTTGCAATTATGCCAGATTGAAATTCAACGAATTGTTGCCTAAAATCTAGAATTGAAATACTTAATAGACTGCATTATAAGTTTAGAAGTTCACTAACCCAAATAAGACCATCTAACAATTGTATGCCAATGGTGATAAAGTATAACTCCTTTCAATGCCTTTCTTAAGCTGAAGGAAAGAAGTAATATGTTAGAGATATTAGACTAGTCCTGCAAACTTAAAGTGGAGTAAAACAAACCAATAACTTTATTGTAGTAAATGAATATGCTCCTGTATACATTTATAAAATTATGACTAATGATTCCAGTAAAAGTAGGCGATGATGATGAGATAAAAATGTGGGAATTATTGTTAGGAAATCCTAAGATTCCAAATAAAATAGACGGGCTATTTATGTACTTTAAGAATCAAACTTCAGAGTCGGCTTGTTGCAAAACATGGCATAGTAGGTCAAAAAAACTCCCTTGCTGCATCTGGAATCGAAACTAACAGTGTCAGAACGGATCCAAGCCTTAACAGCATAGCCGGACCATAGTTTTTGGAACAAATCCTTCTTTCCTTTAGCTTTCTGGCTTCTTGCTATGGTGGAAGGATGTCCTGGGCACCACCACAAAAGCGCTCACTTCTCTACCATTCCCCTTCTTCCCATGCCGTCAGATTTAGGGCTTCAAATCCAAACCCACAGAGCTCATAAAGATTCCTAAACCAGCTTCTGATCTGATAGAAGAAAGAGGAAAATGCTTGGAAGAAGAAGAAGGGTCGAGCTGCGCCATAGCCACACCTGCAAAGGAATGGGGCTGGATGACCGAGAGTTTACAGGCAGCAGCCAGTTTGGAGCAGTCACCATTATATGCTAGGCATATGCCGGCATATACCTGGATATGCCCACATACCCATATAAACGAGGGTTTGCCCCCCTAGGGGCAACTCAAAAAGACAGGAGAATGCATTGGATATTTAATGCACTATGGAACAAACCTTGTAGTAGCTAGGACCGTGCAAATTCAGGGATATTATACTCTATCAATATGTTAAAGCTTAATACATTCTCATTTTCAGGTATAATACTTTTGGAGGGTGTGGGGCATAAAAAAATCTACGTGTATGCGGAATACTATATTATGAATATACAGTCTTTAATCTCCCGTATGCAAAATACAATATTTTGCATCGTGGATGCAAAGTACTGTATTCTACATACATGGGGTGCTAATATAGAGTGAAAAGTGGTAATAAAAACCATTCTTTTGCCAGCGCATGCGGTTATTTGGAAAAAAAAATCTCTATGTATGCAAAGTCCATAAATTGCATATACGCTAGTGTGTTTGTAGTTACTTCGGTTTTGCATCCATCTGACAACGAGAGAGGTTGTTGAGCTAAGGCGAGGTGAAATATGGATCTAACAAAGTGCTTGCCTCTGTAAGTATACTCGTGCCAATCCCAAGCTACTCCTTCCATGATATCAGCCTTCACGATAAGAGCACATTTATGTGCTACCTTCTCCTATCAGTCATATCCCATCAAGAGAGTAGGAGCTTTGCCTAAAACTCCGACCAAGAAAGTAGATGACCACCATCATACCATGTTGGATCGAGATGATATTTGCTAGGACCCATCGTCTCTGTGCAAGAGGGTGACTTGATGCAGCAAGTGGAGGTGTTGTGATGTTTGATGGCAATGATGTCCACCACCGTGGAATCTCTAGTAATATATGGGTAGAAGGACATGGCCAAAATGATGCCTGACCCCAATCGAGGCTGTCAACAATCCTCGTAGAAAAAGAGAAACATTTGAAGAAGGCTGGAGAGAATGAAAGTAAGATATGGGTAGAAGGACACGACCAAAAGAGATGCATGACCGCATTTAAAGAGCTTAAAAATGCTCTAGACAAGGAGAAGCATTTGAAAAGTTTGGAGAGAATAAAAATGCAAGGAAGAACTGGTTTAACTGCCTTCTTGTCCATTGGGATAAGTGATTGCTTGAAAATGTGTAAACTAGATGGATTGGGGGGCCCCACCAAGGCAGAATCTGTCAATGCTATCAAGTGGGAGCAATGGAAGACGAATGCCACACTTTCAGGGCTGTCCAGCATATGATTAAATCCGGGCATGCTATGCTGAGTTGGCCAGGCCTAACCATCCGCTACATGAGATGTTGGACACAACCTCAGTACGGATGGCAGGATCATACCTTCAAGAGGTCATGGATCGTCGGGATCAGCTATCTCCTCGGGCACTCGCCTGACATGTACATATTTTTTTCATGATGTATGTATGTACAATTTGACAGCACTCTCATTTTTATCACATTCCCCCCTCCCCCCAGAAATCACCGAGATGCGGATTTCTTAATCCGGACTGTAATAAGTCTGTTGCGCCATTTTGTTGGGTCCCATAGGCAGATTGGCCTCCGCGGACGATGAAAACCCTTCTATTCTATTCTATTCTATTCTATTCTATTCTTAATCGGGGCATCTCTTGAGTATGAACTCACATAAACTTTGAACTCACAATGATTTTATATATTTGAACCTGTGAGACTAGCAATAAAAAAGCCATATGTACATGGTACAACTGAGGACTGACTTGGCTACTATGATGCGACCAGCAAGAGGCAACTTTGAAATAGACAACCAGGAAAAGTGTTTCTTCAAACTCTTATAAGTTCTTCCCATGCGGCTCCAACACTAATATGAATACCAATTGGAATTCTAAGCAATATGGTAAGCAATTTCCATGTATACTCATTCACACATGATGAAAATGGAGTGTACAAGGTCCATAGGGCCATGCACTTCTGTCACCCCACAAGCACACTAAAAACCAGTGAAAATGTACCAAAAGACACCTTTTGTTGGCTTTCAAAGCTCATCTTGCAACTAGAAAATGGAACCTATTAAAGTCCAAGCCAAAAGATAGATACAACTGCATATGCGAGATTAGAATCTCAGAGGATAATCATGATCTACTGAGTAGGACCGCCAGCCTATGCATAAGACAACACCCCCAAATAAATCTCAAAGATCAACTGTCGCTTGGCAGGAGCAAGCGAAGATTAATGGTAGGCCTTAACAATTCTATCTTGACCATCCTAGAGGATAGCAACAAGAATATCCAAGCCCTTAAAAATACACAATCTTCTGTGCTTCCAGATAGACCACAATAACCATCCTGACGCTAAGTGAAAGGCTTGGCTTCAAAGGTTATTCTAAGTATCTACATAAAAAGTCAAGAGCACTTACTGACTTGTCAATTCACATGAAAAAGAGAAGGCAAAAAAAGACCAAACCAGTTGGAGGTGATCACATAATGGACAAGCACATTGATACGAGGGCATCTATGTAGAATTTGCCACCAAAGCACATCCACCTTAGGATGAAGTAGTTTATCCCAAGTCCGAGTCCACATATATCTCCAACTAGGAGGCGGGAGCTGAAGGGACCACTTAGTGGATGGCAGAAGGGTATCACCATACATAGAGTCAAAGTGGAAGATCATTTTCCACAGGTATCCACCAACAAGGAGCACTCAGCTGATGACAGGATTGATGCAAAATAAAGTCTGCATTATCTCCCAAGATTCCAACAAACCTTTCAAAAACGGGAAGGCATTAGGAAAAGCCGGTAAAAGAGACCCAAGGAATGACATTTTCCCAAAAGGAACACAATGTGCAAGTGACTGCTTCACCAACCACAATCTAGGTGAATCAATAATATCCTTAAGGATCCTCCAGATGAACTTAGAAATCATAATCTTACTTTGCAAATGGACTATCATACCTAAGCCACCAGTAAATTCTGGTCTAGTGCATTTGGACCATACAATCTTCACCACAACATGCTCTTCAGTCCCACCCCATATAAAGTTACAGACAATGGTGACTATCACCTAAAATTTTGCATGAGAAGCCAGAAGGGCAGAGGCCATATGAACATGGGAATTGCTTAAAACATGCCTAGCAGCAGTTATCTATGCTAACAGAGAGAGCTTAGCAGTATTCCGCCAAAAACAATGCTTTCACAACCCTTCTAGGATAATATCCCAAGCATCTGAGGTAGAAATATGTGCCCACAGGATTACCCAGTTTTTTAATGGCCTTCCCATGAGGAAGCACCTTCCAAGGAAAATTAGCAACACAAGGAGACATAACACCATCAAGCGTCCATAAGGCCGAGCATAAACCTATCATCTACATATTGATTGCAAGCGTTTTGGGTACCATCATCCATGGTTAGACCATGAAGAAGTTCCTTCCATTGTTGCAACAGTTAATAATTGTGGAAAAGTCTTTGACAATTGTAAAAAGGAACAACCTTAATGGCCATCCCTGGAGAACACCATGACCAACTTAGAAAACCTCTGAAAAAACCTCTGATGGATCACCATGAAACAGAACAATAGCTCGAGCAAAGGGGGTGCACATTTGTAGTGCGTAAATAACATCATTGAATATTTTTAGAGGTGTTTTATTAGCACTTGCTTACATATATGTACCCAAAAAAAAAATACGCACATATAGGCTCAGTTGCATATGTGAGTCTGCTTCTCATGGATAAATGGGTGATACTTTTTGTGATACTTTAGAATTGGCAATATGTGTGAGTCAACTTCTCATGGGTGATACTTTGGAATTAATAGTAGGTGTGAGCAAGCTTTTAATGGGTGATACCTAAGAATTTATAGTAGATATTGATAGTAGGTGCATGCAGCTTCTCATATGTGATGCTTTTGAATTGGTAGTATATATGAGTAAGCTCCTTATGTATGATACTTGGAATTGGTAGTAGATGTAGTAAAGGTCCTTATAGCTGATGCTTTGAAATTCATAGAAGGTGTCCGTAAGCTCCTCATGGGTGTTCATTGACACGTGAGTAAATCCCAATATATTGGCAACGATAATCATTTGTCCAAGTTGAGGCCAAGACCTCGGCCAAGGAATCAATTCAAAAGAAAAGGGCCCAGCCATTAGGGCTTCATTGAGTAATCAGGCAATTCTAGATTCAATGCTATTTTTGAAAATATTATAATGTTGAATTACCAAGCAACTTGTTCTTTAGGTTAGTGAGCAATTGAAATATTGAGACATCATTTTGAGGTTGAAAACATTGGCAACTATACCCTCCATTTTAATCATGGCCACACTATCATAAGTAAAAGAAGGAATGATGGTAATAATGATCCAAAATGCAAGTATTCTCAATTTCAACCATTCGGCATACTTGATTGATGTTTGAAAGAAATCTGTATTCTCTTTTGCCCATTCACAAGGACAACAAATTGCCTAAATAAAGAATTTAAATTTCGGAGATTTGCTACGAAGAAAATTGGGAGTAAGTCAAAGTGGAAAATAGAGCAACATTTTTCCTGCTAGAAATGGATGAATCAATTGAAGAAGCATGCTTGTGTATAGTTGTATTATCTTGGCATTTGCTGGATTGGGCATGTCATTGCCACTATAAGGATCATAAGGTAGAAAAACAAAGGTGTTTTATCACAGAGCTCAAAACCTATCCATTTTGTGACAAAAGGCAAGAAGCTTTATGACAACTGATTTTTTAATCTAAAAATTTGTTTAATATGAAGTCGATGTAGTATAGTGGTAAGTATATCCGCCTGTCACGCGGATGACCCGGGTTCGATCCCCGGCATCGGCGAGTTTTTTTCATAAACCTCAAGATTTTTTCTTTGTCTGTATTACAAAACTTTTTTCTCTTGTTTAAGGTTGGTTTCCATGGGCATAAAAGCCTCGGGCTTTCAAAAGTTCAAGTGCGACGTGGCAATTCAAATAAAAAGCTTCCGATAGGATAAGCCACTGCATATGGAGATAGCAGCGGCAGCCTGTAGTTCCATTTCCCCTGCCATTGTCTGCTGCCATCACCATCGAACCCTTTCATCCAGAATTCCACCTTCTCGCAATCGTAAAAGAAGCAAAACTAGGAGCTCTTTGTTACCACCCAATCCAAGCTTCCTGCAAAGGAGGCCTGGAGGAGCTGGAACAAGCTTTTCCTGCCTCAATTTTGGCTCGCCAAGTTGTTTTTGCACCAGCAGAATCTCTGTTGGACATATTTTTTCCCCAACAATTCAGGTTGCAGGGGCACAGATAACAGCAGCAATAACAACGGAAACAGTTGAAGGTATTCAGAAGCCCGTGGTGTATCCATTTCCTGAAATTGAAAAAAAATGGCAGCAATACTGGGAGGAACATCAGACTTTCAGGACCCCTGATGAGGTTGACAAATCCAAGCCTAAATATTATGTGCTCGACATGTTTCCATACCCCAGGTATTCTCAGTAGCACGTGCTTAACGCAAATCCAATTAGAACAACTCAATTTGGATATTAGTGGCCAATAAAAGCATATTAGTCATAATGTATAAGGCCGGAGTTCAGCAAGTAGTTATGAGATAGGACAATTGATAAAGAATGAGGCCAATAAACCATTGGAGAGCTTTGTTCTGGCTGATATGGAAGTTTGAACATAATTAGGAAACAGCATAGTCATTTGATTGCTCAGCTGGCATGCTCAATGCATTCTTGTAAGAGCATAAAGATAGTCACATTAGCCAATGAAACTTGGGTTCCTGACATGAGAGCAGACAAATATTATTACTTTGAAAATTGTCTACGCATAATGGTCTTAAACACTGTTCCATTTGTTGCTTCATTCAGCGGAGCAGGCTTGCACGTTGGACATCCTGAAGGATACACTGCAACCGACATAGTTGCTAGATATAAACGAATGCAGGGATTCAATGTCCTTCATCCAATGGGCTGGGATGCATTTGGGCTTCCTGCTGAACAATATGCTATAGAGGTACCCTTCGTCCTGAATTTCTATTGCAAAATTTGGCATTATGTGATCGAACTATTTTTGACATTGTCTGACTGCTTAATGGTCGTTGTATGCATCAAAGGTAATATCACATTGGAAGGCAGACGGTCCTCTTAGTTTTTTAAAGTATTCAACTTCTAAATGCCTGTCACACTGTCTACTGATGGGATCCCATAAGATTAGGCATTCTTACTGAAATGTGAGAATCCCTTGGATTTCTCGCAAAACTTGAGTACAGTCTCTAGTCTCGTTTTTAGGCCTATAATTACAAGCTAGAAGTTTTATTTTAACCCGAAGAGATGGAGAGGATCTGTAGTTGCTTATGGTTGGGATGTTAACTATATCGTCTTCAGACAGGAACTCATCCACGGGTGACAACGTCAAGGAACATTGACAGGTTTCGCAAACAGGTGAGGTCTTCTCATTAGAGTTAAGTGATCTGTTGATAATTAACTTCATTACATCATGTTCCCATGCGATCATTGGCAGAGTGTTTGTGACATCTTTTTGGACAGCTGAAAGCACTGGGATTTTCGTATGATTGGGAACGGGAAATCTCAACCACTGAACAAGATTATTATAAATGGACACAATGGATATTTTTGCAATTGTTCAAGAGGGGACTTGCATATCAAGTAAGATGAGCCCTATTCATTATGATATGTTGGTTCAATCATAATTTAGGAGTTTTTGTTTAGGTTTTCTGAATCACATTTTTCTAGGCAGAGGTACCAGTTAATTGGTGTCCTGCCCTTGGAACTGTACTTGCAAACGAAGAAGTTATTGATGGATTAAGTGAGCGAGGTGGCCATCCTGTTGTGCGGAAGGTATGAAAGGCTACATTATAAAGTTTTCTGAATTGCTGCAAAAAGGATGAGTTATACTACAAATCCAGTATCCAATTTTCCCAGCAAATTTGTGAAATGGAAGATGTATATGTTACAGCTGTCTCTAATCATAACACCCATTTTTTCATTCACGAAAGTGTCAATGAGAAATCAACAATAAAATGATTAACAAATCTGTTAATGACTTTGATCTATAGACGATACTTCTATATTTTGAGACGAGTGTGTGCACCTTTTAAAAAAGATATCTTTAGGAAATACCTGCTAAATTTAAATAGAGTATTGGTTAGTTGGCACTTAGCCAAGCAGCATGCATCACGTTTCTGTCCTGTATTATTAGCACTTTCACCGATGTAATCAGGTTGTGTTTGCAGCCTATGCGGCAGTGGATGTTGAGAATCACACAGTATGCTGATCGTCTTCTTGAGGATCTAGAAGAACTTGATTGGCCTGAAAGTGTTAAAGATATGCAGCGCAACTGGATAGGGCGCTCAGAAGGAGCAGAGCTGGATTTTCCGCTTATAGATCATGCTGGAAAGGCAACCCATGAAAGTATACGGGTGTTCACAACTAGGCCAGATACACTATGTGGAGTGACGTATGTAAACTTACTCTAATCAGTTCTGTAAGATTCTCAATCTCTCATACTAAAGCTGGCCATTGCAGGTATTTGGTTATTTCACCTGAGCATCCTTTGCTCGATAGAGTGACTACAGCAGAACAAAGACTAGAGGTTAGTCCTTATATTATAATTCAATCTGGGAAGTAACGTTAAAATAAAGTAGCATGTTTAATTTTGGCAGGTGAAGAACTATGTAGAAGCTGCTGGGATGAAAAGCGATCTAGAGAGGACAGAGCTTCAAAAGGAGAAAACTGGAATTCATACTGGGGCTTATGCCAGAAACCCAGCCACTACGGAAGCAATCCCAATATGGGTAGCAGATTATGTTTTAGGAAGGTATGTCATAGTAGAACCTTTGCGAGAGGCTGGCACTTGTTATGGTTCCGTTCCTAATCAAATTATCGTTTTCTCTGCACAGTTACGGAACAGGAGCAATTATGGCCGTACCTGCCCATGATTCTAGGGATCACGAATTTGCCACAAAATTCGGTTTGCCTATTCGTACGGTTATTTCTCCTTTGGATGCTGATGTTGATAAGTCCAAAGCATTTTCTGGAGATGGCATGATGATCAATTCATCTTATGGTGCATCTGGAATAAATCTAAATGGTCTAGGAAACAAAGAGGCGGCTTCAAGAATAATACAGTGGCTTGAGCATAATGGTTTGGGTAGTAAAAAGGTTAGTGGATGATTTTAATGTATTATATATGTATATTTATGAGTCCCCATGTAATGTTTTCTTTGAAGTATATCTAGGAGGCTTAATACAATCTTATCCAGTCCATTGCGCTCTTTTGGGATGTGTATTATCATCATACACATACAAGCTGACTAGCACAACCCTGCTTGAGAGATTTCCTGTGAAGTGAAGCCCACATCTTCACTAGTCATTGAGTCAAGTATATGGAATTTGTACCGCCGTTGAGCATCCTTGCAAGCCAATATCTAGCTGCATCAACATCCGAGTAATTGATGGCTGCATTAGATAATCTGCTTTTTGGATCATTTTTACTTGCATTATCCCGGCAGCAGTTCCAGGAGCGATATAAAGCTGTGAATATGTGGTTTCTGGCTCTGAGGGACTACATTTATTACCTCTAGATATCATTCAATATTTCTGGTGAAAGGTTCAGATTCTTGGAGATTTTTATTCCATATTGATATCACTAGATCTATCTCAAACAAGGTTTTGTGGTATTGTCCTATTGACAGAGATGAACTTGGTGTCGCGTTATTGGCAGGTCAATTACAGGTTACGCGATTGGCTGTTTGCGAGACAACGGTATTGGGGGGAGCCTTTTCCCTTGGTGATTTTGGAGGATACGGGTGAAGTCAAAGCAGTAGCAGAGAGTGAGCTACCAGTGCAGCTGCCAGAGATCGACGACTTTAGTCCCACTGGCACAGGAGAACCCCCTCTTGCCAAAGTGAAATCATGGGTAACATGCAATTACAAATTGATAGTGCCTGACATACTTCATGTTGGAGATGTAGCTTCTTGCATGGTGGAATTGTGGATGGATGCCATTACTAAAATCTATATTGGCTGAACTTACAAAAGTTAAAATTAGAACCTTTAATAAGAACTAAACAACAAACGTCAGGTGGAAACAGTAGACACAGAAACTGGAAAACCAGCCAGGCGAGAGGTTAACACGATGCCTCAATGGGCAGGATCTTGTTGGTAAGATTTGTGTGCCATGTCTTGTGTTTCACAAATTCTTTTTGCTTTTTGTTCTGACACATATGTGGCCGCTTGCAGGTATTATCTCAGATTTATTGATCCCAAGAATTCTAATGCCATCGTTGATCCTGAGAAGGAGAGGTATATGTTAATATAATGCTTATAGAATGGATATTGTTATACTTTAATCTCAAAGATTCTATGATTCATGTGACACTGCAGTGTATCCTTTTATCTTTATGTAATATTTTTCATCATGCTGCTTGCGACAATCCTTATTTTTGTGGCAGCTGTGCAGGTACTGGGGCCCAGTAGATCTTTATGTCGGGGGAGCTGAGCACTCCGTGCTTCATTTGCTTTATGCCCGTTTCTGGCATAAGGTAGTTTACATTAGATTCTTGTATGCCTGTTAGTGATTTCTGAGTGGGATCTTTTTATCTTGCAGGTTCTTTATGATATAGGCATTGTCTCCTCCAAAGAACCGTTCCAACGTCTTGTAAACCAAGGGATGATTCTTGGTGAGGTGAGATAGATAATCGCAAAGGGCACACATATTATAGTCATGTATCATATAGTTATAGTGCATTGTCGCCACATACATACTTGTTGATTTGATGGTGCCTAATTTCAGGAGTTCAGCAGCCCCTTTAACTGCATTAAGAGTTAAAATTCCTTCTGTTGCATTCTGAAGGTGTGAACATCCGAACATCATGTTCAAATGTGTTAGGAGTTTTGGGTTGCTAGAAGTCCCAATTTAAGGTTAATTGATTCTAGCAAAGATGCACATGGGAAGAAGAGTAGTATATTAGTATCTATTGAATTTTCTGAGGTCTCAAAATGGCCAAGCCATACACTTTCTACATTTCGCCACATCCTGGGGGCCTTTACCAACCTCAAGCATGGCAGATTCACTAACTGTGGATTGATAGCGTTCTAACAGGACCTTCCTCCAATTAGATGTCTGCTGTACTAACCAAAGTCAACAACGGTCTTACTGCCATAGCAATTTGATACAACAATCTGCAACGACCTGAGTAAAAGATGAAACAAATGTTAGCACATTATACTTTCCATGACATACTCTCTAGATGACTAGACATGCCACATGTTGCTGACATGGCTCTACTATAAAGCCATAGTCATGCCTTTCTAGTTTTCATTCAGTTCACTCACTAGCCTAGCTAATTCGTGCATCTCATTTTGCCTTCTTGCATATTAGCTTCACATCTTCATGGTATCAGAGCCGGTCGTGAGAAGAAAATGAGTGCAGAGTTCTAGCAGGAGGGATCAGGACAAGCTGTTGGGCCTGATCAAAGAGAGGAATTCGAATCAATTGCTGCATGCAAGCATTGGTGGAATCAGATCTGAATCGCGCCGCGAGTTCAGTCCGAAATTGCCGTCGACCAAAGTTGCCGTCGACCATTTGTTGATTTGTTCGACCAAAAATTGTCGTCCGACACTTTTGTTGGCGACAAAAATAGTTTGAAGCCAGGTAGAACTGCCGGAACTGCTGTTGCCGGATCCTGTTCACCCGGACTTGTTGTTGCCGGAACCGTTGTTGCCGGATCTGTTCAGATCCTCTGCAACTGCCAAAAATGTCTGCCGATGCAACTCCCTGGAAATACTTCATCCACCCTGTACTGGAGATTGACAATTATTTTACCTGGAGAGATGCTTTCGAAACTAACCTTAATCTCAGAGATTTAGGTGATGTTTTCCTGTCAACTTGGAATCCTACCACTCTTGATGAAAAGCAGAAGGATTTTAAAGCATGGAATCATCTCAAAGCCTGCATATGCACAGATTTTCAGAGGGATTTGAGAGTCTATACATCCTTCTCTGCAGCCCTTGCATTCTTGCATCAAACTTGTACTCAAGCAGGTGAAGGACAGCAGCTTAATATTCAAAGTAAGATGGATAACTTAAGGCTGGCAGATTGTACCAACATGAGAGATTATATGCGAAAATTCAAAGGATTGAAGGAAGAATATTTTGCAGCAGGTGGAAATATATCCAATAGCACCCTTATTCAGTATGCTCTCAAAGGGTTACCCCGTGAATATCAATCTATCATTGACTATTACAAGTTGCAGGACAAAATTACTATCAGTTTCCATCAGCTTGAACAGAAACTTGTAGATGCTGAACAAGAACGAAAAAGGTATGATCAGATCGAAGCTACTTTCTATTCTAAAGCTCGAATTTCTGCACCTCCTATGAATCCTTTAGCTTCCTCCTCTCGTGAACCCAAGGAAAGTTTGAGAACAGCCCCTAGCTCTGACTCTAAGCAACCATTTTCTTGCTGGTATTGTAACAAAAAGGGGCACATCAAAAGAGATTGCAAGAAACTTCTTAAAGATGTTGCTGAATTTCTCAAACATAAGGAATCTCAACAGAAAGCTAAGGATCCGAGTTCTAAGGATCCGGGTTCGGGTTCTGCTCATGAAGTTACTGCGCAAGTTTCTCATATTGACTTGGAGGAAGAAGAATTGCAGTTTCTCAATTTTGCTGCAGAAAAGCTACATCATAATAATTGGCTAGTTGACTCCGGGGCAACCAAGCACTTGACAGGTCAGTCAAATGTTTTCCAGCATATTAAATCTTTTGATAAAACAGTGGTAAAGATGGCAGATGGCAATCTAGCTAAGTCTACGGGCAAAGGAAATGTGTCTATTCCCACCACAAAATGCCTCACTCTCTCAGTTGAAGATGTGATCCTAGTACCTGGATTACTTGTAAATTTGCTTAGTGTAAGCGAATTTGATAAAAAGATGGGCTATTCTGTCCTGTTTTCAGATGGTCTTGTGCACATTCTCCATAAAAATCCATTGAAGTTTATTGACCTTAAACTGCTGGGACCCATTGCTCAAGGTCATCTTAATGAGGAGGGCTTATATATTTTGGATACTCCAACAACTAGTTCAAGTGCAAAGGCAGAGTCCTCTCTCACTGTTGCTGTTCCTAAAACAGCAGAATCTTTATGGCATGCTAGATTTGGGCATATTCATCTCCCGGCTTTGGTTTCAGCATCCAAACTCAATATGGTTCAAGGCATGCCTCCCCTCACAACAAAGGACCTTCCATGTACTGCATGCAGTCTTGGTAAACAAATACAAGCGTCCTATCCCCTGCAGGCTGAATTTAGGGCTCAACAACCACTGAAGCTTCTTCACACTGATATTTGTCACCTGCCAATAGAATCTCTAGCTGGAAATAGGTACTTTCTTGTGATTGTTGATGATTTCAGTAGATATACGTGGGTTTATCCCATTAAGCTCAAGTCTCAAGCATTTGCTGTTTTTAAAACATTCAGCCTGCAAGTGGAAAAGGAGTTCTCTACTCCTATTAAAGCTCTCAGATCTGATAATGCCAAGGAATATCTCTCTCAAGAGTTTCAGGCTTACATTGAATCCAAAGGGATACAACGAGAGCTGATTGTGCCGTATGCCCACTCCCAAAACGGCGTGGCAGAAAGGAAAAACCGAACACTTATGAATTTGACTCGTAGCATGCTGAAATTTAAAGAATTGCCTCCACAACTCTGGGCTGAGGCAGTTCTAACTGCTGCCTACCTTTGTAATAGGGCTCCCACTCAAGCTATCAAGTATAAGACGCCATTTGAGGCTCTTTATGGCAGAAAACCAGATGTATCAAATCTAAGAGTATTTGGCTGCTTAGGATTTGCTACTGTTCCTAGGGAACTCCTGCAAAAGCAAGGCAAACTCGCTGACAGGGCCACTAAAGTCATATTTATTGGCTATCCTACAAACATGAAAGGTTGGAGATGCTATGATCCTCTCAATAAACGTGTATTTGCATCACGAAGCATGCATTTTATTGAAGATGCAGTCTACTCTCAAGAGTTCTATCAACCAAACAAAGCTGATTATGACAAGGTGATCATAAATACCTTTGACATTGAAGATGCCACTCAAGCTGGTCAAGTTCGTCCAGCTGGTCGCTCTACTAGTTTGGAGGTTAGACATTCCTCATCCGCTACCAATCTTACAAGTATTCCTGATATTGGTCCTTCTAATGCTGCTACTGGTGTCTCTCACAATGCCTATGATGACTTTGAACCTTTAGCATATGAGGAGCCCCTTGCTGATGAGGAATCAGATAGGGATGAGTCAGATATCCCACCACTTGACCTGCCATTGTTTCAGCATGAAACACCAATGGAAACAATTGTCCCAGATCTTCCTTTGCTTCGGAGGTCTGAAAGAATTGCTCGCTTACCGCCAGTCAACTACTCGGATGATCTTCCATCTAAAATCCATTGCAATTATGTTCTAATGGCCAAAGTGCTATCAGCTCCTCAAGACCCTGTCAGCCATATACAAGCAGCAAAAGACCCTTACTGGGTTACAGCAATGCAAGAGGAAATCGCTATGATGCATAAGCAAGGAACATGGGAGCTCGTGCCTAAACCCATAGCAGCTAATGTCATTGGTGCTAAATGGGTCTTTCGCACGAAATATCATGCTGATGGCACACTATCTAAGCGTAAAGCAAGGCTAGTGGCCAAAGGTTTCACGCAAAAAGAAGGATTTGATTATCATGATGTTTTTGCACCCGTCGTCCGATTGGACACATTGAAGGCAGTGATAGCATTGGCAGCACAAAAAGCTTGGCCCCTATATCAAATGGACTTCAAATCAGCTTTTTTAAATGGAGATCTAGAAGAAGAGCTCTATATGTCTCAACCACCTGGTTTCAAAGATCAAAATTATCCCAATTATGTGTGCAAGTTGAAAAAAAGCTTGTATGGCCTCAGGCAAGCTCCACGGTGTTGGAATACCAAGATCAATACTTCTTTGATTCAGCTTGGATATCAGAGATCAAGAGCTGATCCTAGCCTATATTTTATTCTCTCAAAATCACAAGTTAGTGTTCTTCTGCTCTATGTAGACGACACCATTATGACAGGGGATGCAGCTCCCATTATCTCTCACACCAAAGCAGCACTTGCAGCCAGCTTTGAAGTCACGGATCTAGGGCTAATGCATTATTACCTAGGACTAGAAGTCTGGCAAGATCCTCAGGGGATTCATCTCACGCAGCAGAAATACATTTCAGAATTGCTTGAGAAATTTCACATGGCAGACTGCAAAGCTCTATCCACTCCATGTGATTTGAGTCAAACGCTCACTCTTGAAACAGATAAAGAAAATGTTGATGCAACACTATATAGGCAATTGGTTGGCGCTTTACTATATCTCACCAACACTAGGCCAGACATTACTTATATTGTTGCAGTTCTCACAAGGTTTATGCATCATCCTAAGGAACCACACTGGAGAGCAGCCAAACGAGTCCTACATTATCTAAAAGGCACTCAAAATGAAGGAGTTTTGTACTCAAAAGTTTCAGATCCTCATCTTTTACTGTTCTCTGACTCTGACATGGCTTCCACGGATCTTGAGAAAAGGAAATGCATCACAGGCTACGTCTCTTTCTTTGGAGGCAATCCTATAAGCTGGAGTTCTAAAAAGCAGAAGACTAATAGCATTAGTACTACTGAGGCTGAACTCAAAGCCTTGGTTACAACAGTTCAAGAAATGAGATGGTTAGTACACCTATTTGAAGACCTCGGCTTTCTGATCAAGCCAGCAGCCATTTACTGTGATAACAGTGGTGCCATTGCCCATGCAAAAGACCACAGAATGCATTTGCTGATCAAACACATGGACATCAAGCTATGGTTTATCAAAGAGCAACTCGAAAATGGTTACCTATCTCTATTTTACTGTTCTACCAAACATCAAGTTGCAGATGGCTTCACCAAACCCTTGGGCGGGCATCAGTTTAGTCGCATGAAAGAACTTCTTCACGTGCTGCCCCATGATTGTCCTCAGGGGGGATAATCAGTCTACTGTTTTTTTTTAGCCATGCTAGTCATCAGGGGGGATGTTAGCACATTATACTTTCCATGACATACTCTCTAGATGACTAGACATGCCACATGTTGCTGACATGGCTCTACTATAAAGCCATAGTCATGCCTTTCTAGTTTTCATTCAGTTCACTCACTAGCCTAGCTAATTCGTGCATCTCATTTTGCCTTCTTGCATATTAGCTTCACATCTTCAACAAAGATATCAGAGGCATCTTTTAGGAACTATGGATGGAGACCTCTGGTATGCCAAGTCAGGTACAATGCAGATGGCATATTAGAGAGTCGACATGGCCGAGACGATTCTCATCACCTGCCATTCAAGGGTCAGGGTATAGAACCTAGTATATCCTTGCAAGCCAAGTGCATTACGCTTCTGCAGGTAGGTCCTGATGACGTGTTGGGCCCATTATCACCCTAGCCATTTTCCTCTTTATCTTACCTGCTGCATTACCAAATTCCACTGGCCATCTTTGGCTCTTACTGTCCTGCATGCATTACCACCAATCATGCTTCTGCAAATAGGTCTTTATTTAGATCACCAAACCCTTTTCCTCCTTATCTGTCTTGCTGCATTTCTAAATTCCACTAGCCATCTTTGGCTCCTAGAAACTGCAGATGGACTTGCTGTATATTTAGCTTAGGATCTCCTGCTCTACACTGGCCCCATTTTTTGCGGAGAAGGCTCTTCTTACTGGGATCATATTGGGCGTACGTAAGCCAAGTGTTCTATCACTGAAGCTACTAGTCCTGTTTTTGCCAGACACTTCTAACTGAGATAACATTGGGGCCCATCATCATAATTTCCAACATCACCACATCCTAATTCTCTATATTCCAAGAGTACATTGAATAGAATACTATCGTGCCTAATTACAGCTAGGTATACACAATGAACATCTCAACATTTTTACACTTCATCAGCAGATGAATTGTTCCCAACACCTCCTTCATCCTGGTGGGGGTTATAGTTCCCCAATGATGGCCTTCACTTATCTTGCTTTTACGGCATATGCTTGATAAGTAAGTTTGTAGAATTGCAATATTATTCCTGGTTTTGCAATAATTTTGCTACCTATTTTCTGTTTCTACTTACAAGCTGTTATGTTGAGCTACATGTTCTTAAGCAAGAATTACGGATTATAATATAACGTGAATTGGTAATGTTCTATGTATTTATTAATACCTTTCTGGATACTTGGACAGGTAGAATACACAGCCTTCAAAAATTCCAATGGAAATTATGTGTCAGCTGAGTTAAAAGGTGATGTAGAAGGATGTGTCTCGGAAAAAGTGCCGGAAAGTCTTGTGAGTTTCTTACATTGTAATGCATATCATGCTGAGGCCTTGAGGTTAAAACTGGATGAGATATATTTCTGTTTATGCAGGTAATAAAAGATGGAGAAAGACACGTCTTGAAGCATGACCGGAGAATTAGAGTAATCTCTAAGGCACATAAAATGAGTAAGAGTAGAGGCAATGTGATCAATCCAGATGATATAGTGGGTGATTATGGGGCCGACTCTTTGCGTCTGTATGAAATGTTTATGGGCCCATTGAGGTACCTCATGTTTTTTTTGTTGTTCTCATGTGTATCTTCAACTTACCTGTTCCATAAAGTTTAAATACAGTGCTGTGGTTCTGGCTGGATGCTAAAACAGCAGACTTTAAATGTCTTATTCCAGGGATACGAAGGTGTGGAGTACTACAGGTGTAGAAGGTGTTTATAGGTTTTTGGGACGGGCATGGCGGTTAGTGGTTGGTGTGCCAAATTTCAATGGCAGTTATGAGGCAGGATCTGTTGCAAAAGAAATAGAACCATCTAAGCAGCAACTTCGGGTTCTACATCAGTGCATACAAAAGGTCAATTCTCAACATGTTTCACAAAGCATGGATGACAAGTTGTAATTAACCATTTATTATGTATTTTAGGTGACAAGGGAGACAGAAGGACTGAGATTTAACACAGCGATTTCTGCAATGATGGAGTTTATAAATGCCGCTACAAAGGTGAGGATATTTTTGCAAGTTGATGTATATTTTGGTACATGTATGACTCCTAGAAGTTTGTGGCATTTGTCTAAGCTCGGACATGCAGGCAGTTGGTGCCTTATAATTATAAGTATATATATATATATATACATAAATTTTAGTCCGCAACTTATTGGCCATGAAATCATAGGCATAACGGATATGTTCTTTACCTGTTTCTTTGCATACGGAAAGGTAGAAAGAAGTGCCAATATCCTGAGGCTTACCCCATTTTTTTTTTGGATATGATCTTTCAATTGGCAAGGGAAATTGCTGATAACAGCTGCGTAAAATGAAACTACTTTGAATTATAAGGTGCTGATATGAAATAATTTGTAATGTTCTATTCAGAAAAGATAAAAGAACCTGACATTACAACTTGACAGGAAATGTAATGTATGTATGTATTTCCAGCTGACCAAGCCATATTGTTTCTTGGTGATTTCAGTGGAATGAACGTCCCAAGATAATTTTAAATACGTTTGTGCTGTTACTTGCTCCTTTTGCTCCACATATTGCAGAGGAGTTATGGCAACGCCTGGGACATTCGCAAAGTCTAGCACATGAGGCTTGGCCACAGGTAACTCAGCAATTTAACAAGCACCTACAAAGGCTCTGACTATTGATTGTCTCTTTGCTTTTGGAAAAAATGCTCATATTAAACCAGCAACCTGTGTAAGTTTCTAACCATTTCGACTTTTTTTTTTTCCAGACAGATGACAAATATTTGGAGGAGGAGTTTTATGTATTACCTATACAAGTTAATGGTAAAACTAGGTTCACAGTCGAGATTGGACTAGAATCTGACGAGGCAAGCGCGTTCACGGCTGCTCAGGAAAAGTTGTCGAAATTTATATCGGGCAAAACTGTACAACGACGGATATTTGTACCAGGGAGGATTTTGAACTTAATTGTGAAATAGCAACGGATCAAACAAATCCTGATATTTGATTTAAGTGGTTTATTACTTTCCCTTATTTAATATCTAAACAAGTGGTTTATTATCTTTTAATCTAAACAATTTCTAACAAGGTGCTGTGCACGAGGGATTGCCCTCTGGAGGCCCTAAAGTGCGACTTCATGTTTCTTATGGCATATCCCAAACGTTGGCATAATTATCTTCAATTAATTTTTATTAATAATTATGACGAGTTGAAGTAAATTTTTTATCAAGTGAGTTCCTATGAATTCTATAGGAGAAAAGTGGGTCTCTTACTCTCCTCTTCTTGTCAAAATGGGGGGATCAACCATTGCTCCCTCCCTAACACATAAAGGGAGTATGCCAACAGGGAATGCACACCCCACCTTACCATCCTAAAGTACAGAGATTAGAAATACAAGAAATTTATCGCGGCGGCCAAGGCCGCCGCGAACATTTCTCTTTTCCAGCTCGTATGTCTGATTGTAACGGATCAATGTTGGTCCATGAACACGCAAGATTGGAACCTTTCTAGTGCCTGCATGATAGAGGGGTGCAGTTCATAACACACTATAGGCTGGAGAGATGCTATTCATACATTATTATTGTGTACCAGTACATGCTGCAAATTCCTTATCATCATCAGCTAACAAAATGAAGAACGTTGTCACTTTTTACATTCTCAGATCACTTGGGATAAGTAATCAGATTTGGCTGATTTTTATGACAATCCAGCCTGCATCCATGAGCATGTTCATCCTGTTTGCACTGGGGCTTTTTGCCCTCATGTTTTCTTTGGGCCTTGGCCCTTTGTTTTCTTTGTGTCTCTGTCCTTGGGCTTTGTTTGGGCTTTTGCCTTCTTTGCTCCGGCTGTTTGGGCTTCCGCCCCCTTTTTTGGTATGGGGCCCATAACCCTATTGGGTTTCCGCCAACGATAAAAATTTATCTTTATCTTTATCTTTATAATGGGATCCATGTCACTGCATTGCCTAATGGTATATCTTGGATATTGCATATACTACAGCTACCCATAATATCTTACAATCTGACTAGATCTTCAGCTACCCATAATGTCTTACAATCTGACTAGATCTTCTGTAATGATTACAAAAAAGGACGAGTAGATTTGGCTAATTTTAATGACAATCCAACTTATCCTGTATAATGGGATCCATGCCATTGCATTGCCTAATGATATATTCTGGATTTTGCATATACTACAGCAGGACCAACAGCGTAAAGAAAGATAGATGTTTTTGGTGATAAAGTCAAACTCGATGCCAAACTGGCATAGTATGTTCATGCCCACAATGCTAGCTACTGAGCGATCCAGTCTTCCAGAAAGATCCATAACGATCAAAACGATCTATAACAATCGCCTACAGACAAAACATGATATGCAAATGTTCTATTGTGAATCTCAATTATAGACCCATATTACATAAGTCAACAAAATAATATCACTAGCAGCATAGCCAAACTCTTATCAAATCCATAGCCAAACTCTTATCAAATCCAGTTTAACTGTTAAACATCAACAGGTTTGCAAGTTTGATTTCCAATGCTAACGTTAGAAAGTTTCAATGTTTATGTGCCACTCAAAGGGCTCCCTCCAGCACCAAGACCGAATGTTTGTTTTCCTATTTCATGTTTTAGTTGCATCACTTCAGATGCTGGCATGTTATTTGCTATTATGGCTGCCACTTGTAGAATGGCACAAGCTGAATCCTGCGATGCATAAAAACTAGTGTTATAGACCCAGCTTTTGATGAGTAGAACACTGGCCATCAAATTGCAAAACTCCCAGCCCTCCAAAATTCTGCATCCGAGCAATGTCATTACCGAGATGCAGCTTGCCAAGATCCTGCAGATTAGGTAAAGTAGGCCATGTCATGAACAACTAGCTTCACTATCCATTGTAGGATGAGCTGAGTCATCAACTAAGGTATAGATGAACTGATAGAAGATTAAGAATCCCATCCCTAGCCACTTAAAGATTTTGTGAGCTGATTCTTGAAGGATAGAAGCGGAACTCTGAATCTATCTGCTAGAAGCAGCAAAGGCAACAAAAGTACAAATTTCTCAAGGCCAAGCGGAGCAGAATACATATATTTAATCATTGCCTCAAAGATCTCAAAATCAGTATCTTTAATATAAACTTGAGTTGTACTGCTTTCACTCATGCCATTGATAAACATCTAAAACATCATAGATATGTTCATCAGCTAAACTCCTTTTATATATTATAATATAAGATAAAAATAATGTACAAAATGGCATTCTTAGACATAGAAGATCTGACAACGACTCGTCATTGACAAATTGGAGCTGGGATGCATGGGTTAAAAAAGTATAAGTTTTATCACAACTGAATTTGGTTTTATGTAATGCTGAATATAGCTAGTAATTATCATGGTCTGTATTGCTACATGAAAAATCAAACTTTCATGGCTTGCACTTCAAATCTATATATCTCATTATCCTCACAGTAAAAAACATAGTCTGATTATCAAACTTGCAGCTCCAAATATGGCAAAAGGATGGATAGATTGAAGGTTCCCAATAGACATGCACTCTTATCCTGGAGTATTACTATCTAAGGCATGCAGAAAGGAATATGAACAGCAAAAGCAGGCAGAAGAGAGAGTGTTAGTAAATTCGGAAGAGCCTAAGGGCAAAACAAGGAGATCCGGCAGACAAACGCTCTGGCAAGTCTAGCAAAAGATCCAAAAAGGATGCAACAACCTTGTCACAGGAAAATAGCAAAATGCTACTCCAATTTATAAAAAGAGCTGGAGAAAAAGGACGCAACATATGGTGACGGCGTTGATGATCAATCTCTGAGTTTGAAGAAATCTGATGAGAAACCATGGGAAAGATTTTTTGAATCCTTTGCATACACTACAACCCCAACATTTGGTCCACGGCAGAAAACAACAGTAAAAACAAAATACGCGTTGTCTTTTTGAAGATTTGAAAAAAACCTACACGTAGTTATATGGGGGTGTGGTTTTCCAAGGATATGCTGTAGTTTTTCTTAAGGATACGTAGTTTTTTTTTTTTAAGAATGGGTGGTTTCTAAAGGAGGTGTAGTCTCTTTTTTAAGGATGTGTTGTTTTCTCAGGCGGTATGGTTTTTTGAAGGGATGTTTTTTTTTCAGGTGTTGTTTTTTAAGGTAGTGTTTTCTTGAGGTGTGGTTTTTTAAGGTTTTCTAATAATTCATGTATGATCAAGTTGTCCACATGCCATTACTGCCACAAAATGGCAGCATACAGGAGTTATATATGTTTGACACACTTCACTAGCATTTGACTTCATACATGTGTTGTGTGAGCTTGTAGAGCGTGAAAATTGAAGACATCCATCGCAACTTGTAGAAGTTGATATGAAGAACCAAAAATGGATAGTTTGGCATCATATAGGCATGTCTTGAAGGACATTTGATCACCTAAGCATCTTGAACACTTGAAGTCAAAGGTTGAAGACCCAAAAGTTAATTGGAAGACTGCTCGAAATTCAATATATAGCACAATAACAGGGGGTACTTTGCATGATTCAAGCTTTTGCCATGATGTTACCTCTTAAGGCATGATTTGCTATTTCCCAAGGCTTTACTACCATCATTCCACCCAAAAACATCATCTCTTATACATCATTTTCTCCCCTTTCATACACCAGTTTCAAGACCAAAGTTAGCAAGACTATTTTTCCTAGTCAAAAGAACACTATTTATCCATTACATATGAAAATTTGCTAAAATTCCATTCAATTTAGCCATTTCTAAAGTCCCAAAACCATATTCTCTCTCTAAAGTAACAAAGAGAGAGAGAGAGAGAGAGAGGAAGTATACCTTTCAACATGCCATCTGGGCTCCAACATGCCAAGGTGGCTCAAACATACCACGCGGCTCCAACATGCCACCTAGGCTCCAACATGCCAAGGTGGCTCAAACATGCCAGGTGGCTCCAACATTCCACCTAGGCTCGAATAGGCCAAGGTGGCTCAAACATGCCACCTAGGCTCCAACATGCCAATGTGGCTCATGCCAAGGTGGGCTCCAGCATGCAACCTAGGCTCCAACATGCCAAGGTGGCTCCAACATGCCACCTAGGCTCCAACATGCCACCTAGGCTCCAACATGCCAAGGTGGCTCAAACATGCCAAGGTGGCTCCAACATGCCATCTAGCCTCCTGCATGCCAAGGTGACTCCAACATGCCACCTAGGCTCAAACATGCCAAGGTGGCTCAAATATGCCATGCAGGCTCCAACATGCCACCTAGCTCCAACATGCCAAGGTGGCTCAAACATGCCAAGGTGGCTCCAACGTGCCACCTAGGCTCCAACGTGCCAAGGTGGCTCGAACAGGCCATGCGGGCTCCAACATTCCACCTAGGCTCGAACATGCCAAGGTGGCTCAAACATGCCACCAAGGCTCCAACATGCATGCCAAGGTGGCACAAACATGCCAAGGTGGGCTCCAACATGCCACCTAGGCTCAAACATGGTGGCTCAAACATGCCATCTAGGCTCCAACATGCGCCATGTGGGTTCCAACATGCCACCTAGGCTCCACATGACAAGGTGTCTCAAACATGCCAGGCGTCTCCAACATGCCACCTAGGCTCCAACATGACAAGGTGTCTCAAACATGCCACCTAGGCTCCAACATGCCAAGGTGGCTCCAACATTCCACCTAGGCTCAAGCATGCCACCTAGGCACCCCAAGTGGTGACATGGCATGCCAAATAAGCAAGGTCAAGTTTTGACTAGATATGATGACTAGGACTTTATGCAAGAAATATGATAACCTTTGAAATTTTTGTAGAGGAGTTTGGCCGTGTAGAAAACCAAGTGCTTTGTCGTTCGGGCAATACAAAGGCTCTAGAATGGAGATTCGACTTCGCCACGTCGTCCGGAATGGCGAAATTATCCCAGGGACAAGTTACATGGTCATTTTGGGCAACGAAAGAAACACGAACCCTCTACATAACGGTATTCCGCAGCCACCTCCTAGGCCAATTGACTACGAACGTGTTGGACATGAGCTACTTCTGCCCACGAAACTTGGTCCCCAGGGTAAAGTCGACATTTTGAGTCCATTAGCGGTCGGTTCCGCTTTTTGGAGTGGGAGAGTTGCTGTCCGTGGCGGGGGCCTTGAGGAGAGGACTTTTGGGGCGGCCTGCCAGGAAGGTTTTAAGGGTCCGATCTTCGGCATCAACACCCTCCCTCACGTGATGACATTGTGCAAGATCTGGTCGAATCGACTAGGATCGGCCTCCGATATGTAAACCACAGCATTTGCTAGGTTATTGAAATGTTTATGTTATGGAGGTCGAGTTTTTGATCGGTTGCACACTTGTGGCTTTTTGATGGGACAAAATCCCCAAATTTGATACATGGTCGGGGAGGGATTTGGAATTGAAAATGTGAAGCAATAAGGATCATTAGGGAATGGGATTTGGATTTATCTTCCTCTCGGTGTGGCAATTAGAAGTCAAAGCTCTTTTTTGTCCCCATAAGAATCCTCAAAAATTGTTTGGGATCATTAATGCGGGATGGCCAACTTCATTCTTGATCCAAACTTTTGATCTTTCATGAAAATGCCATGGCCGTTGCATTAGATCGCGTTTAAAAAGCAAAGGTGCACCTAGCTATCCAAGATAAGCCATATGTGTTACCTTAAAAATTTTTTTTGCCTCCAAAATTTAAACCCTATAACAATGGACCTATTAGCAACACCGCGAATCCATTGCCACAAATAGTGTTCGAATCGGAGTTTTTGATCAAAAAGTTATAGTAGAAAGATGACACTGCAAAAGTTAGTTAGCAAAACATATTTGTCGTTCTTCTCTTATTGATAAAAGCTAGGTGCACCTTTGCCCTAAACAAAATGAGATCTCAAATTACCTCTAATGCTATCCAAGAAAGACCCTCGTTTTTGGCCTCCATGGCAAACCCTAAATAACACACGTTTGGATCTATTGGCCATCCCTATTGGCCATCCGAATGATCCCAAATAATTTTGCTACCGCAAAAACTTGACTTCTAATTGCCACACTGGGAGGAAGATAAATCCAAATCCCATTCCCTCGGTTCCTATTGCTTCACATTTTCAATCGCAGCTTCTCGACCATGTCCCAAGTGCAACCGGTTTTTCGAAAACCTTTCATCCATAACGCAAACCTTTCAATAACCTAGCAACACAAACCTTTGTATTAAAACATTTTCCCACTCGGAGGTCGATCCCAATAGTCGATTCGACCAGATCTTGCACAATGTCATCATGTAGAGGGAGGGGTGTTGACGCCATTAGAAGATGGACCTTTAAAACCTTTCGGATGGCGTCGAATCTCCATTTCGGGAAAGGTTGGCATTGGCATTTGCCCTCCCGTGAGGAGCGCTTGAATGGCACACCGGAAAAGGTCAGCCTCGATAACCTTTCTGAGGTCCATCTTTTGGAGTCTTTTCTGAGGGCAACAAGATGAACAACAAAACTTGGCAAGACCCACAAGGGGGATCATGAGCCTCTGCCAAAAAACAAACACTTGGGGAGGGCTTCTACCTCCACCAAGTGTAACTTACTTGGAGCCCGACCCTAAAGGGCTGCCTCGATAACCTTTCTGAGGTCCATCTTTTGGAGTCTTTTTTGAGGGCAACAAGATGAACAACAAAACTTGGGAAGACCCACAAGGGGGATCATGAGCCTCTGCCAAAAAACAAACACTTCCGGGGGGGGAGGGGGGGGGGGCTTTTACCTCCACCAAGTGTAAATTACATAAGTAGAGGTTGAACCCATGATCCCTAGCCTAGGAGCAAACACCATACCAAGGCACCATAACCACTAGAGCTAAACCACAAGACATACTAACTAGCTAATGTATAGCCAAAACATGGGGGGACTCGTACCTCCACCATGAAAATAAAGCACAACATGTCGTACACATGGGGGAATGACATCGCTCCCAAGCATGAAATACAAGCGATAGGTTTGACCCCATGACCTTTAGCCTTAGGGAAAACCTCTCAGCTATGCACCACAACCAAGAAGGCTGGGCCGAAAGATATAAACAAGGCTAGGTCTTCAAAGAGAAGAAAAACCCCACATACATAAACCTGCAAAAATATCACAATAGAACCATAACACTTGGGGGGGACTCTTACCTCCACCAAGAGGTATCTTACATACAATGGGATCGAACCCAAGATCACTAGCCTTGGAGCATGACCTATGACTAAGCACCATAGCCAAAAGACTAGGCACCAATACAAGGAACTTAAAAGACCAAATTAAAACACTAGGGGGATAAAAAGTGAACAAACAGACTGGGGGGACTCATACCTCCACCTTAGCCAGAAATACATGTCAAAATCCCCTAGGGGTTCAAAAAGCAAAATCCGGCGGAAACCTAACCTTATTTAGAAAGGAAATCTAACTAGGGGAATTCCAAAAAAAAAAAAAAGGGGGGGGGGGGACTCATACCTCCACCTTGACCAAGAAATACATGTCAAAATCTCCTAGGGATCCAAAGGAGCAAGATCAGGTGGAAACCTAACCTTGTTTGCCAGGAAAAACTAACTAGGGGGTTTGGGAAAAGTGGCTAGGGGGGACTCTACCACTACCTGTTGGAGCTATGCATGTCTATTTCCGGCACTTTGCATGCGTTAATGCATAATCAGTTTCTCTATAAATCTGAGTTTTCATGTTCGGCCTGCTTAATCAACAGAGTTCTAGAGCAGAAGGCGATGGAGTTCGGCGCTTGCAACAAAGGTATATTAATGCTTCTTTGATAACCTTGAATGAAGATCTGTGACTCATCCCTTCGCTTCCACAGATCATTAGCTAAAGCGGAATATTCCGGCGATAACACAGAAGGTTTGATCATTTTTCTTTTAGTCTTGCCAAATGAACTGATGAGATCACTCTAATGCATGCGAATCCTTTGCAGCTGACCAGGCGCCGGATATCCATTCAATACAGATTGATGGCGGTGAAGTCCAGCATTTGCAAGAGAGGTAAACATCTTTTGAACTGAACTCAGTTCTTGCCCCTTTTTTTCCAGATATGGCTTGCCTCAGAGTTGCTGGGTAGATTTGAGTGGATTAACCATCTGCAAGCCGTTATAAAGATCATTACATCATGAGCGATAGGAGATAAGGCCTTTCCCTACTGCTTTTTTTCTCTATTAACCGTATTTGATCTGGGTTATTCGCATGCATAAGCAGGCGCATAGGAGGAAGTTTAAGCACCAGACTATGAGGCGGAGGTAGAACCTTATACCAGAGCACTTAAATGCTATATTTTTCCATTCTCTTCTGACATGGCTGGCTCAAAAAACTAGACCCGGTCCAGAGCACTTAAATGCTATATTTTTCCATTCTCTTCTGACATGGCTGGCTCAAAAAACTAGATCCGGTTCAGATCTACAATCCTCTTCATCCGAAACTTCTTTTTCGACATGAAAGGCAAGTAAAAAATATCTCAGTGTTGATTAATCCCTTCATTCATGATTCTTACTGAGATCAAACATGGCAGGGTTTGAGGCAGAATCGGGGCTTTCAAGTATGGCTACTCCAAGAAAACCCTATGAAAGGAATCAAAAGATGTTGCTGCAAAACTAGAAAGGAATAGATAACATGCAGTTGAATTTGTTTTAATAAAACATGTGAGCATGAACTAGTTTTATGAACTGGTTTTAAAACATGAGCTGTTCTAACAAAATATGTCAATAAACTGGTTTTAAAACATGTTGTAAACAGTAGTACTACAAGAAATGCTGAATAAGTGTATTTTAGGTTTATGTATTTTGAATAAATGTATTCAATGTAAAAATTCCTTGTTTACTATTACAATCATTTAATTGTATTCTCTCGTGACAATGGAAAACAATTTGTACAAAAAACAACACTAGAAAAAACATGTGTTATTATTGAAAAACAACGTTGCAATACAAATACTAAAAATAACATGTGGAAAATTGCAAAACTGTGCTAAACCATGCATTGTTTTTAGCTAAAGGCTACATCTAAGAACTATGCATTGTTCCTTTTTTCGAGCGAAACCACACGTAGAATTTGGCATTGTTTTTCTCTATAAACCGCGGTGAAAACCACATAAAAATGCGAAACTACACATAGAATCTGGCATTGTTTTTCTCTATAAACAATGTTGAAAACCATATAAAACTTACGAGTTGTTTTTGTCTAAAAAAACCACGCATAAAAACTACGCGTTCTTTTCGTGTGAAAAACTACATTAAAAACCTACTATTGTTTCTAGCATTTTCGGAATAATAATATGGGTGGTCTTTGAGTATTGTTTTTTTGCAAAAACAACAGCAAAAAACTACATATAGAGCAGATTTTGGGGTTATAGTGATATCGTAAGAAGGAAAAATCTACTACAAAGGAGAAAGCTGAAGATAATGATTGCATACAGAACCAGCTCTTGTGCATAGTGTAGCTGCATCCCATGAACTGGACAGAATATTTTCGATGCCTTCCTCCATCACAGGGCTCAGGTTCTGCAAAAGCTCTTTGAAAATGTTTAGTCCTGGCATCTTCTCCCTTATTGCCTGCAACGCAGTATGTCTGCAATCTGCCTTAGCTCTCCATATCTGCATTAACAAATGCCCACACTTGAAGTTAACACCATAACTACATTACCCATTCTATACATCTGGCTAGCATATATCATATGGCATCTTACGATAGAACAAAAAAGGATTGTCAAGATTACTACTGTTGCTATACTTCAAGGGGCCACCTCCATTTGCTAATGGCCTACATTTGCATAAGGATCGATCTGGTAATTTACTCGCTTTATCAACAACTTAAATGCAGAAAAAGACCAGACATCAATAAGCCATTTAAGAATCTAGACCCATCTAATCAGACTACCAACATTAAGTGGGGGGCTGGTTACAACTGGCAGTGCAACTGGCATAAGTATAAGTTATAAGTGCGTACAGTGGCTGAAGAACTAGACAACTAATAGATAATAAAAGAGAATTTGCATATGATTCTGAAATAGGTAAAAATCCAGGAATAGATAGATAGATAGATAGATAGATAGATAGATAGATAGATAGATAGATAGATAGATAGATAGATAGATAGATAGATAGATAGATAGATAGATAGATAGATAGATAGATAGATAGATAGATAGATAGATAGATAGATAGATAGATAGATAGATAGATAGATAGATAGATAGTATTTTAACGTCACACCACTAGGCAGCATCCAACAGGACATGTGACCACACACCACACGACATTGCTCAGTTGGGCCCCTGCCCCCAACCACTTTACATTGCGTCTGTGGGTCTTTAGAGTAATGTTCTAAATGCTTATTAATTAACTTATAGAAATTGCTACTACATTTTTGTCGGTATGCATAAAAGCTGAAGTTAAGATCCTAATGGATGAGTCAGATTGGGCTCCATATACATTTGCTGCATTGGATCTAATTACCTGACAAATTAATTGTACCTTGAGTAGGCTGCATATACTGTAAAAGCTGACTTTGTGCAGGCTGTGGCGTTTGTTGCATTATGTGAACCGGTTGCAGTGCATTGGCTCCACTTGTTGAATTGGCTGTATCGATGCTCATACAGTAATATAGCAATTATTTCCTGGGCCGTTTCCTGGAAAGATCTCTAGCAAACCTGGGCCGTTTCGAATACACTATCAGCAGTTGCTCAATAAATGATCAACGTACATAAAATGATCAAGGGGGAAAGGACCTACTTGGTGAATGCAGGACATAATGGTGAATGGATCTTCTAGAGTTGCATGCAGAGAAGAGATAAGACCTTGTCCATTTTCTGCCGAACTGATCCATCCCAAAAGAAGAAAGAATGTGTCTTTGGCATTATGGAAGGAGCCTCTATCTAAGCTAGCCGTGAAAGTTTGAGAGTGACTTCTTGATGTGATCCACTAAAATTTGTTGTTAACATTTTTCTTGATCATGATCTTAACCTACAACTCAAATCGTGGCATTGCAACACATCTATCAGTATCTTCTGAGCCTCCCTTGAAGAAGATTGGCTGCAAAACAAAGAAAGCGGCTCTGTTTCAAAAGAAAGCGGCTCTGTTTCTCTGGCTCCAACTAAAAACATCAGCGCCTCCTTATCATTGGCTGCAAACCAAAAGATTTAGGGTTCAAAATATTTGCAAATCACAAATACCTCTGCCGGAGTTTCTACGAACTCCAAATAGGTTAGTACATGTTACTTACCTGTTATGCATTTTATCTATCAGCCTCTGAAACTGCCGACAAAGAACATGCATGTAGATGTGCATATGTTTGAACCTATGAGTGCCCCACGTATCTAAGTCATCAGAGCGCCGCTGTTTGCATGACTCCGCAGCCTGAAATTATAGGGCGAACTTAGAAGGCAGGCTATGGCTTAAAAAAACCGCATCACTTTCCTTTCTGCAGCAGGTGCGGCCAAATCCGGCCTGAACAAAAACCCAAGACCACAAATACCATGATCTGCGTCAAGATCTTGAGATAGGCTGCCGGAGTTGCTTGCACAGCAAGAAATCATAGTTTTACTCCTTTTTTTAAGTTTTAGTTATTTTTTTAAGACACGTGTCGTGCTCAGGCTTTTTCCTGGGACGAAAATATTCCATCAAAGAACAAATGAATCTGCTTTATATATGTTTAGATAAACTATCCAATATATTCCGCCGCGACCATTTCTCTTTCTCGATTTCCACATGTTTGGGAAATGAATCAAATGTTGTTGTAAAATCTAACACATTTGGAGTAGAAAACAAAGACTCCCATACATTTGAAGAATGAGTGGAAGATTGTTGAAAATTCTCACACATTCAGAATAAAATTAAAAAAAAAAAAGAATACGGGTATTGGCAATTCACACTATTAGATTTTGTAAGTAACAACAAAGATGGCAGTAGGCCAATCTTTGCACTATGTAAGCAGAACCTTATCAGCAAAGATTAACTTCACACATTGCATAAAGCCACACATCAAATTACTGCTTGTGTGCAACATGTAGTTGCAAGTATCACCTATGCAAAGAATTCATAGCAAATTCCTATAGACGTAGGGTATGGTCGGCATGTTTCGCGCACTTAAGAGGCAAACTAAAAAATGGAGGCACGGTCAAAGTAAAAAATGGTTAAAAACGTGTTTTTTGGATACTTAACGTGTTTGCGTTTCTAATGAAAAAAAAATCGCCTGATTCTAACATATCTACAAAAAGTTAGAGTAGGCGGAAGAGGAGGGGGTCTAATGGCCCCCTACGTGAGGCGGGTCCCCTTCCTAGCGCGCAGGGGGATTCCATCCACTTCTTTGAAGATTTTGAAGAGATTTAAGAGGCAAACGTGGGAGATGTCTACATCCTTAGAAAGCCCTTTCAAATAGCTTTCAAATGCACGTGTCCATGTGCTAAACAGAGATGTGAAAGAAAAGTTATGACACTTTTAGTGAGGAGCCCATAAATCGTGGGGGATGGGCCCATAAACTGTGGTGGATGGGCCATGTTATCATGATATCAAATCTTAGCCATTGATTTTTTATTTTAACGGCCTGCAACATATGTTCAAAGGGAGGGGGTGAGCGATGACGGGTCTATGCGCGAAGGAAGGCAACCATACCCTAGGTGGATTTTATATGGTCTTCACAAATTAAAATAGCATTTTAACATCCTTATCCAACATTGAGCTCAAACCCTGACATTGAGCTCAAACTCCACATGACATTGAGCTTGAACCCTAGACATTGAGTTCGAACCCTAGACCTATATGCCATTGGTCGACATTGCAGCTGAGACCTTCAAGAGTATGCACGCAAAACAATCTGACCAAGCTAAGGGAAACAAATCAATTCTGGGCTGGGACCACAGAACCCAAGATGCTTCGCGTGCCCTGGATGCAAGATGGGCATCAATTCATGCACCATACTTCAAGCAAATATATCATAGTACTTGAAGAACAAACATGGCAAAACGTGAACCCAAAAAAAATTACCTGAAGCTATCTGGGCACCATGAATCCCATGTCGAAACATTTACTCTGAAGCTAGGTGATAAGATATGAAAATTCTGTAGCAATTGTTCACCAGCAATTATATGTGCATCACAAAATAGTCAGCAGCTTCACAGAAACTCAGAATAACAAACTCGGCTTAACAGATATCAGGGCAATTCTCAGAAGTATAACACAATCAATAAAGCGATTCACTGCACTTAAGAAAAACCAGGTAACAAACCCAGAGCAAAGAAATTGGAGGCGATTCACCGCAGCTATGAAGTCGGGCTAGAAAAAGCCTGGGCAGCAGAAGACGTCTATGCAAAAACTCCATCAATACTGTAGCAGATTATCAGGTAAATCCGGCTGTATTAACCAAGTCCGGCCATTCACTAAGCAAATCCGGAAGTACATCAGGGCAATCCGATCTTCATCAATCGATCCAAAACCATTTTTCGATGCAAGGCCGTAACATGTTCTTGACGCTTTTATCCTGTTAATTTTGTCGGTTTGGTTAATGTATTCACGCCACGTGTTATTTTCCATGCACAATAATATTCTAACTTGTGACATGATAAATATTCTAACACTCCTCCTTCATGTCACATGAGGCCAATCTCAAGTTTGTGCTTGTTACATTTTTCTTCTCCCAAGGCCTTAGTGAGCAAATCTGCAATTTGATTGTCAGTTGACACGTATACTACTTGTATCCAACCTTTTTGAACCAAATCTCTGACAAAGTGCATATGTAGCTCAATATGTTTTGTTCTTTCGTGCATTATAGGATTTTTTGTCATTGCTATGCAACTCATGCTATCACTGTATAACTGAACTGGATTATTCTGTATTATCCCTAGCTCTTCCAATAAACCTTTTAACCATACAACTTCTTTAGCCACAAAAGATACTGCAACGTATTCTGCTTCTGCTGAGGACATAGCAACTGAAGACTGTTTCTTACTCCTCCAAGATATAGCCGCTCCTCCCAACAAGGTAATATAACCTGAGGTGGATTTCCGTGAATCTGTATCACCTGCCCAATCGGCATCTGCATATGCCTTTAGAATTATGCCTGAATCCTGTTCCCATTTATATTCTAAACCATGATCAAGTGTTCCCTTTAAATATCTAAGAACTCTTTTCGCTGCTAGCCAGTGTGCCTGCCCTGGATTGTTTGCAAAGCGACTTAGAAAGTTAACTGCATAAGCAATGTCAGGACGCGTACAGTTTGCCACATAAAGTAAACAACCAATTAGCTCTTTGTAAGGTACCTTTTCCATATAATCTCTTTCTGAAACTGTCTTTGGACACATTTCATTACTAGGTTTTGCACCAACTACCATGGGGGTTTTAACCGGATTACAAGCAGCCATACTGAATCTTTCCAGAATGCCCTGAATGTTCTTCGTCTGGGTAAGTGTCATCCTTTTAGCTTCTCTATCTCTATGTACTTCTATACCAAGAAAGAGTTTAAGCTCTCCTAGATCTGTCATTTTAAATTTCTCTTGTAGCACTTTTTTGCAATGACTTAAGCAGTCTATATTATTTGATGCCATTATACAATCATCTACGTAGAGAGCTATTATGCAGAAATTATCATGCTCACAAAAAATATAAAGATTGCCATCGGATTTTAGTTTTTCAAGACCTTGAGCCTTTAGATAACTGTCTATGCATACATACCACTGCCTCGGAGCTTGCCTCAAGCCATAAACTGCCTTTTTTAACTTCCATACCATGTCTTCCCCTTGCTCGTACCCCGGAGCTTGCTTCATGTAAATTTCCTCCTCAATATCTGCATTCAAGAATGCCGTGCTCACATCCATATGATGTAGCTCAAGGTTTTCTGCATTTGCATATGCTAAAATAGTTCTCAAACTGGTTAGTTTAACAATAGGAGAGAACGTTTCCTTATAATCTATACCTTCCTTCTGCGAGAAACCCTGCGCAACGAGTCTGGCTTTATATTTCTGCAAGCTCCCGTCTGATCCTCTTTTAATTTTAAAAACCCACTTGTTTCCAACTATATTTTTTTCTTCAGGACGTTTTACTAGCTCATAGGTTTTATTATCAATAAATGACTGCATCTCATTGTCCATTGCATGCTTCCATTTTTCTGCATCTTCTGCACTAATTGCTTCATCAAAATTATTAGGTATACCACACTCAAATAATGCCATTATTGCGGGAACACTATCATCTGGCAAAAAAACTGCTTGTAAACGTCTACTCTTACCGGACTGTTGCCTTCCATACAAATCTTCGTCTACTTGAAAATTTTCTTTTAAACGTTCAACTTCACTTTTGCGTTTCTTAGGTAATTGAGAGTCACCTATGGGTATCTCATCAACTATCTGTGTTCCTATTGTCTGACCATTATTTGTGACTTCAGTTCCATTATCATCATCTATATCTACAGTAGTTTCAAGTTTTACTTTATTTACATTTTCCTCCTTATCTTTGGTACTCTTAGCATCTTTTATAATTCTTCTATCTTTGTATAAGACTGACTCATCAAATGTTACATCTCTGCTAATGTATACCTTCTTCAAGTCTGGATTGTACAGTCGATAACCCTTTGCTTCTTCATCGTAGCCAACGAGAAATGCCTCCGTTGCTCGATCTTCAAGCTTTGTCCGTACTTCTTCTGGATCATGAACATAAGTTAGACATCCATATGCTTTAAATTTATCATAATCTTGTCGCCTGCCTGTCCATACTTCCTCGGGAATACTACCATTTATGCTAACAGAAGGCAATCTATTTTGGATATAGAATGATGTTTTAACTGCTTCTGCCCATAGATAATTTGGCAGTTTAGCATGTTTTAGAATTGCCCTTGCAGCATCTAATACTGTTCTATTTTTGCGTTCTGCAACTCCATTTTGCTGAGGGCTGTATCTGCATGTAAGCTGCCTTTTGATTCCCTTTTCTAAGCAAAAACCTTTAAACTTTTTTGACAAGTATTCTACGCCCCTGTCTGACCTTACACATTTAATTTTTCTGCCAGTTTCACATTCAACTTCTGTTGCAAACTGTTTGAATGCATCTAATGCTTGCCTTTTTTCAGTTAAAAAATAGCACTTAGCTCTTCTACTATAATCATCAATGAATGAAATATAATACCTTTTTCCACTTGCACTTCTAATGTTCATAGGTCCACAAAGGTCTGTATGCACTAATTCAAGCAAATCATTTGCACGCTGTCTACTTTTTTTAAAAGGTATTCTTGTATGCTTTCCCAGCATGCATCCCCGACAAATAAACTGATGTTTCTCTATTGTGCAATCTATTAGCCCCTTTTTAGCCATAAATTCAACATTCTTGGTGTGTTTATGAGCTAACCTTTCATGCCATAACTCAACTGACGGACGCATTGCTGCATTCATACTAATCACCTCATCTTTATTTAATTCAAACAGATCACCATTTCTTTTTGCTAGAAACACAAGTTCATTATTACGCAATATTTCACACACTTCCTTGTCAAATACCACTTTATATCCCAAATCCACTAACTGACTAACTGAGATCAAATTTCTGATCAAATTTGGCACACATAACACATCTTTTAAGCTTACAGGTTTTCCATTAAGATCAAATAACTCCAACAAACCCACTCCTTCAACTTGCTGCAAATTCCCGTTGCCTAATTGAATATGCCTTGTTCCAATCCCCGAGCACCCTGTAAGCATTTCTGAAGAGCAGACTACGGATCGCTCAGCTCCACTATCTATTACAAGAGAGTTAGCACGTGTGTCACGTTTAACAGCAAGAAAAGACTTATGAATTACCTCAACATCTTCTTCTTCGATATCTGCTTTAACAGCCATATTCACAGCACTAGATCTACCCTTACCTCTTCCTCTTATAGTTCCACGTGTGCCTCCTCCTCTTCTTCCTCGATTCTTTGGGCTAGAGCATTTAGATGAAATATGCCCCCTCCCACCACAATTATAACAGAAAATCTCTTTAGTTAAATTTGGACAATTAGCTTTCACATGACCATATTCATTGCAGACGAAGCAAGGACCAATTTTTCTTTCCTTACCTCCACGTCCTTGAGATCGACTAGCATACAAGACCTCGGCCCCTTCGTTCTCATCCTTTACAACTCTTTTCTGCTCTATCTCTGTGCGAGCAATTCTCTCTGCCTCTTCACGACTCCTTGCTACATTTCTTATCAAAATTGCTATTTGTTCATAATCAGAAAATGCTCTTGAGATAGCTAGTAACTCAGCTTCTTTTGAAAGAACAGCACCAGCAGCTTTTAAGTCAAATAATATCATATCTAAAGTTTGAAAGAAAACTTCCAGATTATCACCTTCATGATATTTAAGACTTCTTAGTTCTTTCTCTAAAACATCAATCTGTGATGATGATTTACTTTCATAATTTTTTAGAAGATATAACCACATGTCTTGTGGCGACAGCCCTTGCAATTTCAACAGAATACTAGAGCCAACCTTGCTACAGATAATACCTTTTGCTTCGTTAACTTTTGCTGAAGCAGCCCCTGCTGTATCAGACGTTCCTGCCTTGCCTTTCGATTTACTCTTCTCCTTCTTGATTGCTTCATCACTTAACGTCAACTTCTCAAGCCTCGCCATCGCCTCCTGCAGCTTGTCTGCTTCTTTTGGCGGCTTCACGATATCCCAAACCCCTTCTGATTTGAGAACTCTCTTGATCTTGGCTTTCCATACTTGAAAGCCAGATCCACCATTATAAACTTCTACGGCATTCAGTAACGATGCTCCAAAGCGGGTGGACATGATGCTCCAATGGCTCTGATACCAATGATAAGATATGAAAATTCTGTAGCAATTGTTCACCAGCAATTATATGTGCATCACAAAATAGTCAGCAGCTTCACAGAAACTCAGAATAACAAACTCGGCTTAACAGATATCAGGGCAATTCTCAGAAGTATAACACAATCAATAAAGCGATTCACTGCACTTAAGAAAAACCAGGTAACAAACCCAGAGCAAAGAAATTGGAGGCGATTCACCGCAGCTATGAAGTCGGGCTAGAAAAAGCCTGGGCAGCAGAAGACGTCTATGCAAAAACTCCATCAATACTGTAGCAGATTATCAGGTAAATCCGGCTGTATTAACCAAGTCCGGCCATTCACTAAGCAAATCCGGAAGTACATCAGGGCAATCCGATCTTCATCAATCGATCCAAAACCATTTTTCGATGCAAGGCCGTAACATGTTCTTGACGCTTTTATCCTGTTAATTTTGTCGGTTTGGTTAATGTATTCACGCCACGTGTTATTTTCCATGCACAATAATATTCTAACTTGTGACATGATAAATATTCTAACACTAGGGTTTGCTAGATGCCGCAAGGTGCATTTTGAACGAAGAGAGAAAAGAAGGAAGGCAGAGGCAACCGACTATGGTAGACAGACTGCCGAAAAACAATGGATCGATTAGATTAGCCAGACCCAGACGATTAAAAAAAAAAAAGGAACCCGGGCAACGAAATTCCGATACTAAAATTTCGCTTTTGGCCAAAAAATGGCATGTTCACCGACGTTACTGATGACCGAAAAAAGTGGATACCCTCACCCAAAAACATTTTAAGTAGAGTTTTGCACTTATCAAAGCATACTTGTTGAAATCGTCACACACTCATCAATATGAGGGGGAGGGTGGTCTCCATAATCCGTGCATCTGCCCATCTACCGCCCAGGAAAACTGCCCATGATCCTCCCACCTTATGCTATGACTCGCTCACTGCAGCCATATGATCTGCTCATCAGACGCTCCACGAATCGTAAATCCAAGATTGTTTTTCGACGCAAAAACAGAGGGCGCGGTAGATGGGCACCTGATGCACGAAGATGGAGTGCAGACCCTCCTTGCTTTGAACTAATGTAACTTTGTGGCCGGCCATACTTTTTGCTTGAATTTTAGGTCATCCGATTTGTTACCTTGCAAGCTGTCCAAAGTGATGGGTGCAGCTCCAGCGGCAAAGATTCTGCTTGTGAACGGCTTATGGGCAGCCCCCCCTTATAGAATATTCCCCAAATAATTATGATTTAGGCGTTCCGTACGGTCCGTGCAGTGAAGAATACACGATTTGGAAAGTCATTTTAGGGTGTTGGATTTTAGGTTTAGGGCTTGGAGACCGGGGCTGCGGAGAAAGCGTCTTCGCCATGGGTAAGTGATCGCGAGGTTTCTCGTCCGTTGCTGAATTTGATAAACCATGTCTTTTCTGCAGCTATCAAGGTGCATGAACTGCGTACCAAGAGCAAGGCCGAGCTTTTAAATCAGCTCAAGGAGCTCAAGTCGGAATTGCAGCTTTTGCGAGTTGCTAAGGTAACCGGTGGTGCTCCAAACAAGCTATCCAAGATGTGAGTCTTTTATCAATTTTTACATGCTTATTGTAGCAGAGCAGGGTTTTTCATGTTTGTTTTCTTCTTTGCACATTTCAGTAAAGTGGTGAGGCTCTCCATAGCCCGAGTAATGACCGTCATTTCACAAACCCAAAAGGCAAAACTGAGAGAAGCCTTTAAGAAGAAGAAATATTTGCCGCTTGATCTCCGCCCAAAAAAGACTCGAGCTATCAGGCGTAGACTTACCAAACATCAGGCATGTTAAAGTTTTTTCGTTCTAGATCTTTGATGTATTTTATCTTAATGTATGGTCCGTTCACAGGCATCTATGAAGACTGAGAAGCAGAAAAAAAAAGAAGCCTACTTTCCCATGAGAAAATATGCTCTTAAGGCATGAGGTTTTGAGCATACTATATGCTGATTTATTGATGGCTTAGAATTCTGGCAAGATTTGTTGTTTATGGTCATTGCTTTGGACCATTTGTTGCAAGCCAAAATGATCATTTTCTTGTAGAGGGCATAATATTGGCCAATGAATATACGTAATATAATATGTGCGGAATTTTTGGCAGTCGATCTTGGACATGTCTTTTGACATTTTGTGGTTTTCTTGACATGTCTTTTTGACATCTTGGACATGTCTCCTTAATTGTCAACAAATGGTGCAGGAATGCATGTCTAGAATTTTCATGTGAGCAGCTAATCTCAAGAGCTCTACCTGCCTATACGGAAGTTGCTTTTTCTTGCTCTTCTTTCATGTTTTTGGATAGAAAGACATCTTGCATTATTAAAGATGCAGTCATCTTATGAGGTTTGTCATATTCTATCTGTTTATTGCATGATATGTATTGTTATAGCAGCACAAAATAAAGCTTTGCATCATCTACTTATTTAAAATGTTCATTTCTGAGTGTTACATTTGGAACCCAAAAACACGTTTTCCGGCCAACCTCTTTCTTTTTTCTCTGATTGTTTTTTATTCCCTCTTCGCGAAGAGTGGTGGGCGGTGGTTTACTGTTACAGTTAGTGAGCTGAGATACAAGTTTAATGAGCTGAGATACAAGTTTGATACAAGTTGTTACAGTTAATGAGCTGAGATACAAGTTTAATGAGCTGAGATACAAGTTTGATACAAGTTTTTTCAGCTGAGATACAAGTTCCTTCAGATACTTCTCTATTGATTGAATGCTATTAATATATGACATGGAGATCATTGTTCATCAAGGGCAGGATATGGCAACGGGTATGGCAGCAAGTTTTTCTCTCAAACAGTCATGCTCAACTCTTGACTACCTTAACTCTGGAAGAACAATTGGCCAGAATGATCTGCAAGTAGATCGTCAAATGTGAATATTCTAATGCATGTTTTGGCGAAGCATTTCATGTCTGCAAGGCAGGCTTAGGCTTAGGGATTGATTCTCGAAGTATAGCAAATCAGAAAGGCTGGCAAGGCATACACACACGCATAGGTGCAGGTTTGTGTATTTGTAACCATTTGAAACTAAAGATTTGTTTGCACCATTTGAAACTAAGAAGTTAGTTGGAATATGTCATTTTAGCAAGCTCTATTATATTACATCAAATTTGCCACATTGGTATGCTAGTACAGTAATATTTGAGCAGGTTGTTGGACTGTGGTTTGTTCTTTGGCCACATACATGTAAAGGTGTCATTTGGGGACATGTCCCAAGGACCATACTAGTATATTTTGTTGTGGGTTCTCCGCCACAGTGGCACATTTTCCCAAAATGGTCGCCACTGTTGGGGTGTTGTAGGAGATCGTATATACGGTTGGCAAGTATATACATATGTATGTAAACACATACAGGCGTGGAGGATATATGCACATATGCATTGTGGTGTGGAGCATCCATTATCATCACTGTGTTATCTGAGTAGGGAGAGAAAATAGGGAGACGGTGTATGCGATAGAGAGATTATCTTGATCTAGCTATGGAGATTATGAGTCTTTATGTTGTGCATTTGCATAGATCTGGTAGATTGAAGCTTGGATCACTGGTTTTTCATCCTTCTTGCAAGGTTGGAGTTTAGGCTCTAACAACACATCACAAGCATTGACTGTATGCCATTGAACTTGATCCAGGCTTTAAGGCTGATCTAAAAATATGGTCTTAGTCCATGAAGTATATCGACGAAAAGATAGCCTTTCCATGAAATATATCAAGGAAAAGATAGTCTTTGTCCTTGAATGAAACAGGATTTGTCAAAGTGATAATGAAACACGAAATCTAGAAGATTCCTGCCAATGAACATAATAAAAGTGTTGAAACAACGCTTGAGAAGTAGTCATGATCTCTCTTTTGCATTAAGAAGAGTCTTGAAATTCCATAGCTTTTGAAGTACCTTACTTGAGTTGCATAGATAATTTCATCAGCAATGCAAAGAGAAATTAGCTTCAAACAAGAATGTCAAAGCGACTAACATCAATAATTACCTTCATCCTTTTGTACCAATTCTGTCTAGCTTTGGCATTGTATAATATCATTTGGATTCCCATTTTGCTTTGCTGCCTGAAAGGTAGATCTAGGCTTAGCATGCAAAAAATCCTAAAATAAATATCTAGAACTTAACACTTGCTTGCACAAAATACACTGCATCAGTGATGCCATTCATTGCCTGAGAGAACACCTGAATGAAGTACAGTGAAATCTGTGTTTTACACCTGATCAAGATTTAGATAGGTTGTGCAGAAAAGATCCTTTAACATGGACAGTTGTGACCAAGCCATTTAAGCATGATTTTATTAATTGGAGAAAATAAAGCATTTTTGAGAAATTTAAGCACACCTAAATTGCTCAAGCACTAATACTTTCACCTAGTTCTCGAGCCCAAGATACATGAGGTCACCAACATGCACATATACATACAAATTATGTGCTATACTTTTACGTGTACGAGATACTTGTACAAGGCCAATAATGGTGCTACAGTTCTACAACAATAATTCACATCAATAATTTCACTTCACTATAAAAACAGCTCCGCTCGGGTTAGAGGTCATTCATCTTCCATGGCTTCCTTGCCTCCTCGTCCGGAACATAGCCGATCCTTCAAGTGCTACTTGAGCTACAACGATCTGGGTGAATGCTATAGAAATAGTATTAATCTAGATCCATGGCTCCAGTCCAAACCAGATGGTCCTGCGAGTCTTGCAAGAAGCTCACTCGTGTTGTGGTCCACATTTATTGGCTTCCTGATCAGAAGATCTATGAGCTGAATGCCATCACCCTTGCAGGTGTCGATGATGAGTGAATCGTCGAAGACTAGTGTACCTGCCAAGCATATGATAATGATATATGAGCACTTCTATAGTATGTAAGGATGTAATATATCAGTGATGATTACAGTATGTGTTACCCATAACCTATGTAAGGATGTAATAGCACAATGAATATTGTTTGATGTATCATACCTGAGTGTAGCGAAAGGGTGTGCTCGTCGACTTCCACTATATCTGCAAGCATTCCCTATTATCAATCACACCTGAATTACTCAAGCAGAAAAACTTCTACCATATTAAAATCCACAAAACATGTTTTAAAAGCATATACATATCCATACGAAAGATGTATTATACTTGTACGTATACAACAGTCTTATACACGCTCAATAATGGCGGTAAAGTCTACCCCAATAATTCACCTCAATAATTCTACTTCACTATAAAAGCTTCTCACTTCGAGGCTAAAGTTCATTCATCTACCATGGATTTTTTGCCTTCATCAGTTCACCACATCGAGGCGATCAAGTGCTCAATGAGCCACTCTGATCTTGTCGGTTGCCTAGACAGGGGTATTCTTCTTGATCCCTACCTGCGAAGAAAAGCTATGGGCGCTGAGATTCGTTGCCCTGAGCAAATTCGTGTTATGATCCATCTGATTTGGCTTCCTGAGCGCAATAGCTATGAGATATCAGGGATCACTACTACAGGTGTTGATGATGAATGAATCACCTGTTCAACATTGTATGGTGTAAGAGCTCTTGTGTTAAGATGAAAAATGCAAGACGTAATGAATAGTAAATAGTCTATTGTACCTTGCATATTATATATGCAATAGTAATCATCTAAAAGAACATTGCATACCTCAAGAGTTCTCATCATCCTCGTTAGCTTCTTTAGACACTAATTCTTGCAACTGAGCCCCCACACTATTGGGGATCACCAACAATGGCTTCGTCTCTACCGCCCAACCGTAGTCTATTGTTTTCAAATGTTGGTAGCGTGGCGGATCATTAGGATTGGGTCTCCAATTCTTGCTCCAGCAATCCCTATACTGCATTGCATATGAGGTTCCCTTTCTCGCAACAGGCTCAAACCAAGAGACAAAGACCTCTTCGTAGTGAGGGAGATTAGGGTCCTCTACTGGGTCCTCTTCGGCAAAGGCCATCCACGTCGGGTAGTTATCATGTGGCCTGATCAGCAAGAGCATTCCTTTCTTGACATCTTGGTAGGGGTCGAATATTTCAACTGGGTTCTTGTGTCTACCAGAGAAAGGCCCGACGTAATGAGATGCACCAATGTGCTCATCCACCAACACGTTATCGGGTTCTTCCAATGCAATTTGTCTCGTGCTGGGCCAAAATCCTGAATGACAGCTCTGCCGGGCTGAACGTCCCCAAGCACTCGCAACAAGGTGGACCAGTAGTCAATAACTTCATTCATATATGTGTTAGACCATGAGTTATCGCCCGCTCTAGAAATAGCTGCCCAGTGCACCATGGAAGAAGACATCACAAATAGCATTTCAATTTGCCTGGGCCTCATCAGCCATAAAACCATGAAATTATATTGTAGGAAAACCTTTCGAAGCCAATACTTTATTCAAGTTGTTGCCAAAACCTTTTTTTGAGACTCCACGTCTTATGTTTCATCTCGCATATTGCTATTGTTTGTAGACCACGCACCTAGTAAAGACCATATCCACGAAGTCGACAATATAAGCAAACAACTAAAGGATATTACTATTAGTCATGAAGGTTACAATATAAGTAAACAAAGCATGAGAAGTCCTACTAACGTGGGCTCATATACATGACATCCCATTGTTGTCCATCCACTTATATGCTTTACATACTCAAAGTGAACCCATGGTGCTGCTAGGTCTCCAGAGGGGCACATTCAATTCCTAGATCAACTCCAGAGGGCATATTGAAGACATAACACCTTTGATTCTGAACAACATGTAATTAGTCTAAAAACTTTAAGCCAAAGATGAGCTAAGCAACATGATGTTATAGCTAGGAAAAAATGTCGCCATAAATTCCTCCAACCAGATGGATAACAAAAGAAAATTGTTAGTCCATTATAATGCAAAATTTGAAGCCTCAAAGGCTCACCTTATTTGGTTCTAAGTGCAGTAGAAGAACATGTACATGTTTTGGAGTCATTTTATCCATATCTTCAACGTCTACTTCCATCATTAGGTTTTTACATATTTCTTCCATGGCCATACTATTTTGCAATTGTCTAGGTCCCGTGTGAGCAAATGAAGTTGGAGGGTTGTCAACTGCATTCTTCAGCTTTTTTTTATTTCCATTCTAAAAAGCGCTCACCCGTGTGTATGACTAGTCTAGTGTCCAAGATGCATTGTGGAAGACAATAATATATCATTGCATTATACACCTTGATACTTTGCAATACACACAAGTCGCCGAGCCATGCACATCACCTATTGGACCAACGTCTAGTCTAATGTGAGTGGAGCCACTCTATTCTGAAAATTGTGATCATCCTTACTTAGAAAGTGATTATGATAGGATTTTGACATTAAGTGGCCACCACAATATCCAATCGTGATTGTGCCACCAACGAAGGAGTACTTGCATGGGTGTAAGTTGTCCACATGCGAGAATACAGATTTTGGTACATACCCTCCATCTACCTCCCACCTCTTGTTTTGGGTAATTCAAACACGAATTTTCCATCATAGTAAGGAGGCAAACCTGTGATTTGTTTAGACCCCTTCATTTTCATTGAGTTGCAATCTCTCGTAGAACTAGAACATGATGAATCCAAGCTCCCTTCATTCCTAATTTCCTCTCATACATTACTGAGAAATTCTGGACCATAGCCATTTTGAATGAAAGAAGGTGAGAAAGAAGAAGCATCTTAAAGGAAATTTAAGGAAACACTTTAGAGGTTTACTCTCAAGCTCGACATTGTCATTTGTTGATTCCTTCACAACAAGGCAAAAGTAATTTTTTCCAACTTCCTCAAATTTTAAAACATTAGATGCGATTAGATTAAGCGAATATTAAAATAATAGACTCGTTACCAAAAGGTGCATTAAAATTTACCATTTGATATTTAAAAATAGAATGTGCTCTAGGTTATAACGTATAAGAATTATCATTGCTCTCTTGGTTACCTTAAAAGATTGGTTCGTATTATCCATAATATAGATTGATAGTATTTTTATGTTATGCCACATTGACAGCATCCATGAGGACATATGACGGACTTGAGAGAACGATGAAAAAAAAAAGAAAAATAAGGTTAGCTTTAACAAATGTTACCCAATAAGCCACAACATGCGAAGATTTGCTTTAGACTATAGGAAAAAAAAAAAAAGATAAAAAGAACAGATTTGTAAAATGCAAAATGCTTGCAAAGTGCCAAAAAAGTTGCTTTGTGGTAGAGGTCGAAGCACTGGCGACGGCTAGTCGGCGCCGACCGACGTGAAAGAAAGTTCTCGATATTTCAAATTCCTACTGCATTTCTTGGTCGGCGCCGACTGGCATAGCTTGCATGCCATTGCTCATATAGTTACTCTTGACCAGTCATTTGCAGGGTTTTTATGGATGGGTCGGCGCCGACTGGGTGTTTGCCGTTTGGCATTCTTAGACATGGCCCTCTGATCTAGTTTCTCATTTCTGCCTTCTAATAGTTTTTTATCAAGCTTCTAGCTTCTGCATTCTGATAAATTTCTAACCCAAGGTATCGAATGAGCATTCCAAAATTGCGAAAATGCTCTTTATCTGCATTTGATAATTGCTTTTTAATTTGCTAGTATGCGGTTTTGTTGCACATACATGTGATAATTCGGCTACCAGATATTTTACAGAGGAGAACACAAGGTCGAAACAGAGGAGACGACCAGTCGGCGCCGACTGGAGGTCGAGGTTTGATGCAGTTGGGTGAGTTTTTATCAATACGTTTTGACGGTGAAATCTTGCATTTGCTAGGGCGTTTCTGCCTTTTTTTAGTACTGTCAACTTTGAAGAACGGAAACAGATTAAAGTTATAAGATTAAACTTGTATATTTGAGGGTTGTCGCAGACTGATGTAGAATAAGCTCCATAGACCATTCATATATACATTCGTAGATACATTTTGGTTCTGTTCTAGACGTAGATGCTTAACCTGCGATTTTGCCCAAGCCCATGCTTTGATCCGCCCCAGAAATGCCCAAGTTTGTGCTTGCACAAACCATAGCCATAGCTCTCCACATTCAAATAAAGGCTGCCAAAGGTAGCACTTCATTGATCTCTAAAATCAGGTACATTGCTTTATGGCAGCGATCATTTTGATGACGACATGATGCAGAAACATGATGGCTTGGTCATGCACAGACAAGTGCATTTGATGAGATTATGGAGTTTCACAAGGCATGTCTTGCAATGTTTTTATTTGCAAATCGCTATGAGCGCTAACTTCTTCACGATGGTTTGCAATTTATGGGTACATTATCTAGTTCTGGCTTAAGTACTTTAGAATGATATGTTGCTAGTAATTTCTTAGAGTGGGTGTCTAAGATAAACGTGTTAGTGGGAGAAATGGCATTAAAAATATGGACAAACTATGTCTCCTACTATGCTTCTAACTCTGTCTTGTACTATGTATCAGTTCTATTGCTTTGTCTCTAGTACTATTTTGAGATCATTGAGGAGGTTAGAATACCAAGGTATGTTATTAATACATATAAGATCTATGGTTTCAAACTAAGCTATGCATGAATGCTATACTAGTGAATTTAGCATGATACTTTTCCGCAGATTGGTGGCATGGTAGAGAAAGAGTCCAGGAGGCATTCAAAAAACAATACGAATCATTCAGACACTAATGACAGTGGTGGTATGGACAATCAAAGTATCGAGAAAACCATGATAAAGAAGTTCAAGAGGCTTAGCCACATGATAAAGAAGCTCAGGAGGTTCACAAACAATCTTTTGGTTCACAAACAACCTGCTTTACTGCTGGTTACTCTATATGATCTTCAATGCCAATGAAACTATGAAGTCCTCTCATACCATGCATTTGCCTTCTTAAACTTTTTAATTTTTATGTTCGTGTTCAATTTATACGCTTGTAGTATTTTTCAAACATGTACATGGTTTTCAAATGAAGAGATCATTATCACGTAAGCATGTGTAAAAAACACCAGAAATAACTTCAACCTAGTGAATATGCAACGAAAGTACAAGACATCTCATGCATAAAGAATATACTTGAAAAAATTATCGTATATAAATTTATACTCTACATAAGAACATGTATGTATTGTATATACCATGAAAACTTGTAAGTAATACATTAGTGTCAGTGAAAGAATGAACAATTAACATTAATAATACATTAATGTTAGTGGAAAAAAAACCAAGATGCCCAAGCAAAAAGACCCTAAGAAAAAAATTTCCCCTCTCAATGCACCTATATCTTTCAAGCTCTCATATGGCTGCACGACCTTAGGTGAACCTCTCGGAATCATAGGTAAACCTTGGGCATCCTCCTTCCACATTTTGATTCCCTTGTCAGGTAGCCACTCCCTATGCCCTGGCCTCATCTTGTAGAACATTAGTGGCCATCCATCCTTCATGCAGAACTTGAAGAGTAGAGGTTCCAAATGACCACATAATCGGTCCTTCTTATCAGAGATAAAACCTTTCACGAATTCTTTCCAGTTGGGAACCTCTGACACAAGGTAGGGTGAAGGAGACTTTGAACTACACTGCCTGAAGAGTTGCATAAGCTCTGGAATAGTCAATGCATCTGATCTTCTCAATAGAGTAGAGTAGTTTCCAAAGAGGGCATCTATGTCATCGTGGTGTGTCCAACCATCATGAATCCCAAAATGCACTGATCGAAGACACCTAACCAGACCAAGTATGACAAGTAAGAGAAAAGATACCTGTTCTTGTTTTGACCTGAGCAATTGTCTAGCTGCAAGTAAAGCCTCCTAAGCAACTTCTTGGGTACCATAGGGCCCTTGATAGGAGGCATAAAATCATTTCTAGTGCCATTCACCATTTTTGTCCTAAGGGCATCCGTGTTCAAAATTGCTCCACCCCAAAGAGCTTCCGTGATGATCTCAGATTTCAAATGTCCCCAATTGTCCTCGATTGATTCTCTAGTGTTTTCAAGGTATGATTTAAAGATCCCACATGAAAATTCAATCATCGTGCCGAGGTCCAAATGAAGAAGTGGCCCAAGGCACCTACACCATGCCCGCATGAGAGCACCAAGAACACTCACCTTCAATCGCTCACCCCTCCATACGCACTTTGCTAGCTTCTCTAGACGAGGAACCATGGTCTTATTCTCGATCCATTTTATCATGTATAATGGTTAAGGCATGTTCGGAGATCGATGAGACAAAGCTCTCCATGACCAGTAGAGACTCCCCGCAGAAAGTTAGGGTCGTCATGTGAGATTTCCTTTCTACGGCAAGCTCTCTTCTTTTCTTGGATCTCTAGTCTTGGTAAGCTTCTCCTTTATCACAATACAGGTATTACACTTAGAAAATGCTATCCTTTTAGCGATTGCTACCTCCGAGTGGTTCTCCTTCCACGCTGACAAGAAGGACGACTTTGAGAAACATGTTTTCATGTCATCTCGCAATCTGTAATATCTACCTCTTGATGTATGTCCTTTTTAGTCAAGATGGAAGGTAATCTCTTCACATTTTTCTCTAGTGCCCCCACTGTAACCTTTGAGCGGTGTGGCATAGTTTCAAAGATTTTCATCTATGTACATAGATAGCACGCCAGCTCCGCCAGCAAGTATGAGATCTTGTCTTCTTGGATCCGAGTTTCCGTCCGCAATCCGCGGGTCAGCCAAAAATAACTTCCTCCATTTGTAAAATGTAGAAACGGGTATACCGTAAGCACTATGCCATGCCTTCACACAGACTTGCTTGTTGTTCAGCATTAGCTTTGTCACACTTCCATTCTCTGAACAAAGTTCTAGCATATTGTAGGCAAAAGTTGTACGTTTTGAGCTTTTCATGTTCCAGTAAAAGGTCCTCATGGAGGATACCTCCTTAACTGTGAAATTAGCAACATCTCTTCAAGCAGCACAGCGAGGACCTGAACTGCAAGATAGAGTCAGGTGTGGTTTTCCTTTCACATTTGTTTGGGATGGAGCGTGGTCTCGCCCTCCCCGCTTACCATGTGGTAATCGTTTTTTTTTTGTATTCCAGCCTCCGGGCCGATGGCATAAGCTTTTCGACCTCTGCCTCCTTCACTACCAAACTAGACTTGAAACCGAATATCGTCTACTAGAACCAATGCTATTGGCCATCTCACCAAGTCATGCACCCGTGGGTATTTCTCGCACAAGCCCGACAAATAAGATAGAAATATTTTCGCATGGGCAACAAATTCATAACAAAACCCCTATCCATTCTTCACCCAACTTCATGTCAGACATAGCATCGCTTGATCTCATGAAGACGATGACACCTGAAGCATAAGGCACGTTGCAACACTCGTGCAGTAACGCGCATGTCTTCTCCACTAGTTTATCTCTGCAAATCCCCGCATTTCAATTGGTTTACCGCTTTCACAAACCATTTTCTGATTTGCCAATTTATCCGCTTTGATCTGACCAGTGTGGTGTGCTAACATCTGTCTGTGCTTTTGATTTCATTCGTAAGGTCGCTTTTGGACCAAAAACGGCTACCGATAGCTTCCCCTAGCTTGTTCAATTCCTGCTCGAAACCAAGCGGGGCATCTGCCCATCAAAGACAACTACAACAGAAACTACTATCAAGTCGTCTGGCACAGGAACGTTGTGGTGGTTTTGGAAGTTATGCACTCTGCCTTCAGCCACTTTCTTCCCCGACAAGTAGAAAGACTGTAGAGATTCCATCCTACAGAAAAGGTCAACATTGCTCGTCAACATCGCGAAGGCGATCCTCTGGACAACATTGGCAAGAAAATAACGCAAATTTTTCAAAGGGCCCAACAGGCAAAATATTCAAGGGCCCAGCAAGTATTATTTTATGAGTTCATCTTGAAGGCACGACATAATACATCAACAAGATCGCGAAGGCGATCCTCTCGACCACATTGGTAAGAAACTAACAGGCAAAAGACACAAAGGGCCCAGCAAGTATTATTTTATTTCAGCCTGATGGCACGACATAATACGTCAACAAGATCCTTCAAATCTAATTAGAATCTTCTTCTAATCTAAAAAATCTTCCTCAGCTCTAACTATTTTCTTTCTGACCATTTAAAAAACATTTTCCTCGGGGATTTACCTCCACAAGATGGCAGTCGCGATTATTTCGATGTGAGCTCGCGTCGCGTTATACGTCCTAAGCTCAGGAGGAACGCAGTCGCGATTCTTTTAGGCAGAGATCCGAGCTGGTGCAACTGAGCAACAAATAGATATTTGAGTAACTCTCGCAAATTAAATGTTAACGTAAATACTACTTGCAACTGTTATTTCCACAACGATTCTCTGCTTTTTTGTTAATTAGAATGGAGATATGTCCTGATTTGTCAACTTGGGAGCAGGTCCATTGTTATGTTACAGTGATCTCCATTAAACTTCTTTCATTATGCCCATTATTAGGATCATCTTCTAGCCTCATTCTTACACTGAAACCGAGCTGACAAAACATTTAAGAAATAAACAATTGATTCAGGGCTTGCTTACCAGATTATACACAGCCATGAATAGCATCTACCAGAAAAGAGATGGTGCTAATACAGTAAATTGCATGGTTGTTGTGAAAACACTATTTTAACCCATACATAAAAAACAAATCAGAAATCACCTCCTGAATTCGATAATGTCTGGCTGGATATGCAGGTAAGGACTTAGGATTTTGTACCCTGGCAGCTTAAGATACTCGAGCGCCTTCAAGAAGAGACCTAACGCCTTCAAGAACAGATCGAGCGCCTTGAAGAACAGATAGGGCGCCCAGGAGAGTAGATCGAGCGCCTTCAAGAACACCTTCCTCGATTTCAAAATGGAATCCCCGCCAAGGAGAATGAGCGCGAAATTCAGTCTCAAAATTCAAACACAGATGTCTTTTTCCGTCTTTCTAAGCCTTGTACTGTTTTATTCCGCGGGGCAATTATTACGCGGGGTATTGGTACGGGGGGTGGTTATCTCTCCCTCAACGTACAGATTTTGAATCCAGAGGTCCACGTCAAAAAGTACCTCTCGTCCGGAACATGTCTCAATTATAAAATTTGTTGTGTCTCCATAATTAAGGGCGCCTGCATTAATGGTATGTAATTATTAATGCCGGCCGCAATAATGGCAGGCATTTATGGCGCGTCAGATCTCGCACGTGTGATATTAATTTAAGGCGGCCGGCAGATCACTATTTATTTTTAGAATTCGCGAATTTTTTGTACAAGGAGACGAGCGCCATCTACGATTTCCGCGCCTTCAGCTCTCCCTAGCGCCTTCGATCACAGACGTATAAAACCTGATTTCTGGTTTCTTCCAGCGCCCGCGATCCATGGCGCCCATCTCAAGAAGATCGCGGCCGCGATTTATTTCGATAATGCATGTTTAATTTTATGGTTCTTCTTTTCGTTTTGAAGTAGTCATGCAGAAGTATGGAACTCAACAGGATCGCGGCCGCGATTCTGCTGAGTGCTCAGTAGGTTCGCGGCTGCGATCCTTTTGAGTGCTTAGCAGGATCGCGGTCGCGATCTTCTTGAGAGCTCAGCATGATCGCGGTCGCGATCTTGTGGAGTGCTCGGCAGGATCGCGCCCGCGATCTCGTGGAGCACTCAACAAGATTGCGGTCGCGATCATGCTGAGCACTCAAGAAGATCGCGGCCGCGATCCTGTTGAGTTCACGGGAGAATAAGTTATGTGCGGTAGGGATTAATAATACACTTCTCTTGCTTGCAGCTCTGGATTTGTTTCGCGGTCCTGACGTTGAGCCTACGAAGATCATCACACCTTCCAATGAAAGGAAGTGGTGCATGGAAATTGCACAAGCAATTCCACAGACAAAAGGCGACCGCAGAAAAGATCTCTGCTTGTTCCTCAAGACTGGCAAAGGACATACAACAGATAGGAATTGTCATTGCTATGTGGGAAGGAACAAAAAACAATGTCCAAGACGCCATTATATGCAGCGTGGAGGATACACAAAATTTGCAGTTCCTTGAGTACGTCCTTAAATGGACAAACTATGATCCCTCACTCATGACAGCTAGCAAGTTAAACAAGCCGGCCACAGGAAAGAATGTTCCGACTAGTGCAAAAGGATACGGCTGGGAGCTGCAGTCCTATGAATCTTTGTCTTTGTCAGGAATAACTGGAAATAGGGATATATTGTCTGGTTTCTCGACATGCAGAAAAGGTTTGCAAGCAGATAAGAAACCCTCCAGCATTGCATTGAAAGCTAAACGAGATGAGAAAATGCCCTCGGTAATGGACACAAACTGGTTAAGAGCACAGGCAAAGAAAAAGAATGTAAAGCCCGTTTCTTTAGCAGAGGTCCCTACCCAGACCAGAGCCCTGTCTGTGGAGCCTGTTTCGACTGCCCATCCTTCTGCTATTATTAATCCTACTCAACCTTTGGCTATTTGTGCACCCCCTATTGTGACGAAAGATACTACAGTCCCAAATAAGATTTCGAAGTTCACGATCAACCTCCGGAAGTTGACTACTTCTGATAACGGAGAGCCTTCGTCTTCTCGCACGCCCCCTTCCGTGACAGGTATTTCATCCTCGAAGAGCTTAGCATGGCCCGTTGTTTCTGAACTCCCGACGGAGCTTAAATTCAATCCTGAGGAAGAACGCAAGTTGGCTGAACAAACTGCACAGAAGCTTGAACAATTTAAGCGGTTCTATCCGCTGGGTGTGAACTGGTTTATGAAGGTCTCTATTTTTTATTGCGAGCCAGCTCCTGCTAACCTCACGCATCGAATGCGTTCAAACGACCATGTCCAGACACTCGTGAAGAGCTTCGAGACGTATCCTACGGAGGTGCTCACACCAACAGACATTGTCCCCTTCGACCCGATTACCAGGTGATTGTTACTGTCCATCATTTTTGTTTTGTGGCTTCCTAACTTATAAGTGTACATTATTTCAGGAAAAAGATCACGTGGAACACAGAAGCTTATTTGAAGGGCAAGAAATTTTGGATAATTTCTGGTAACCATAGTATATGTGCAGCTCAATTGCTTTGCGGTGTTGTTGGAGAGCTGGAACAGCGGCTTGAGTTTGCTAAAGCCTACGCCAGGAGAAGAACCGGAGTGCTCAATGGAAATTTGACAGATAGAGAATATATTGAATTGAGCATTCAGTGCAATGAAGTCATTGCTAACACCGTATACAGAGAGCCATTGATAGAGAAGCTTCAACAGTTGCGGCATCAACATAAGGCGTATGGATGTCCTCCACAAGGTCCCATTGGTACTGCCACAACCTCAGCATGGAAGGTATTTGTCTTGTCTTAGTTCATGAACATCGCGGCCGCGATTTTGCTGACAATTTCTTCTGTAGGACTTCCATGAGATAGCTACCACAACATTGAAGGTGAAGGAGCTAAAAGACGAAAAACAATTTATTTTTATGGAGGAGCGGGTCTTCAGAAAATTAATGGAAGTGGCCAACAAATGGGTGAGCAAAAAACTCTGTGATGAACATGGAGATTTTCCTGATAAGCCCACGAAGGACTTCTTCAACAAAACCTAGTTAAGATACCTTAGAGGCATGTCCAATGCAGAGGTTTCTCAGCTTCTTGATGAGATTTTGGAAGGAAAAACATACATTAAGGTGCAAGCCGGATATCATGGCAGGTTTGATGTCAAGCAGCGCGCCATTGACATTAGAAGCTTGACCTTCATGCGCAAAGAGATTTTGTCATATGCTTCCACGTTGCTTCAGAAAGAATACACTTTCTTCGAAGAATTGCTGTCTGAGTTTCCTGCTTTCACAGAACAGCGGATTCTTGATATATCTGATTCGGATACAAAGTACGTGAAAGCCAATTACAATAAAGATCATGTCGTGGGTAATTTGCCCGTTACATTTTTAGAACCCATTAGATCGATTTTGAAACCTGAAGAGGCTATCAAAATCAAATAGAAGAATGTTGTTCATGCTGTGACAAAGGAAGGGATTCCTACGTCCACTCCAGTATCTGAGAATGCAACTTTGGTGTTCATAGACATTAGGGGATTCTCTACATTATGGACTTGCAAAAAGTACATGGAACTCTTTACAAGAATATCCAGCATGACAACTGCTAATATTTATCACCTGGTGATTCTGATGCGGTCTGTGAACTTGCCAGATTGCTTGTACAGCCAGAAGCAGATTCAAGGCGGGTCCCATATTTCTGTAGGCACATATGACGAGCAAGGATGGGTGAACAAGAAAAGGGTGAAGGAATATCAGTATTACATCACCCATATGTGCATTAACAGAAGCGACTCCAGGGTAACCTCGATATTGCCAGAGCTGGAGCTTCGTTTGACACCGGTGAGCACAGCACCAAAGAATACCCCCTTGCCACCAATGCTTGTCACTGGTAACGAAGAAACTGATGAGAAGATGAAAAAAAAATGGCAGACTTACTTCACGGGTAAACCCAGATACAAGTTTGTCGGAATGGAAGGTGATCACGTGATGAAGTGCCAGTTGAAGACATCATATGCTTACTACATTGTTGACAAGCTTGTGCCCAAGGATGGTTGTGTCCTTGATTTCTTCTCAGCAGGTACTGCTTCCCGTGTCGCCTTAATGCAGGGAAAGAAAAGTATTGCTTTCGAAAGCCAGGGTAAAGTATGCCGATTTCTGAGGGGTTTCTTGGATAAGCTTGAAAAGATGGTTTGCCAGGGCACTGGGGAGACAGTTGAAGAGAAGAAGGCAGACACTACAAATGATCCTGACAAGATCAATTTAAATATTACCCAGAATACAGATATATCTAAGATTGATGAAATCTTGGATCAAATGGATGAGAAAAGCTATGAGGAAAGGATGCAGGAAACGAAAAGACTTCTGGAGTCTACTGAGAAAGGTATTATTGCGCTAGAGCCCGTGTTTCAAAAATTGGGGGCTTTAAACAAAAAATTTGATGCCTACATGCCTTTCTTGACAGGCGGGTCGAATTTCGAATAGTAGGTATGGACGTGGACCTTGCAGATCAAGAGGGTGAGCCGAGTGGTACACAAGAGCATCAGGTTGTAGCCAAGAAAAAGAAGTTATTCCATACACCCGATATCGCTTGTGCTATGCAGAGTAGCGCATCGGTCGAAGGCTGCGCTATGGATACTGAGACGGAAGGACCGGATCCACATATCCAAGTCCTTGCACAGGCCATGTCTGTAAACGTCCCAGATGTAACAGGCTACTCGGAGATGGACACAGCAGAGGTTATAAAAAGGGGCCAGGAACATGTTGCTAGGATAGCTGCTGAGATAGGTGTTGTACCTGAGTCAGTATCAGAAACCCAGATGGAGTAATTTCTGACCCTCTGGCAAAGTAATGTACATTGCTATATTTGAGGAATATAACTTACAAGGCTTTGAAGATTTCTACATCTTTGAGTTTTCTTATTGTTTGAGTTTTGTATCTTGTCTAAACTTTCCTTGACTCGATATTTGCCAGCACTTTCTTAGAATGATTGGCTTCTACAGACTTCTTCTAAATTAAGAATTCGAATCAGATGGGTAGCTAAACAGCTCAAAATGTTCGCCGCCATGATCTTCAGTATCACTTTGTTTATCTTTCATCCATGTGTAGACCTTAACGGCCTTGTGATCTTATATCCATGGGCTAGCTAAGCAGCTTCAAATCTTCGCCGTCGCGATCCTGCTGAGTATTTTTACTCTTTCTTGTGGACTGCTCTTACTCTGAAAGGAGCTTGGGATAGCCTTATACATGTCGAGGTCGGAAACATCGCTGGTTGTGACCGAAAATCAGCGAAAAAAATGGCAACTTTTACTCTGTTGCAACCACTTACGGTGTTTTATACACAACCAAGAACCTATTTCATACTAAACGAGAATTTCGAAATTCTCTAATTAATTAATTCGTGCTTATTTGTTGATAATTTCCCTACACGTTTGCATTTTAAAGGCGTGCCAAAAACCTTTTGCATTTTGTACCATAGAAGCATATCCTGACATCTCTCTACAAAAGTAAGGACCCGAATATGGGGCAAATGCTTGTTCCAATTCAAGACGGCCTTTCAACGTGCGTAACGAACAAAGGTCTCGGCAATCATTGTTCCCCACCAGATGTTACCATGTTATGATAGCTTTAACAGCTAGAACTTCTTGAATTCCATCTCCGTGAATATTGTTTGCCTGTTTATAATTTTAGAGGCAGTCGATGCTGGGAACTGTAGAATTTATTTACTAAAATGCCCTCAGAATATAAAGTAAAGTGGCGGTAGACCAAATCCAGCAATCACCTCGTCTCATCTCAAACTTGCCATTGTTCAACACCGTTACCCTGCTCGAATCTCACCTGTAGAAGGGCGCCAATACTTGTTGAAGGCGCATATTTGCCAAGTACTTGTATGGAGTGAAAGAAGCCAAAATATCTTCTCTTTGCGCCATGCTCTAGTAGCTGCTGCCTCTGAAGCCAGCCACATAAGGAGAATTAAAAGACGAATGGAAAGCAAGAGGCCCATCAAGAAAGGAAAAGGAAAAGCTAGAGGGAAAGGAAGGATCGAAGGAGAGAGCGAAGCACAGAGGGAAGAAAGGGTAGATGACCCATCTTCGTGTATATTTCTAGGCTTTTTTCTAAATTTTATAGCCATAGATCTTACAAAATCGAGATGTAACGATGATAGCTATTGTCACATCAAATTTTGATGAGATGGAGGTGCTACGTGGATGGGTAGAATTGCAAGAAAGTCTGTAGGCTTGGTTGGGCTGGCGTGCTATTAAATTAAAGAAAAAAAAAAAAAAAAAAAAAAAAAAAAAAAAACTAGCAAGAAGCACACCAGAAGGCTTTAGCAAGATAAGACTCATTAGGTTGTTATTTAGGCTTAGTCTCATTAAATTGCAACTGTTGGCTAATCTTTTTCCTTTGTGTTAAGTTAAAGACTGTATTCTATTTAGGTACAGACAAATATAGAATATAGAAACCAAGCTAAATTTAAATTAAACTGGAGTCGTCTACTCTTAAAGTTTAAACCGAGAATGTCAATCATAAACTAGTGCCAAAGATATATGATTTTCCGTATATAGGAATGTTACTTTAGGTAACATTCCTAGCATGGAAACATGCCGACGCACGTTAGGGCGGAGGCATGTTGACATGCCAGGAATGTTACCTAAAGTAACATTCCTATAACGTGGAAGCCACTTAAGTGGCATTCAGCGAATCAGAAGCTGCCACGTGTAAACCGTATAAAAGTCATGTCTCGCCCTTTTTTCTTCTCTCTTCTTTGGCTATGGCGCTGCTGGCTATGCCGGCAGTTTCTTTGCATCGTCTACCTTCTCTCTTTTTTGGCTATGGCACAGGTTATTCTGGGCGGTTTCTTGGCCGGCCGTGGCGGCGGCCGGTTCTTAGGCTGTGTATGGGGCTGATACATTTGTCGCGGTAGCCCGGTGAGCTTATGACCCTGGCCAAGACGCTAGCTCCTCCGATGCTCTTCTTTTTTGTAGACCTTGATGCTTCTTGCGGATTTTGTCAGATCTGGAGCCTATTATCTACTTGTATTTGTGTTTTCAGGAAGATTTGCTTCTGTCATTTGTTTGTAGGTTTTGCTCCTTTGGAGCTCATGTTTTTTATTACTTTCTTTAAGGCTTTGTATTTGTCGTGTTGCTCTAATGCTCCCCCTGCTGCAGGTTACCATGTTAGCTTCTGCCTTTTCGAGAATCAACCACATTCCGTCCACATGCATGTTTTATTCTTCCCCAGTGGGACAAGACTGAAAATATATGTGCATTTTGTTGCTATCAGAGTTGAGCAGTCTGGAATAATAAATAGGTTTCGGGTTTCGGATTTCAGTTGCGGGTGTCCTCCTGAGAGCACTATGTTGGAATACCACTGTAAAAATGCTTATAAATGCCAAAGTCTGTTGATTTTCGGCCATTCTTGGTTTTGCTGAATGAAAACTGAAATGTAACATAGATATCGACCAATCGACCATTCTTTCTTGGTTTTGCAGAACTAAAACTGAAATGTAATGCAAAAACAGAATGAAATATCGGAATGTAAAGTAGATATTCAGAATGTAATGTAAGTTAACATTCCTGGAAAAGAATCTAAGACACGTGGCAAGACAGGCCAAGAGGGCTGAATGCCACTTAAGTGGCTTTTACGTATACAGGAATGTCAATTTACTTGACATTCCTGAGATGGAAACAGGCGGCCAGCGAGCCGCGGGAGCCCTGTTGACATCTCGTGAATGTCAAGTAAATTGACATTACCTATAACGTGGAAGACGATTAGATTCAATTAAAATTAAGCCAAGAATGTCGAGTAAAAAAGGCCCGAATGCCCGGTAAAAATCTGAATGTTGGGTAAACGCGTAGAACTAAATTTTATTAACATTCTTTATAAGAAAAAGCCGTGGCAAGGCGCCACCGGTGGACGCGCGAATTGAATCTAAGCGCTTTTTACGTATATAGGAATGCTTGTTTTGCCCGATTAGGGCATGTCAAATCCGCCCTCCGCCGTAGCGTCGGCATTTGACATGCCCGGAATCTGGGCAAAACAAGCATTCCTAAAAACGTGAATGCAACTTAGGTTGCATTCTCAGGGCAACAAGAAATCCGAATCGGGGTAAACGCCTTGAATCGAGGTAAAAATACCGAATGAGGGGTAGAAGGGCTGAATGTCGGGGTAAATCTTTGTAGAATGAGATGTAAATCAGCAGAATGTAATGTAAATCCGTCGCTCTGAGCCGCCGCTGCTGATCCGTCGTGTTTGCACCGTCGCTGTTGAGCGGGATAGAGATTCAGGCAGAGAAACTATGCCACGTGGCGCTGTATGAGTGGCGAATAGGGCAGAATGCAACCTAAGTTGCATTTACGTTATCTATCTTTGTTTGTCTATCAAAAGGCATTTTTCAATCCAAGCACAACTTATCCCATTGTACAGTCGAGTGTGTTTTTAAAAAAAAAACATGATAATCATTGGATTATTGGATTGGCATTTTTCCTTCAATGGCTCTTTTTGTGTGGCTGAAGATCGTCCTGTTTCTATTTTGGGACATGCAGGCTGCAAACTAGGTGCGTTTGACAGATGGGGAGCGTCGACTGTGGAAGCAAGGAGTTTTGAGGTGACCGAATCATCTGGGTTTGAATCATCTGGATTTATCATCTGGGTTCAGTTCTTGTTTTCATGATTCGCTTTGAATCATTGATTTTCACATCTGGCCAGGCTGTACAGTGCAATACTTTGCTCGGATTATGATTTGGATGATGGGTTTGGTGAGGAAGAAGGAATGACGAGATTGACAAAATTAGGCTTTGCTTGTTTTGCTTTGATCTTCCTCTTTGCTGCTTCTTTCAGATGTGCTCTTGCTTTGCAGAGATGGGCTGGGTTCTCAGTTGAGCTGCTCCCGCGGCTTAACTCCTCTCATCTCCACAGAAATCTGGAGTGCTTTTTTTTTTCTCTTGTGTTCATCCACTGTGCCGGTTTCTGTTTAAGGTATTTCTGTATAGGGGCTTGGAACAGGGCTTCAATCGGCCGACGACTCCTCACTGAGTCTTCTCTTCTGCTCGGTTTTGCTCCGCTTCTCTGCCACGTGTACGACAATAAAATTTTCTGAGGATTCAATGGTGAAATGAACGGCTATTGTACATACCTCCCTCAAATACTTTTGAAACTATTGCACGTAACCTTAGGTACTTCATTTGATTTGGCTTGGTGTATATCGTATCCAACAATTAATTCTTCAAAGTTACTTTATACAGCTCTGACCTCAGATTTCAGTCCATTGCCATGTTCAAAGTAGTGGTATGCTGCTGATACATTCTTCATGTCCTGGAGTACCACCTCTTTTTGCAGCAATTAACTTAGCCTTCCATAGATGACTTTATTGCGTGCAATGTTCTATAGAAGGAACTCTAGATGAAACAGAAAGTACACAGAAATGAAGAAATTAATCCTAAACTACGAAAGTTATTATTTTAACATCCAAAGCACCATGTGGCTCATCGCCTGTAAGGATATGAAAGAAGTAATGAAAATAATTTGAATTCTTTTGAGGCATCCCTACAGAAAAATGTAAAATGCAGTGCACCTGATAACAATCCTGCATGTGCAATGAGTAATGGTGGTTACGGGTACAACTGCAGAGAATCTTCAACCACAAGTCTTGTGTACCTGCATTTACAACAGGTGGTACAACAGTTACTGTAGTGTTTAAAATTAATCATTTAAGCATACAGGAGCAAATGAACTCAGCGGTTGGCTAGATTTCCTATGCTGTACAACTCAGCATTAACACTGTTACACGCCCACCCCATGCTAAAACACGTGATTTAAATCAGGCTTCATTTTCCTTTGATAGTGCAAAATTCCATGTGTAGCAACAAGCTTCAGCATCACACGCAGCCACGCAGCAAAAGCAAAGCCCTTTCTCTATTTGAAAAACAAAAGTGATGCCAGGGGCTTGCAGACTGTATGAACAGTCCCAAAAATAGATAAATTGACGAATAGTCCCAACTTGAAAATTAGCTGTGTAAAAAAACGTGTAAAGAATTGATCATTCTTGCAACAACCCTAGGGAGGCTATTTCAAGTGCTTTCCCTGGTACTTTAAAACATGAGAAATCTAAAGTCACAGTTTTTATGCCTTGTTGGAAAGTAAAATTCCTAGCCAAAATAACCTGTCTCCGAAGTTCGAGTCATGTGGCATATGGCTTCTTATTTTCTATAACAGCAAGACCTAATGTAGATGATATTTGGCTAAATTAGCATGAATTGAACTAAACTACTTCGTTTCACAAACGTGGCTTAAAACGTCAGTAAATCCAAGATAGCATTCATGGAATGTAAAAAAAATGAGTCATTTTTTGCATCTACCGGGTGAGAAGAATGATGCATTACATGTGCAACATACATAACCAGCAATACAATTATATTTATGGTGCGTTATGTAAACACTGAGTCCTAGCTAGTTGGATGACCAAGAAGGATATATCTAAGACCGCTGCATACTGTATGATTTGAGACCTGCAATGGAGAGATGCAGAAAGTAACACTTACCGCCAAATTATCTAAAACATTGTGGCTATAAATAGGATTGCAGATTTAAAATTATTTCTATAGGTTTCTAAACCAGCTGCAATGAATGGTGTAATATAAACTAGCGACTAAGTTAAATATCTGGAGACCAAGGCTTCAAAATTATGTGGGGAACAGCTTAGGAAATACAAAAGCTGACAGATCTTGATTTCACAGCAAATGTGGACGTTCCTGCTAAAAGGGAAAGCAACCCTTCTTATCTGAATGATAATTATTAAAGGGTCATTATTACTGATGATAGGAGAAATGAAATGGATAAGAAACTGAACATCACTTAAGTTTAATGGATATGTATGCCTCTGCATACTAATAGTGCTTAAATCAACCAGCAATAGAATTTTCTTTTACATCATGGGACATTTCACGTTTTAAACATTTTATCGGAAGTACTGATTAACTCTCTTCTATGTAACACAAAAGAACTTGTTGGACAGATTTTAGTCATGCATGATGCAAAGCTTTATTTTGTGCTGCTATAACAATACATATCTTGCAATAAACAGATAAAATGTGACAAACCTCATAAGATTACTGCGTCTTCAATAATGCAAGATGTCTTTCTGTTGACTTCGTGATCAATGTACCTACATCCAAAAACATGAAAGAAAAGCAAGAAAAAGCATCCTCCATATAGACAGGTAGAGCTCTTGAGATTAGCTAATCATTAGGAATCTCTAGACATGCATTCCTGCACCATTTGTTGAGCAAGATATTGACATATAGACTCTATGAATTCTACCATGTTTCCAGAACATAGTTAAAGAGAGAATGTGTCTACTGCTATAACCAAATTAAGAAGACGCGTTCAAGATGTCAAAAAGACATGTCAAAAAACCACAAGTTGTCTTCCGTGCATATTACATTTGAGTATATTAGTTGGCCAATATCATGCCCGCTACAAGAACATGATCCTTTTGGCTTGCAACAAATGGTCCAAAGCAATGACCAAAAACAACAAATCTTGCCAAAATTTTGAACCATTAATAAACCAGCATATAGTATGCTCAAAATCTCATGCCTTAAGAGCATATTTTCTCATGGGGAAGTACGCTTCCTTTTTTTTCTGCTTTTCAGTCTTCATAGATGCCTGTGAACGGACCATACATTAAGATAAAATATATCAAAGATCTAGAAGGAGAAAACATTAACATGCCTGATGTTTGGTAAGTCTACGCCTGATAGCTCGAGTCTTTTTTGGGCGGAGATCAAGAGGCAAATATTTCTTCTGCTTAAAGGCTTCTCTCAGTTTTGCCTTTTGGGTCTGTGAAATGACGGTCATTACTCGGGCTATGGAGAGCCTCACCACTTTACTGAAATGTACAAAGAAGAAAACAAACATGAAAAACCCTGCTCTGCTACATTAAACATGTAAAATTTGATAAAAGGCTTACATCTTGGATAGCTTGTTTGGAGCACCACCGGTTACCTTAGCAACTCGCAAAAGCTGCAATTCCGACTTGAGCTCCTTCAGCTGATTTAGAAGCTCCGCCTTGCTCTTGGTACGCAGTTCATGCACCTTGATAGCTGCAGAAAAGACATGGTTTATCAAATTCGGCAATAGACGAAAGACCTCACGACCACTTACCCATGGTGAAAACGCCTTCTGCGCAAAACCAGTCTCCAAGCCCTAAGGGCGAGATTCCACTATCGGCAATGGAAGTTTCCTACGTGGCAAAAAATTCCAGTCGGATAAAACATAACTTCCATTGCCTGATTCCATTACGTGGTATTTAGGTATTTCGGTGTGAATTCGAATTCAAATAAGGGCGAGATTCCACGAGTTTTGACGAACTGCCTTCAATTGAACGGAACAAAGCCTCCGCCAAGGTATTCCACTACGGTGGAGGCAATTAAACCACAAAAGAATCTGAAGCATTGATCCGATGCGTGGCAGCATCTTAGAGCTTGGCAGTTCCTTCCGCTGTAAAAGACGGAGGGCATCCCCTGTCAGTTAGCGCAACAATTGTTGCTTCCACGTCTGCTTCCAAACCTCTCCCGAAGCAAAATCCTGGGCTTAACTTCCACCGCTAGTGGAATCGCAGAAACTGAAGTAATTTCTAAATCCTGCCTCTTGATTGGTTGTCCGTAACTTTCAGGAAACAAAATGACGATAGTGGAATCTGGTCCTAAGAAACGAATCGGTAAACTTCGACAGCAAACTTGCCATTGAAACGGCTGTATTTCCATAGGAGGAAAACGTTAGAAATCGTTTATGGGAATTGTACACTATATAGTGAGTCTGTCAGAACAGGATCAACACACATTGTATGCCACAGCAATAAAGTTAACCACATTTTGAATTGGGTTAACCACATTTTGAATAAAGTTAACCACATTTTAGAAAAAACTTTCACAAGATCCAGAACCAAAACTTCTGAACAGTTTCATGACAATAGATAAGAATGCCTATAGCTAATAAAATAGCAGGCTTTGTTAATTGGAACAAAAAAAGAATAGCAAATAAAATAGCAGGCTTCGTTATCTGGAACAACAAATTTTACATTATTTTCAGAGTACTTAAATTCAAACTTCATTCACTTTCAGCTTGATCTTCATCCAGTTCTTTCTGACCAAATTGTTCTCGTATCAATTCCATCGTCCTCTTCTTATATAATGCCTTGGCTAAAGCATTCCTTCGAGCAGAATTTGAAACTGATATGGCTGCCTGAGTTCTTGGAGCTGATGCCCTCAAACAGTCTATTGCATCAGGGTCATCTTCAAGTGCCCTTGCCAAGGCTTGCATTGGATTTAGATGAACACCATCAACTCGATGAATGCAATATGAAGCTGCCTTTGCAATTTCAGTTTCTGGAATGTTCATACGTTTCACATGTGTCTCATATACTTTTGTCTGTCTTTCTGATTCAATGGCTCTCTCAAGCTCTACCTTTGCTTCATCTGGCCACGAATTATCAAATTCATCTCCATGTCTAATGCATAGGTTATGTAGGACAAGACATGTGGAGACAACCTCTCTAATTTCATGTCATTGCGTTTCAGCAAAATCCTAAATCTGGATTTCAACATTCCAAATACACACTCAACTGGCATCCTAGTACTTGACTGGATGAAGTTCCAATGGTATTCTTGCCTGCTCAGACCATCCTTATGCCCCTTAAATGGAGGAAGAATCCACGGTCTTGGCGGATATGCAGCATCCCCAACCAAAGGTTGATTGGCCTCCAAGGTTGCAGAAGTCTTGTCATTTGCTAAGCAATAACATTCCTCATGTCCTCCTCCAGCTTTACACAGAACTAACAAACCTCTTGAGCTGCTATACTTAGACCGTAGTGGATCACAATGTTCTATGGCAATCTATGTTAGTAGTTGGACTATCCTTCACATAGTGAAACAAGGTCTCAGCCTTCCATAACTATCCTAAAGATAACTATCCTTCCATAACAAGATTCTAATCCTCAAGATCAAAAGGGCCACAAGACCCATATATAAATTACAATCGCTTACAAGAGGGCATAACCTATGACTCACAAGTCTGCTGTCACTGCAGCATTGACAGAAGAATTCACTGATTGTTGTAACTCGGCCAGAAGTTTTGCACTGAAAAACTGAGAAGAATCCATGCTGCAGATGTGACAGATCCTATGTTTTGTTCTCAAGGAACAAAAGGGCATATTTTTTTCGTCCAAGGGTTCCTTTCACAGCCTGTTTGCAGAGGTGTATGCATCATCCAATGAACTAGCATGAAATAGAGAGGTTCTATTGAATTTTACCATTCTTGCATTGCAGTCCTATGGGATATATACAAAAACAGAAAGCACATGAATGAAACTGACCTCACAGCTTAAACGTTAAAGTAATAAGCATAACATTTTTGGACTGTTACAATCAGAATAATAAATGAATTGCATCAATTTAACAAATACAATAATAGTTCTAAAACTTCTTCACTAGTTCAGCGAAGGATGTACGCAGATCTGACAATATCTCCAAACGGCGCTCTTCCCACTGTGACATCTTCTCCAGAAGTTTTTCACGGCCTTCTTTCATTTCCTCCAGCAAGGGAGACTTCTTGTCTCTTGCATTCTTCTTGGAGACAGATGGCTTTTCCTCCTTCACATCTTCATCGCAAGAGATCGCTCCCCCATGAACAGCCTTTGTTACATTGGCACAATGACCCATGTAATCATCAATCAATGAATACCATTGGCTCTCCTCTGCTCGCTCATTTCCAGAAATGTTATTATGGGCCTTGATAGCCATGTATTCCTTGTGTAAGGCATTCCACTTCTTCCTACATGATTCTGCATCCTTGTCAAAGTCTGGACACAATCCCACTAATTTTGTCAAGACTGTATTCCATAAATTGATGCCTTGTTTTGGTGGCTTTGAGAATTCATCCTGCATTTCGCCACGAACATGAATCAAAGAAACACACCACTTATCTTCCCTTTTGTGCGTATTTGACACTTCAATCTTCCTTTTCTCCCTTGCATTTCTTCAAGGTATTCCTGTTGTTCTTCGCTTCACTCCGTTGCCTCTTTACGGACTTCACTTTCACTTTGGAGTCAAGGACATTATTGCTTTGGTTCATGACAATAGGTGGATGGGCATTTTGGCTTAAATTCAGCTGAGGATCTTGGCTGTAGTGCATAGCATTGGGCTGATACGTTGACATTTGATTTTGGTCCATGGAATTTGGTTGAAATGTGTTATGGCCATGGACAAGAGGAACAAACATTGGGCCATGAGACGAAAGATATGGAAGGAAAGGAGGGTTTTGAGGCATATGAATGCCTTGTGAAGGTTTAGGTAGCTGAGTTCTCCTGCAACTAAGCTTTTGTGGATGGGTATGAGCAGTTCCATTTGGAATTGCAGGTGGAAAAGAAGACTGTGAACAATCTTGTGTGGCATACACAATGTCGACCTCATTATCCATCTGGAAAGAAAAAATTGAATAAAGAAGTGTTCATGCAAAGGCAATGTGGAAATCAAAGTTAATTATAACTAAAGTTTGTTAAAGCTAAAGGAGTATGCCAAGTACAACAGATATAGCAGCAAAAATCTTTGAAACAAGACTGCTAGAAGATGAAATTTGATGAAATCTTTATAAATAAAGGAACAACAGTTTAAACTTGCACCTTCAAATAAGAAATGTCCACAAGGTACGGTTTTTTAGTTCAATCTTGGATCTCTGCAGTCAGCCATTTATTTATTAAAAGAAAAGGTACATGATCTAGGAATTTATTACAATAATAGGAACAGGAACAGAAGATTTACCTGCAGATGCAGATTGCAGCTATGCAGTGTTGGTCCCTACTTTCTGTCCGATTCTATGATGGCAGGTTCTGCAATGAAAAATAGAATAGCGCGAAATTCTTTTGGCGAAATTCGTTTGGCGCCAAGGTTGAAGGTGGGACGCGTGGCATGCTAAGGAGAATCGGCAATTGATTTCCCAGCACCGATCCCCTGCCAGTTAACCGAATCCATTTCGTGGCCATGTCAGCACAACGACATTAGAAACTTCCGTCCTGTGGAATCTTGTTAGCCATGGAAGTTTTGACGTGTTAAAACGTCATTTGCTAAATCTTAAATGGCAAAGGAAACTTCCACATAGTGGAATCTCGCCCTAAGCTGGAAAGTAGAGTTTGATATTTGGCAAAAATTGTATTTGCAATAAAGTTTGCACAATCACCTTTGTATTGTGGGAGGGTATTCACGCCAAAGTTGGGACTAAGATTTTGGAAGGGGAAACTTTCACGAGGGCGGCGCTGCCAAGAGCAGCATCCGTGGCGCCACCTGGGGTTTTTTCCAGGAAACCTCCTGCGAGCGGAGTTTCCCGTCGTAACCTACAATACCCTCAAATTTCCTCAATGCACCTGTGGAGTTCTATAACTATGCAAAAATTCCTTCTCATGCTGCTTTGCCGGAATAAAGAGGATGCAATGCTTTAAAGCCTTAGATATTTGAGCTACGGCCATGTTTTCATTCCGGCAGATTTCTTCTGGGAACCCTCTTCTTTGGCAGCTTCTCTCTATTTTCTCATTCCAAAAATGCTCAACTCAAGGACGGATTTACAAGATATCAAGGACAGATAAGAAAGGAGATACGAAAACGGAACAGAGATGGAAGGATACAATGCCCTTGTGTCTTGCCGACTGCTTTTTGCAGTAGAAGTCTCATGAGTTTCTTCAGCTATTGCTCCAAAAGCAAGAAAAAATCGATTGAAGCTTAGGTAAGAGCATATCCTACGGCAACAGATCATGTGGCCAGCCATCTTCATCGCCATAGGATCCTCAGAGTAGCCAAGTCGCCGGAATGAGACGCCGGAGGGACCCAAAAATTGTGCCTTAAGGAACACCCTGGCGGCGCCACCAGATTGCCACCAAAAACCTAGACCCTAAAGTTACCTGAAAAACACAGAGCTTGAAATCGTCGGTAATGTTAGTTTTATAAAAACATGAATAAGTTCTTGTGAGTCCTTGCCTGATGAAAATCTGGAGTTAGGTGACAAAAGGTTTAATGAAAGCCTAACAAAAACTTTCTTTGAGATTCAGCTACCACCTAGTGGTAGGTCTGACGACGAGGTTGTTTTTACAGAGCTTGATCCTGCTACTATAATTCTTGAAGAGACTCCTAAGGTTTCATCAACAATTCCTTTGGTAAACATTGGCCTTAAAAAGGAGAAAGAGAAGAATGGAACTGATGAAGAAGAACCCATTGATTACTGAACTAGTTTAACATTTGCTTGAGACACGAAGTTTACGAACTCCTTCTTGTGAATTAAATTGCCATTTCTTTGGTAGTCGTTTTACTATTTTATCATTTGCTTGAGATATGAAGTTTAAGAACTATTTGTTGTGAATTAATTTGTCATTTCTTTAGTGCTTGTTTTTTTTCCTTTAGTAACATGCTTGTGATTTTTTTTGTGAATTAATTTGTCATTTCTTTGGTGCTTGTTTTTTTTCCTTTAGTAACATGCTTTTGATCTTTTTGTTTTAATTGTGCTTTTAATTGAATAATTCTTAAACCTTATTTTATTTTGATCGATCAGTCATCTTTCAACTAGTAGAAGCTTGAAATTGATAATATTTATTCGTTATTATTTGATTCCTACTCTTACTACAAGAGAATAAGCAATCTAAGTCACTAGTTTCATCACTTATTTGCTTAAAATTGCACTTTCAAATTTTTTAGATTTTGATACAATAAGTGACGGTAGCTGTTGATGAAATCGCATCATTTATATCGTCATTTGTAGCATCGCAATGTGGTGGCATAATAGTATCATTTGTAGCATCATCTATAGCTGCAGTTGTAATATCATTCATTCGTCCTTGTGGTGCTATAATAGTGTCAGCTACAATTAAATGATTAATAATATCAACACGAACATCATCCTTTGTATCACCCTTTCTAACATGATTAGTATCAGATGTAGCATCATTGACAATGCCACATATAATATCTTTTTTTTTCTTTTCTTTTTTAATGTAAGATAACAAGGTGTTGCGCACGAGGGGTTGCCCTTCGATGGGCCAGAGTGTAAGTCGTATTTAATTAAAGTGGGACTCATTCCATTCCCATTTTTTTTTGGAACCCTGTTAATTTACATGAAAAAGAGCACCCCGACCCGAAAACTATCCTTAATTCGATTTTTTGTCTAGAACTCTGCATCGAAGCTTTCCTCCAGTTTTCCCTGATTAGCGAGTCGAGAACAAGAACAATGCAACTGAAACAAAGGAAATTCATTAAAGATTGAAATCAAAGTTCTAGATTGAAACCAAAGTTTACAATGGTTGAAGATACTATGATGGTCGGGCTGACACAAATATTACATCATCTTCGCACACAAACCACCTACTGGGAACAACATGCAGAGCAAGGTCTGAGGCGTTCCAAGCCACAAGAGCAACTTGAAGAGAATAGAAATCTGAACACGCTAGCCTGACATGGCTCCCGATCATGTCCTTTCTGTTCGCGATTTGTACTGGGAAAGGCAAAATCAAGTTAGTGCAAGTGATGCTACAGACAATACAAATAAGAAAACAACCAGTTCTAAGGGCCATTTCTGAAGAATGTAGGTATGAGGCCTTTCTCGACTTCATGAGTCGAGAAAGGCCCCTCTGATGTAGCTTAGAGCCCAAAAAAAAAAAAAAAAAAAAAAATCCTTCTTTTTCTAAGTAGGCAAAAAAAATTTTTTTGAGGGGCCTTTCTCGACTTCATGAAGTCGAGAAAGACCCTCAAGGCCCCTCTAATGGCCTTTCTCGACTCGCGAGTCGAGAAACGTAGCTCATAGTAAAAAAATTTTTTTTTTTCCTTTTTTTTTAACTAGGAAAAAAAAATTTTTTTTTTCAAGAAAATTTTTTTTAAGGGCCTTTCTCGACTCGTGGGTCGAGAAAAGCATCTGAGAGTAAAAAAACGCAGTTTTGGGGGGTTGAGAAAGGAAGCTCAAAGTGAAAAACAGAGTTCTGAGGTCGAGAAACGCAGTCCTGAGGACCTTTCTCGACTCGCGAGTCGAGAAAGGCAGCTCAGGGTGGAAAACACAGTTCTGAGGTTCAAGAAATGCAGTTGCCTACAAATATAATTTCTAGCTCCAATCTCATAGAGCACCAATCATGACTAACTGGACCAGCAATGGTATTTTCTATGTATTTTCTAATGCACACCATATCATGCATTTATTATGTATACATATACGAAAAAATAGACCCTGCCCCTTTTATAATATATCAATGTTTACCCATAGCACGGTCCATACAAAGCACACATTAGTATTAGCACACATTAGCATTTTTATACTAGCACACCTTAATTAGCACACATTAGTACTTTATACTACCACAATTTCATAATACACGCATTAGCATACTAGCACACGGTCCACTTTTTATCTTAGATATAAGAATAATATGCCTAGCAACTCTAAGGTCAACATAAGGGGTAAAATATGATTATACAAGCATACATATATAAACACACAACCATGCTATCAATTTGCGACAAAAATTCAAATATTTATATGGGTGACACTAATAAAATGATAGTCCACGCTATAAGGATTTTAATCATAAGGATTTTAATAATTGGCCACGCTATACCCCGCCTTTCTTTCTTACGTACAATTTATATCCCGCTTTTTTCTCCCACCCATGCTTAAATTCGAAATTTGAAATTTAAAAAAGGGGGGGAGGGGATTTGGTACATACCTTTGAAAACAAGAGAGATTTAGGACATGTGCTGAAATTTGGTACACTTACGCCGTGGCTATGGAGAACGCCCAAAATCTTGGCTACAGCATTGAAGCTCCTGGCTATGGCTGGTAAGATGTAGTTCTTACCCAGCGGAAAGTACCATGGAAAGATGCGAAAAATTCTTCGGTTGAGTTGGGAGCAAGGATCGGGCATACATGAAAAAAAGAATCAATCGGAAAGAGTCGTGAGCAAGAAGGCTATGGCAAATCGGAAAGAGTCGTGAGCAAGAAGGCTATGGCAGAGCTTTTTAGAAGGTATGACTCTTATTTCTTTTGCTAATCGTCATGCTTTATCTTCTGCTGCCAAGAGCCGGAATTAAAAACAGAGTATGCAGTGCTGCCGTTTCGGAGCTGTAGATCCCTCAGACTCGGCTTTCCTGCTGCTCCATGGCCATGCAAGGAACTGCTGAAGAAGGATCCAGGGTCTTCATTCTACAAAAACCGGGCCTATATTGCGCCGATTAAAAGATTCGGCAGGGAGCCAGGGACTGAAAGATTCGGCTGGAAACAAGACGCTCTTCTGTTTTCAATATAGACGGTTCTGAAGGATTCTGCAAACAAGACGCTCTATATTCGGCTGCAAACAGAAGGTTCAGGCTTAAAGACGCTCTATATTCTGTCTTTTCTTCATTCCTAATCCGTCTTTTCCTCATTCCTAAGCCGTCCTCTCCTCGATGTCTGCTCTCAGCTCCGGATTTCTAACCAGTTGCACACCTTTGCCATTTTGGACATGGCGTCTTCCCATCATGGTCATCTCCAAAGCTCTAGCTATGGCATCGCCTTCATCTTGATATCGAATGGGTCAGCCTTCATCTGAGCTGATCGACCGTTCCTCCTCCGGCCCGGTCCGAAAGGGATAATCTCTACCTCGCATCTTCCCCGGATTTTCTTGTAACTTCTCTCGATCATCTACATGGCTTATAGATCATCCCGCCATAATCAATCCGTGCAAATCAGTATTCTCGATGCCTGGGAGTTAGGCCACAAATCCTATTCAATGTTCAATGATCACTATTCCACGGCCCAAGGGTGACTATTCACGGTCCCACAATTACTGTTTCATGTCGCTCTCGGAGCTTTTGTAACGGGTTGATCCTCTTTATATATTTTCCATGTCTCCTACTTTATAAATATCTGCAGATCTCCTATCCCTCCCTTCTCGACTCGGCAGTCGGGAAGGATTTCTTTTAGTTTTATTTTTAGTCCTCCCTCCCTATCCACGCCATAGATCCCTCCCTATCCACGCCATAGATGGTCGCATGAAAGAAGGAGCTCATATGTCTTGTGAGGCTAAGGCAAAGCCGAAGGCGAGGCGATGGCCTCCTCGCCCTCATTTTGGACTGCGGCAGCACCTAGTAGGGTCGAATTCGGCTCATCCAAATTTTGTCCATCATTCCCAGGTTGCTCTGTGATTCAGCTACTCGAAACGGAGTTCCCAGGTTGTCTGATGCAATCTTCTTAGTGAATCCGGGGAGCTTTGATTTGATTTTTCGTTAAGCCAGAACAACAGAACAAGCAATCCTCCCTTGGCAGCTTTTTTGGAGTCTGATTTTGTGGGCATCTTCTCGCCCCACTAGTCGAGAAATCACCTTGGCTATTATTTCCTGATTCATTATATACTAGTTATGGTGCCCGGCGTTGCCGGGCTTTAGCAAATGTGGATAGTAGAAGGAAGCATGCAATTTTGCATTCGTAGGCCTCAAGATATTGTCGTCAAGATGTTTTAGTGAATTGGTCCTTGTAGACATTAGAATAGTTGGTCCTAGAGGGTGTCTGTAATTTGAAGAGGTTGTCTTCATGGAGTTTTAATGTTTGGATAAATATATGATGAGGATTTATGTATAATAAAGGATGCACAACATTGTAATGACAATGAAGTTGTTAGTCCTTTGGTAGTAATTTATGTGGGTTGAACTTGCAACAGGTTATGTACCGGGCACCTCTCGAATAGAAAGCATATATCTATAAGAAAGTGGTGGCTCTAGCAAAAAGCACCGAATTCGCCATTAAAGTTTCTTGAATAGATAGATGAAAGTTTCTTGAATAGATAAGGTGTTGGGGCCACCTTAGATGTAATGACTATGGCTAGGAACATACATTCATCAACCTTTCTGGCATCATGTTCAAGATTGCAAGACAGGTAGGGGCAGAAGGAGCAAGAGAGGGGTCAGTAATTTCAGTAGAGAGGGATTTTGTTGAAGGGAGCTAGCAGACCCTAGAATAATGGTCCTTCTTTGAACCAGCCCTCATTCCATGTGTATCCTCATTCCATGTGTATCGCTTGCCTACAACTTTAATTCATTGGGTCCTCAGATGCATGAAATCAATGTCTAAGAGAGCAAATATGAATTTGTAAGAGAGTTAATATGAAATTGGTCTTAATTCTAAGAGACTGGAAGAACATGCTATTTACATTTAAATTTAGCCATCCTCACCTGCAAGTAAGAATGTAGCAGCCATGAATATAAAAACCACAGACTTGTCTCTATGAGAAATTCTTTCGAAGCAAGCTAGAGTGCAATCATGCCATCTAGTCTCAAAATCATCCCATTAGTTCTTACTAATCATATTCCAGCTCATGAGCAAAGAAGTATTGAACTTATGGGTAAAGGACTATTGAACAGCAAGTATCTAAGTATCTTTTGCAACTGAGAGAAGATATGTTAGTTTGGAATAAATTCATCGGCAAAATTTAGCACAACATTATCACTGCAATCATCATTAACAGGGATTGCTACTCCAAGGACCAATTTGTTACATTTTCCTAAGAAATTCTAAAAGAGCAGTATACCAAAGGAGCATAAACTTGGAGGATATTTCCAGTATATAGCTTGTCGTTGAAAAGCACAGAAACTTGCCATACCAAAAAAGGTAACTACAAAGTTATGTTTATACACATATGGGTCTTCCTCATCCTGTCAATGTATCTGCATACAGAGAAATCTATTCACCATCAGTTGTAAATGAAAGGCAATATAGATTCAAACCCTAACTGGATGAAAATGTGCTGCAATACACAAAGATGCCAGTAGATTGCATAACAAATTCGAAATAGAGCAGGCATACATATAGAGATTGTCAGTGCCTCCAAGACACCTCATTGCAATAAAGCCATTGCTTCTATACATCCAATCACAATTCCCCAAAATGCCACCTCACCACTAATAATAGCGCATACAATTGCGTAGAAGCCTCCATAACAATGCAGAGAGGGAGCTATGATGCCTTAGCCATGTTGATTTCCTTTCTACAACCACCATCTATATCGCTTGGATCCATGATTTGTAATTGCTAACCTAGGAAGGCATTACAACTCTAGTTTATTGGGTCTTCACATGCATGAAATCAATCTCTAAGAGAGCCAATATGAAATTGGTCTTAATTCTAACAGACTTGAAGAACATGCCATTTACATTTGAATTTAGTCATCCTTACCGCAAGTAAAAAAATGTAGCAGCCATGAATATAAAACCACAGAGTTGTCTCTATGAGAAATTCTTTTGAAGCAAGTTAAGAGTGCAATCATGCCATCTGGTCTCAAAATCATGACATTAGACGTTTTAACTAATCATATTCCAGCTCATGAGCAAAGCAGAATTATATGGTCGTATCAAAGTCGAAACACGTAAATATCACGTTAGTAACATGGATTTTGCAATGGCAACGATGATTTTATGGGTAGAGAATGATCTTATCCATTTACCCGAGGAAGTATCCTTTGCAAGTGAGAGAAGATAAGTCGGTTTAGAATAAATCCATCGACAAAATTTAGCACATTATTACCGCAATCATCATTAACAAATGAGTGCTACTCCAAAGACTAATGTGCTACATTTTCCTAAGAAGTTCTAAAAGAGCAAAGATATCAAAGGAGCATAAACTTGGGAGGATATTTCTATGAAAAGCACGTAAACTTGCCACAGCAAAAAGGGTAACTACAAAGTTATATGTTTATACACATATGGGTCTTCTTCATACAGAGAAATCTATTCACCGTTAGTTGCAAATGACAGGCAACATAGATTCAAATCCTAACTGGATGAAAATGTGCCGCAATACACAGAGATGCCAGTACATTGCATAACAAATTCAAAATAGACCGAGCATGGCTACGTTGGATATGGGCTCGATATTCTTGCTAGTTCTTTGGAGGCTTCAACATGCCGACATACAAAAGGGTATCGGCGCCTCGAATAGATCTTGCAAGGTCTAATTTTTCTAAGCTTAGGAATGATCACATTATCCTCATAGTGTAAGTGAGAAATGCTGCAATGAAATGGCATATCTGAGAACTAAAGCTTTAATGTAGATTTCAAGAAATGAAATTTCTTCCAAAATCCTGGCATCTATTTTCAGCGAAGTGCAAGTCCCGGTATCTACAAACATAAAAAGGAAAACATATGAGAGACAAGAGTCTACATTGCATGAGCAAACAATTGCATGCATGCATCCTCCCCTTTTAGTCACATCCATAATAATGGCTTCCAGATATTCTAGATATTGTTGATATGGCCAAGGGCTAATTAAATGTGTCCTAAGCCCAGCCCTAAACGTCATGTGGATTAGCCTCGCCCCTTTGGGCACATGGAAAATGCATGATTCATCGGGTAGATTTCAAGTATAATTCAAACCGCCTTCATATACTCATGCACAAAGTACATTTGATGTGAACGACATACCAAAATCATTGCGTGGATGGGCGACATAATTTTTATGAGATAATTGAAACCCATGTAGCATCCGCATGACACGTAAATCAGAAATAATTTAATATTCAATCTAGAATGATTCGTTGAGCTCATTTACTTTTTAACGTTATGAAGGGCACATCACCCTATCTCACTTTGGATTGACCATTATAAGTAAATAAGAAATCCAAGTGTAATAGCGGCACATAAATTTAATGGCTTTACCTTTTACTCGCATCCCCGCCTAACCTTTCAGAGTAGCGGTTGTAGCAATCCTTGCCTAACCGAGCTCCAATTTTGGTGGACGTTTCTCTCCGTGCTTGTTCCACACTATGTTGAAGCTCCAAGAAAAGATTCTTGCATTGCTTTAGGCCCTACGAGAAACCTGCGGGGAGAATAAATTGTTGTAATCCAAACAAACACATCATGGATTTCAAAATCGCTGGTCTCACCTAAACCGGGTTCATAGCCGGTCAAGAATCAGCTAGAAGAAGCAATAGGCGGTGCAACCGAATTGCACACGTAAGAACCAAGCATCGTGATACAAAGCTTTCCGCGTCTCTGCTTGGAGATGTCCCAAGAACTCACTACAAGGTCAAGAGCACAACAGACACCGGGATCTTGCAAATCACGGTTGCATAGTCTCCATTCTCGCAGGTAATTTGAAGAGATGGCTCCTCCACGAAAAAGAAGTGAACCGCCAAATATAAAAATATGGGATGTATCTCAATATGGGATGCGTTTTAAATTCAAGATCATATTCGGATAATTGCACTGTTGGAAACCCAGTAAATACTGCTGACACCGCTCCACGATCGTGACCAGCCCACCAAATAATAAGCCTCGCATATGGCTAGAAAATATTTTCAGATCACCTCATTATAAAACACACATTCTAAGAACATTACCTCTACGATCCACCCGATTCCATACCGCTAATGGAGCTAAGATCTTGATAAGAAAAAAAAAAAGTGCGTCTCGGACTAATGGCTGATCCGCCATCTCCATCACAAGAACTTCATCTCTTCAAAGAATATCTCACAAAGAAAGAAGAGCTCACTCCCCCTGCTTGGGTTTGGCCACGCCTGAAGCATCCCATGTCCGGTTCGATCTTACATAAGTCCCGGGCGATCTACCGCCTCCGATCCACGATACAGATGTTCCGGCTCAAGAGATGATCTGCGGGGGCCAATATAGCACTTGCGGTTATATGATAATGGCGCCGTTTGATGTTTGGAGATGTGGGCACTTTGAAATCTTTGTACAAATCTTCTGAAGGATCCCAAAGCAAAGGAACCGATAATAGCTTTATAAAGCATCATGGCCTAAAGCTTCTAAGCTCAAGCAAAGGCATGCAAGCTCGAATAGAAATGCTTTGCCCGCGTGAAAATCTTTTTCAAAGCTCGGATGGGGCTGAAGAAACCAGATCGCGGGCATACGATGCGTAATTGGAAGGGGCATGCAGAATGGAAGGGGCGAAATCGAAAAGGGGCTTAAATTGAAACTCTAAAAAAATTTCGATTTTTGGCAAATCGGAATTATTTTCCCTACCGCTAAAACCCCGGAAATCTTAGGAAATCAAATTAAAAAAAAATCTAAAAAGTTTTGGGGCCTAAAAACCAAATTTAAACAATAGATATTGTTTTTTTTAATTAATTATAATAATGTTAATTATATTTGTTAATTATATTTATTATAATTATATTGATTATAATTACTACATCTTTGCCCCTTTTGCCCTTTCTCTCCCATTTGCCCATTTGCCCATCATCCCTCCCCCAGCTTGCCCCCATCCTCCTTCCCTTCTCCAAATCCTCCTCCCCTCTCCAGCTTGCCTCTTTCCCATCCCCCTCCCCCCCCTCCCAATTGCCTCTTGCCCGGCCCTCCTCCCCCTCTCTGTTGCCTCTTGCCCCTCTTCTCACCCCCCTTTCCGAACTTCCTCCCTCCCCCCCCTTCTAACTTAACCCCTTCCTTACTTCTCTCAACTTCTCCCCTTTCCCTTCCCCTCCCCCTGATCTAACAACGATTCAATGAAAAAAAATTTGTCCCATTTTCAGTCCGAGTCCCAAAATTCGAGATTTGTCCCACTTTAATTAAATACGACTTGTGTGTTTTCACAGTTTTTGTAGAAAATGGGTTTGTTTAGATTTGATCAATACTCGGGTTGCTTGTTCTATATTATCAACTCATATGTAATTGTGTTTCAAATTTTTCTTTTTTCTTTTTTTTTTATTTTCTTGGTTCTCTGCCGCAATCTAAATGCAGCGGAGTGTGCCATGTGTAGCTGTCCCAGCATCATCAATCATCAAGGGAAGTTCGAGGTCTGGAGCTAGAGAGATTGCACCGCCATTGCCGGATTTGGGAAGCGACCCTAACTGCTGCACCCAAAGGCTCTGTCACAATTTTTCCCTAAGATTCATTTTCGGCTTTTTTCAAGATTCACGATTTTTTCCCTAAGATTCGAATCATTGCTTCAAGTTTTTCTGTGGGGTCTGGTTCTAGGGTGTAGAGTTGTCAGCAGTGAAGCAGATCGAACATGTAGAAACCCGTTTTCTAAGTTCCCACTGGTTTGAATCGGAGTAAAATCCGAATGTTGGGGCACTTTTGGAATTGCTGTAACCGGATTGCCAAGGCCAGAATATGTTGCGGATGTTTTGAAGAGCATGGGATATCACAAGTTCGCCTTTATGATATAAACTCAGTCGTTTTAACTGCCTTTGCAAGATCAGGGATTAGTTGGAGTGCCTAACAACGCAAGCTGAAGTGATCAGATTTCTGTCAAATACGAATATCAGAGGCATAATAGTGGGCAAAGAAGTCCTCACAGATTATCTCTATGTTGCCACAGTTTTAGTATCGCTTTGTTGTCAGCTTGAGTCACATGGTTGATTTTTGGCCTTTTGCAGCAGGAATCTGGTTACGTCCTTTGCAGTAGAGCTGGTTAAGAATAGCTCATTTCAACAAATTTTTCTGATTTATCTCCTAATCGTCCCGTTTCTGGTTAAATTCCTCCTGTTTACCTTCTTGCCTGTTTTTTGTTGTGGCGTTTGTCTTCAAGGTTTGTTGATGGATCTTTCACAAAACAGTCTTCAAGCACATGTTTAACTCCATACTTATCTACGGCTGTAACAAGATTTCTCCTGTAAAATTCCTTTTCCGGCTCTGCTATCTGGTTTGAAGTCTTGGACCATGTTCTTCCTCGACAAATGGGTTGTTCCTCAATTTGTATGAGGGAATTTGCTTCAGCTTTGTGTTTTGTATTCACAGAAAGGAACGGAGAAGCAATATTTGATATTTTTGCCATAAGTAAGATTTTTGTGCAGACCAGTTCCGTGCTCCTTGCGCAGACAAGTTCCATGTTGTTTTGGAGCAGAGCACTTTTTGGTATCTGATCATGTTGGGCAGAGCACATTCCAGGGCCTAGTTTCTGTGTTTGGCACTCATGGGCTTCAATTTTCTCCTTGTGTGAGATCTTGAATATATGGCACCATGGATGTTGGAATCAAGCAACTACCAATGATTCTCTCTCCACCATACCAATGTTTCATCAGCATTTTGTTCTTTTGTGCAACTGAGGCAGAGAAGATCTGACTGAGATCTGACTGGTATCAGATTTGAACCTTTCTACCAGTGTCAAGGCCATTCCAAATAGGCACTCTTCTTCTTCTACTATAACATTGTTTAAATTTCTTTGCCATTTTATTGCAATTGTAGTAGCTTTTAACTTTTTTCTCTGGAAACTTATATCAAGGCTTGAACTTGAGTCTTATTTGATTCTGGTATGTGTCTAGTGGCTTTGAATGGTGCGAAAAGCTCTAAGGATGATCATGTTGGGCGCAATGGCTTAGATTAAACCAAGTCATTTTAGTTCTCCTCACACTGGTATCTACATTGCCTTGATAATCTGTGTGGATCAATCTTGATCCTTATTATTGTTTTCCTCTTTGTCCAATTTTTTGGCCAGTTATCTTGGTTTAATGTCCTTTCTCCTTTGTGTTCCCTCTTGAATGAACATTTTATCTTAGTATTCTTCCATATAAAAGACCGTTTTGTGATGAATTTGTGAACTTCTGTATAGAGCACTTTGTTGTGGGCATATAGTAGACTAATTTATACCCTTCGTCATTCTATAGGGGGCCAATGAAGCCCACTTCGAAAATGAAGTTAAAAAGTTGCACTGTTGCATTTAATATTTGAGCTTTAGGCAAGTTAGAAAAAATGTAAGGGTTTTTTCATGATAAAATACTTTAAGGGCCTACCATGCTTTGAACTCATATTGTTTCTAGATATTCAAAGTCTGATATTGAAACATGGGGCATCATGTCTCCAAAGATTGTTGTCACTGCTTAGATAAAGTGCTTAGATAAAGGGTGTAACTCTGTTACCTTGAAATGTTCTCCAACGATGTTTAAGTTGTCATTTATACATAGATGATACAGAGATAAACTAGACCCTTGCAAGCTAGAAATGAGATAACAAGCAGTTATTTGTAGAGATGGCTACCACTTCTTTTTTGCAAGTAAAAAAGTTATGTTAATGAATGCTATCGATCCATGATGGGGTGTTTAAGCCCCATTTTGCAAGCCCATAACTGAGATCCTTTTTGACTTGATACAAAAATCTACTTTGCCATGAGTTGGGTAAGAGAAATGTTCGCGGCGGCCAAGGCCGCCGCGATAAATTTCTTGTAGAGCTTAATGGATAAAGTGCTTTGCATGGTGAATTAGAAAAAAACTAGTGTATTCTATTCAATTCTTATGTACCTTGAAGCTTAATTTATATTGTTTATGCTATACGTGGAATGGTGCACTTGTATGTGCAACATTGTTGTGGCTTATTCAATCTTGGTGTTGGCATAGAGAAGCACTATGTTCGCCAGTCCCTCATATGTAGAAACCCACCTTTTAACTTCTATGACCTTTTGAGACAATGAACAAGTAGTTATGCAATTCTTGTGTAAACACGCTTTAAACTGGAGAGGTGGGGGAAAATAACATGGCAAATAAACTTACAAGGATATATAGAAGGATTAACTGCACATGGATACCCAAACTGATCCTTATTATGTAGATGGAAGCCAATTGGTCCATAAGACAACATTTGCTTTTTGTAAATATATGTGTTGACAACATGCACAATCATTGTGGTTTATGTAAGTTTAGAAATAAGAATTCTCCCAATCATGACTAATGTGACCTACCACAATCTTCCTAGGTCCATCCTCCTATGAACATCCCCTCATGGTCACAACAGTAATGTGGAGGTTACATTCTCCATATGAAATGCGAATTTTATTACTAACTCTACTCAATTCAACTTTTGGTCCCAGACAGGACGTGCTACCATGCTTAATCAATAACATGTCTTCTCCTTGTGAAATAAAGACAATGACTGTCTTTTTTTCCACTAGCTATTTACTATTGGACCTCCTGATACTACCCGATTGAACAAAATGGAGTTGCAGAATGCATGAACCACACCCTAAAGGTCAAGTTCGTTGTCTTCTTATTCATGCCCTACTGTCCAAGTATATTCTAGAAATCTAGAAATCTCTAACAATTGAGGTCATATACATATGAGATTGCCCTATTGATGTTGCCAAAAGAACTAGATGAAATGCTTTTGCAATGTGTCATACATTACAAACACTGTATCTTGTATCTGCAAACAAATTTAATATATTGCTAGAGATAGTTTTATTACTACGATGTTCATATGAAAGAATGGATAATCAAACGTTGCAATTGTTTTCCCATAATTAGGTATCAAGATATCAGTTTCCAAACATGTTTGATAGTTGATGTCTTATAGGATCCAATTCATGCAGGATATAGCTGCGTTTTAAGTGGAAAATAAGCATGTTGCATAAACATTTGCAAACGACATTAATATTTAAATTCAACAATAAACACCTTATGTAGAGAGAGACTTCCTACCTCCCAGTTACCGAGGACCCCATATGCATTTCCCAGATAGCTCACTACAACAACTATTCCCTTGCTAACTTAAAACCCTGCTAACAATAGTCAACAGTATAGCAAATGTCAAGCCTATCCCAGTTAAACCACTATAGATTCTTGCATTAAGCACCAGCAACCCTACAACGATTAAATCCCTGCTAGCAAAATCAACTTAAGCCACATGTATACATAATGCGCTTGCAATACGATTGTCACTTATGATTTTCAATCATGTTCAACATTTCAGTTAAACCATCATAACATTCATAGTCAAAACAGAGTTTTTTCCTATAATGAAATACAATCATTTAGTGCATTGTTGTCTCCAATGCCAGCTAACAACATCTTTGTACGGAACATCTCCCCCAAAGATATAAAGAGCACTTCCCACTGTCACCTCAATGCCTCCACTGCCTGCAGCTTTGACAAGCTCCAAATCATTTAGCATGGTAACACCACTGGCACAAGTAACATGAATCTGGAACAAAGCCAAGAAAAATTAAGATCCAAGAAGCCATAATCTTAATGTTTGTATTTCCATTCTGGGAAAGGACTCGCGAGAGACACAAAACCGGCCGAGATAGGCTTGTCATTCATCACAGCAGCAGTATACAATGGTTGGAAGAAGAGAGAGGGGTAGCCGACCATAGGAACAATATCGGACTACCCCAAAAAAGAAAATGTGCCAAGGCAATATAGAAGGGCAATGGCGACAACTTCTCATCGGGATGAAAAACCCCGCCCTTTCGGGTTTTCGAGGAAAACCCTAATGAGAAATGGTCGCCACCAACCTCGAATGTGTTGCCCGAGAACAACGAAAACCGGACGAGAGCCGGCAAACACGAGCACGACCCCCAAACAACATGAAAAAACCCGCGATGTAACAAAGAGGATGACGAACGGAAATACAAAGCAGGACCCCAACAGACGGAATACAAATAAATCCTGCAATACAAAAAAAAACTCCCAAAAACACCCAGAAGAGTTAGAGAAAACAAGCCTAGCCATAAAAGAATCAGATCAAGAAAGCCCAAGATATAAGGAATAAAAAATAGGTAGAAAAAAGAGCATAAATGAAAAGATAGCATCACCCATAGGGTGGAAAAGCATCACCCAACTGGTGGAAATCATTATATAAAATATGCATCACCCTCAAGGTGGAAATAAACAAAGATCACCGTAGGGGCTGAGAAAAACACGTAAAGATGTCAAGGAAAACAAAGAACATGGGAGAAGCCACACCCAATTGGAGAACAACAAAGAGTGCATGAACCAATAATAATACAAATGAAAAGACTTATACGCCACGCAGCAGTGGCGGGAAGGAGGGAAGCTACGAGAAAGAAGAAATGCCGCCTGGAGAAGACGCCGATAACCGCCCCAAATGGAACTAGGCCTGAAATATAGGTGCCATCCTTTCCTCTAATGGCGATCCCATGGCTGTCGGATCGATGGGATTCTCGGGAAAGACTCGCTGAGAGACACAAAACCTACCGACTACCAAAGGACTTCCCTAACTATAAGTCCAAATTACCAAACCCTCCGTGCTGAGTTGGGTCGCCGGGCACATAGCTTAGAGTGAGAAGAAGAGGAGCTTTTAAATGACCGTGAGCGTGAAGATCATGTGGAACTCCCCGGAAGCAAGCAAAATCGAGGGCCCCTCCGCGACGAAATAATGAGTACCATATTGGGGATGGATTTAAGCCGATAGCTTAGAAGACACTCCCGCCACCACCCCCGAAAATGGATAGGATAGAAAGGACGAAAGAAGAAGGAGAGGAACTAAAAGAGGCCACGATGGAGGATCGAGGAGATGATAAGAACCCCAGAAATCGTGCTAAGGATAGTGACAGGTGCATGCTTAACGGAAGGCAAGCGAAGCGAAGAAATCGTGATGACCACCGCAAGCTCTGCCGCCTGGAAATGACGGTCAAGAAGATCAACACGCGATAAGGGAAAAAGAAAGATCACGCCAATTGAGGGCAAGGGCCTCGAGATGCGCAGCGAAAAAACGCAAGGGAAAACCACAACGAGCAGCGCCGAGGAAGGGGAAAAGAAGCCGGGATGCGCAAAAAGGGATTCACTCATGTATAAGGGGGATATGCCATCTGCGTGCATGGGGTGGCAAAACCCCCCGATAATGGATTTTTAAAAAGCAAATTTTAACCCTTTCAATAAAAATTACCTAGGATAGTGCAAAAATACCAGGAAAAGGACCCCTGCCGTGATATGTATATGCAAACGGTCCAAAAAACCCCTACCCGCATGCATGCAGATGAGTTATACGCCTAAACTGCGAACCCCCCCTTGGCGCAAAGTGGAGAACAATCGAGCGAACATGCCGGAAGGGGAGAGGAAGAAAGGTACGAGGGGGCGAAAGGAAAAAGGTAGACCGACGAGCCAAAAGAGGGTAAAGGTAAAATGGCGGGAGGGAAGGTTGAAAAGTTGATGGAAAAGGATATGGTCGCGAGGCTGAAGAAATGGATGAGGGTGACATCCGAGGATGATGAAGAGAGGCAAAAGGCCAGAAACAAAAAGGGAAGCCGGAAGATAAGGCAACATGTAGAGCGGCACCAAGTAACAAAGCGCTACATTTCTATAGCTGTGCAGAAGAGTAGATGGGGCACCTGGAGGAAAAAACTAAAGGCAAAGTCGCAAAGAATAAGGGAACCTCCCGGGGGGTGAGCAAGCGAAGAAGCTGTCACAACAACATAAAAGACCAGGTTAACTTCATTCAAATTGACAACGAAAAACATAAAAAGCTACATGACCATCGCAAAAGGTTTTCAAGGTTGCCGAAAGATGTGGCAATAAAGCCAATGAAAATGCATCAAAAAACAGAAATTCTTTAATAAAAGACGCCCACGATCCCGGCCCGAGTAAAGGCCACCATGGTGCGTGAAGGCCAATGAAGAACCACCACCAGCAGGATACGAGCATGACACGCGGTACATGGTGTAAAACACGGGAACTAAAGAAGGCGCGGGGAGGGCTTCTTCCTGCCCGGTTTGGCTAATTTACGTTTCTTTCATCTTTAATCCGGGTAAAAGCATGTTAGGGTGTACCACTTTGGAACCCGCAAAAGTACATACACTAGGTACTTCGTGAATCGGGTACTTTCTCATTTTTATTTTCATTAAAACTAGTACAAATATCCAAAATAAAAGTCAAGGACGATTAATATTCAAAGTTAAGATAAAGATAATGCTACCGAGACCAAAATATATATAAAAGTTCTAGAATGTACCTTTTATTGGGATATTACACAGTACCCAAAGACCAGTCCGGGTACCTTTTTAGGGTACTTTTGGTCACTAAATAATACTTTTAAGGGACACCCTAACATGCTTTTACCCTCCTTTCGCCTTTAGCCTTCATCCCGTGACCTTCGCCCCTCGATCCTAGTTTGTTAAGGAAGTCCTTTGGTATTCGGGCGGTTTGTTGGTTTCATGCGAGTCCCATTCTAGATCCCATCGATCAAAGACATGGATCGCCATTCTAAATGGAACCCGAGCATGCATGCTTTGCATGCATCTTGGTGGCGCATGCTCGTTAAGTTGGGAGTTCGCTATTTTAGTAGCGTTTACATGACTTCTCGCCATGGCTTCCTCTTCCTCTCGTGATGCCTTATTCTCTTTGAATTGTTTCCGAGGCCCGGGGGAAGGCTTCTTCTGCTTGGTTTGTGAATTTGGCGTTTCTTTCTTCTTGTCCTTTCGGCCTTTAGCCTTAGTCCTGTGACCTTAGTCCTCTATCCTGGTTTTTGTAAGAAGTTCTCACGGTATTGGTGGGTTTGTTGGTTTCCTGCGGGTCCATTCTAGAATCCCATCGATCAGGGACAGCCGGTCACTTCATTCTAGAATGGGGCCGGTCTATCTTGCATGCATCGCGGGCGGCGCATGCGTTTTGGTTGGGGTTGGCTATTTTAAGGTGTTTTAAATCAGCGTCTCATCGGCGCTTCCTCTTCTCTCGGCCCGATGCCTTATTCTCTTTGACCCACCCTCCCCCTTCTTTGTTTACTATATTTGTCGTTAACGCATGCGTAATCGATCCCTCCACTTTCAGGGAGGTTTGTTTTTTATTTCGTTTTTGGTGTTGGTGATGTGCGGTCACCGGGTTGGCGGCATCTGTTTGACTTCTCCATTAAATTGGGTTTTGGGGCCGATTTCTCGCCTTGCGTTTGTCTAAGCCCTTGCGAAGGTTTATCACTAGGGTTTTCCTCGAAAACCGAGAAAATGAGGTTTTTAATCCAGATGATAAGCTTTTCGGCGGTACACCACGAACATCATTAGCATTGTATTTTGGGGTCCAAATGTTATAATTGGATTTTCCATTTATTTTTTAGTGGGTTAGTTACGTAATGCGGCTACCCACTATCCTCATTGTAGAAATCTGTTTGAGGATATCACCGGTGATTTTCTGCAATCGGATAGTGGTAAAAACAAATGGAAAATCTGTACAATTATTGGACAACAACAAAATACAATGCTAATAGAGACTGGTTAGTGTACCGCCGAAGCTTATCACCGAGATTAAAAACTCCTTCGAAGTTTTCGAGGAAAAACCCCTAGTGATAAGCCTTCTAAGAAGGGGGCTTGGACAAACGAAGGCATAAAAAATCGCCCCCAAAACCTACCTAATGGAAAAAGTCGAAACAGATGCCGCCAAACCTGCACTTTACACATCACCAACAAAACAACAAGACAAAACAAACCTCCCGTGAGCGGAGGGGGTTGATTACGCGCTGCCACGCGATAAAAATACAATAACAAAGAAGGGGGGGGGTGGGTTCAAAGAGAATAAGGTAATCACGAGAGAAGAGGAAGTGCCGATGAGAAGTCAAGCAAAACGCCGCCTAAAATAGCTTAACTCCCAACTGTAACGAGCATGTATGCGCCACCGCATGCATGTGAATATGATGTTCGCCCCATTCTAGAATGGCGATCCGGCTGTCTCCTGATCGATGGGATTCTAGAATGGAACTCACATGAAACCAACAAACCGCCAATACCAAAGGACTTCCTTAACAAACTAGGATCGAGGACGAAAGGTCACAGGATGAAGGCTAAAGGCCGAAAAGGACAAAGATGAAAGAAATGCCAATTAACAAACCAGCAGAAGAAATCCCTCCCCTGCCTGGAAACAATTCAAAGAGAATAAGGTACTGCTGAGAGAGAAGAGGAAGCGCCTGAAAATGGAACTAGCCTAATATAGGGGCTCGTCCTTTCCGAGAATGGCGATCTGATGGCTCGGATCGATGGGATTTTTTGTTTAACACACATATGACATAGCCAATGCAGGAGTTTTTATTATAGTAAATAGACCACCAGGACGCATTCCTAGTACCCAATAAAATCATTACAACGTTAAAATAGCTTGGGAATGAACAGAGCCAATTGAGACATTTGGATGGCTTAAGACGGGATTCAAACCGTATTTATATGTGTCTAGTCTTGCACTAATAAATATGTATATAGCAGCTCAACATTCTTCTACTCTTTTTCTTAAATTTCCCCATCATGCAGGTTATTAGTCTAATCATTTCCGCTTTTTAGCTTTAGCTTTAATTTTGCATAGAACAATCGCCCCTTACAAAGTTAGCTCCAAAGCATATTCAGTTCATTTACTTCGTGTTCTAACACCATCACCAGCAGCACTGCTGGCAGAAAAGTCCTACAAGACTTCTAATAATCCTCTTCTCTCCAAGACTTCCTACAAGACTTCTATAAAATGATAAGCTTACTATGTCTCTTCTAGAGACATGCCATGTCCAAAACTTAGTGCAATAATTAAATTTCTTCCCATCAAATGTCTAGCATTGAGGAGCTATTAAGATTTCTTCACTCAGAAGCTTTTGCAGTTCTACAAACTCGATGCTATTTATAGTTCCTTGCATCATATTTCTACTGCTGTCACTCTTACTACATTACTTTACACATTTGAGATTATTTCCGTTTAGGCTGTTAGGTTTATACTGATTGTCTAAAATCTGTAGTTTACATGTTAATGCACTCATCATTGTCAAACAAGACAGATAACTCACAATATATGGTCAAGCACATACCGGAGAACATTTACCAAGAAGCATAACAAGATCTTCATCAATCCCTAACCTGCATATGCCAACCCTGCAAAACTAAGAAAACCTCTTTGTTGCTTGAGATCTTAGAAAAGCATATGCATAACCCTAGTTTTTGCCGGGAGATACATAAATCAGTGGAATCTAGACCAATTAAAGCCAGTAATTAACCAACTGCAGTGTTTAAATAACCTACCTTTCCTACTGTAATTGAGCACGGAATAAAAAGAGTCCAAGCAGCAATGGTCTAACAAAGTAGAAACATTTTGATGACATAATTTAACCTGCTTGCCTTTCCAGGTTCTTTTTAAAACTTCAATATCAGAAGATGCACATAAGCATGCACAATTTGCATTGCCAATAATATGCTTTTAAATGCTCATCATTAATAAGAATGGCTTACGCATATTAACATACTATAGTATCTTTTCTTGACAAAGCATGCATTAGTAAGTCTCAGACTATTCTAATTGTTGGAACAACATATTGCTTCATTTTTTGTTACCTTCCAGAGGGGCACCAAAAGCTTGCCCAAAGATATGGCATGAATAACTAAAACAGAGCATTTCCCAATGCTGCTGGTATCTTAGCCAACCCCTTTTTATTCGTCTTACAGAAGGGCTTAAGCCCTCAACAATTAAGACGCAAAGAACAAACAGAAGACATGCACATTGATACCATTTTATGAATTATCTAGAGATCTCTTTCCGCATCTTCAAAGATTTGCAAAGATGTTTTTGATCCTTGAAACCAAGTTCAGATAAGTCCTGCTTGCGCATGAGATTCCTACAAAAACTGTGGAGTGAGAATTGTTTTTTGACATTACACATATCTGTAATAAACACAACTTAGTAGCAATCGAATTATGCTTGCAACTACCGAGTTACACTACAAACGTAAGTGGGCTGAGCAAACCTATGCTATGAGTGAAACAGTTTCCTACTTGATATGGGGCAGCCTTAATAATGGCCATGATGATTATGGGACTCGGGTTTTACAGTCAAGTAGTATATTTTGCATTCATCCATGGCCTGCCCCAATACATAAGAATGCATTGAAGCACATAAATCAAGCACAGAAGAGCTCAACAAGCAAGATTTCAAGGCTTTTTTAGCCATCCATGAAAGCTTCTTTTCCATTGCAAGAAAGTGATAAAAGCTTGCTTTTTCATGCGGCATTCAAGGTATGCTTTAGAGAATTGACGACATGCTTCAGAATTGTTTTTGTTCTCTTTCAGGCATTGCATATAGGCCTGCATTGCCTATCCTAAGGCACCAGAAAAAAATAAGGAAATAAAGAAAAATCCAACTGGAAAATAACGAAACATAACTAGAAAATGCATACCTGACGGCATTCTTGGAAGTGATCAAGGGGGGAAATGCCCTTCTCTGGTGCTACTGGCCGTAATCCTCTGTTTCCTCCAAATGCACCTCCTGCTGCCATAGATGTTCGGGACACAAAAGAACCTACAGAATTTTCAGTTTACGATCCTGCAAAATTATGCAGCATTCTTAAGCCATCAGGAACCGGACCCTCAACTACTTCATATTAGACTAATATCCAAAAATAAAATAAGAACTGCAAGAAAAAGAAACCCAAAATCTCTTGATTCCTAGACACCTTGAGAATGTTATAGATGGCCAACCTCTTAAGCAATAAGGCCATAAAAACTAATAGATTTGCAACAAATTTATAAAAATATTCACAAAATTCATCGTATTTGGCAATGCCTGCAGGTGCATATTGAGTGAGAGGCTGCTGTTTCAAACTATCTCGGGAGATAACTTTGATGGCGAGTATTTAAGCACCAAAAATCTATATTAATAGAACTTTCTCAAATAACAATAGATATGATAGAATCTTGCCTGCAAGTTGCTCAAAGCTGTTTATTCGAACTCCTAAAGATCGTTATAAACCTCCACTCCACAAAACCTAGCCAAACCAAACTATTATAGTCTGCTGGGCTGATTTGGCAGTAACAGTCTACGTGGCACTACAGGACAGAAATGGTCTCCTCTGAGCCGTTAATTTTGAGAGGGCAAATTGCACAAAGAAAAACTAATAGTATAGAACGCGAACCAATTATGAACTATCATCATAAAGAAATCACCTGGCAAATCTTTAATATGCTCTTGTAGTAGTAATCCCTCACACAAAAATGATTTCATATTGAATCCTTATATCTATCAGGTGTTAGACCTGAATATAGAATGTCCACAGCTTTTATTTCAGAATTAAAATATGATCTCATAAACATGAAGCATATTCATATTTCATAATTCAGATTTGTATAACAAAATAATTGACATACTTATCTCTGAATATAGCTAGAATCAATCGAACAGCAATGAAATGCCCAAAAAATCTTCTGGAATCATGGATGAACCGCTCTTTGCTTCAGAATACTGGTCGATTGATGTTCGCCTTGTTTATCTGCTCAATGCACCTATGGATGTCATCCAGAAGTTCTTGATTCCCTTCATCATACTGGCGCATAACAGGATCTGATACAATAGCTTGAATCTCAGGATCTTGTAGGGATTTTGGCTGCCCTCGATTGCTCTGTCCAGATGATGGTCGGCTGTCTGAATCCACTCCCTGCTCTGGCCGGATGATGGTCGGCTGCCTGAATCTTCCCTTAAAACCTGGTCATCCGCTTCTCTGAATGCTCCATGCTTGGTCTGATCCGGAATGCCCTTTCTGGTCTGTTGCCTGCCCTCTCTGATCCAAAATTGCCCTATTTTTTCTTTCCCTATTCTTTCCTTCCGGAAATACGTGGCAAATTTAGGAGCAAGCATCAATGCCAAATATGCCTAAAGCATCTTGCCCATCTTCCTTCCTTCCTTCCTTCCTTCCTTGAGATTTATATATGTTAAGATATTGCCATATGTATCCATGTTGAAGCCATTGAAGCCACGTGTATTATACATAGCTATAAAAAGAAAATAGTCGATGTTTAAACAATCTTCATCACGTGCTACATAATTTAGGATATGTGTGCATCGAGATTTGTTAGACGCGCATATTCACAAGTTGTGTCTCGCTTTGGACCATAGATAGCGAATCTAGTTTGTGGGGCATGCTCCTACAAGTTGAGGTATGCTATAGGATGACATTAGTGAAATACTATAAAATTTGACCAAATATACCTGATAGTGTAATTTTTGTACAATTATAGAGACATGGAAAAAGTGGCTCTCGCTGCTCTGGTCTCCCATACGATTATGCAAAAAAAAAAGGGATTCTAGGAGGGATTTAATAATAAAAGCAAAGTGTAATAATTGTGTTGGAAAATGTTGGCAAGTTATTAAAGAATTTGTTGTGAATGCTCTTTTTGGATTGTCCGCAGGGCAAACCCTCTGGACAGATGTGATGAACAAAGGATATGTTCGAGACATTCTATTTGAACGGCCAAGATTATGACAGAGGTATGATCTGAAGGCTGAGATAGCATGTTACAGTGTAATTCACAGAGCACATTTCGCCCGCTTGGGATACCCAGATCAATCGCCGCCCACACCACGGATCCCAGATCCTCCCTCGTTGATCAATATGGGACTGACCCAGCCGGTGTTCTTCACACCACAGATAGTTGAATCCCTTTGGTAAGTTACCCTGAGCGGATATCAAACATCTGCACCAGTCCCTGGATAAACAATGGCCACTAGCACAGCAGCACAATCCAAACACTGAAAGAACCTAGTTCTCTCTGTGATCACCACAGCAGGTTCGGCCTGCCAAATCGAAGGTACCCTCCAAGTCTCGACTTAATCAGATCACTCTAGCTTATGGAATCAAAATCTTTCCCAAGTCCCAATTCCGGCTGCCCCCTTCGAATTCGTCCTCCAGGCTTTATAATCCAACCTCTGGAGTTTACTTGCAGTCCTCTAGAGTCAAAACTGACCTGCCCATGCTTTGATTCGATCTGAATCATAGCTCTATGCCACCACTATCAGATCTGGCAGCCGGGTCTCTCTTGGTCTGATACAAATTCGTCCAATCTATTTCCTTATATCAGGTTTCAAAACCCATCCAATCTATGAATGCCACATGTCCATTTAAACTTCAATATTTAACTTAGCTAACTTTCATTTCCCTTTATTAATGTTTTTACCCCTAGTACCAATACTAGTTCTACTAGCACCTTAGTTAGTTATACATTAATAAAGGTCTTCTGCATCCACAAACCTTGCAAGCTACTTCCGCACTAATATTTCATAATATTACTGCCCCTAGCGACCCATTATCCATCGCTAGCAACTATTGTCACTTATCCCGCATTCCCTCACCATAGACTGATTACAGTCAACATGGCCTATTAAATCACAACTGCTTGGCAATTGCGACCAACAGTACCCTCGTGCTCATGGACGTCCATCAAGGGTCCGATTCTGGCTATACCCTTGGGAGCACCTGTAACATTCCTCCCCCTCCATGTGGACATTGTCCTCAAGGTTGATCTTTTAGATGAGGGAACTGCTGCACAAATTCCTCCGTCTCCCAGGTGGCATTCTCAAGAGACTGGTCCTGCCACTGAACCAGATGTTCTACCACATTATGGCCTACATTCTCGCCGGGTAAGTTCCCACCTATCGGATCTCGCTCAGTATTTGCTCCTGGAGCGTTCTCGACATTTTCATTACCAGTATTAGCTGCACTTGCAGCAATTACATGATCAGCACCTACAGGAATAACTGCTTCAGGAACAGCTTCTGAGGGTGCTTCCCCTTCCAGCTCGAACTTGGGCAATTCATCGTTCAGATGAATGTCCTCGAGGGCGGGTATTATGCCCTCTTCAGGCGGATGCACTTCAAGCAATCCATCAATAGGTCATGCTGGCATATCTGGCACAGGTTCAGTCATACTGCTCTGATACCACTGTTATGGCATAATTCACAAAGCAAATTTCGTCCGCTTGGGATACCCAGATCAACCGCCGCCCATACCACAGATCCAAGATCCTCCCTCGTTGATCAATATGGGACTGACCCAGCCGGTGTTCTTCACACCACAGATAGTTGAATCCCTTTGGTAAGTTACCCTGAGCGGATATCAAACATCTACACCAGAGGCTTCCATGGATAAACAACGGCCACTAGCACAGTAGCATAGTCCAACCACTGAAAGAACCTGGTTCTCTCTGTGATCACCACAGCAGGTTCGGCCTGCCAAATCGAAGGTACCCTCCAAGTCTCGGCCTAATCCAATCACTCTAGCTTATGAAATCAAAATCTTTCCCAAGACCCAATTCCGGTTGCCCCCTTCGAATTCGTCCTCCAGGCTTTATAATCCAACATCTGGAGTTTACTTGCAGTCCTCTAGAGTCAAAACCGACCTGCCCATGCTTTGATTCGATCCGAATCATAGCTCTATGCCACCACTATCAGATCTGGCAGCCGGGTCTCTCTTGTTCTGGTACAAATTCGTCCAATCTGTTTCCTTATATCAAGATTCATAACCCATCCAATCTATGAATGCCACATGTTCATTTAAACTTCAATATTTAACATAACTAACTTTCATTTCCCTTTATTAATGTTTTTACCCCTAGTACCAATACTAGTTCTACTAGCACCTTAGTTAGTTATACATTAATAAAGGTCTTCTGCATCCACAAACCTTGCAAGCTACTTCCGCACTAATATTTCATAATATTACTGCCCCTAGCGACCCATTATCCATCGCTAGCAACTATTGTCACTTATCCCGCATTCCCTCACCATAGACTGATTACAGTCAACATGGCCTATTAAATCACAACTGCTTGGCAATTGCGACCAACAGTACCCTCGTGTTCATGGACGTCCATCAAGGGTCCGATTCTGGCTATACCCTTGGGAGCACCTGTAACATTCCTCCCCCTCCATGTGGACATTGTCCTCAAGGTTGATCTTTTAGATGAGGGAACTGCTGCACAAATTCCTCCGTCTCCCAGGTGGCATCCTCAAGAGACTGGTCCTGCCACTGAACCAGATGTTCTACCATATCTCTATTGCGCAGCTGCCGAACTCTTTTATCCAAAAGACGTTCTGGCATACAGAGGAGTTTAAGATGATCGGTATACTTTGCGGACTAACCACATTAGCGGTATCCAGTATAGCCCTTTTTAGCTGACTTACATGAAACACAGGATGGATCCCTACTTCCTGTGGTAAGTTCAACTCGTACGCTGTTTCCCCGATCCTTTTAGTAATCCTAAAAGGTCCAACATACCGCAGAGTAAGTTTGGGCATCCGACCCTTAGTTAAAGGCCGTAAAGTGTTCATTCTTAGCGTCGAAGGATAAACAACCCGTAGGAAAACATAATCACCTTCCGCATAAGAGATATCACGTCTATGCTGGTTAGCGGACGTTCCTGCCCTATCTTGAGCTTTTCGCAAGGCTTGCTTGCATTGTCGCAAGATTGCATCCATATCATGGAGCATAACTTTAGTTCGGAGGTACTTATGTACACCAGAATAAGCCCTTGGATTTCGACCCATCATAGCCACAAAGGGAGTCATCTGAATTCCCGTATGATGGCTATGATTATAGCAAACTCTAGATAGGGTGAATAATCTTCCCACCTAGATTGCTTCTCGTGGACAAAACTTTGCAACATATCCTCTAGGATCATGTTTATGTGCTCGGTTTTCCCGTCCGTCTGTGGATGATTTCCACTACTCATGTATAATCGGATCCTCAATCCTTTCATGAGATCTCTCCAGAAGTGACCCGTGAACTTAGTGTCCCGATCACTTACAATGGACAAGGGAAGTCCGAAGGTTGGGAATATGTGTTGCATATAGGCAACTGTTACGTCATGGCTCGTAGCCTCCCTTTTTAATGCTATAAACTTAGCATACTTGGGGGTCAAAGCATGGAGGTGGGGGACACTTTTTGTGTCAGCGACACATGGTGCTTAGGGGGTGCTTTCCGGAGCTATTTTCTTTGTATTTTTAAAAAATATTTTTCTTTTATTTTTTTTGATATTTTTCCCTGAAACGCATTCATATTACGCCTTGGAATACAAAATTTCAGCTTCATCGGAGTTATAGGAAAAAAGATAAAAATAAGTAAAATTTCTCGCATTAGGTGCTTAGGGGGTGCTTGGCTGGCGCAAAAATGCCCCCCAGCTCCATGCTTTGACCCTTGGTTAGCCGATCCACTACTACCAAAATTTGAGTATGTTGCCTAGCAGTTCTAGGTAATGCGACTATACAGTCCATACTCACGCTTTCCCAGCGTTCATTTGGTATAGGGAGGGGCTGTAACAATCCTAGGTCTTTCCCATGATCCGCCTTCACCGCTTGACACACCAAGCAGTGACTTACCAAGCCCCTGACTTGATCTTGTAATTCTGGCCAGTAGTAGAACCTTTTTACCAATTCATACGTCTTCCATTCACCTCCATGCCCAGCCTGTGGAGTGTCATGGTGCTCACGTAGAATTGATTCCCTAAGATCCCCACTTGAAGGAACATAAATCCTTCCCTTATAGAAATGCAAACCCTCTTGCTCAGTCCACAGCTCCCCGAGCGTGACCATGGCCGGACCTTGCTGATCCTCAAGATATGCATCCTTGACCCTTTGTATAAGATCACTTGCCAAGGTTGTCAAGATATTTATATGCTTAACCCTTGATAACGCATCGCAACTGGATTATTCTTGCCAGGCGTATGCTCAATAGAGAAATGGAACTCATGGAGGAAGTCTAGCCACCTAGCCCGTCTCGGGCTAATCTCATCTTGACTTTGCAAGAACCTCAATGGTTTATGGTCGGTATAGACGATAAACTTGCGCGGCTCTTGGTTCGTCCCACTACGCAAGTAGTTCCAAGTCTTTAACGCATGCATAATGGCTAACAATTCTTGCTCATAGGTTACGTAGTTCCTTTCCGCAGGACTTAATTTCTTACTTTCATAAGCCACTACGTGTCCCTGCTGTATCAATACTGCCCCTAACGCTTGCCCGCAAGCGTCAGTATAGACCTCGAATGCCTGATTTAAATCCGACACTTTTAACACAGGACTGCTCACCAGCAAGTCCTTAATGTGCCAAAACGCCTCTTGCTGCTCTCTCCCCCACACAAAATCGTGATCTTATTTCAAAAGATCAATGAGAGGAGTAACAAATTTAGAGAATCTGGGTACGAATTTGTGGTAGTATATTGCTAACCCCAGAAAACTTCGTAACTCCGAAACGTTCTCTGGTGGGAGCCATTGCTGTACCACTTGTACCTTGGTGGGATCGGGTGACACCCCTTCGCCAGAAAGGATGTGTCCCAAATAGGCCACCTGTTGTCTAAAGAAATCGCATTTGGAGATCTTTGCATAGAGTTTGTGCTCTTGTAAAATTCCAAGCACTTGTCCAAATGAGCAAAATGTTCCTCAACAGTTTGGGAATAGATGAGAATATCATCTAAAAAGACCTCTATAGACTTGTCCAAATGCTCAGAGAATACCCGATTCATTAATCACATAAACATTGAAGCACAATTTCATTATATAGGGACTTTCTCTGAGTCCATATGCCTCTGAAATGATGCCTAATTTTTAAAATATTGCCTTTTTTTTTTCTTAAAATGATGCATTACTTTGGGAATCGTGCTGGTAGATGAGCTGGCAGGCATTATGTCAATTGGCTCACGAAAGAGAAATATATGGCAGTGTTTTTGAAAATAACCCTCATCATCAGAGGTATTGTTTGTTAAGACAAGCTTGTGCAAAATATTCATACTAATTTCCATCCTCTCCATGAATTCTTGGGAGCTAGTGATTTATTTCCCTTCTCTTCTACCTCATATAGAGGCGACTTCTCGATCTGTGAAGACTCTCAAAACTCTCGTAGCCATTGATTCTGCACAGCAATAAAAGTTCGGTTAGAACAAAAGCTTCTGCCGCCAACTAAAACAAACACCGCCATTTAAATACCTATATGCTAAGAAAAAATTACCCTTGGGGGTGTTGCCTTGCATGGCAAAACGTTTTCCCCCAAAGGCCAAACTGGGCGAGCGCCCAATTTGCCCCCAAGGAGTATTGCCTTGCATGGCAAAAAGTTTTCCTCCAAGGGCCAAACTGGGCGGGCGCCCAATTTGCCCCAGGGGGTGTTGCCTTTCATGGAAAAAAAGTTTCTCCCCAAGGGCCAAACTGGGCAGGCGCCCAATTTGCCCCAGGGGGGTGTTGCCTTGCATGGCAAAATGTTTTCCCCCATAGGTCAAACTGGGCGGGCACCCAATTTGCCTCAGGGGGTGTTGCCTTTCATGGAAAAAAAGTTTTTCCCCAAGGGCCAAACTGGGCGGGCGCCCAATTTGCCCCGGGGGAGGTGTGTGGAGGGGGTTGCCTTGCATGGCAAAATGTTCTCCCCCAAAGGTCAAACTTGGCGCGCGCCCAACTTGCCCGGAGGTGTTGCCGTGCACGGCAAAAGGTATTTTCCCAAGGGCTTTTCCCAAGGGCCAAACTGGGCGGGCGCCAAATTTGCTCTAGGGGGGTGTTGCCTTGCATGGCAAAGAATTTTCTCCTAAGGGCCAAACTGGGCGGGCGCCCAATTTGCCCCGAGGGGTGTTGCTTTGCATGGCAAAAAGTTTTTCCCCAAGGGCCAAACAAGGCGGGTGCCCAATTTGCTCGGGGGGTGTTGCCGTACATGGCAAAAAAGATTCCCCCCAAGGGCCAAATTGGGCGGGCGCCCAATTTGCCTTGGGAGGTGTTGCCTTGCATGTCAAAAGATTTTCCCATTTCAACTTGCTAAACATCATATTAGATATCTACAAACATTATAGAAGCATTCATAAGGGATAGAGAAGTAGAACGTTCATGACTAGACCTCACAGGATAGAATATGGAGTAGTCAAATTTAATGACCTCACAAAGCCCAAATTCAATCTAAGCATATGCAAGAGCTTATAATGAATAGGTTCATAGTTATTTTCTTCAGTATAACAAACTAATCTAAAGGAGGCACCCTTTGAAAGTAGACACATCAACAAAGCTTAGGATCTAGATGGCAGACTATAGAACATATTGTAGAAGGTTGGCAAACATGCTAATTTAATTAAGGACATGCAAGCAGGCAAAACATGATAAGGGATAATATAAAAGGTAATAAAGAATAGAGAAGAAGAAAACTTACCTCTAATGTGAGAGAGGAACGCCTTAAGTTAAAGGAGTATCTCATGTCAAAACGTGCTAGATGTGGATTAGTGGGGAAGGCTCTCAAAAGGCACTAAACGTGTCTATTGGGAACACGTATACACCATGTATTTAAATTTCAAATCTCCCCCCTTCCCCCCTTTTTCCGGCTTGTCGGCAAAATTGAATTCTAATTTCCCGCCCGTCCGTTTAAATGTTAAATACTTGTTTCCCCCCAAAACCAATGTGGTATGTCTCCATTCAGTTGCTCACACCCGTTCCTATTGCATGATTGGTCTCTTACTCACGCCCTTTCCTCAGGGCGCTATAAGGTTACCAGTTTGGCGCTATATATTTTATCTGTCAATGAAATTACATGGCACTAAGATTATCGTGTGGCACTAGACCTTTCTACCGATCATATTAAGGTTAGTTCTCCACATGTATGTTTGTAGTTTATTTTTTCTTTCCTATAGTCTTTTTTAAATGTAAGGCAGGGGAAGTCTTTTAGAAGTTGGCTTCAAGGTTTATCTTTGCTATAAGAGATAGGTTGCATGCATATTGTAGGTTTTCCATGCAAGATCATGTTTTGCATATTATGTAGGGGTTTTGTTCAATGTTCCTTAATAAATGGGTTAACCTTGTAAAATTGCTTCATTTTTGATAAATGAAGCAATTCATTTATTGCCTTTTTTGATAAATTGATTGCAAGTCATTGTCATGACAAAGCTAGACTTGTGTAGTCTCTCTATCTATTTATCTATTTGCTCAATTACATAGGAACATAAGCCATTATCCACCTCTTAAACAAGGCGTCCGCCCAATTTCTAGCTCCCTACCATGAGACATATCCCTATTTAAATAGGGCGATTGCCCAATTTCCCCATCTCTTGAGACCACATGACTATGACTATCTACTTTGTGAGGTAGATAGCTGCAGGCATGTGAGGTAGATAGTACTTTCCCATTGAAATTGGGCGACCGCCCAATTTCTATCTGTCTGAGGTAGTAATATGAGATATATCCATATATTTAAAAAAATACTTTCCCATCCAAATATGGCAGTTTCCCATTGCACCAATTTTCAAGCACGTGAGGTACTGAAAACAATACTTCTCCATCCAAATATGGTGCCTGCCCAACTTAGGCCATGCTGGAGAGTTGGTCAAGGTACATACTCGAAAACAATACTTCTCCATCCAAATATGGCGCCCGCCCAATTTATGGTGGAGAGTTGGTCAAGAAGACACACAGATATATAGAAATTCAGAGTGACACAGATACTTAGAAATGCCGAGGAAGAGAGGCCCTTAGAAATACATTTGAAGGCCTAGGCTTCTCTTGCACAGGCCCTAAACCATAAATCCGGGGTTGATTTCTTGAAAATGGCTCTCATCTTCTGTTCTGCTTCTTTATCCCTTTCCATAAATCTGGGCTTGATTTCTTGGAAATTGCTCTCATCTTCTGTTCTGCTTCTTTATTTGCAACATTATCCTGAGCAAACAACTGGTTTGTAGTGGCAGATTTGAAGCCAGAAAACAAGAATACAATTTAATCGCAGGGGATGTAAATGAAAATACAGTTAAAATCCACCGGATTTGAATTTGAAGAAAGTTAATATGAATTGGATCAGGCGGAATTTGAGGGGAAATAGAGATGTGGAGGTCCGGGAGCATCGTAGAGTTATTCGCAGGTACATGCAAACTGGCCCTATAAGTATCATCTGCATAGCAAAATTAATTTTCAGAGAATAATGTCGTGTTCCACAGAAGGCTTATTTCTAGTTAGAATATAAAACTCTGTATGCAGAATAGACCTCTATATGTAGAATAGACGAACCTGTATATGCAGAATAGACCGCTATATGTAGAATAGACGAACTTGTATATGCAGATAGACAAAGCATCTGATGTTCCATTTCTTCGGCCAGATTTCTTTTTGCCTTTTAGTGCTCTAGGCTTCATCGACCAACAGCATCTGCCCTGTAGCATTGACCAACAGCATCAATCTTCTTCAGTCATGGATCCTGCGGCATCAGTCTTCATTTGAACTAATTGGGGCTTTCGGCTATGGATCCTGCGGCATCAGTCTTCATTTGAACTACTTGGGGCATTCAGCTGTGGGGGATCCTGTGAACTACTTGGGGCATTCAGCTATGGCAGATCCTAAAACTATGGCATTCGGCTGCGACAGATCCTGGCATTCGGCTGTGGCATTCGGCTATTAGAGGATTCTGAATCCAAACCAGCCGAGCCGATGGAGCACCCTTCAGCTGTGCGGGGCGCTGTGAAGGACCAGCCGGCCGATGGAGCACCTGCATTCTATTTAGGGTTAGGCCTAGGATTCTATTTAGGGTTAGGTCTAGGGTTTCATATTAAGTGCCATATTCTCATTTGCTTTTTTCCTAAATCCCGACCACACATCATACCCTCATTTCTATTTGTGTTTGTCTAGGTCCATGCTCTATTAGATTACCACGCACATTTTTTTGACTATAATTGTTTCTATTATGTAGGTACGTGATGGTACTGGTGTATGCCACTAGAGAATTTATTTACATCTATGCTCTAGAGGTATCATATAACCATTCTATACATTGGTGCTAAATTATGACATTATGTAGAGATGTAATGGTATTAGTATATGCACAAGAAAATAGCCGTGACTATCAACTAACTTGGTGGGAGACTATCGATTATGCTTCGGCTCCTTCCAATAAGAACACGCTACCCAAAATTGTCAAGATTACAGTGCTTCTTGCTCAAGCATATACAACGCTCGCTGGGTAAAAGAAAATTGTCATGGAAGCAAGGTTTCCATAAAAAGGTCCATAAATTCAGGTATTGTCCAAATTTAATGAAATTGTGCTTATTGCAAGAGCATTTGTATGCCCAAACGACATAACCAGAAACTCATAATGCCCTTGATAAGTTCTGAATGCAGTTTTAGGTTCGTCCCCTTCCTGAATCTTAATCTGATGATATCCACTTCGGAGGTCTATCTTGGTGAACCAGTTGGCGCTCCCAAGATGATCCAGAATATCATCGACCTGGGGTAAAGGATATCGATCCTTTACAGTTGCTTTGTTAAGTGCCCGATAATCGATGCACATCCGCATAGTACCGTCTTTTTTCTTAACGAACAACACGGGACTCGCAAAAGGTGATTTACTTGGTCGTACAAAACCTTTGCTTAACAATTCTTTCACTTGCTTTTCAAACTCTTCAAGTTCTAGAAGACTTGATCGGTAGGGAGCACGTGCCATGGGCTTGACCTCAGGTTCAAGCTCAATTTCGTGCTCGACACCCTGCGAGGGTGGTGGTCCCTCAGGTAACTCCTCTGGAAAGACATCCCGGAAAGTATTCAAAAGACGTTTTAGTCTTTGATCTACTTCAGGGTTTACTCCAGTGTTAACCACTAACGAGTTACACGATTTGATAATCAAATCATTCCTTCTTAAGTACATTAAAGAAAGGACATTTATATTAACTTTGAAAACTTTTTTAGCCTGAGTGGCTGACATGAGCTTACTAGGCTCTACATGTGGTAAATCTTGAATACTAACTACTTCACTTGACGGCAAATTGAAAATCAAGGTGTGTTGGCCAGAGAATTTGTGGCTCAACATGCTGTAACTATTTCATGCCTAGAATGACATCATATTGCTTTAACTGAGCGATGTCTAAATCTATGGACATAGATGTTACAACCCGTGATTCTTTGTCCAACAACTCCAAGCAAACACCCCGTGCTTGCTCACTGTGACACTGAGTTTGTGGTCCAGCCTCAGACTCAATCACATATGGAGCCACCTCGTTCAATTCCAACCCTAGATCATGTACTAGATCTATAGAAATAACGTTATGAGTGCTTCCAGAATCAACCAAAGCAACCACGTTTCTACTATTGATTCTACCTAGCAACCTTACAACTTTATCTGTGTAAGAGCGTGAAGTAGTGCTTACCATCTCCTCTCGGGCGATAACTGATAACGCCTTTACCTCTGGCTTATTATTTACCTTTGCAGTGCTGGCCAAAACTTTCTTGCGAGGCTTTGTACATTCTCGGGCAAAGTGTCCGACCACCCCACAACGATAACACCCCTTAGGCTTATCCGTTTTGGCGTCACCTTCCTTGGACTTGCTCGCAGTCGACTTGTCATTGGAATCATTTTTCTGCTTTTTAGGAGGAGCAGATCCTTGAGAAGTTCCCCCGGCCCTTTTTGCCTTCCAATTAGCAAAATTTTGTGCCTTCTTGGACTCTTTCCTACCTACCAGTTTCCTAGCAATTTCAACAGCCAGCTCAAAGTCAGCAGGTTCAGCCTGCAGCAAATGTGTGCGAATGCTAGCATCTCGTAGACCGTTTATAAAATGGTCTATGCGCATCCCTGCAGTATCTAGGTAACCGTGAAAAGAGCGCCCTCAGCTCCGTCGCATAATCCCACAGGGACCCTGTCTGAGTGAGCTCCTTCAGCTGTATGAGCGCATGTTGCCGGTCATGATGAGATGCATACTCTTGTCGGAACAAGCAACAAAAATCCCTCCAAGTATGCAGCTTCTGACCATTATCCGTGTGGATGTCCCACCATGCAGTTGTCGGTCTCTTCAACTTCAGGGTGGCATACATCAGTCGGGCATTCTCACCTTTCTTTGTAGCTACAAAATACAGCTTCATTTGATTGAACCATCGCATAGCCTGCTCAGGCGTAACATCCTTGCCATAGAAATGGGGCATCTTTACACGCTCCATAGACTTAATCTCTTCACCAGAAAGCTCCCCCAGGGATTCTTCTGGCTGAGCGACACCTTCCATGACACCCTGAGCTACTGATTCTTCGGCGAACCCCGTGTTTACTCCTGATGGTGCACTAGGTCCTGGTCATGCAACCTCGTGAGGAACACCATGGTTTACCCCTGGAGCAGTGGGAACTGCCCCAGCCACCTGTAGAAACTTTTCGACTACATTACTTAAACGAAATTTCTGGGCCTTCCCTTCAGCAGCCCACTTCTGCAACCCTAGGGTGTTTCGGAACTTAGCTTGTTCAGCTTTTATCTCGTTCATTTCCCCAGTCAGGCGGTTGACATAACCTACATTCTCGCCGGGTAAGTTCCCACCTATCTGACCTCGCTCAGTACTTGCTCTGGAGCGTTCCCGACATTTTCATTACCAGTATTAGCTGCACTTGCAACAATTACATGATCAGCACCTACAGGAATAGCTGCTTCAGGTGCAGCTTCTGAGGGTGCTTCCCCATCCAGCTCGAACTTGGGCAATTCATCGTCCAAATGAATGTCCTCGAGGGCGGGTATTACGCCCTCTTCAGGCGGATGCACTTCAGGCAATCCATCAATAGGTCATGCTGGCATATCTGGCACAGGTTCAGTCATACTGCTCTGATACCACTGTTATGGCATAATTCACAGAGCAAATTTCATCCGCTTGGGATACCCAGATCAACCGCCGCCCACACCACGGATCTGAGATCCTCCCTCGTTGATCAATATGGGACTGACCCAGCCGGTGTTCTTCTCACCACATATAGTTGAATCCCTTTGGTAAGTTACCCTGAGCGGATATCAAACATCTGCACCAGAGGCTTTCCTGGATAAACAACGGCCACTAGCACAGTAGCACAGTCCAACCACTGAAAGAACCTGGTTATCTCTGTGATCACCACAACAGGTTCGGCCTGCCAAATCAAAGGTACCCTCCAAGTCTCGGCTTAATCAGATCACTCTAGCTTATGGAATCAAAATCTTTCCCAAGACCCAATTCCGGTTGCCCCCTTCGAATTCGTCCTCCAAGCTTTATAATCCAACCTCTGGAGTTTACTTGCAGTCCTCTAGAGTCAAAACTGACCTGCCCATGCTTTGATTCGATCCGAATCATAGCTCTATGCCACCACTATCAGATCTGGCAGCCGGGTCTCTCTTGGTCTGATACAAATTCGTCCAATCTGTTTCCTTATATCAGGTTTCAAAACCCATCCAATCTATGAATGCCATATGTCCATTTAAACTTCAATATTTAACATAGCTAACCTTCATTTCCTTTTATTAATGTTTTTACCCCTAGTACCAATACTAGTTCTACTAACGACTTAGTTAGCTATACGTTAATAAAGGTCTTCCACGTCTACAAACCTTGCAAGCTACTTCCGCACTAATATTTCATAATATTAGTGCCTCTAGCGATCCATTATCCATCGCTAGCAACTACTGTCACTTATCCCGCATTCCATCACCATAGATTGATTACAGTCAACATGGCCTATTAAATCACAACTGCCTGGCAATTGCGACCAACAGTAACCCCGTGCTCATGGACGTCCGTCAAGGGTCCTATTCCGGCTATACCCTTGGGAATACCTGTAACATAGGTAAGATCAACTTGAAAACCTTAAAAACTGGATATTTTCTATTTGGAGTGGCAAATCTGCAAGATAGTCGAGTTTGTATGCTCCCCATCTTCTTTTTCGTCTCCCCAGCAGGAAGCTTCAGAATCATTCCAAACTCAGAATCCTTCTCCCCTTCCAATGAGTCTGTTTTTCTCCCTCCTTCCCCTGCTCCAAATTCTTGCGTGCCCAAAGAGGGGCAGCCAGATTGGCAAGATTGACAACATTGGCAGTCTTTGGAAGTAGTCAGAGGCAACCGAATCCAAGGTGGGTTTGATTTAAGTAAGTTTGTGTCCCACTTATCGATTTATTGCATCCGAAGTGGGTCTCCATTTCATCCGAGAAGCTTGGCCTTTGTAAAATAGCTTGGCATTCGTAGTCTGTGCGTAGCTCCAGAGGGCAACCATCAGTTGCAATAACAATTTGTTAAGCAAGGTGATATACTCATCATTACTTCCACCACTTTCACCAAATGGACTCGATGTTACAATTGTTTAAAATGTGCATTTAGTAACTTATTTCAACAACTAGATAGATAGATAGATAGATAGATAGATAGATAGATAGATAGATAGATAGATAGATAGATAGATAGATAGATAGATAGATAGATAGATAGATAGATAGATAGATAGATAGATAGATAGATAGATAGATAGATAGATAGATAGATAGCTAGGTAGGTAGGTAGGTAGGTAGGTAGGTAGGTAGGTAGGTAGGTAGGTAGGTAGGTAGGTAGATAGATAGATATAGGTAGCTAGGTAGATAGGTAGATAGGTAGTATTTTTTACGTATTTTTATATACAGAAAATAATGTTTGCGGAGGCTTTTGTGACCTGCAGGAGGAGGCAGGATTTTTTATTATTAAGTCCACAAATTTGTGGCATAAAAGCATGAGTGTTTGATGTCTAGTGCACCAACAATACGAAGTTTGGGTAGGCATCTAATTTGGCAAGGCATGCATGAGCAGGTTTTGTGCATTGGTGGTGGTTAAATGTGCATTGTGGCATCCACAGTGTTGGGTTGGCAGCCTGAAAAGATTGAAATTATGCAAAGATACAGGCAGTGGCATGAAGACATCACACAGATGCCACATTGGCAGCATCCATAATGACATATGAGAGAATTCTATTTTATATTAGCTTGCTCCACCTTCATGTGAGAAAGTGAGAATAAGTATATTGTAAGTATAAGGGAAGGATAGGTATATTGTAGAAAAACGATGAGCATAACTAAAACATTACCAATTAGTAATAGTAGAACAATGTAGCATTATGTTGAAGCCCTCTGAAACCCAATGAATTGTACCAATGAGTCTTCAAGCACTTTCATCACTGCCTCTATTTATGCAAATTAACTAAGGAGACATCTACGCCAATAAGAGCAAAAGGTTTTTTTGGTGCAACTTCTATAATACATGCCTCAAATGCTCAAGACTCAGAGGGGGCGATGTTGAAGAATTCGAAACAAGCGTGTCCCAGAGTAGCAAAGAAAACTTCTTCAAACCTGTAGAACAGACCATAAACAATCAGCATAAGATATTGTGTAGTTGCAATTAGGCAAATAATATGAACTTGCTTCTTGATTTACTCCTAAAAGGGACAAGATGAAAGAGATAAGACAGACATGAGGACAAATAGAATATCAAATATATTGATATGAGGAACTATGGCATTATCTGCAAACTAGGGTTTTTCAAATATAAACCATAGTAGCAAAAAGCTTGGTCTAGTTGCGCATGTCGAATCTACAAATAAACCCGATCTTGGTCTTTAAATGTATTGAGCATGTCTTAGTCTCTGGGTATGGAGGAGCAGACCTATCTTGTCTATGGCCAGGCAAGGCAACCAAAATTGCACTCATATGGTATCTAGAGTTAGCAGGTCTCGTTGTAGCAACCTTGGAAATAAGGGCTTGCATGCAAAGTAGGATTTAATTCACAATTGTAAACCATAAAGTTTGGTTTTGCGCAGGTCGATCTGCACCGTGGAGCAAATTTGTGCAACTCGTTCTCATACTCTAGCTACGACAGAGCACGTCTAAATTTCCTGTATCCCATGGCAGACCAGTGCATACAAAGATTTCAACTACAGTAATCATATCTAAAGTTAGCAAGCATGTTCTAGCAATAAATTGCTATTTCTGTTAGATTACTAAGACATGCTTGCAATGAATTTTCAGTATGCTAACAAAGATGGATCAATTCAGAAGCTTTGTTCTGAAACCCAGAATCCAAAGCTTTTTTCCGTCCTTTTCTGACCACAAGGTGAGAACAATGCAAGTGTTCCAAGAAACAAACAATCAGTAGACATGTCTAAACTCAGATACGCAACCCGACGAATCTCCATGAAAGCAACTATCCTCCTCAAATTCAAATACTGGAGCGAGCCGATATAAAGCATCATCAGACTCAAATTTGAAGATGAGGTGCCAGGGAATAAGCAAAACAATTATAGATCCTATCGACAGTTTCATGTATCTATCATTCACACAAGTGAATCGTTTAACTCATAATACATAACGATATGTATTGGCTAATATCATGTTCACATGGCGACTTCCATGAAAAAATGATGGTAGACATAATGTAATTACACTTACCTCTTTCTTCGTAATATTTTTCAAATTTCATGTAGACTCCATTTATAGTTGACATCAAAATTACACTCCTTCTTTCGCACAAGTGAATCCTCAAACTGATTATACATAGCAATAGGTATTAGCTAATATCATGCTCATATGGCAAAGTGAACAAATTAGAGATTGAAATGAACGATATTGGTCAAATTATCCAACCAAATTCCTCGCATTAACATATATTTGAATTATGCCCTGCAACGCCCGACACCGTTGCTAATTTTATATATATCTTTTCTTGGCTACATGTTTTCAGATTACCAAGTAACAAAAATTTGCTCAAAAAAAGCATATTTTTAATTGTAATTTTAAGAATTTGGGCATCCTACTCTAAAATGCAATTTTTAGAGCTTGAGATGTTTCCTGAAAGAAATCTTGAAACGGGACTGCCACAAACTGTAACGGACCCCTGGGAAGGTGGAAACAAATAGCAATTATGAGGAGGTGGATTCAGATCGTGCACTTCTTTCCTTCATAGCAGACTAGTAGCCAATACAGATCCAATATCAAGTCGCCTCCTGTATATCTCTGATTTGTTTGGATATCAAAGGTAATGCCCAGCTTTTGGCAAAACTGTCGGTCGAAATTTTTGAATAACAATTGATAGCGTAGGCAGAGGAAAGGGGATACATGCACTTGGATAAGCAGGTCTTAGACCTAATCACTTCAACATTGACCACATTTTCACATTGCGCACACTGCTAGAGAATCTATTTTGCTGCTTCATGGATTTTGCGAAGGCTTCCTACATTGTTCCTAGAAAGAAGCTGTGGAAGAGATTCGTGAACTATAAAATATAGTATACAGGCTGTACAAAACAGTCTTAACTCTAGTGCCGCCATTGAACCACCCTATAAATGATGTCCACGATCTCCTATACTATATGGTCTATATATTGGTATTAAGCTTGAACATTGAGTTGCACAACATGAAGTTGGAGGGGTCCTGCTTGTTCCATACATCATCAAGCAGTTGATATATGCAAATAATGTGGATCCATTAGCTCATATACCAACAAGTATGCAACAACATCTAGACGCACTTAGCACTTTCTTTTAGAACATTGGAGTGTGGGTCAACTTGGCAAAGGCAAAGGTACTTTCTAATATCATCTTCTAGGCAGCATAGACAGCCTCGCTTTATTTGTCAGGATCAAAATGTAGAAGTGTGTAAACATAAAAATACCTTGTAGTGGAATTCACTGCCACCACATACTGGAACGCTTGTACCTGATAACGAGTGACAGCATGTTGGAAGGCTTTCTATGTCATCTTGCAGAACAATTGCTACAAAGCAAAGCTTTATGATTGGTCCTATAGGCACACTTGTTCGGAATAGTGTTTTTAATCCTATATAGTAATCAAGGGGAGTTACTGTTTCTTTCGTATAACCTATCTGCGTGTATGGGAAGGGGGTTTTTTTGACCCATTTATGTACATATATGTTTGTTAAGGATCCTTTTTTTATGGGTTTGGGCACTAGCCTAGGTAGATTTTAGTCAAAATTGGCTTCTTAAAAATTCGTATACAGGGGGAGTTTTTGCTACCCCTTGAATGCAAATGGCATATTCCCTTACATATGAGTGCATCCCCGTCTGGATCTTTCTTTTACCTGGATCTCATAGTACAAATCAATTTAATTCAATTCAATATATAGACCATACAATATTGCTTTAACATCACACCAACATTGTTTTATGATCATTACATTATGAAAAACCACCGCCAATATGAACAAAGAAGTAAAATTTCAAGGAGTCTTTATGGTTTATAAGTGTGTTACGTAGGGGGGAACTTTCGCCCGGCGCCACCTGCGGATTTCCACCCGGAAACCGCCAGGTGGCGAAAGTTTCCCTACGTAGCCTACACCACCTAGAAATTCCCCCTGCCATGTCGGCAGGGGTATAAATATAATTTTTTTAATTTTTTAATGCCCTCTTTCCTTTTTGCCGACGTGTATTCCGGCAGTGGAGCTCCAGAGCTTTTTCGTCGACGCTAGGGCGTCGGAGTCGGCGGCAGGGCGTCGGAATGGCGTCAATCGAGGCGCCAGGATCTAAGCTTCAGTTTGATCTACTTTTCTTTTGATTTTTCTGTGTTTTTTTCTGTTTTACAAGGGCAGTAGAAATAGGGGCAGAGCAAGAAGATGTTTTATTGTAATCTTATTGTATTGAAAAATTATGTGGTGGCGGCGCCACCAGACCGCCGCCTGAAATTTAACACAGATAAAACACTCGAAAACACTTAAAAAAGACATGAAAAAACTTTAGTAGGTAATCTCAAGGAATTTCTAGGTGGTGTAGGTTACATAATGTGGAAATTATTATAGGTAGATATCCCTCTACACTTACTATCTAAAGATTTCTCGTTTTACATCACGAGGGGTGACAAGGAGTTGCATGCCATGTAAGGGATGGAGAGTGGCATTAGCTTTTGGAGCATGGCGATATTGTGGGGATAAGCTCCACTTGAAATTTTGAACGAGAGAGGCTATGACAATTTTAGCCTTGACCATCGCAAAATGTTGCCCAATGCAAATTTTAGGTCCAATTCCAAAAGGGATGAAACTATTAGGATGCTTGGATGCCTTGGCAACACCATCATGAAATCTTTGGGGATTAAAATATAGAACATCTTGTCCCCAAAGCTCCTTGTCATGGTGTACCATTAATATAGGCATGTAGATACTCATCCCCTTCGGTATGAAAATCTTTTCTTTTCCAATGCTCAACTCCACATCCTTAATTGCTCGTCTTGTCACATTAAATAATGGTGGATAAAGACGCAACGATTCATTGAGAATCATGGTTATCTAGCACATAAACCATCCCTAGATTAGTAATAATTAGCCATAATAATAATAATCGGTAGAGGTAAAGAATATCTTACAACTTTTAGTTTGTCCATAGCTAATGGAAGTAGAGGCCCACCCTTGCAAACTTGGTTGACTTCTTCGAAGGCTTTGTCTTGCCATTCCGAATAGATAGCTAGAAGCATCATTGTCCATGTCATCATAGATCCTATTGCCTCATGACCAGCAAGGAAAAAGTTATTCAATTCATCTACTAAGAGTTCTATTTGTGCACTCCGTTGTTCCAATAATGTAATGTCATTTGCAGCAAGCAATACTCCCACTATATCTTCTCCATATGCATCCTTGTTTTCTCCCAAGTCATCAATTCTCTTTTGGATAAGTTGGCTTATGAAGGATCTTTGTCTTCTCCTAATCTCAGCAATCTCCTTGTTAATTGATGTAGGGAGCAAACTACAAATAAAAAAAAATAAAAAATAAAAATAAAAACTTGTTAGTACGCACAGACAAATTTAGAAGAAAATATGTTATTGAATACATACTGGCATCCTGGGAAAAAATACCAAACTGGACGGTTGAAGAGGAGCTCTTGAAGCCTACGTTGCATAGTAACATATTCCTTGTAGTCACACTTAATCCCAAATGCGGCTTGTGCATTTATATCTGCGCTCAAAAATGATAATTCAGCATAAGCTTCAATCTCTGCACACCCTCCACCCTTGTAGATTTCATGTTTCCACCTGGAGATCATGAAGTCTACACATTTTGCCATTGTATTTGACATCACCTGATCCATCAGTTTCCACGAAGTTTAAAGTAAAAGATGTCAAGGTCAAGTTTAGCTACACTAATTGTCCTACATTTAAAAAAAGGAAAAAAAAAAAAAAAAAAAAAAAGAAAAGAACGTGTTGTTTGAAGGTTTTAGGTTAGAGTTGTTGACCTTTATTCTTTCATAATGGAAAGCAGGATTGGCTGCCTTACGTTGATCTGCCCATTGCTTACCATCAGCCAATATCAAACCTTTTCCTAACATGGGTTTCATGTACCTCTTTAGTTGATCTGGTACTCCAAATGAGTCAGCTTTGATGGACATAACTTGATATATAAGTTGAGGTTCCAATAAGCTCAACATGATTTCAGACCCCCATTTCCACACATGCCGCTTGCCATACGCTGATGACCACTTTAAAATATGTGGTAAAACTTGTGGAACTAAGTTATGATCTGTGAAGCTCATCTTCTTATTTAATGCACAAACCTTGAGCTTTTCCATTTCAGTGAATTGAGAAATCATAGATCCAGGATGAGATCCAATACCTTGGATAGACATGAGCTCAATGATTGCTCTCCTTCTCAATACGGCCAATACTATCCAAAGCAAAATTTCATAGATTGACAAACATATCAAGAAGATTATAAGAAACATAACCGCCATATCCAAGAGAACACAAAGTCTCTTACCAACTTGATGAGAGATTGGAAACAAGATGGGTTAAGGTGGGTTTAAATGATAGTCCCACTTGGTTAAAAGTCAACGTTTATAGCCTTGTAAGCGTTGAAAAATGTGTCCAACACGTATCTGTATTATTTATATATATATAACATATATAGAAGTACATAAACCATGGTTGTTGTCAATGTGCGCCGTAGCCAACAAAAAGGCTTTGTCCCTTCCATTTTAAGATAGATACTTTCAACCCTAGAATATTATGGCCAATAGTAAATTTCTTACTAAGCAAATGTTACACAAAGTTTGTAAGATATATATGCTAATAAGACAAATGCTACGACCTGCAGATATATTATATAATGTTTATAGTCTTCTTTCGCTGGCACGACGAGCACTCTTCCCATCAATATGCACTCTTGATGCATCAACTCCTGATGAATCTTGTGCGTTTGACTATATCTCCCTCTCTAGTGGCAGTCAATAAAAATCCATGCAGAATAAGATCTCGATTTTCTACTAGAAATTTTATAAAAAAAAAAATCACTTTGCACTATGCCTATTACAGCATTGAAGTAGACTACTACAACAACCATTTTCTTTTAGAACTAAGCACATTATAACACGCCCCGTATTGTATGTACAACCCAGGACTACTATGTTGCCTTCCCCATGTTGTGTGTCTATGTGGGAGACTGCCACATCACCAACACCTATTATCAGCCTATGTTGGAGGGCCCTTGATAGCCATTAAACTAATTCTTACCCTCAAAGACACTTTAATGTCAAAGTCACTTTATTACCACTCATATATAATGCAATCTCTTTTTTTTTTTTTTGTACCCGATTTGTTTGAAATAATTTGTTTCAGCCCTCTAGTTGACACGTGGTTTTACCTTTTTTTGGTTTCCACCTCATTGGTTTCCTTTGTTGTTTAATCTAAAAATTTTCTATGATTGACGCCTGTCAGGCTTTTGTTTAAAGACAAACTCTCTTGGATCGATACGCATTTATTATGCCAGTTATTATGCATTTATGGCCGGTAAAAAAAAAAGGGTGACCCAAAAGAGGATTTCTTGGCCAATCCAATCCGAAAAATGGTAAGAATCCTCTCTCACTTTTGAGGTCCATGTTTTCCCTCTACAAAACAAATCCAAAAATCCATTACAATCCAACCCTTGTAGAGCACAATGGCTGACGTGGCGGATGTAGAAGCGGCAGGTCAGGCGGCTGCCCAGGAGGCAGCAGCAAGAGCTTCCGTTCTTGATCGTGGGGGGCCCTTCGGTGGCCCCAGACCAGCAAAAAACTTGCAGGAAGGTCTGAATCCGGCATCCTGGGCAAAAGCCCCAAATCTGGGAGAGGTTTGTTGCAACCTCGAAAATGGCAGTGAAGGATCAGTCGATGGAGCTATGGCAGGCAAGACCCGTGCAATGGGGACTCCGGAAGATAGGAGCAAAGTGGCAGTTGTGCTGCACCATGTAACAGGCCCGTTGGGAGAAAATAGTTGCAGCCATGGAGCTACAAACACAGCAGGTCCGCCCATAGCAGAAATGGCATTTTTGGATGCTGAGAAATCAGCAGGGGCATATGTGGGTGTTGAGAATTTAGCATCTGTAGAAGGAGCCAGGGCTTCTGATCTTTGTATAAATGCCATTGGGGCAGTGCGTAGGCTTAAAGCAGGACTATCCGGGGTACAGGCATTGCCGATTATAAGCATAACATAGCCACACAGCAGGGGTTGCTACTCGGTGATTGTCTAGATTCTATGATGGAAGAGGCAACAGAGATAACAAAGGGGCGGGAGCGGGAAGAGAAGAAAAAGATGGTGATAAACTGATAGAGCTAAGGAAGAATTCAGCTGCACTGGTAGAATCTATACTAGCAAAGAACACCACGGAGCATACAAATTTAGCGAGGAAAATACAAGGCAATATAGAAATTGGGCATCAAACAAGCGTTACAGGTAAGTCTAATCCAGCTGTTGCTAGTCAAAATAAACGCAAAATCGTGACAGGACAAATATGGATGTTGAAAACTATAACAACACATGCACACATAAAAGTGCAACTGTATTTGGTGTGACTCAAACACCTACACCAAATGTGATAACAACTGTAGAGAAAGGAGCAGGCCATATAATTAAGGGGAAGGGCACAGGTGCAGGTGCGGTGCATCAAACTGATGAGAGGGTAGATGTTTATCAGGCAGAAAAGCAGCAGAAAGCATAGGTGGTCATCCAAAAGCTTCAGCGTGGAAAGGACAGGATTCAGTGAGAGTAGTAAATAAGCCGAGATTTTTAGAGTGGATTCAGAACCACATTCAAGATAAGAATAAAAGCACAAGAGTCACAGAGGCGCTCCAAATGGTTGAGATGGGCCTCATTCAGAACCTTGGGACAGAAATTAGAAGCACTCAACCAGGAATGGCCACGGCACCAACAGAGTTGTGGAGGTAGAAGATAATTTTCCAGTGGCAGAAATTAATCACGAGGTGCATAAAAAGTATTTAGAAAGCTTGATCTCGCGCTCAGTTGTAGGCTTTTTTACAGGGGGCTTCTTGGACCTACGCAGATTAAGCACGTGGCTATCAACACACTTGAAGAGGTTAGGTTTGCCCCAACACCAATCGCTTAAGGCACTGGGCAACAACTTCTTTCTTATTATGTTTGATTGTGAAGCAGCGTAGATAGGCTAGTTGCCCGAGCAGCAGACCCTTTTGCAGGAGACTTTATTCTGTATCAGTTCTATACGCCAGGCTTCTCTCCTAAACAAACCTCTGCTATCAAAATCCCATGTTGGTTTGAAATAGAAGATCTACCACCAGACTTGCTAGTTCCAGAGTTCTTAAAGTCTATTGCTAACACACTAGGCTCAACGTGTCACATTCAATTGCGAAGGGGCCTAGAATGCGTGTTGCTATCCCAAAGAAACGACATATCCCCAAAGGAGTGACAATAAAAAGCGGAATGTGTTGCTTTAAATTTTTACTTAAGCTCATAAATGGATGGGAAATAAGGAGGATGTTCCCCAACTTAGAGCTAGAAGGCGTAATCAAGTCAGACCACACAAGTGCCAAAGATGACATTGACTCCGGGGCCAAAGATAGAGAGCGGGAACACATTTGCTTTCTTACGGCTGGTGCTACACATAAAGAAATTAGTCAAGTGACACTTTCGAACCTCTCCGATTAATTGTCACCCCTCCATTTACACCCACTCTAGAAACAATTGTTGCCATCTCCTCATTCTCACCCGTTCCTGAAAATATGTTTGAAAATACGCCTCATAATAGACCAAAATCCAAAGAGGACATCCCAATCGGGGAGGTTCAGTGGCAAGTGGTAGCCTCCAAACACAGTACAAGAGCTAGAAATATTGCCAGGAAGTTCAGAGGCTCCCAAAACACAGTGGCCTTAAAAACTACAGAGGTTCCACAGCCATTGTCATCGTTGTCTAAATATATCACGGAGGCAAGTTCTGTAGAGAAGGGGGAGCTTGCAGGTACAACACACAAAGTTACACGTGATGTGTGGCACCCAAAAATGGCTTTGGTGATACACAAGGATAACTTCGTAGGGTCAGAAATAGATACAGCAGTTGACGTGGAAATGTTGGATAACCCATTTGCTCTAATAGGCAAGAAGAATAAGATGGATGCAAATGTGTATGTAGACAGCATGGGTGAGATGAAAAGAAAAAAAGCCTCAGCCCCCTCTTTGAGCAACCCCGCTGGTGGTGAGTTGCTATTGAAGGGAAACTAGATGTGGAAAATAGAGGTGTCGGCCATACTCTTAAAACTCATAATGAATTTCAAAATCGTGAGCTGGAATATCAGAGGAGTAAAGTCTTCGGAGTTTAAAAGCAACATGCTTTCACTAGCACTAAAGAGAGTGAACGCGGATATCATATGTTTTCAAGAACACAAGTGTAAGAAGGAGGAAGCTGATGTCCTGTTTAAAATAATAGGGAATGAGTATGTTGGAATTGTCTCGGCAAAGGAAAAATCTAGTGCAGGTACCTTAATCGCATGGAAAAACACGGTTAAGGTGATAACATCTATGTCAGATAGATTTGGAAGGTGGTCCATCATTCTGTGGCAGCAGAACAACCAATCATGGGGAATTTTAAATATTTACGCGCATAACAATCCTAGGGGAAGAGGTGCACTATGGGCCTCCCTCAGACATAAAATCAAAAGTCTTGGTAATCACATAGCATGGTTAATGCTGGGCGATTTTAATATGGTGGAGACATCAGAAGACAGACGGGGTGCAACATCTGACATTGTTAATGGTTTTGAAAAAGAGCAGTGGGGTAAATTGATAGACGCCAGTGGATTTATTGAGCTGGAGGGGGATAAAGGTTTCACATGGTGCAATGGTTGGGTGGGACAGGGTAGAGCTTACGCTAGACATGACAGGTGTTACGTGAATTACAATACACTCGCCACTTCCCCAACTCGTCGTAGAGTAAACTGCACCGACAATGAGATATCTGATCATAATCCTCAGGTAATTTCATGCCAGGAATGTAGGAAAAAAGTCTCAAGAACAGTGTTTAAAATGATTCACTAACTTATGCTATAGTCAAAATTAAAATAGGCCCTATACCCTCATGCTGACTAGCCTTGTTGGGTGAAGTTACATTATGGCAATGAAGTTTGCCAAAGAGAAATTATGCTTGAATTGCCTTCTTCGTTGCCTTCATCTTGTGTCTAGATTTCAATTTCTTCGCCTCAAATGCCAAGCTATAGAAAAAATGCTCACCAATATCCCTGCATACACAAGAAAAATGAACCAAAAGCCACTAAGGCTTATCCAGGCACGAGGGCCTCCATCCAGGCACGAGGGCCTCCAATCAGGCACAAGGGCCTCAACCAGGCACAAAGGCCCCCACCAGGTACGAGGACCTCCGACTAGATGACAGCTAACAAATACAGTATACATACAATCGGGAAAGGGCGGGGGGGTGGGATCAAACCGTAGAAGGATAGAAGGAAGATGCAAAGAGAGCTGATGAAATAGAAGAGGAACGTGGAAGAACATAAATAGGGCTAGAAGGGGAAAGGACAAAATAACTAACAGTTAACTACCTCCGTAGTTCTAGAACCTTGTTTTCCTTCTATTCGGTGAAACGAAGGAAAACATCATTTCTAGAACTACTATGGTAAACACGGATAAGAATGCTGAAAAAGAGGCAGTAAAAGCAATAGTCCAATTGGTTAAGGCCCAAGGAAGAAGCTAGAAGTTATTCATAAACTTGGAAAGTCTAAAAAGGTGGGTAGCACATAAGTAACTCGCCGTAGAAGGCCATTTTCTTCCAAGATAAAATATGAAAGACAACGATTCTAATGAGAAAAACACAAGGCCACCGTAGGAAAGAAGGAAAAAACGTCTTGATGTAGGAAAGACTTATGCTTGGAAGGCACTAAAGTCAAGTTAGGAGCAACCATTATGCTTACTCTTTGGCCATCAAGCAACCGTATAGGCCCAAAAGGCAACATTCGAGCCACAACATCACATAACAAGTATAAACCGAAGCACTTTAGACTATAATGGTATCTTCTGGTAAGCACTCAAAATTTCAAAGATCGTGGCTCGTTAGCCAACCTAAATTCTTAAAATGAGGCATTTGAAAACCACAACCTAAGCCTTGATTAACCGTTATTAACAAGAGAATAAAAGTTGGCCTAAATCCTAGTAAATTCTATAATCCCACTATACCTTTAAATATCCACAATATCGTTAGGATTATTAAATTAGAGCAAAAACAAAGGAAGTTACGAATGAAAGAACGGAGCACAAAACCGGTTAGGGCCATCCGGCCTACATCTTGGCACGATTCAAGCATGGCTAGAGTTCTAACTCTGAAAGCAGGTTCTGATGCATCGCTCAGACAGGTTAAGGTGTCCAGCATGGTAAGAAAGCAGGCAAGGACATGAACAGGGTTTTAATCTGCAGAGGAACGACGAATCTGGCCTACATCTTGGCACGATTGGAGCATGGATCTAGAGTTCCAACTCTGAAAGCAGGTTCTGCTGCATCGCTCAGACAGTTAAGATGACCGGCATGGTAAGAAAGCATGCAAAAGCCATCAACAGGGTTTTAATCTACAAAAATTGTAACTAGAAAAGATCATAGATCTTATTCGGCTGGCCTTTCCTTACCTGTGATTCTTGCATCACTAACATCGTCAGCAACCGAGGTAGATACCAACCGAGGTAGATACAAACATTATTGACGGAAAAATTATCAACAGGAACAAACTCTCAGAACCCAACTAAATTCTGTAAACTTCTTTGCAACCCTGCTTCTTTTCGGACCAACCAAACAGAGACTTTATTACTCCACATGCCGAACAACTGACCGAAAATCAAACAGAAACAACCACCGAAAAGAAAATTATGCCTAATTTAAGCAACAGAAGCAAAAATAACCTTACTGAAAAAGCTAGAGTGAGTCTTTTAGGCCCAATCATTCTGAGCCGATGTACCGCAGAACCTCAAAGCCATCAGCAGGGCAAGATCCCCATTTTAGGGCCGTCTTCCACATCAAACAGAGTTAAACACCCCATTTCATAGAATTCAGCAACTCTCGGTCCTTCCCTATCTCTGATGCGAATGAGCTTCTTTCTGTTAGCAATCAAGGTGTTACCTTTCTCAATGACGTCTTTGGTTGCTGCATCCAAGAACTTATGCGACTGCAAGTGTCCTTCTAACTCTGTAAAAGAGTCTTCTAACTGATTCAAGAAATCAAACTCCTTGAAATTTTCATGAAATTTAAAGACAGGGGATCTTGCATTGCTGCTCTTCCGTTGGATCTCTTTTTGCAGAGATGAGATCTTGGATTCTAAGGCCACAACAATTTCTGCCTTAGTGCCATTCAGATTATCTAATTTGGCCTGTAACCTGGTCTCCATGACGTGATTCAGATTGTCAATCTTAGCTTTCAACCTTTCCTCCATAGCTACCAGCCATGCATGATCTTGGTCGTGGGAATCACCTCCATGCCTTTTCCTAAGCTTTCTCGCACTGGCCTTGGGGGCCATAATCTGCAACGTGATGCACTAACGGAGAGTTAGGGAAAAGAGGATTGCTGCACTAGATGGGATCAAACCGTAGAAGGATAGAAGGAAGATGCAAAGAGAGCTGATGAAATAGAAGAGGAACGTGGAAGAACATAAATAGGGCTAGAAGGGGAAAGGACAAAATAACTAACAGTTAACTACCTCCGCAGTTCTAGAACCTTGTTTTCCTTCTATTCGGTGAAACGAAGGAAAACATCATATATCAAGTATCTGAAAGAGCCTGCTTTTACTGCAAAATGCAAAGAAATTTGGCAAGCGGCATTTATAAAAGACTCAGGCATGAAGGCCTTAACGGCAGCACTAGCAAATATTAAACAATTTGCTAAACTGTGGGGGAGAGAAAAAGTACAGGAGAAGAGAGCATCTTTGGACAAACTATACAGTCAATTGACAACCCTCAGAGAAGCGGGTCCCAATGATGGTACAGAAGAGAAAAAATTAATGGATGAGATTAAAAAGTCAGAGGAGACTAAGACTGTCGAGAACAGAAGCAAGGCAGGTCTAACTTGGCTTAGGCAAGCAGATAAATGCTCTAAGTTTTTCTTTAAGGCTGCCAAGCAGAAGAGATGGTCAACAGCATTATCTAGCATTACACTTGATGATGGGTCGATACTAAAAAGTTGTGATGGGCTTCATAAGTTTCTTCACGATCACTTTCAAAGCTTCTTTGGTGAGAAGCGTATGCCGTTCCAGGACGAGTTTGAAGAGTTAGTGGTTTCCAAGGTGTCTCCAGTCATAACAAATGAGCAACACCAAATGTTGAGCCGCCCACTATCTATAGATGATTTGCATCAGACAGTCATCGCCCTCGACAAAGAGAAGTGTCCGGGGATGGACGGGATTCCAATAGAGTTTTTTCAGGTTTATTGGGAATGGATTAAAACTGATGTATTCTCAGCTTATACAGACTTCCAACAAGCAGACCACCTGGATCCAAAGCTAAATACAGGTTGTATCGTTTTGATTCCAAAGGGAAAAGGCCCACGTACTATCAATGACTGGAGACCCATCACATTGCTGTCGGCATTCTATAAGATAATAGCAAAGGGAATGGCAGAGAAAATAAAGCCCATACTTGCGAAACTATCTCCCCGTCCGGTCGGGTTTTTCTCCCGGGAAGGAACATTCTCGCACAATATAGCAGCAGACTTTTCGAGGGTATGTATTGGGCTAAAACACACAGTCAAAAAGTAGCTTACATCAAGTTGGATTTTACTAAGGCATACGATAGTATCGGGTGGAGCTTTTATATAAAATGCTTGTTAAAATTGGGTTCTGGGATTTTTTTCTTGGAAGTGTTAAGAGATTACTCCACTCCACACGGGCCTCTGTTCTTCTCAACGGGGAGTCCTCTCCTATATTCGTCATCGAAAGAGGCATTAGACAGGGATGCCCACTAGCCCCATTCTTATTTAACATAGCAAAGCTTTTTACAGCTATTTCTACAGCCTCAAGGGATGGTCTAGTAGAAGGTCTTCAAATGGGGGATGGATCTCAGGCGGATATGCAATCAATACAGCCAGATGACTCTTTTTTGTTTCTAGTAGCGAGAGGAGAGCAATCTAAAGAATGCCGGTCGGTTGTTAGTTACTTTCTCCTTGGCCTCGGGATGTCTCATCAATCGGAAGAAATGCTTTCGGCGCAATGGGTCGGGAAGGACCACATCCCGTGTTTTAGAAGCCTCCCGTGGAAAATCATAAAAGCTGGGGAGTATTCTAACCTTCTTGGAATCCCAGTGGGAATTAAAATACCCTCAACAAAAGTATGGGATGAGATGATATTAGGATTACAGAAGCATCTGAATTGGTGGAAAGTCGCAAAACTATCACTGGCTGGCAGGATAGTAGTAGCGAAGCATGTGCTGCGCAGCACGCACATCTATGTCTCATCTCTCCTCATAGCCCCACCAGAGAAACACATCAAAAACAATGCCCATATCCTCCTTAAAATCCCCCATAAAAATCCCCCTTTTCGTGGAATGGACATGATTTTTAGAAACGGGGTATTTGGCCACAATCCCCCCGTTGTGATTTTGTAGATTAATATCCCCTTTGAATTTTTTTTATATCCCCCATTGCCATATGCAATGGTCATACCCCTTTTCTCACAAATAATGTTCATACCCCTTTCTAGGAACAATCCCCCTTTGTGATTTTGTAGTTTAATATACCCTTATTCCATTCATACCCCTTATTCCGTTCATACCCCTCTTCTCAACCATCCTCCATAATTGGCCTCATGCCTTATGTCCCTCTAGGCGCCTAAGCTGTGCGCCTAAGCTCTGAGGGCCTTGAGGCCACGCTCATGTAACTCCGTACCAGGGAGTTAGCATCAAGATACAGAATCGGATCTGGTTCCGTTCTACTCCGAGGTCACCCGCCCAAGCCTTGGGCCAGCAAGGATTTCCATCCACAGCATCGGCCATAGGTACCAGGTTTTGGATTGCTTTGAATTATTTTGGACTGTTTTGTGTCCCAGTATTGCTCTTAGCATCGCGCCCTCACTGCCTTTGCATAGACCCCCTTGATTTGCCCCTTTCCGGTTTTCTCTCTCTAGGGTTTACAATCTCTCTCTAGCCCCAAAACCCCCAAACGCCCAAAAGGTGCTCTGCACGCTTTTTGGAGTCCCCAAATTGGATTCTAAGCACCCTTCAGGCAGCCAGAGACCCCACAAACTTTGGCACCCCCAAACATAGCCTCAGCATGACCCGTACAATCAAACGTATGGCCAGAGAGACCCGCAAGGCAAAGAACCTTATCACGGTGCCTGTGTCATCTGGTAAGCCTTATGATCCCACGATAGAGCCCTATCTCCAGGCAGCCCCTTCTTTTGGGCCCCAGCGTCCTATTCTGTCCCAAATAGGATCCACAACTAGTTCCCGACGACGCGTCCCCCTGAATGCCGCGGCTTAGATAGGCTTGATGCTCGGATGAACTGCACGCATCCAGATATCCTAGCCAAAGATCACGTGGCAAGTATGCTCTCATCATCACCGCCACAAAGAATGTTCGCTTTCGGTTACCCTTACAAAGCCGGGTGCGGCTTCTAGAGTTGTTGTTACAATCTGCGGGGCCACGACCCAAAGTAGAACATAGTATCGTTGCTTCGGTGTCTAGCACAATGCCTGCCCCTGAGCATGTGAATGATATGCACGAGGCTGATAACACAGTACATGGATCCACGCATACTGGGCCCGACCATGTGAATGATATGCCTAAAGATGATGACAACATACGAGGATCCACACATACTTTGCCCGAGGATGCATACTTGAACCTCACGTATTGTGGGTATTCGAGACGGGTGATTCTCTTGCTACGGATGAAGCCACCACGCTTTTTACCCGGTGATGCATATCCAAGCACATGGTATTGTCTCGGCCCAGCAGGTTGGAGCAGTGCGGTCTGACCGTCCTCGTCACCTCTTGGTGCGCTTTCAAGATGCTCTTTCCCGATTGCACATCCTGCGACATGGCAACCATTTGAAAGGAACCACCTTCTCCGTCCAGGAAGACTTGACTCCAGCACAGCTCTGTAGACGGAAAGAAGAGTTGTGTCGTGTGCGAGAGGCTCGCCTACAGCGGAAGTGGGCTGTTTATAGGGGAGGTCAAGCTATCATTCAAGATCAGTGGCCATCTGATCCATGGGCACTTACTGTATAGCTCTGTATTTCTTTTGTTACGTTCTGGTTTGGTTATTTTTGTGTTGAAACGGGGCTTGGACCCCATGTTCTACTTTTTTGGGCTTCGGCCCTCTGATCTGTTAGGGCTTATGCCCCCTTTGTTTGTTCTGGTCCCATAACCCGATTGGGTTCCGTGGACGTTAAAATTTTCTTCCTTCCTTCCTTCCTTTTCTAGGAACAATCCCCCTTTGTGATTTTGTAGTTTAATATACCCTTATTCCGTTCATACCCCTCCTCTCAACCATCCTCCTTTTATGTTTAATATTTTCTTATTCCATTCATACCCCTTTTATGTTTATACTCCTTTTCCGTTCATACTCCTTTTATGTTTAATATCCCCTTATTCCGTGCATACCCCTCTTCTCAACCATCCTCCTTTTGTGACCTTGTAATTGTGACCTTGTAATTTAATATCCTATATTGTTAATACCCTTTTCTCAAAAATCCCCCCTTCGTGATTTTGTGTTTAATATCCCCTTATTCTGTTCATACCCCTCTTCTCAACTATCCCCTTTTTGTGACCTTGTATTTAATATCCCATACTTAGTTAATACCCTTTTCAACAAATACATTTTTATCCCACTGTGTTTAAACAAATACATTTTTAAGCCTTTAAAACCTTTGAATCCAAATTCAAAGTTCTTTTCCACTAGATGAGGCATAAAAACCTCCAGATTCTTGCAATACATGCAAATATTTCACTCTTAATGCCAAAGTACAATGCTAAAGTACATTTTATCTTATGTGTTTTAAATTCCACAATACTGCTGTAACAAAACAGAAATATTTCCCAAATTCTGCTCATATTTACAGATTTGTTGCTTTACTCATTAAAATGCAAAACCAGCAAAGCGTTACAACTGCTTTTCTAAAAAGGACCCAAGTCATATGTTCCATACTCCAATCATGCAGTATGCTTAAAAATGATCCCAAATACTCTTAAATTCTTTTATTAAAAAATATCCAACAATTTACAAACTAGATCAATCCATAGAAATGTCTCAGATATCCATGTCATGCTTAAAAGCAAGCAGTTTACAACATAGGTCATCCTGCTTTTCAAAACCACAAAAATATCTCAAATACTCATGTCATGCTTAATAGCAAACAAAATAAGACAGCGTTGTAAGATTTTTATCCACGTGTTCAGCTATAACTAGTGAAAGCATAAAGCAAACCAGAATATGTCAAATGTAAATCCACGTTTCTGAGGTATTGCAGTAGCAAGAATTTTCTTCAGCGTCCAAGACTTCATCCTAAACCAAATACGAGCATATTTGAAAGAGTAAAGTTGGTTACCTGCATTGAACCAAGCCTAAGTTAGCTTTAAACAAGGTAACTAGACCAGCAATGACAGGTAAGCTATAACTCTACTCGGCTCATCGCCCTTTACCAAATAATTATAAGAGCTCAAAATAAATTGTAGGCCATGCCTCAGTACAGGTCCACAGTTACCCATATGGTTATAGTGAAAGAGAAACCTCTGGGTAGGAATAAACTAATCCATAAGCACATAAAATGCATTCTGCTGCAATTTTTCAAACTGCATACTTCCTTACCATTTGTAGCCAGTTCTTAGACATAGTTCCATAGATATATTGTCAGCACATCATTTCATATCTTGCTCTACCTTAGGCCAAGCTTTTAAAACCCTAAAGTTCAAAAAGAAGTTTCAGAATATGCAACTATAGCACTTGTTTTTTTTCCAAAAGGCGGGCCATACTTTAGTTCCAAGGGCTAGATCAGCTCAGAATTAATAAGCATTAGAATAAATTTGCCATGCTCTGTCGCACAGGTTATCTCATATAGTGGCAAACACCTATTCTGCTTTCTTTTTTAACTTCTAGCGCCTGTACTACCTATATAATAAGCTGCCAAATCTCATGTCTTCAAAAAGACCCAGATTATTTGTGTATAACACTTACAAAACGAATTTAAGAGTACAAAATAAATTGCATGCACTCAAGCAATATTTTAATGCTGCAATAGTTTTTCTAAGTTTATATCAGTTAAAAAACTGGAGAATAGCTTTTCTTTATCATGAGCCAGTAATGCTAGCTGTCTACGAAAATCTGTAACCTAGGTAGTTTGCTCTATCGATTCACACTTAAATTCGTAGAAAGATCTAGACATGAGCTCAAATAAACCAAACTTGAAAAATGAGTTCAAAAATCCGCAAAAAATCCTAATCAAAGAACCTGGTTAAGCTGGATCTCCAGCATTGATCTCCTCGTCACTATTTATGGTTTGCTCCTTTGGTTCAGAAGATTCCGCTAGAGTTGCTGTGCTTTAGAATCCTGCCTCCACATTGGATCCTTCCATCCGATCGGAAGCTTGGTATCATATTGCTTCATGTGTTTGCCATTCTTTCCAGAAACAGTTAATGGACGGTGCCACAGATTCTGCTTCTACCATGCATAGCATTGCCAGATCTGAACCTTCCTCCTCGCAAGATAAAAAAGCCGGGCCCTATTTTGTTTCATCACCAACAGAGATAAACACAAACAAACAAGGCTTTACCACAGAATAAGGTCGCATTTTCCTGCGTAGGCAAAGGCATGAACCCTAAGAACATTATCTGCATGCTGGTTGAAGTGATCCGGCTTAGTCATGAGCTGATCCGGCACAACTTTCCCTTAGCCGTGATCGGTTTAGGGTCAGGCCGTCACACAATGCAACATTTTGCCCTATTCTCATAGTTTTTTCCATTAATTAATTTATTACCTTGATTAAAAGTGCACACGTCTCCATATCATCCCCTTGAGCCGTTACCTTAAGATGTGTGCTTGGTGTCCCCTTGTATGGAAATATCATGTCCGTAAATATTGCAAACTTTCACTCACAAACGTTAGTGGAATATTTCAAGGCCAGATTATAAATTTTTTTGATGAACGTGGACCTTTATTACTCAAAAGAATACAAAGAGTACATGGGGACTCAAAACCCAGTGGAAAAGATATCGACTAGAGCAACACTACCCACCACATACATAACATAGAAAAGCAGAGAATACAGATCACCATGAGCACAACTGTTTGCTATGAGTAGGTGTGAATCTGAAGATATTGTTCCCAAATGACACTTTTGATGTCATCCTTCAAGGAAGAACATTTGTACGCCTTCACAATGCAACTACGAGCATCGCTAAGCACTTGCGTATATGAAAAGAGCTGTCCCTTGAAGATGAGGAGATTTCGTCTCTTCCAGATGGACCAGATGAGCCAAGCAGATGCTAAGTGGAAAGCCCTCTTTGCCAACTTGTCCCAAGAACTAGGATGGACTGACAAAAGGACCTGCTGACTATTCAAGTCACAATGGAAAAGACTTCGAGCCACCGCCAAGCGTGTCGAACATGGTGACACAAGAAAAAGCAAAGGCTCAATTGTCTCATCCCTCTGCGTGCAAAGAGGGCAGATCACAAAGACTTCTGGACGAAATCGATGAACAACAGTGTTTACCCGCACGCATCTATGAGTGATCTGCCACCATAAAATGAATAGCTTAGGATGAAGCAATTTATCCCATACCCATCGCCAGACTGCTTTACGATGCGGCTCGGGGATAACTAAAGGCCACTTTGGCGATGGAGGCAACACCTCGTGATGAAGTAGGACCACATACATCGAGTGCACCGGTGCTCCTCCTTAACACGCCATGAACCACCCGTAAGCTGGGGAGCCACGCCTTGTGGGTGTGGAGGGAATGTAGCGACTACTTTTTCCCAAATGCTCCGTCCCCAACAAAGGAGAAGGAACTTCAATTTGAACTCATTCCACGCCAACAATCTTGTCTCATTATACCATGCGGATACTGGTGGAGCACACTCGCCGCCGCCACCCGACGCGTTGCATCAATGGATGGACAAAAAGAGACCGAGGGGGACAATCTGCATGACCGCCACCCAAAGGGATCCACCAACAACCGGCCGTAGGATGGATCCGTAGGCCATTGGATGGAACTGAAACAAAGTGCGCATAGTCTCCCAAGCAGTTAGCAACCCCTTGAGGAAAGGAGATGCATTAGGATATGGAGAAAGTGGATAGAATAATGCCCATGGGAGGAGAGGCTTAATGGATGGAGAGCCAAAGGAAATGCACCTCTCAGAAGACGGTGAATGAGAAGCAGACCTGGAGAATTATCAGCATTATTGAGAATCCGCCACATGAACTTAGAGATCAGCACCTTGCTCTGGAGAAGAAAGTGAATCATCCCCAGCCCCCTACAAAGTTTAGGCATAATGCACTTCGCCAACTAACTTTAACATCAGCTCCTTCTTCGCCACCACCCGGATGAAGTTCCCGACAAAGTCTGAACAATGAGTGCATCTTTGATCGGTGCCCGCAAGATGGATGCCATGTAGACATGTGTACCACTTTCAAACCCACTTTGCCACGCTTACCGCGACCAGCCATGGATAACTTAACCGTGGACCACCAGAACAAATGCCTTTCCAACCCCTTAATAATGACATCCCATGCATCACCAAATGAGAGGTGTATACCAACTGGAATGCCTAGAAGCTTAGTTGCCTTCCCATGAGGAAGAACCTTCCATGGAAATGCAACCACGTAAGACGGCACCGAGAGTCTAGGGCCTGGGGCATACACTTTTGCCACCCCACAAATATACCGTAGAAGCCAAAGAGAAACGTCCAACAAGGAAATGGCATTCTCGCAAATTCTCGCCATCAGCCATTAAGAACAAGAAAGTGTCATCCGCATAATGATTCTGAGATCTCTTGTGAACCATTATTCATGGGAAGACCATGCAGATGCCTTCCTTCTGACCGCAAGAGAGAATACCCGAGAAAGAATCTCCGCCACAATTGTAAAAGCAACGGTGCCAAAGGACAGCCACGGTGAATGCCACGTCCCACCGAAAAAATGTTGATGGTTCTCCTTGAAAAGAATCAAGAACGAAAGGTAATAATGAAGTTTCATAACATCCATTTGCAAACCGGGCACCAAAACCAAGACATAAAAGGCCTTCGCTCCAGAAACTCCATCCAACATCACATATGCTTTTGCAAAATCCAAACTTCAAGTATACAATGGGGTAACCATGCATTCTAGCCCAATAGAGACCCTCATATGCTGCTGCCACATTATTCAAGATACACCGGCGAGGCAAGAAACCTGACTGCGTGGAGGAGATGGACTCGGTAAGCACGCCACAAAGCTTCTGAGCAAAAGCTTTAGCAAAGATCTTGTACACCGAGGACGACAAAGTAATGGGGTGCCAATCTGAAATGGAAGAGGGATCCTTACATTTTGGAATAAGGGAGATGCAACCAGAGTTGAGGATTTTGTCCAGGTGCCTCTGTCTTTTAAAATCCCTGAAAGCATCATACACATCTGCATCAAGCCAATCCCAATACTCCTGGAAAAACTCCACTGGAATACCATCAAGACCCGGACACTTGCCCCTCTTGAGAGAAAATGTGGCCTCAGCTAAATCATTCTGGCTGATCTCAGCCTCTAAAGTGGCCCTTTGCTCATTGGTGACTATAAGATGAACCTTAGCAAGCAAGGCCGCTTGAAAATCTAACTGAAAGGGAAGACGCCGAGCAGTGAAGAAAGCTGAAAAGTGATTATGCAAAAGGCCTCTAAGATCAGCTGGATCTGAAACAACACGCCCATCCCGAAGTCCGCAGAGATCAAGAGATGCAGACTAGCTTTCTTGTTTTGGCAGCTCAAGAAAAAACACGTAACGATCTCCCTCCTTGAACCATTGCAACCCAGATTTAATGCGAGCAAAGTGCACCTGTTCAGATTCCATCTGCCTAATGCTACACAAAATTTGCTTCTCCACATGACCATCTGATGGGGCAACAGACCTGCATGCCTCAAGTTGTCGATAAAGAGCCAGCAGAAGGCTCCGGTGAGCAGCAGCCCGTTCACGACCCCAACCTTTAGCAAAAGACTTCACAGCATCGAGAGCATCAACAATACCTGCCATGCCCCTGTGTCCCATACGCAACAGATTGTACTCATTACTCAATTCGGTACAATAAGAGCTTTTCCCCAGAGTCATTATCATGAAATGTTTTAAATGTGCATTTGGTCATGGGTTCAAACCTTGCCAATGTATGTTTATCTTTGGGAGTTGGTTACTGGGGTTATACGATGATGATCCCCGACGTGGTAGAACTTAAAAGCCTATACGTGTCCTCCACTTTGGCTGCCGCAAGGCAGTGGGATAAGCTAGCTAGTCTGTACAAGATTAGTCTAGTATGGATCTTAAACATAGTAGTCTGGACCTTGATAAGGTTTTCATTGGACCTTGATAAGGTTTTCATTGGGGTGTACGGGCAATGCAAACACTTGGAGAGGCTCAAAAGACCTTAAGGGCAGTCATGCGACCATGCAGTTTGTGACCACTAAGGTAATTTGTGGCAAGAATTTGGCATATGAAGTATTTGCAAACACTGGCTATGCAGCACTCAACATGAGTTGAAATCCTTTTGGATTTTTCAATTGGCATACATACCACATTAAAGGTCTACTTGTGCACTTCATGGAGGTACGTTATATTAATTGCCTACCAACATATGTGTTAGTTTCTGATAAATTTTGACCTTTGGAAATCTGTCTACAAAAGCATAGCTTGCCATGTCTCCTGAATTTAACTCGAACGAGTAAGAGGTTGTGGTTGCACAATTTATGGTTAACTTTGCATGCCCAATATCCTTGATAATATAATATTGCTAAATGGTCTTACGATATAAATAGGGGACTTTGTTTTAAAATATTTCGTAAAGTCTTTTGGGCCCTGAAAAATATCCAAATTAGGGTGTCGGCATTTGTTGCATCTCTGTAGACCTCATTTTGTCAAGATGATGACCTAATTCCATGAAGATATAGCATTGGATATCAAGATATATGCACTGGACATATCCTATGTGGGACATTTGTTGCATCTCTGAAGACATAATTCCGGCAAGAGGAAAAGTAAATCTGACATGCACACTTTGTAGGCAGGATATAATCCTTACATGCACACTTTTGCCTTACATGCACACTTTGTAGGCAGGATATAATCCCGCCTTAGGAAGTCTAGGTATTAACTAATCTTAGTTGATGCCGAGGCTTTTCATCAAAATTTTTATTCTTAGTAGCATAACATTCTTAAATTTTTATTCTCACTCTACAGGAGTTGGTGAAGTCATTGATGATATTTTGAAGCATGGACCTCATGATGGCACTTGGTGTTTCCCTCAAGAGCGAGATGTGAAGATCTATAAGCAAGTGAAGAAGTTGAACTTACCTATATGAGGTATCATGCACGTTACCTTTTCACCACAACTTTCCTTGAAGCCGAAGAAGGCAATCCTGCTGAGTACACTTTGAAAGAGGTACATAAGTACATTTGGCTACCAATTGGCATTCAAGACCATAGGAAAGGAATTATTTGAGTGCCATCAGTAGAAGTAGCTAAAAGCATTATGGATAAGTTAGAATACCTTCCAAATCATTGTGGCTGCAAGGAGGCCATTGTGAAGAAGGGCATAGTTATAGGATCAGCCAGGAGTGAGCAAAAAGGGGTGATTATAGACATGACTGGTGTGATGGAGCTGAATGGTTTACATGATCAAACACTTATGAAGAGGCAAAGTTACAAGTTTAAGAAGGTTCTTTTTTGTGAACTATCTATAAAGAAGGAGACTATGTGTCATCGCAAGAGTTAAGTGAGGAAAACCATGTAGAGCCCAAGGGTAATATATCAACAATCTTTGTTCATGAATCTGTTGGAGAGCTAAAGAGTTACTACAAGGCAAACTAATTTTATCGCGGTAACAAAGATCCATTTACAGAGGCATGGATCCTTTCCTTAGATATAGCCTTTGGAAATACCAGATTTATTAACTCTCTAGTTCAAAAATTCATCCCTGTGCCATATGATGATACATTAGTGGTGTTCTCAAATTGGCAATCTAAAGCAACACCCACTTTCTAAAGCAAGAATCACTGAAATATTAACTTAAATATAATCCTCATCCTCCTTTTCCTTCATTCCCTTTTCATGTGAATCCCCATTTCTCCTCATCCCCATTATCCTCATCCCCCCATTCTAAATTGCAATTCCCCCATTAGGCCCTCATTACCCTTACTAACCTTATCCCCCATTCTAAATTGCAATTCCCCATTGTAAATTGCAATCCTTCATTGCTCCCTCATTACCCCTACTAACCCTGGCTACCCCATTTCTCGTCATCCCCCATTCTTTATTTTTTTAGTAGAAATCCCCATGTTCTAAATTGCAATCCTCCTATTACTCCTTCATTACCCCCAGTAGCCTGACTACCCTATTTCTCCGCATCCCCCATTCTTCATCTCTTACAAAAAATCCCCATGTTCTAAAATTGCAATCCTTCATTTCTCCCTCATTACCCCTACTAACCCTAACTACCCCGTTTCTCCTCATCCCCCATTCTTTTTTTTTTTTGAAGGAATCCCCATGTTCTAAATTGCAATCCCCTTATTACTCCATCATTACCCCTAGTACCCCTGACTACCCCATTTCTCCTCATCCTCCATTCTTTATTTTTACAGAAAATCCCCATAAGTCGTATTTAATTAAAGTGGGACTCATTCCATTCCCATTTTTTTTCGGAACCCTGTTAATTTACATGAAAAAGAGCACCCCGACCCGAAAACTATCCTTAATTCGATTTTTTGTCTAGAACTCTGCATCGAAGCTTTCCTCCAGTTTTCCCTGATTAGCGAGTCGAGAACAAGAACAATGCAACTGAAACAAAGGAAATTCATTAAAGATTGAAATCAAAGTTCTAGATTGAAACCAAAGTTTACAATGGTTGAAGATACTATGATGGTCGGGCTGACACAAATATTACATCATCTTCGCACACAGACCACCTACTGGGAACAACATGCAGAGCAAGGTCTGAGGCGTTCCAAGCCACAAGAGCAACTTGAAGAGAATAGAAATCTGAACACGCTAGCCTGACATGGCTCCCGATCATGTCCTTTCTGTTCGCGATTTGTACTGGGAAAGGCAAAATCAAGTTAGTGCAAGTGATGCTACAGACAATACAAATAAGAAAACAACCAGTTCTAAGGGCCATTTCTGAAGAATGTAGGTATGAGGCCTTTCTCGACTCGCGAGTCGAGAAAGGCCCCTCTGATGTAGCTTAGAGCCCAAAAAAACAAAAAAACAAGAAAAAAAAAATTCCTTCTTTTTCTAAGTAGGCAAAAAAAAAAAAAAGGGCCTTTCTCGGGCTCATGAAAATCGAGAAAGACCCTCAAGGCCCCTCTAATGGCCTTTCTCGACTCGCGAGTCGAGAAACGTAGCTCATATTAAAAAATTTTTTTTTTTTTTTAACTAGGAAAAAAAAAAGTTTTTTTTTCAAGAAAATTTTTTTTGAGGGCCTTTCTCGACTCGTGGGTCGAGAAAAGCATCTGAGAGTAAAAAACGCAGCTTTGGGGGTTGAGAAAGGAAGCTCAAAGTGAAAAAACAGAGTTACGAGGTCGAGAACGCAGCTCGAGGACCTTTCTCGACTTCGCGAAGTCGAAAAAGGCAAACTCGAGGGTGGAAAACACAGTTCTGAGGTTCAAGAAATGCAGTTGCCTACAAATATAATTTCTAGCTCCAATCTCATAGAGCACCAATCATGACTAACTGGACCAGCAATGGTATTTTCTATGTATTTTCTAATGCACACCATATCATGCATTTATTATGTATACATATACTGAAAAAATAGACCACGCCTTTTATAATATATCAATGTTTACCCATAGCACGGTCCATACAAAGCACACATTAGTATTAGCACACATTAGCATTTTTATACTAGCACACCTTAATTAGCACACATTAGTACTTTATACTACCACAATTTCATAATACACGCATTAGCATACTAGCACACGGTCCACTTTTTATCTTAGATATAAGAATAATATGCCTAGCAACTCTAAGGTCAACATAAGGGGTAAAATATGATTATACAAGCATACATATATAAACACACAACCATGCTATCAATTTGCGACAAAAATTCAAATATTTATATGGGTGACACTAATAAAATGATAGTCCACGCTATAAGGATTTTAATCATAAGGATTTTAATAATTGGCCACGCTATACCCCGCCTTTCTTTCTTACGTACAATTTATATCCCGCTTTTTTCTCCCACCCATGCTTAAATTCGAAATTTGAAATTTAAAAAAGGGGGGGAGGGGATTTGGTACATACCTTTGAAAACAAGAGAGATTTAGGACATGTGCTGAAATTTGGTACACTTACTGCATATGGCTATGGAGAACGCCCAAAATCTTGGCTACAGCATTGAAGCTCCTGGCTATGGCTGGTAAGATGTAGTTCTTACCCAGCGGAAAGTACCATGGAAAGATGCGAAAAATTCTTCGGTTGAGTTGGGAGCAAGGATCGGGCATACATGAAAAAAAGAATCAATCGGAAAGAGTCGTGAGCAAGAAGGCTATGGCAAATCGGAAAGAGTCGTGAGCAAGAAGGCTATGGCAGAGCTTTTTAGAAGGTATGACTCTTATTTCTTTTGCTAATCGTCATGCTTTATCTTCTCACGCCAAGAGCCTAATTAAAAATGAGTATGCAAAGTTTGCTGCGTTTGAGCTGTGTAGATCCCTCGGACTCTTTCCCCGCTGCTCCATGGCCATGCAAGGAATCTGGCAAGAAGGATCCGTGGTCTTCATTCTACAAAAACCGGGCCTATATTATACCGATTAAAAGATTCGGCAGGAGCCGTGGACCGAAAGATTCGGCCGGAAACAAGACGGCTCTTCCGCTTTCAATATAGACGGTTCAAAGGATTCTGCAAACAAGACGCTCTATATTCGGCCGCAAACGAAGGTTCAGGCTTAAAGACGCTCTATATTACGTCTTTTCTTCATTCCTAATCCGTCTTTTCCTCATTCCTAAGCCGTCCTCTCCTCGATGTCTGCTCTCAGCTCCGGATTTCTAACCAGTTGCACACCTTTGCCATTTTGGACATGGCGTCTTCCCATCATGGTCATCTCCAAAGCTCTAGCTATGGCATCGCCTTCATCTTGATATCGAATGGGTCAGCCTTCATCCGAAGCCGATCGGCCGTTCCTCCTCCGCCCAGCCCAGGTCCGAAAGCGGATAATCGGCTACCTCTGCATCTTCCCGGATTTTCTTGTAACTTCTCTCGATCATCTACAGGCTTATAGATCATCTGCCATAATCAATCCGCTGCAAATCTGTATTCCTGATGCCGGAGTTAGGCCACAAATCCCTATTCAATGTTCAACAGTCACTATTCACGGCCCAAGGGTGACTATTCACGGTCCCACAATTACTGTTTCATGTCGCTCTCGGAGCTTTTGTAACGGGTTGATCCTCTTTATATATTTTCCATGTCTCCTACTTTATAAATATCTCAAGCAGATCTCCTATCCCTCCCTTCTCGACTTCGGCAATCGGAAGGATTTCTTTTAGTTTTATTTTTAGTCCTCCCTCCCTATCCACGCCATAGATCCCTCCCTATCCACGCCATAGATGGTCGTGATGAAAGAAGGAGCTCATATGTCTTGTGAGGCTAAGGCAAAGCCGAAAGGCGAGGCGATGGCCTCCTCGCCCTCATTTTGGATCAAGCGGCGGCCTAGTAGGGTCGAATTCGCTCATCCAAATTTTGTCCATCATTCCCGTGTTGCTCTCAGATTCAGCTACTCAAAACGGAGTTCCTGTGTTGTCCGATGCAATCTTCTTAGTGAATCCGGGAGCTTTGATTTGATTTTTTCGTTAAGCGCGAACAAACAAGCAATCCTCCCTTGGCGCCTTTTTTGAGTCTCGATTTTGTGGGCATCTTCTGCCCCCACTAGTCGAGAAATCACCTTGGCTATTATTTCCTGATTCATTATATATATTGTTTTTTTAATTAATTATAATAATGTTAATTATATTTGTTAATTATATTTATTATAATTATATTGATTATAATTACTACATCTTTGCCCCCTTTTGCCCTTTCTCTCCCCTCCCATTTGCCCCTTTGCCCATCATCCTCCTCCCCCAGTTGCCTCTTTGCCCATCCTCCTTCCCTTCTCCGGTTGCCTTTCCCATCCTCCTCCCCTCTCCGGTTGCCTCTTTCCCATCCCCCTCCCCCCCCAATTGCCTCTTGCCCGTCCTCCTCCCCTCTCTAGTTGCCTCTTGCCCCCTCTTCTCACCCCCTTTTTCAACTTCCTCCCTCCCCCTCTTCTAACTTAACCCCTTCCTTACTTCTCTCAACTTCTCCCCTTTCCCTTCCCCTCCCCCTGATCTAACAACGATTCAATGAAAAAAAATTTGTCCCATTTTCAGTCCGAGTCCCAAAATTCGAGATTTGTCCCACTTTAATTAAATACGACTTCCATGTTATAAATTGCAATCCCCCTATTACTCCCTTAGTACCCCTAACATAGAACTAAAATCCTCTTCTTCTCAAAAAATTATCCTTTGCTCGTCAATCCCCCATTTCCAAAAGGGGGTATTTTAAGGAGGATGTGGGCATCATTTTTTATGTGAAAGTAAAAGAAATGGAAGGGACAATTAGAAACTTTGTGTGGGGAGGCAACGAGGAAGGAGCACTAGTGAAAATAGCATGGTGGAAATGTAAAAGAGATAAGGAAGAAGGGGGAATAGGCATGATTGACTTAGCCCTACAAATCAAAATACTAGTAGCCAAATTCATGTGGAATATTTTAGAGGAGAAAACGAAGTCACCAGGCCTCCAATTCATAACGCAGGCCATATGTTTCTCCTGCACACATGCTAAAGTATCAGCACAAGTACATGGTCTCTATTTTATGGCTTGAAACCAAGTTATGAGGCCTCACCGTTCATAAGAGGTCTCATTTCCGCGTGGGACGTGGTGAAAAAGCTCTTCACATTGAATATCAGTAATTGTGCAGCGAGTACTACTCCACCACGGTGGATTCCAGTCAACTACCGCAATAAGAATGGTCCTTTGGCCCTTTTAGCTGACATCAGAGTGGTGAGAAGATGGATCAGCTGTGGCATTGGTTCGTGTGCAATGTGGTATGAAGGTGGTTAGTTAACAGAATGGATGGTATTCAAGCAGAAATTCGGCCTTCAGAATAATGACAAAACAATGTGGGAATGTATTGCAGTAAGTCTTCCAAACCACATAAATAGCACGAGTAAGAAACCTTGGGTTCTCGATCAAGCTTTGCTGGCGGGGTCATTTGTGAAATCAACATATAAGCGTCTGAAGACAAAAGGTACTTTATCGCTACCAGCTCAATGGAATGTGCAAGTCACTGACACACAATTGAAGGAAATTTGGAGGGGTGTATGGATAAAACTTCTCCCTGAGTGAATTCTTTTTTATGGCAAGTAATTCATAGGGTTCCTATGGTAAACAGAAGGGTATCCAAATTCAAAGCTGACGTGAGCCCTCTATGTCCATTGTGCAAGATGGATGAAGAGTCTCTGGAACATTGCTTAGTAGAGTGCACTGACCTGCAAGTTGTGTGGTCGTGGTGCATGGATATGTTCAACAAAACACTGGGGACCAACGATCTCCTTCTAGGTAGATATCCAGTAGAATGGCCAGTCTCAAAACGCAAAGCTTTTCATATTGTCAGATCATGGGCATTATGGGTCATATGGAAAAGGCATAATTCTCTCACTCTAGGCAAAAATGCATATACTACAGCCACACAAATACTGCACATGCTCATATAGAAGCCTAGAAAGTTCAAGTGTATGGTCGAAGGTGATGTTTCCCTTGTTTGGGAGACGTTCATCAAGCTACTACCTTAAGAAGAAGGCATCTACTTTCATTCTAAAAGGGCTTTGTAGCTATCCCCTCTTCAAACTTGTTCAGGTGGGTGTCTATCTGCTATAAGGCTGTGTAATAGTTTACCTATAAATGGAAAATTCTTTATCCTTCAAAAAAAAAAAAACAATCCAACCCTTGTAACCTTATTTGCTGTCGATCATCCACAAAAGGGATGGCGAATTGCAAAATCCCAGTTTGGCCTTGCCCCAGGAGCTCCGGTAAAGGTGTTTTTCCTTGCTGCATTATGGCCACTTTAAGGACTCATCTCTCTAAAGCTTCAAGCTCTGTACCATCCGCCTTTGATCAACACCTCTATAACAGAAGGATAGAGCAAAATTTGCAGCTTCAAGGAGTCCTATGGTGACTAGATACATTTTGCATGTTGCTCATCATTCCCATCTTCTCAAGTCGGAATATGTAGCATAATAACAGGGGGTTACCTTTTGATGTTTTATACGCTTTTCTATATAGTTTTTCTATGATTTTGTTATTGTATTCGGGTGCGCATACTAAATAGTATTTCTAGAGCGCATCAGTTTTTAACTGTTGATTTTTATTAGGAAAAAAAAAACGTGAGGCCATGGTTTCTCTTTGATTTTCACCCTAAATAAACATGCGTGCCTCATTAAAAAAAATAAAATAGAGCTACAGAAAGCTATAGGGCTACATGCGAATGCCCTGGTCGGAATTGTTTTTAGGTCTAGGCCCGAATCTAATTCGGCCTGGCCTTGCCCTGTTCTTGGCGATTCGGCAATTCCTGGGCTGTATTCCGGCACCTTCAGTTATCAGCTCGGCCTACTTCAGGTCGTTTCAGGGATTTTTTGGCAGACCACCATAGCCAGACCTTGCTCTACTCTTGCAAAAAAGGAAGAAGCACAGCACAACAATACAATGCTATGCAAATCTCTTCTGAGTGTGCGAGGATACAAGGAAGTTGGAAAACCTTAGAACAGAAGAGTATGGCTGGCTTTCTAAAATTTTCATGGTAACGGTTGCTGAGATATTTGCCTTTTTGGATGACACCAACAGTGGTGTCTGTGGTTAATTTCTTGACATGCATGTTACAAAGAATACCACTCACACCGAGAGTGCTTTCAGACCGCAACAATTCAAAAGCTTCAGAACCGCGTTGAGCAGATTTCCAAATTTCATTTACGATTCGCCTAAGCAAACATATCTCTTGATCAACTTATTCAGGTTGGGATGCATCTAAAGCCGTGCAAACTCTTAAAAACTGGATCTATGTATACTAGAGGGAACAATGGTGGCGCTTTGTGGTGGCGTTGGGGTAGGGAAATCAAGTCTTCTTTCTTGTATTCTTGGGGAGATACCAAAATTATCCGGAGAGGTCGGGCTTTGATTTAACTATATATTTCATTTTGAATTGGCTGGTTTTGATTTTTATGAACTCCGAAGGTTATCATACAAGGTAGCACATCATATGTTGGCCAAACAAAGATGGATTCAAAGTGGTACAGTTGAAGATAATATACTCTTTGGGAGTATAATGAATAGAACAAAATATGAGAGAGTACTTGAAGTTTGTCAACTAAAAAAGGATCTAGAATTATTTGCATGTGGAGACCAAACAGAGATTGGAGAAAGGGGAATCAACTTAAGTGGTGGGCAAAAGCAGAGAGTACAAATTTTGCTCGAGCCATCTATCAAGATGCGATATATCTATCTTTTGATGATCCATTTAGTGCGCTTAATGTGCGACCGGGTACGTAGATATTTAAGGTATGTTCGTAAAATTAATTTCCTTTATCTTTGTCATAATATGCCGCCTATTCTTTGTTCTTTTTATACTTTAACTTTTAATCTTGGCGTAAATGCATTCTTGGAGCTTTGGCCTCAAAACCGTAGTTTTGTGACACTTCAAGTTGACTTTTTTTGCCGTAAGCGCACCATATAGTGGTACCTTCTTTCTCTAATGGAAATTTTCCCGAAGTTGATTTGATCGTGAGTTGGTTTAATCACTAATAGCATGCATTTGTAAATAATAATAATATACTTATGGTCTCACACTTAAAAATGCTTCCGTGTTCTCATGTGATGGTAAAATAGTTCAGCCGGGTGTTTCATGAGCTTTTACAGATGGTATTACTGACTTTGATAACCTTATTGGTGCCCATGCCAAAGCAATGGAACTAGTAGAGACATCAGGGTTTATCTCTTCTACCATGAGCAACAAGCACGGGAAAGATAATGATGGGAAATCTTGGATTAAAAATGGAGGTAGTGGAAGTACCTCCATTTTAATCCAAGAACACATGATCTCTAGTGAATTATTATTTTAAAACAATGAAGATAATATAACCTTTCTTTCAGTCTAGCTTAACAATCTTCTTGCATTCTCTTCTTACTTAACACATTGTTTTCTACTTGTATTTCGTAACGAGGCACACACCGAAATGACAATTGGAATGACAATTTTAATTGCAAAGCAAGATTCAAACTTTGCATTGAAAATGCACTAAATAAAGATACTTTTGGACTTTAATCTCTCGTCTTTTTATCACTCTAACATCCCCCAAATGTTTACCTACGTATAACAACCAACATATAATTACTATTAACATTAATTAGCCCCGAAGGGGCAAAATTTTTTTTTAACCTATAACAAAAACCATTACATTGCACGCCTTATAATTAAATTCCCCCTTAAACCCCCTTTTGTTTGGGTGCTTATTCACACGGGGGGTGACTCCGGGCAACGAGAGCTGTTGGATAGGCATATTCACTCCTTATTCCTTAATCGACACCGTACGTAAAGTTCCTCGTTTGTGGGGTATAGATGTATAGAAATTGCTATACTGTATAACAAAGTTTGCAAGATACTATAAGATTTCAGGCAATATACTATATGGTGTTAATTTTGTACGTGCAAAACATAATTTTAAGGGCTCTCGCTGCCCTACGTCACCCCCCGTGTGAATAAGCACCCAAACAAAAGGGGGTTTAAGGGGGAATTTAATTATAAGGCGTGCAACATGATTTGGAGAAGTGGTATTATAGTGATTCAGCTTGAAGTTAGATATGTAAAGATCCTGCATGTTATTTGGAAACATACATGAGATGTAAAAGAGATGTTATGCATACTAAATTGAGGTTCTAGAGGAATGCTGGCTTTTGAAGCTATGAACATAATGCATTTGGAAATCCCATATAAATATATCTTAAGAGGCAGTGTTAGTGAAACCGTGGAATTCAAAGCAGCTTTGTGTTAGTTCAACCGTGGAATTCAAAGTAGCGAAAATACCACTTCTGTCTTCTGCTCCTCAATGGTTTCATAATTTATCCAAAGGATCACCATAGCCGAATAAGAACAAGAACAAGGCATCGACTTCCAGAAAATTTGAGAGCTAGAAATTGGATAACATTGAAGATTTTTTTTTTTTTTTTTAAGTTTATAGTCTTAATAAATATTGGGACTTGTAGTTGGACTTGCCAATTGCATGAATACACTAGGATAAAACCTAGATGGACGTAATGTGAAAATTGTCAAATATAATACCTTGAAGTTGAAGATATTCTCCCTTAATGACCTGACCTGTAATGGCTCTTACTCTAGTGCCAAGGTTTAACAAAAATGTAGTTTTTTATTCTAACTCCACAAAATGCTACAGTTTAATGGGGTGACTAAAATTGAGGTAACCTAATAAAGCTTATGTTATGGTGTAGATAACGCCCTGGCCTGAGGGCGTTACCGGAAAAAAAATTCGAGGGCCATGTGGCCATGGCCAAAATGGCGAGGGTGTGCGCGCAGCGCACGCCCGAGCCATTTTGGCCATGGCCACATGGCCCGAGAATTTTTTTTTCCGGTGACGCCCGAGGGCCAGGGCGTTATCGCCCTTAACACTCCGGTCCAAGGGTTTACACTGGCTATGGAAGATCTGCGAGGTCTTGCTGTTTGTAAGCTGCGAGGTCTTGTCGGTGGCTTTGTTTTAGGGCTAAAACAGTGTTTTTTCTTTGAAAAGGCTTTGTGTTTTAGGTGTCATTTTGGGGATGAAATATGAAGAAAACCAGAAAGGATATTGAATCGGTGGAGGGATTTTCAGGAAATCTTGTGCCGCAAATGATGATCCTAGCAGAAATGATGATCAAAAGGGCTCGGTTAAACCCTGTAAATCCGAACCGAGTGTAGAAGAGGGCAAAAATGCGAGTATTGTAATCTCGGAGAAGAAGGCAGAGGAGCCGGCCAATTCCGGCGTAACAGAGCAAGTTTTAGGCTGTGATAATCCGCCGATTTCGCAATCTGAAAAACCAGGATTTGCCTCAATCCGAAAACAGAGCTTTAGTTCAAGCCGAAAACAGAGCTTTAGTTCAAGCCGAAAACAGAGCCTTAAAAAAACCACAGAGAAGAAAGCCCTAGAAAAGCATGCCGAAGTAAGTTTTCCTGATCAGGGCTATGATGCTTGCATAACGCCCTAGAAGAATCGAGCGCAGCTTGTAACATCCTAGGAGAATCGAGCTCCGCACTGTGAAAAGTTTTTGGGCCAGTCGTGTTATTAGTGGGTAACAGCTGTTCAAGGAACGGTCAAGATTTAATCTAACCGTGTAAACCCGAGGACCGGAGTGTTAAGGTTTAATGGGATGAAAGAAATTGGGTTATTCTTCTAACTCCACGAAGTATCAAAACCCTGAACTTAGGGTACAGAAGAACGGCTAAGGGCGGCGCTCCACATGAGCTGAGTTTGGTCCACGGCTGTAAGGCTCTCTTGGCATCAAACGGATAAATAAATTGGTGTGGCATCAAAGAGACTATGGTGACGCTCTACACGAGCAAGGCTGGGTCCATGACCTTTAACACTGACTAGGCAGCACAGTGGTAAGGGATTCCCTGCAAAACGTCTAATTCTGATGCAGTGGCTGTTGTTTGAGGTGTGATATTCTGACATTAACTATCGACACAGCTAGAAACTTTTATGATTCTATAGGCCTTAGACATGGAGTATGGAGTGTAAATTTATGCCGTGACCTGGGTTTAAGATTTCGGTGGAGTTGATTAATCCACTTGCCGAATCAATGACTGAAATATCTTATTACTGTGGTACAAGCAATGGGCGGAAGTAAAAGCCTTGGTGATTTATACTGTACAAGACCTTTGATTGTCCAGATGAATATGATACAGATGGTTACTCGGCCTCCTGCTATTCTGGGTTTGCCTGGAAATCAATGAGTTAGAGAAAGTAGATATGAATACTGAGAGAAGTGCTTGGCTTAAGCACCCTTGGCACAAACGGAAATACACGGGCAGGCAGAATAGTGATGGAAGCAACCAAGTTGGATCCTGCTTCAAAAAGACTGTCCCAGATGCACGACCTTGAATGGGAACTTGTAAACATTCAGGTTTGATTATGCTGTAAACATATTTTAGCTCAAAATACTTTTCTTCAGGTTCTTGCATAAGGAGGCATGGTCTTTCCCTGTTGGGTTTGTTTTAACCTCTTGTATTCATATTCATTCTTTTAAATAACCATAATATTTCTTCTTGCTGTTGCATAGCAGTTGGTTATGAAAGGAACATGACAGCAATTTGAAAGTTGAATATAAGCCTAATGCTTCGATATCGTATGGATATTCTTGATTGATCCTCTAGTTCGTGCATTATAATGCATATATACCCTTAAGCTCTTGCGTATGCAGTCATGGTTTTCGGTCTGCTATGGTATAACAGTAAGACATAAATGCTTTTCCACTTGGTTCTAAATAATGTCTAAATATACGGAGGCTTGGAGCTTCTTGGATAATTAACTTCCTTTAACAATTTTTCAGCTGGTATTGATTTGAGGGCAAGAAGGCTACAATAGGTGATCAGCGAAGAGCTGAGAAACCTTATGTACCTTTTGGCCCCTCACTCATTACCATTCTTTGCAGGTACCGGTTTCTCCTCTTATTGTCGTCTTTTTACTTTCAATCTCATATTCTGGCTGGAAAGGAAGGATTGGTAATGGAACACTAATGGAATCAAACTCGTATGGAGTTGTTACTACCTCGTTTGGAAACAAAGGGAGAACTACTACATCTTACTCTCAATTATAGTAAAGTCTCATTTCTGTGTATTTGGATAAGCGAATGTACAAGCTTTTTGAAAACATCATAATCTGCTGTATATTTAGCTGTAAGAATATTTCTGCCTTTCTGGAAGTTCAGAATTATAGTTGCTAGACATACTGACCACAGAGGCAGGTTTACAGTATCACATTAAGGCTTTTTGAATACTTTGTGATCATCTTAGAATCTCTTCAAATAATGTAATGACATGCAGTATATAATCCGAGTTTTATTTCATGGCTGGCTTGTTATAATGGTCATTCGTTTTATTGTTAAATCAACAAGTGAGGCATGCATAGGCTGAGTGCTGGTTGGATGCTGTGAATTAGTCAGCTAGGCAAGCAAAGGCTTAGGGATAAGAGATTTATTTCTAAACTTACCTATTTTAAGGCTCCACAAAGCTTTTTGTGTAGACATACAGATTTTGATGGACATGCTGACTGTAAGGCATACAACAGCTGGAATTACTGTATGCATTAGAGTGGTTACATACAGCTAAGGATAATGGCTAATATATACATACATGACCTAAGCATGGAATATTTTTTACAGCAAAGGCACAACATGGTAGTGTCTAATAAGCATGCAAAAATATAAGAACAAACATTCCCTGTCTAGAGCTTAATGCAGCACGTAAGAGAAAGTTCTTTTGAAGTATTCTACTGAACTGGCATTAACGTAAAGTTCTTTTGAAGTATTCCATCAAATTGGCATGGGTTTAACCATAGGCTTGGCTGGAAAAGGAACATGACTTTGTTATATATTTACATTGGCCATCAAGATAGGGGCTAACTTTGAGTCAGGATGAATGGTTCTTTTTGACATACTTTCTAAGTTGGAGCCTTGCAAACATGAGGCAAGTGTAAATAGGAAGCTTAATGATTTGTGTCCTACTTGGGATGTCAATAAAAGTTGATTTTTGTTCTTAGAAGTTATCGTTTTTGGGCTAAAGACTTATGGTTCTGTGATGATTGGTGCCATCAGGGATTTCGATCCTAGTATGGACTAATAAGACTACAGTAGGGATTGACCTCTGTAGATGTCATTGCTAGTTGGCTGTTGCTAAGGCTAGGGTGGACTGGATTTTTTTTTATATGCATGCTACTTGTTGGCTAAGTGTAAAACTTGGAATCTTTTCTTTCTGGTTAGGGAGCAATAAATAGAGATATTCCCTTTTATGTCTTTATAATATGGCCTTTGAAAGGTTGAAGTTGGGTCCATGGCAGTTGTTAGTAACTGGAGAATTGTACGGCTACACGATTGTGACCTTAATTTATAATAAAACTATACATAGCCTTTCAATAGTTTGCCAATTTTTTGAGCTCCTGTTTGTCTTTATGAACGGAGGCAGCTGCCAGCTGTTATACTTTGGCAGGGATTTTCTGATAAATATGGACTGTACCCTTTCATAAAAGTTAAATATTGGACTTAGATATAGTGATATTTATGTCTAGGGCAGTTGGGACATGTAGTTGGGCCACGTTTATGTGTCCATACCAAATCTAATTTCCTCAATTCTTTCTAACACTTGTTTTCCAAAGGTTAAATTTTGAGACGTTTTTTCCTTTAAGTCCTTTTTTGGCGTGCTCCTCTCTATCTTTATGAATGGAGGCAGCCGAGATCTGTTCGACCTAAGCAGATATCGTCTCGGGCTGCCCACGATCCTCTGGCACACACATCTCTTTAAAGATAGTGCTTTGACTGATTTTTCCAAGCTTGTACTCCATTGATTCCTCAGACCTAAACTTTGAAGATGATTCTTGCTTCTCTAGAGAAGCGCAGCAGGGCCAGAATGAGGCATTAGTTGACAGAGAAATTGCATTCTTGATCTGGTACAATTTAGATTATCCTGTGCCCTTTGTTTACAGGTCCAGGAATTATGGCTTATGAGAACTTTCTCATAATCACTCATGAATTACAGACATGGTGGCTACCTAGCAAATATCTATTTGAACTGATTTTCCCCAGCAGTTTCCTTCGTAGGTCTCCTTGCATCCTGTTACAATAAATTCTGAGCGGTTTGCCAACTTATTTCTAACAGATGCTGCTAGGTTGTAAGCTAGACATGGCATAATTATTTGCATGTAGCATTCTTCTGCTTGTAACAACCTCTTGGACAGTATATATGAACATTATTACTGATGTATGGGCCCGTCAGCTATAACAGGCACTTAATCTTACGGTTTTATTTATATATGAACATTATTACTGATGTATGGGACCGTCAGCTATAACAAGCACTTAATCTTACGGTTTTATTAGACCTATATTCAAGACTTAATTCTGAACCGTGAGTTTATTTGCATTATGTTCATGGTCATTGATGCAAACATGAGAGGTTAATTCTTTCCTTCTCTCTTATATTTTAACTAAGTTTATTTCTCGCAATGCTCTTTTGATCTTCTGGGCAAAAGGATTACATTAGGTGATCGGTTGACAACCGAGAAGCCTAAGGTACCTTTTGGCCCTTGCATCTTTACCAGTTTGGCCTTGCCCCAGGAGCTCCGGTAAAGGTGTTTTTCCTCGCCGCATTATGGCCACTTTAAGGACTCATCTCTCTAAAGCTTCAAGCTCTGTACCATCCGCCTTTGATCAACACCTCTATAACAGAAGGATAGAGCAAAATTTGCAGCTTCAAGGAGTCCTATGGTGACTAGATACATTTTGCATGTTGCTCATCATTCCCATCTTCTCAAGTCGGAATACCAGCCATTATCAACATATACATGATGCAACATGATTTGGAGAAGTGGTATTATAGTGATTCAGCTTGAAGTTAGATATGTAAAGATCCTGCATGTTATTTGGAAACATACATGAGATGCAAAAGAGATGTTATGCATACTAAATTGAGGTTCTAGAGGAATGCTGGCTTTTGAAGCTATGAACATAATGCATTTGGAAATCCCATATAAATATATCTTAAGAGGCAATGTTAGAGAAACCGTGGAATTCAAAGCAGCTTTGTGTTAGTTCAACCGTGGAATTCAAAGTAGCGAAAATACCACTTCGGTCTTCTGCTCCTCAATGGTTTCATAATTTATCCAAAGGATCACCATAGCCGAACAAGAACAAGAACAAGGCATCGACTTCCAGAAAATTTGAGAGCTAGAAGTTGGATAACATTGAAGATTTCTTTTTTTTTTTTTTATTTATTTATTTATTGGAAGGCGGGGATGGCTCAGGCATGTCACCTTCTACTACGTCAATATGCAGAGGATATGTGCAGCATTTTCGGCCATTTTGAATATGGAGTCGGTAACAGGGCAAGGCCATACATCCGACATTCATGTTCCAATGGCTCATCCGCCAGGTTTGCATGTTCCAGTCCTCTCTGGATAGTTTCTTCTAGTTCTGTCAATATGGGGAACCCTAATCGTGTTGCTCCATATCATGGAGATGGTTTAATTCCTCACACATTGCCCTCTGCTGTTGGTGCTGGAATGCAAATGCCAGACTCCATACATGAACCACCTATTAAAAGGAAAAGAGATAGACCAAGAAAATATGGTGATGGAGCTCAAGGATTGCCATGAACACTGTGATTTACAAATATTGCATGACTCCTGGTCCAATTAACAGTATGGCAATGATTCATTTTCCTGAAAGTCTAGAGCCCACTTTGAATTTGAAATGGGGCTTCAAGCGTTTCCAAGCTGCACAGGAACATCAAGCATCATTTCACTGTTTTTTTAATCCATATGTTGCACAATATGTGGAATAGATTTCGGGCAGATCATTTTGGTGCTTCATCAGAATCAATGATGCTAATGACATTTTGTAGAAATAACTTGATTACATAATTTGACTTGATCCATCAAGTGAATACGTGAAGTTCATTAGCCGCTCATTACTTATGTCCATGGTTGAATAATTATGATCGATTAAAGATATGATTATGAGCACAAAAACATGCTTTGCATTTTGAAGCGAGATTTATGTTTTTTAGATTGCTTAATTATATATGTCATGTTTCTATTTTCACGTATTGATGCATTTTTTCATAATTCAGCTATATTTTTGGGTATCTAGAAGATAGGTTTGACATTGCCATCACATGTAGGTACTTATTCTAATATGACTTCTGGTATAAAAGTTTTTGAAGCACATTCCTCACTTCTGGGTGTTTTTTTCTACAAAGATCCCACATTGCTAGCATGGAACAAATCCATGGTAATGAAGCATATATGAATGTAGGCAATCTATTTGAAGACTAGGTAGCTAAACTTATCCATGTATTTCTTGACCATACCAATTAAATTGACTTAAACGAGATTATATTAGTAATGAAAAATGAATTCATACTTCCATTGGTCCATGATATGGTTCGTTTGTTGTGTTGGTTACTATGACTCTACAGGCTCACGTTTGGTGAAGGTCTTTAAAGAGTACAAAATATCAGCGGATCAATATTTTTCTAACATTAGTATGCAGCTTCAAGGAGTCCTATGGGAACTAGACACATTTTGCATGTTGCTCATCCTTCCCATCTTCTCAAGTCAAAATACCAGCCATTATCAACATATACATGATGCAACATGATTTGGAGAAGTGGTGTTATAGTGATTTAGCTTGAAGCTAGACATGTAAAGAGCCTGCATGTTATTTGGAGATGCAAAAGAGATGTTATGCATACTAGATTAAGCTTCTAGAGGAATGCTAGCTTTTGAAGCTATGAACAGATGCATTTGAAAATCCCATATAAATATATCTTAAGACGCAGTCTTAGTTCAACCGTGGAATTCAAAGCAGCTTTGTGTTACGTGAATTGTGGAGTTCAGAGCCAGTAATATTAATGTGGATGAAATGTTGGTCTGTGCAAAATAAATAAATACTTGACTTGTGAACATGTGGAAAGGTTGTCCAAAGTAGTATGGCCATTTGAATTAGCTTTATGAACTTTTTTTTTAAAGGACGTCATTCTATTCATCATTGCATCTTGAATACATTCTATATCACATTATTCTACATATCACATGGAAGCCAATCCACTACCTAGGCGCGAAAAAATCCAAATAACAAATGGAGTCAGAGGGCCAAATGGAAGGAAGCATAAAAATCCAGATAACTCAAGTTACGTCCCTTAAAAAGATAACTCAATTTATGTCTCTAAATAAGAATTACCATCTTGTGATCAACAATCTTAAAGGACCTAATCTCAACTTTACTAGCACGATCATATTGCAAGCCATTTTGTTACTTGAGACCGTTTCTTGTTTTAGAGTAGCATTTCCAGGTGGTTAGCAGGATGTCGGGAAACAATGATAACAGTTCAGGAGCTGGGGGAAGTGGCACTGCTCCTACGATCACTGAACAAATCTTGGCAGCTATGCAGCAGCAGCTTGCCACGATGCAACAGCAGCTCGCCGCCAAAGATGCTGACCTTGATGAGGTCAACAAGGTTTTAAAACAATTGAAGATGGAGACATTTAGTGGTAAAGATACCACCGGCGAGGATGCTGATGCTTGGTTAAAAGGAATTGAGTTTTATTTCCAAGTTAAGAAAACTTCCGATCTATTAAAGGCAACCATTGCCGACATGCTATTAACTGGACCCGCCAAGATTTGGTGGGAAGAGTATAAGAAGGCTAACCATCTTCTTCTGAGTCAGATCACATGGAGTACCTTCAAGGTAGCATTCAAACTCCATTATTTACCTGCTGGATTTGAGCTTAGAGCAGATGAACAAGTTTCAGAATTTAGTTCAAGAAGATACAGTAGAAGTATACGCCAATGCATTTAGGGCATTGCAACCGTATGGACCCACTATGACGGTGGCCCAATTAGCTGACAAGTTTATTCGTGGGCTCAAGCCGGAGTTGACTTTGTTAGTTGGAGGGGTAACCTATCCCAGTTTAGAAGAAGCTATCCGAGTCTCCAAGTTCAAAGAGCAAGTCCAGAGTCGGATCACCAAAAGCCGAGATGAAACCACCCAAAAGGAGTACCCTCATAAGCAGAGAGAGAGATCTTTTGCGGCTTCTGGAGATACTCGGGGAAATACACGTCCTACTCAAGAGAGGCGGTCAAATGGACCAAGCCGGATGAGTTCTGAGGAGCAGGAACATTGCCGCCGAGAAAGATTGTGTTATTATTGTAAAGAAGCTGGGCATATTTCAGCTCGTTGTCCTAAGAAGTGGCAAAATAGGGGCAATGCAGGACCGCAAGCTAGTGGGAACCCGGGAGACTGGAATAGGCCAGTAACGAGTACGCCAAGTGTTAGTGGACCTCGGAATACTCGTACGGAGGAGAGGCCTGCACGAGCTAAAGCATTCACATTGGAGGAAGCAGGAGCAGCACCAGATATGCGTGCATACACCATTGGTGGAGATCCTGCTGAGTACATTGCTACTGACGTTATCCATCTACCAGGTAGCATTCGAACACAACCTTTTCATTTTCTGATTGACAGTGGTAGCACACACAATTTTATTTCGCCTAGATTGGTTGCTCAGATGGGTTTGAATGTCATTGCACGGAATCCTAGATCTGTAGAGTTAGCAGATGGTGTGATTAAGATGTCGGATGGATTTGTGCCTCGCCTGGACTTTAAACTTTGTGGGCTAAAGTTTCATACTAAGTTTGAAGTCCTTGATCTGGGTAAGTACGATTTAATCCTCGGAATGTCCTGGTTGAAAGCCGTAGGGGCCTACATTGACTGTAAAGGCAAGGCTGTCCTTTGCACCTTGTCAAATGGTTCTATCAAGAGATTGGGTAGTCGCCCTATGCTCTCCGGGCCTTCCGTGTTGACCTGCAAGCAGGCAAAGCACTATTTGCGCAAGGGAGGAATCATGTATGTTGGAATGATAAGTAAAGCGACAGAAATGCCAGAAACTATTGTTCCAAAAGCTATTCAGGAGGTGTGAGAAGAATTTAGGGACGTGTTTCCTGATAAGTTAACAGAACTGCCTCCCTTTCGTGAGGTGAATCACGATATTGAATTGCTTCCAGGATCTGCACCACCTTCGCGACCTCCCTATCGTTTTAACATGGTAGAGATGGCAGAACTAAAGAAGCAGCTTGAAGAATTGGTAGAGCAAGGCTTTATTAGGCCTAGCACATCTCCATTTGGAGCTCCTGTCTTATTTGTAAAGAAGAAGGATGGAAGTCTGCGTTTGTGTGTAGACTATTGAATTAGGTAACTATCAAGAATGGTTATGCTTTGCCACGAGTGGATGATCTATTTGATCAATTAAGTGGTAGCAAGTTCTTTTCAAAGATTGACTTGCGATCTGGCTACCACCAGATCCGGATTAAGGAAGAGGATATCCCTAAAACTGCTTTTCGCACCAGATATGGCCATTATGAATTTGTGGTAATGCCATTTGGGCTTACCAATGCACCAGCCACCTTTATGCGGCTTATGAATGATGTTTTTCGGGCTCATCTTGACCAATTTGTGCTTGTGTTTTTCGACGATATACCGATTTATTCCAAAACACTTGAAGAGCACGTTGAACATTTGCGCTCAGTTTTGAAGCTTTTAAGGCAACATAAGCTTTATGGTAAGCTCTCCAAATGCAGTTTTGCTCAAGAGCAGTTAATTTATTTAGGTCATGTTGTCTCTAACAAGGAAATTGAGCCGGATCCTGAAAAGGTAAAAGCTATACAAGAATGGCCACAACCTCAATCTGTCAGGGAAATCCGGGCATTCATAGGATTAGCTGGATATTATCGCAAGTTTGTAAAGCATTTTTCCAGGAAAGCAGCTCCATTGACCACCCTACTTCAAAAAGATTTAGCATTCCAATGGTCAGAGGTATGTGACCAAAGCTTTCAAATTTTAAAAGATGCCCTCACGCATGCACCTATTTTAAAGATTCCATCTATGGAGCGGGACTTTTGTGTGGTAACTGATGCCTCCGGCACTGGGATTGGATGTGCTTTGTTACAAGATGGTCATGTGTGTGCGTATGCATCAAAGAAACTTAATCCAGCTGAACGGAATTACCCAACCCATGATTTGGAAATGCTTGCAATTGTGCACGCCTTAAAGTTATGGAGGCATTATCTTTTGGGTAGAAAATTTCTCCTCAAGACTGATCATCAGAGTCTTAAGTATTTCCTGACGCAGCCTCAGCTAAATAATCGCCAGAAACGATGGATGCAACTGCTCCAGGAGTATGATCTCACCATAATGTATCAGCCTGGGAAAGATAACGTAATTGCAGATGCGTTGTCCCGACGATCATATTGTGCTGCCATTAGTGTTGCTAATATGCAATGGGATAGCAATCTCACGCAGTTGATCCGGGAGGATCCGTATTTCCAGCCTATAGTAGCAGCACTTGAGCAAGGGAAAAACAAGAATCCCTATAAGATTGAAGCATCCAAGTTATTCTACCACAATCGGTTGTGTATACCGGATAATGCCGAGCTTAAACAGCAGATTATGAAAGAAGCTCATGATAGTCCAGTATCGGGTCATCCAGGAGTTCAGAAAACTCTTCGCAAGGTCCGCAAGCAGTTCTTTTGGCCTAGCATGAAGGAAATCTTAACCTATGTGGCCAGATGTTTACCATGCCAAAAAGTGAAAGCCTCCCACCAGAAGGTCGCAGGGGAATTACAACCGTTGGATATTCCTGATACAAAATGGGAAAGTATAGGTATGGATTTTATTGTGGGATTGCCTAAGACACGAGCAGGATATGATTCTATCTATGTAGTAATGGATCCTCTCACCAAACAAGCCCACTTTATGCCAACCAAAATCACGGCTACTGCTGCAGATATTGCTAAGATTTTCATCAAGGATATATTCCGTCTGCATGGTATGCCTAAGGTTATCGTCTCAGACCGAGACACACGCTTTGTTGTCCAGTTTTGGCAAGCATTGTTCCACGGGGTTGGAACCCAATTAAGGATGAGTACAGCCTATCATCCGCAAACCGATGGTCAAGTTGAAAGAGTTAATCAGGTTGTCGAGGACATGCTCCGGATGTATGTTCCTGAACATCCGCACACTTGGGAATCTTACCTGTACTTAGTTGAGTTTGCCTACAACAATACATATCAAGATTCCATAAAAATGAGCCCATTTGAAGCAGTATATGGCCAAGAATGCCGCAATGTAAAGTTGATTTGGTCCAGACCATGGGAGAGGATATTGGGACAGCTCCGCATTATTAGACAAAATATTGCCAAAGCACAGAACCGACAAAAGCAGTATGCAGATAAACGGAGAAGACCTTTAGAATTCCAGGAGAATGATATGGTGTTCCTGAAGATTAACCCTAAGCAGGGTACATTGAAGTTTAAGAAGGCTGGCAAACTAGCACCTAGATATGCAGGTCCTTTTAAAATCATACAAAGGATCGGCAAGGCTGCATACCGTTTGGAATTGCCTATTGACGTCAAGGTCCATAATGTATTCCATGTTAGCAACTTACGCAAGTACCTCAGTGATCCATCACATATCCTGCCACAGGATAACTTGGTTGCAGTAGAAGAGACACTCGCAGTAAAGCCACAAGCAATTTTGCGAGTTGATACCAGGGTACTGAGAAATCGCACCATCGAGAAATACCTAGTCCAATGGGCAGGATATCCGCAAGAGGATGCGACATGGGAAGACGCTGACAAGTTCAAGAAGTTATATCCGACCTTTCCTATAACTCATGAGGACATGAGTTAATTTTTACAAGGTGAGAATGTAACGAACCCAGCGGCTTAGACTAGCGGCTTAGACTAGCTTATAATCTCATGTTGGATTGCGCAAATCATGGTGACATGTTCTATGTTCTATGCGTGAGCACCATGAAATAGGGGATGAAGAATCAGATTTACGGATGACTAAACCGTGCTAAAATCTAGCACCATCCGGCATGGCCGATGGCCATCTGGCAGTAGGGATGCAGCCCTAGGTGTGGATTTGATCCCTGGGCAAGCCTATAAAAGCAGAAAGAGTAGCCAGATGGGCTAAAGGAGGAGGAAATAGAAGCGGTTTGGGCTGATCGAATTGGAGCGTAGCAAGAAAACAGGAGTTCAAAGCTAAAACTAAGATGGGGATTTGAGTTATGTATTGATTTGTCGGTCTGATTGGGTCGGATTGGATGGAGCAACCTCTTGAACATAGCCGCCAACGGCCTGTAAGCAAAATTCCGGTTCATAAATTAAAATCTGTCATGACCCTTTGTTCTGTGCTTCCAAATCCGGCAGACCCTGCTTGAATTCGGCCATCAAATCCAGTGAACCCAAGCTTGCTTTGATCTGTTGTAAAGCTATTCTTCTGTCTGCCTCTCCACTGCCGTGATTAATTTGTAGTGCCGTCTTCTTCCTCTGATTCTTATGCTAGGGATCACCTTTGCATTCTGAATGTGTTTGGGAAGAAACTCCTGCCTTGGGCGAGCTTGTAGAGCCAGTAGGCCAGCCGAAAAGGGGCTGCTGTTGGCGCCCACGAACCTGTTACAGTGATTTTTCTGATTTTATTGCAGGGGGATACCAGGGTCCGGTATCCCCAGACCTTTAAAAACCTTATTTTAAAGTTAACCCTTAAAACCTTAAGTTGTTCTAAAGTTAAACATTGAATGTTGTTGGGTGTTCTTATCATATTCTATTCTATTCTATTCTTATCAATTGTAGTGACCTTCTACCAACTGCTAGCCGAACATACCTGATGAAACCAAGATGCCATTGAATGTTGTTGCCAGTCTAGGATTCGGGAAAAGAATCTGCCTAGCTAGTATATGATGTGGAATGTCTGTGTGTGCATTTAAGATTGCTCTATAAGTATGAATGGGTTATGGGTTATGGGGGCATCTTACGGAATTGTATTATGTATCTGAGATGGTATTATGGATGTAGTGCACTTGTATCAAGAATGTTGTGCATTTGCATTCAACGGCCCACCTTCGGAGGGGTGGGGTGGGGTGGCCGTGTACAGATGGAGAGAGTGATCTCCTTGGGGTCGCCACCCAAGGATTACGCTTGGCATGTAGTATGCATGGAAATGAAAAATGGTATTTTTATGAATGTGCTAACCTTGCAGGGGAGTATCAATGTAACAGGTAATTCATGTATTGTTGTTATCATTATGCATGCATGTGTAGACCCCAACGTTCCCCCCCACTTAGTCCTTGTGGACTAACCCCGGATGTTTCTTGTGTTGTAAAGATGGCACGTCCTGAAGCCACGATTGTGTTGGACCTAGACTCTTTTGTAACTTGGTGGTTCAACAAGACGGAGGCTGAGCCAGCTTTAATGTCTAAGGAGCGAGTTTATGAGATTCTAATATCTTTGTTTAGGGAGTAAAGGCATCCCCAGATTGAGGCCCAAGACCCGGAGACGAATGGAGAGTCTTCCGAGGGTAGCTCTGGCGACTCCTCCTCGGTCACTTCCGAGGAGGGGGAAGATCAAAGGGTCAATTAAGCATGGGGTGAAGGGGTTGGCTTGGGTGTTGTGTATATTATGTGTTTATTTTGATATGGGCTAAAAGAAAGGGTTTTTTTCCAAGCATGTGTGGCCTTGGGCCTATGTAAATTATTTGGATTGTACCCACACTTTATCAATGGAAGTTGTGATTATTTGGTTGTGAATAGAAGTTTCGGATGTGTTGATTGTCCCTACTCGAGTTATTTAGTGCAACGGCCTAGGCCAAGGGGCTAGGTCCGTTTCAATAGACCATTTTGGTCTCCATGGACCTAAAAATCGGTTCAATTCTATATTCCCTACATAGAAACAAAACGTTGTATACACCATGGAATCCAAACACGCTTACTCTCTTTCATTTGCAAAGCGGATTAACGAAGAACCTAAATCTGCTTTGACTATTTCAAGCGTCAACACACCACAAGCAAGAGAAGACATGAGAGTTCAGTATTACATGGCAAACATCTTTTGAGATCCTATTTGGGTATAGTTGCTTGGCACGTCCTTTTACAAAACCCAATATGGGGAATGCAATTACTACAATTTTAATTGGTAACTTGACCAACATTCAACAATTTAAGAACAGAATGATGGCCATGCTTATTTACCTTGCTGTAAACAGGATCGACTTCATTCTGTTTAGATTAAGATAACATTTAAAACAGCAGGACCAAATATAAGCAGCTTACAAGGCAATTGCCAGAGTTCACGCCTGCTCTCTTGTTGCAGATTCTAAACACTCCTTTGCTCTTTGCACTTTAGACTGCAAATAAAAGCTCCCTATCTTGCCATTTCTCTCAAAAAGATGATTGTATCTCTGCCAAACAGACTTTATATCAGAAGCAGCATCATATATAGACTCATTTGCAACACGAAGACATGTATTGGGGTTGAGCACCAATGGACTGGTGATGATCTCTCTAGTCTAATAATCAGGAATTATTTGGGTCCAAACTTTTTGCGGACCTTGCTTAAGTAATGAATAGAACCTACCTCCAAGACTTGCTCCCAAGGTGTGTTTTCACTGACGCCTAAAATCAGCCTTGCCTCATGCTCTGTCATAGCTTTGCTACCTTTCTTTATCGCATTTTGTAAAGTCTCTTGAGCTACTCCTGTCTTATTAGCATCTACAGCGAGAATTGTAAATGTCAGACACTTCATCATCTTAACAAACATAATGAAGAAGCTTGCAGTATAACATGTTACGACATTTGTTAAACCCATACAACTGCTAAGTTTGTTATTGGTTTGTGCGACATGTTCTTTGCTTATTTCTTGATATTGCAAACACTACATCCCGTGATGTAAATGCAGCTAAATTAGACATTCGAGCAGGATTTTCTTCCCTTCAATCGTGCTGACAAGCATAAAAAGGATATAGCATTGCTTTACAGATACATCATGCCATTAAGTGATCTGCAAAACAAAATATAGCGCTAGTAGGCCTCATGTTAGCATGTGGGATGCATGAGAGAATTGGCAAGTTTAGAGAGAGCATTGAGGTAACATGACCTGAGAGATGTCAGAAGGGTTCTCATCTTTTCCCTTTTGAGCTATTTGCCATATTTAATAAGCTTCATTTTTATCTTAATATGGAACAATGTTCTTCAGATCACAAGTAGATTTTTCATCCTAGAACCTATTAATTTAGTAGATAACAGGGGGCAACCTTAAATTTCTGACTGAACTCGATAAATGTTTAACCAAGCAATGCAATTATGTTGCCAAAGAAAGTGAAATAAAAGAATACCCACTTATGATTGCTTGTTTGTATGCTTGTGATACGGCCCTCAACAAGACTCCAGAACCGAGCACAATTAAATTAGCAAGGATTTTGCTGGCCTGCAAAATTACATCTATAAGAAGCCCTGAATTCAACAAAAAGGAAAGACGATCTTATCAGGTAGTGGAAACGTACCATGTATTCAGAAGTTGAGCACTTCTTCGAGCTTTACCTGCTCCTGCCGTATTTTAGGGTAAAACTTTGCTCAACCAAGGGGCTATTTAACGATGACCTGATCTCAAAGCAATCTCTTGGTCATAAAAGGAAACCCAGCATAGAGGAGCTTCTCGCACAAACTTCCATTCATATACTTCTACTGGCGACAGAATGAACTCAAGGATTAAAAATATAAATAAAACCTTTTTTGATTAAGCCTATGCCTATTACAAAAAGTGATTTGATTCTAGAACCTGATAGTTCGAGCAAACTGGTTGAGGCAGAACGAAAATGAATTAAAGCCGCGTTTCCGGGAAGAAGCAAGCCCTTATGTCGTCTATCGGCAAGGAAAAACAGAAAAAAAAGGGGGGAAGAAAGCCCTGATTGTGGGCGCAAATGCCAAACCCTAAAAGATAGTTATTCGGTCATTGCAGATATTTATACGTTCGTTGTTTAGTTTTATTGTTCTTTTTTGGTATTCTTAATTCTGGACCCTTGGATCATGGGAGATTCCACGAAACCTCCCACATCAAAGGTCACTATTTTTTTTGCCGTTTAATTCTCCTGCACCAACCAATGGTGCACAAACACCCCTATGGCCGAAGCTTTAAAAAAGCAGAAGCCAAGGCTATAGACCGCCTGTGGCCGCCAGAGTGAAGCACTCAAGGGCAGGCAAGAATCCCCAATTCGGATTTCATCGCCAATTTGGATTTCCCAGGGTTCCTCAATTCGGATTTCGCATGCCTTACTTTCACAGATCTTCTTACTTTTGACAACCACAGGCTAACATAGCACTCAGCTCACCAGTAGAACTCGCGAATCACAGCCCTAATGGAGCTCCATCTCGCCAGCGGCAGGACAAAGCAAGCAACAGGAGCCTGCCCACAAGTTTCGGCATGCCTCCACAAGCGTGTCCACAAATACTTCCGGCCTGATCACATCCCCTTTTTCAAACATGGCCGAAAAAAGTCCTCAAGCACGTCAAAAAATGGCAGTAAGCACCTCAAAATAGGTATTTCTACGAGTAAAACTGGAATACTGCCCAACAATCATATGTCACTCTATATATCAGTTATATATATAAAGGTATATCATAAACTTTTCTATATAATGTGTTTGATTCTTACATGCCCGGATGTCGTCCGTTTAAAGTGGGTCCAGTGAGATGGCAGCATCAGAGCCATCCATTCCTTATGGGCATGCATGGAGGCATGCATGGGTCATGCATGGGGGCATGCACCACATCCCCGGACCGTTGGATCAAAAGGGGAGGATAAATCCTAGCCCTTGGTTTTTTATGAGGAAGGTGCAAGGAAGGTCCTTTAAAGTTACTTTGGTGTAGCAGATCTTAACCGTTAGATCAAAAGGTGAGCATAAATCTTAGCCATTGACTTTTTAATATTAAATTGATTTTTTTTTTAAAGGAGGTGAGGTGTCACCTTCATTAATAAAAAAGGTAATGAGGTGGCTATGAGTGGACTTTCTATGAAGCTTCCTTCTGTTTAATCGCATTCAAAGGTACATAGCTTGCAGTAGAGGGGTCGGATGAAGGTGGGACCCACGCCATTGGACTCCTCTCATCGAGAGCTTTCCAATGAGTGGTGGTTTGGCACAGTTCCGTTGTAGTTGGAGCCAATGTGATCGAACTCTAAGGGAATCCATAGGAATCTCAGAGAATCTAAATGAATCTTCATAAATACTTGGAGAATCTAGAGGAATCCTGATGCAATCTTGGAGAATCTAGGTGAATCTTCATAGAATCTTAGAGAATCTAAAGGAATCTCAAGAGAATCTTAGGGAATCTATGGGAATCTCAAGAGAATCTTTGGAAATCTATGGGAATCTCAAGAGAATCTTGGAAATCGAAGGGAATCTCAAGAGAATCTTTGGCAAATCAACGGGGAATCTATAGGAATCACGAGAGAATCTTTGAGAATTTAAGGGAATCTAAGGGAATCTTTATAGAATCTTTAAGAATCTAGAGGAATCTTGATGGAATCATGTCAAGTCTAAGGGAATCTTCATAGGATCTTAGAGAATAGAGGAATCTTAAGAGAATCTTTGGGAATCTAAAGGAATCTTTCTAAAAGCTTTGAGAATCTAGTGAAATCATGATGGAATCTTGGAGAATCATGGAGAATTTTCCTATAATCTAAAGGAATCTAGGAGAATCTTCATCAAATCTTGGAGAATTCAATAGAACTACATAGAATTTTGGGGAATCTAGAGGAGTCTTGGGATAATCTTTGGGAATCTAGACGAATATCAAGAGAATCTTTGGGAACCTAGGGGAATTAAGGGAATGTTCATAAAATCTTTAAGAATCTTGGTAGAATCTTGGGAAATCTAGGGAAATCTTCATAGAATCTAGGGGAATCTCTATAGAATCTTGGAGAATCTTGGCATAATCTTTGGAAATCTAGGAGCTTCTAAAAAGAATCTTTGTTAACATAGGATTCATAAAGAGCCTAGGGAAATGCTTATAGAATCTTCATTGAATGACTCTGCATTGGCTTCCGGTCGAATTTGTGCAGTCCCTCATAGTAGAACCACTTGTATATATATATATATATATCCCTTATCCCTTATATATATACAATTATATAAGCACCCCCCTTATTTCTAGAGATTTTGGTGTCACCGCGTGAGCCGTCCAGATCTGAGATCAACGGTTCACACGGCGACACCAAAATCTCTAGAAATAAGGGGGCAGCTTATTTTAAATTGATCTCATCCGTCGAATGTGCTTAATGAGCGGCCAAGATTGAAAGCCCTCTTATTTGGGGCTTTTAATCTAAGGCGTTGAATTTGTTGTCAATGGTCGAGATTTAGCCATGGAAGTTCCCGAAATTTCTGGAAAGGGAAAAGGATCTCTTGCAACGTGCTCCCAATTTCTTTTCCCTTGCCTTGGTCGGGTCTGGTCGCATAAGCCTTTTTCCCCCTCTGCTTTCCAATTTGGAGCATCCGGCAGTTCAAATTTGTGACTTGCTGCTTTTCAAATCTGTGAATTTTGTATCTTGGATTTGCTGGTCGGACAGTTGATAATGTCCTGATTTGTAGGGCAAACAAACAACAAGAGTGAGTTCAGTGAAATTCTCGGACTCGATTTAGCCTTTTGGTGGAGCTACAACCAGATTGAGATACTTTTTGTTGCATTTCTAATCGATTGCCACGTGTGTTTCTACGTGGAAAATTTACTCCGGATTCATGGGCGGTTTCTTACGGCATAGGGTCATTTCTTCCGGCTCGGCTTTTGTGTTGCGGACTTTCATTTGGAGTTGGATTTCATATTTAGCAGCGGAGGAAGTAAACTATTAGGGCTCTTGCTTTTGCATTGCTTGATTTATCTCTTTTTTATGAGGAACACCGACTATTATTCTCTGTTTTCATTGCGACATTCGGATCAAAGCATCGAGCATGCAACATTTTTCTAAAATGTAGATTCGGTGTTTGTCTGGTGCCCGGAGATTCGAACTCAATAGCACAAAAAAGCAGGATATTTTACTCGCTTCCATTCTTTATATCAACTATTTGGGTGGCTTCTTTTTTTGGATCTTGGTTGTGTTGTTCTCAAATCATGTCTTGAGTCAGTAGTTATGATCTGGCGAAGTCTGTCATCTTTAGCCGTTGCTTATTTTTCTAGCCTATGCTTCATGGCTAGCGTTTGTTTGAATCAGTCTAGTATCCTCCATCGAGTTGGGCATTTCACGCATTCGAGTTTTATTTGTCCTGGTGTGAAGGGACATGAAGGTATTTTCCCGGGATTTTGCTCCGGTTTTTACAGAGGTCTCTTTCCACTTCCCTAAATTTTTTCTTTTTGGTTATATCTAACACATTGTTTAAACATGGGTAACATATGATCCGGTATGCCGCTAAGATGGTGATTTTTTGTTCAAGGCCAGTTTAGAATGGTTGCCGATCGGTCCCAATCTGATTTGGTGAATCGATGCAGTGGGACATTCTATAGCTAAAACGGATTATAAACCTTATGGCTTGCATTCCAGTCACCATTTTAATCATTTTGTTGAATACACGCGTGGCGGCAACCATCTGTTTTGCATGAAATTGCAGCAAGGTAGATGAAAGTCATTCATATCTGAGAACTTTGTATGACAATCTGTGATTTCCCTCTTTTTGTTGTCTTTGGATATGATGGATCAAGGGCATTCTCAAGGATTGGCTTCCTAGGGAAACATGTGGACTATGTCTTATGCCCACGTTTTGAAATAAAAATCCTAGGGAAATCTTAATGCATGTAGCTTTTCTTATCTTGCATGTGTTGATATATTGTTTGGCGATAAATCTGGCTTGGATTCATGATGTTGAAGTTCTTAGGCTTTGATCCACGGATATAGATTGTTTGACCCAAGCTCTGAGAAAAAGGTGTAGAAATGGAATTTAAATTCCAAGAAGTTAAAAGTCATGTTATCCTTTTGCAGCCCGGTTCCTATAGGGTTTAACTAAGATACATTTTTTCTTTCAGATTGGATATTAAGGCTTGGAGTGTGCAGGTTGAGAATATCGTTGATTCCTTAACAAGGAACAAATGTCTTTTTGCATATTAGACAAGTAAGACCTTCTAACTCAAGCTCAGTGCCTTAGTCAAACGGTAAATCGCCATAGCCATGTTTTGATGTTGCAACTTTGTTGGCGATCATTGCAAGATTGAGCTTCCTCCTATCGGACAAGCGCCGTGTGCAGTTTTGTCCATGAATAGACCTATTAGTAGAGGAGATATAAGTTCGTCAAACTGTTGCTCTCTTTTCACTACAGTATTGAAGGTACATTTTTAAATTATGAGTTGCAGTATATTATGTTTTTAAAGCATAGTGTGTTTCTCAACAAGCATGGGTATTACTGCAGATATCTGCAATTTTCTTATCTGAAGGTTCTTGAATGGCAGAGGTCAAGGAATAGAATGAACTGTATGGTGAAGGTGAAGGTGGAAAAGGCAACAACTTAGTTACTTTTGCCGTTTTAATTGCCTCTAAGAGTTAGTTACATTTTTGCGAGCTTTGATGCAATCGTTAACGAGAGGCGGTGTAAAATACGGTCATCTTCAACTGTTAATCCTTTCGTGTCTAATTGAGAAGTAAGATGCACAGAGCTGTCTTTGCCCACCTAGAGTGCATAGCCTCTAAAGTTGGAAATTCTAGAAACTTCAAGCAAAATCATTGGGTGTTTTTGCTTCCTTCATTTTTAGCACTTTTGCACAAAAACTTGGTACGGGGTTTCAAGCACTCTGAGACTATCGGCGTTGCAGCTACACAGGTTTTTGTGCACGTGGATGCATTTTCTATCGTTTGATTTCATCTACGGTTTGGGGAAAATCGTTGAAATTCCGGGTTGGTTATGTCTGCTTGAGGAAATTGAATCTGTTATGTCATGCATGTCTTAAATGTGTTGTGTTTTGCGAGGAAGGGATAAGGATTTACTCTGATTTAGATTTCCGATTAAATCTTTGGTAGCGCATCACCGCTTAATCTTGAAGAAGGCCATAAAGGCATGAACCGGACCGAAAATTGGTTCTGAGATGGCGATTGGATTTGAGATGCCAAAGGATGTTCTTTGCTGTGCAAATAGGGCTTTTACAAATCGTCCACAGGGAGACATGTCTTTGGCTGCGGGGGTAAAAAGCTTAGGCATCTTGAGCAATGTCCTTTTTCTTTTCTATATTTCTGTAAACAATCCTATCTTGGAGGCAAATAGCGGTTCCTTCTTGGCACGGATAAAAATCGTGAGGCCTAATCCTAAGGCTCAAATCTTTGCATGATTTTTTGCCTTAAACGGCTTCTCAAATTAGTTTGTGAAGCTTGCGTGAATGTGGCCCCTAATGCTTCCTAGCATCTATATCGAATCCTTGATAAGCACTCTGCGATGGTGGTGTTGCGATGGTTGAAAGCCCAACTAGTAAGCTTCATGCTTTACTTATTGCCTTTTCATGGAATGGTGTCTTGGTGCTGCCGAGGCTGGAAAAACTTTGAGCTTAATCTGCGGCGTTCTCCAATGCTTGAAAGATCGGCAAAGATGGTAAACCCAATACTTGTGATTTTAAAATTCACAATAAGAAAAACAATTACGATGAGCCTGATTCGATGAGGGATTTTCTTTGAAGCGAAGGAATTAGTTGGCAAAGAGAGAAAGGATAATAGTCACTTAAAAAGGCGGTGTAAAGTTTCTACCAAAGTTCATCAAGTTACCTTTGGTGGTGAAAGTGAAGAAGGACCTAGGTTAAAAGGGCACGTAGATAAAGTTAATGCTCCTCATTCTTGAGAGAATTTAGAGCTTGATGATATTTTTTGATTGAGGATTATGATAGTGATTCGAGTTCTTTGGAGGGAGCGATGGCGGAAGCCCAAACAATCCTTATGTAGCGGCGGTGATGAGCCCATAGAATCCTTAAGTAGCAACGGTGATGATCGATGATAATGATTGTGTTGAGGTTTGAAAGCGTGGGCGAGAAGGCCACGAAACCTTTTTTTTCACCGTGAGAACACATTCTCGGCTCTCTCGGTTTATCATCGAGTTAAAGTGAACCCCATTTGCATCAACATTGGAAGTGGTCGCTCTTGGTTCCCAAAAGGCATTGTGCATTAATCTGGTAATATGATTTGCATGTGTGGCGTTGATGTCTTGAAGAGATGATGTTTTTAAAGTGTAGATTACTTGCTTTATTGCTTCTACCTATGGTTGATTTGAGAAAATGTGAATCTTAGCATCTTTGGAGATTGTAAAGGTTTGTTAACATCTTTGTGCTTCTATGAAACAGGTACTAAGGCATAGGAGTGTTGCAAGAATTAACGAGCATTGCATTGATATGCAAAAGAAAGACACGCAAGGTGGGTTAACCCGGATTTGATAAAGATTCCTTCAAAAGTGCCCTCGGATCTGCTATTTCGGATCGATAAGGAGATTCAAATTGAGTGCACGCATAAGCGAGGTCGAGATTGGCACACCATGCATAAAGAGTATGGTAAAGCAAGAAATAGGGTAAACCGCCAACATGGACCATGGTAGTGTCAAATTCAAGGTCTTCTTCTCCTTCTAGATTAGTTGCCAATAGCCACACATTGATCGACACCATCTGCGGAGGTTCTGCAACAACGAGAAAAATATATGGTACTGCTGTGTCAAACTTTAACGTCAAATACTCAAATAATTCGAACAAATGCAATTAAATCTACACCAGTATATTAGATGTGAGATTCTTTGGCAGCCATAATGAACTTGGTTTTTTGAATTAATAGGTTTGTGCTAGAGTGTAAAATGGGTTCGAGCAAATCTTTTGTAAAATAATGTTGAAAAAGACTCACGATTGGTTGGCAATACTCTAATGCGGACACTGCAATTCCATTTTAGCTAAGAGAGGTAAAGTTCTTACCTTTGGTTTTATATGGATCACGTTTCTTTCCAGAATTTGTTGGGTGATGGGTTACCAATCTTTGCATGTGAGCTGCCAAACACAAGCAATTATCAAATGGATGTGCTTGAACTGATAAGATTGTGCATACGAGATGCCATGTCCCTGCAGTCCTCAGGAATATGGTATGCAACAGCCCATCTGAGTTCTAATTCTCACAAGAGGGCAAAAGAAATGCCGTGATGAGGGTATACATCACAAAGGTCATGTAAAGAGGCTTTACTTTGCGGTTTACTTTCTGAGAATGTGCGATGGGCGTTCTTATAGTTAAATGCTGTTGTTTTGGCGTGCAAGAAGCGGTTTGCCGCGGTAGCTAGCCTTTTGATTTGGGTGAAAACAGCCAAAACTGTCATGTCCATTATTGTATTTAGCCAACTGTCCTTTATGATTCTGGCCTTTGTGGCCACATGTCCTCTTAACAATCAGTATATTACATTGAGATTGCTAAAATGTTCAAAATATATGTTCAAAATTGTATAAAGGGAACAATAAGGGGTTTATTTATGGGAATCGGACCATGCATTGCGATGCTTTCGGTAAATCAGTAGGAATTATGGTCTCGTTTTTGAAGTCATGAAGCACTTTATTTGTCAGGGTTGAAGCTCTCCTCAAAGATTAAACCATGTAGAGGTCATCTCAAGTTCCATTTCCAGGAGAATAGACCTTTTGCCCTTTGTGATTAACCAGAATATGGAATATGCATGAATAGGATTTTTGTTTAAAACTCTGTGCGATAATGCCTGTGAGCATTTAAATTGATGGATGGCTTCAACATTTCTTTTGCTTTCATAGCTTCACACCTCGTAAGAAATTAGTGGGTTTGTTTTTCATGTGTTTTTCTTGAATGGATACTTCTGTTTCGGAAGAGGATGATATTTTGAAATTGCATCCAAGAGCTTTGTGGCTTGATTTCATGGCCATAAAATTCATTGCAGGAAATCCGTTTTGCTTACTAGATGTGGGTTCTTCAGGCGCTTCTGCAGATATGTGGATAAACCCAGACACATGTATATAGATATGGAGGCTTTTCCAGAAAGGATAGAAAAATTTCAAACCATTGACCTGGATGTAGATATCAAATTTCTCTATCTTAGCTAAGGGCCCGTCTTTTTGGGCATGAACATCGGTCATGTTTGATGAAGTTGAAGATAATCTGGCAAGTTATTGACATATTTTGGCAAGATTATATGCCAAGTTCATGGATATCAGTGTTCAAAACTTTGGCTCTTCTTCAACAGGCAAGAACGCAAATGCATCTGTTTATATCTCATATTAATGGTTACATGCAAAAATGCAAGAAAGTGCTATGCATGTTGGTGAAGAACATTTATTGATGGGACTTAGATGATTTCATGAAGAAGTTAGTTTTGCTACCTTAATATCAGCTGGATGTTATAATCTTATGCTTAAGAGCAATGTGGTTTTCATGCCAACAAAAAGCACTGATTGATTTGTTTTAACAACTCATTCAAATTTGCACTATGGCATGCGATTTTTATTACAAATTCTAATTTTGTCATAAGGCAACTCTTTCTTTTGTTGCATTTCAATTTATCTCCTCTGTTAGCATTCTTAGTTTTAAACACGTCCATGTCAATTTATCATGACATTTGACTGGAGGAAATAATAACCCATTTGGTGAACCACGAGCAATTTTGGAATACAAAATATTAGCGCGTACAGTTGATCATGTATAATGCGTTTGATAGATGTATCAACAACTATAATTCTTGGGGAACCAAAGGAGTATTGAAGAAATGAAAGGAATAATAAATTCAATGGCTATGACATGGCCCAACATAAAATATCCAAGTTTACAAAACATTTTATGCTTTGTGCTCAAACACAGTACGAAATTAGCATGTTTTGGCCAACCTCATCTTCGATAGTCATTGACGTATATTGTTTAGTTTGATGGGAGTTGGAAAGTATCTTATGATGTATTGCAAAACTTGCAAACATTTTAGCCAAGGCATTGGGCCATCAATTTATGCAGGGTTTGTATTCAACCCTAAATCTTGATTCCAACCAGGTAAAATTCGTTCTACTTTTTTTGCTCCTATGTTGTTTCCGGTCAATCTTCTAAGTTGCCTTTCTTCACCAAACTTGCAACCTCGACATGGACCTATACACCAGCTTCTCATTGGAACTTTGTCCTTTGTCTCAGAAGTATCTTATTTCTCTCAAACCCCATGTAGAGGATGGGCTTCTTTCTGTTTGGGTTGAACAATTTGGTACTTCTTTCCTTGTTCTAGCATGTCTTGCATGTTCTGTCGCGGGGTTGTTTGGACACCTTGCTTCAATTTCACATGCGATCTACTAATTGAAAATCCTCTTGTTGTCGAGTGCTTTTGCCAATTTTTTGTGAGCGTAACCAATTTTCACGTTTAGGGACTCACACTTTCCTGACTTATTTGACATTCATGTAGAAAGCTATCTATAATGGAAGCTAGATACTTATGTCAATAGTACATGGGATGAGGCCTACCATATCTGGATAAGCAACAACAAAATCAATCGCCTTTGGGCAGAGGGCAAATTTTCAAGCACGAAATTTTACCCAATGAAATTGTAACTGGAGATGTGTCGTTCAGATTTCCGATGATTGGAAAAGAAATTTTAGATTTCATTGCTGTGGTTGGTTATGGTATTTTTTTGCTCTTTTATTTATTTCTTAACCAAAATAATATCCCCATAAATAATACTGAGCTTCATTGAATGGCTATTGGGCAAAGAGTTTAGCTTAAAACTTCATGACTTTGGGATAGATGCATATTGTCCTTTGTGCTATTCTTAATCTTGGATTTTGCTCCCAGATGTTCATAAACCATACTTCATAGACCCATTGATAGTACAAAAACTTGTATATATATATATATATATATATATATATATATATCACTCTATATATCACTCTTGTCTGGAGCCATTGATCACAGGAATATACCATGATATTCCTCCAATCAATGGTCCACGTTTTTTGGCACACACAATCAAAAGACAAATGCAATGGTGCAAATATTCGAATATATTTCAAAGGTCGAAGAACTCTATTCCATCAGAACTTTATATTACAAACAGTCCAACATGAAAATATATACAACTGCCAAGGCAGTATCTGCATAGAACCAACAAACAGCTGTACAATGCCCAATGCATCTAAGCATGGCGGCCATCACCACCGCGTGACACGCAATCGCGTTTGCCTATCATGGCGCTGCCTCGGGCTTCAAGATCACGCAGACTCTCTAATAAGTAGGCCACGACCGCAGTTGAGATGCGGCGAAGAATGCTAGTATCAAACGCCATCTCTCTTTGGGCGGCGATATGCGGCGTACAACGGCATCAATTTGTTCAAGTGTACTTGCCGATTGCAAAGCGCCGGGTTGTTCAGCGCAAGACCTGCGCTTACGATTGCGTTTTGTCATCCCTTAGTTCCTCGACAAATGTGCGACCATCAACTCCAACGGCATGTCCACTCTCAACTCCGGAACCTGGCTGCAGACTCTCTCTGATTGAGCCTCCCTCCCAGTCATCGCTAATGACTATAAGCTCGCATTTAGTGCTCTTCCTTGCTTTCTGTCCTATTGTCACTGTTACAAACCAAACGCGCCGTCGACCATCAAGACACGAGTAGCGTGCATCTGAGACAATTAGAACCATATCAAGCGACATCAAAGTCATTATCATGCAAATCTAATGGAATAAAATCTGCAAATGGGTCTGCAGGCTCTTGAGGCGACGGCTGCACTCCAGAGTCTGCGTAAATGAACTCGTCGGCACTGCTGCCTCTCTCAGCACTGCCTTCTACATCATCAAATTCTGCAGTCTCATCCCACGGGGCAGCTTTAGCCTCTTTCCAACCCGCTCAAGCGGTACTATTCACGGTCTGCGACCCAAATAATGCCATTCGAACATCCTTGTAAGTGTGCAAATGCGGGTCTAACATAATCCGCCAGGCTGCTTGAACTCTCTCAAGCGAGGCATACGCGGAATTATTAGGTAGCACCCACGAACTGGCGAGCCTGAACTTGCCTGTCTGAATCATAGCTTTGACCGTATGCACAAGCGAGGCAGTCCTGAATCTTCCACAGTGATAAGACACATAATGGAGCGCCTTGTCCATGAGATTGCCATTGTGAAGCACCGTCAGGTGCTTCACCTCCCCTGCGCCATAAAGAGCGTAAAGCTCCTTGCCAGCATCCACCTGTTCAGCAGTGACGTTATGCATGTGTGCCTGAAAATGAAGCTTGCCTAAATCCTTTAGGCAGTAGCCCACAAGGCCTTCAAAGCAATGCAGCTTTGAGCCTCGCAATGCTTTACATAAGATCATAGCACCAGGTGGCCTGCAGGTATTCCATCCAAGAAAATTTTTAATCCTCACATTGAGGCTGGCAGGTGTTTTCGCATTGGGCGCGCCGGCACTGAATGTGAAGGTGGTCCAAAGATGAACCACGTTCCAAAGCCACCACCCCGGCAGTGCAATTCTCCTTCAGGAATAGGATCATTCGATCGTAGAGTGCGATGGGGACGTCACACCCTCCAAAGACAATTGTGACAGACGTGTCTAAGTGGAATGGAAGATCAACTGCTTCTTCTCCACGTCCACCACCTATATCAGGGCCAACATGCTCCTCTATCAACGAGACGGTCCTGCTACCTCTCCCTCTCCCTCTTCCCCTTCCTCGGCCTCTGCCTGTACCTCTACTTGCTCTCTTTGTATTCTGTGGCTCATCCTCTGAAACATCATCAGTAGGAACAGGCTGACCACCAATAGATTCACTAATGCAAGGAGGCAATCTGCCCCTACCACCTAAGCCTCTGCCTCTGCCACGACTACGCCCACCCCTACCACCTCTTCCACTGGGCGGATGGATCTCACATCGAGAGCCCCGCCCCATTCCCGTCTTCAAACACCTTTGCGGCTCCTCAATAGGCGGGTTGTTGGGCTTCCCACAAACAAAACTTCACGCCCTCCAATCACAACACGACCACCGGGTTTACGGGCCCCAATTCTATGTGCACAAGGCCGGAGGATTCACTTCCACATCCACCTCCCCGCCTTGCACAAAGGGCACAAAGAGGAGTCCATCTGTCTTTGCATCTGCCCATGTCACTTCCTGCGTTTTCTCATGCCTCCCCATCTTCTCTCCTTGCCTGCTGCACTCTGGAGGCCGTCCCTGTGCATCCAAAGAATGGAAAACCTGAGCACCGTCTTCTTGCCTGCAATACCTGCAAGCCCCACTCTCTATACACGCCCTCCGAAAAGGGGGTTTAAAAACCCTCACTTTCAATCTCGCCTGATTCCTCAGATACATACTCTTTTTCTGCCCTCAAAGCAAGCAACCTCCTGCAAAACACACAAAGAAATTAAATCCACGTAAAGAGGGCCTCACCCATAGCCTCCATCACGATTTGCGGATGCACCCGCTCTCTCTTATGCACTTGCGCTGCACCCACACTCCCCGCTGCACAAATTAAACTTTCACTCACACCAACCTGCTTGGCCGCCGGATCCTCCTCCTCCAAAACATCGTCTGTGGTCGACCAGACTTCCATTTTTACATGCACCCTACTTTTAGAATGTCACATGCCCGAAATCCTAACCTTTACATACCCCCAAAAAAACCACACTTTGCTTCAACACCCAAAAAAAGAAACTTCCTCCCAAGCAGCTCTCATGTGGCAAAATTTGGCAAAATATACCGTTTTGCATACAATACTATACAAGAATCATAGCCAAAACCATTGCCAGAATACACCAACCCAATACGAAACTCAAAATGGCACATATAATCCAACCACTGCATGAATACCCTCCACCAATACACAAGTGATTCACAAGTGATTGTGCAAACTTTATATATCGCTAAGTTGTATTGTCGTGACCCTTTGAAATACTCCCTTTGGATGGCCAACCGAAGTGGCTCTATTAAGTTAGGGTCAATAAATCATGCAAGTTCTCCTCTCTACCGTCTGTCGCCTTGGCGCATGCAAGCATGAAGTAATTATTTGTATCGACCATCGATGCCCATGGGGGGGAAAAAGCATCACCCAATGAGTGGTCAATATCATAATGCATGTTGATCCAGGTTGGTGTTAATCACCATAAAATTAACCAATTTCAATAGATATTATGCAACTACTGTGAAAGCAGAAAATGCACAAACAAACATGTATCAGTAAACCTTAGAATGGCATAAATTATAGAAATAGAAGGGCTCAAACTAACATATGAGAGCCCCTCCTTGTTATAAAGGTTTTTTTGTCCCGTGGCATGCATGACCAGCCTCTCTGGAGGTTTTCCTTTCAAATTTTTTTTTTTCAAGTTCTTTTCAAAAGTTATGTATTTTTGCATGGCACGCATGACCAGCCCCTCCTTGTTATAAAGGTTTATTGTCGCATGGCATGCATGATCAGCCCCTCTGGAGGTTATGTTGACATTTCTTCTCTTATGTTTGTGGCTTTTATTGTCATCGGCATTGAGTACAGGGCGCACACGACTAGCTTCACAACAGTATGTGATCCCATATGTTGGCCTTACTAACGAAACTTATGGGTGCTTGCATTTATATTTCCAGGCTTAGAAAATCTAGAGACATATATATCTCCTCTTTGCTGCCCCGATCATTTACTTCCTCGTGCAGGCGCTCCAGGCAATACCTCGAGAATATTGGCGACCTTTTCTCTTAAAGATTTTCCCTGAAAACCGAAAAGGACGGGGTTTTTTTATCCCAATGAGAAGTTGTCGCCACTTTTCTCACATTTGCCTAGCCCTGTCATGATATTATTGTCATTTCTCCTTATATAGGATAGTCCGATATTGTGCCTATGGTCGGCTACCCCACTCACTTCACAAAATTATAAACCCAATTAAAAGCCTATCTATCGGCTGGTCCTCATCACGAGAATTGCATTCTTGTAATCCTCTTGCTTGTCAACACTTTTGGCTTATTTTTGCCACCAATATCTCCATTAAAAAGCATCATTCTCTGTCATGTTTGATGAAGAAGGTTTATAAGTGCATTGTTGTAGAAGCTGGGAATGCTTGTAAAAACCTTAGAGAGAGAAATTAGTGGATTATTCAGAAAACATATATCAAATTCATCAAAAAGCCCAACTTCGTTACTCCGGGATTTTCTAGTCACAAAAACTCAAAACAAAGCACAGAGCAAAAGCAAAAAAAAAAAAAAAAAGGGCACAACAATATAAATAAGAAATCTAAGATTGTCACCTCTTTCGTACTATGAACAAGTGGCACCATAATTACCATGTGTGCCAACCCAGATCTCCATGTTTCTTAAGCAAGATTTCCATAAATGGAATAGTACAAATAGGGTTATGAAGGCCCAGATCAATGAAATGCAACTGCCACATTTCACCTCTGACCCATTTCCTTAGGCAACGTGGCTGACTTGCAACCTGCTCTAACAGCAAAAATCGTCCTTGCTTTCAACTTAGAAGATGACTGGCTTTCAACTTGATTGAAGTCATCCTGACGACTATGAGGTCAAGCCTCCGAATGATACTTCTAAATGAGATCCTGGCGGTCTTTCAATGCATCCACGGTATTTAACCCAATGTGTTGTGATGCATCCAACAGAAACCCATACTATGCCATGTCTTCGAAGGCAAGGTGAGCCTCTACTGGAATAAACTGGCATTCAATCGGCAGACAGATCTGGAGACCAAAAGCACAGGCACTGGCATTGGGATTGCAATAGTAAATAGGATGCCTGCAAGCCAAGGAGCAAGTGAGAAGACATTTTAAAGCAGCACAAAAACCCGCTTGCTTGTGAACAGAGGGATCTGGAGAAGTGGCAGCTCTTTCTAGAAATTGATTTAGTCCCCAGACCGCATTGATAGTGGTTTTCCAACCTCGTTCATTTGGGATGTAAATCCAATTTCGATTATTGTCCAAGGTTTCCTCTGCCTGCCAGACATTCCCACGCACAAAGCATGGATACCAACAGAGATCTATGAATATATGTGCCGGGGTCCAATCATCATGACCAGCTAAAGCCGTGGTCCAAAAGGAAATGACGGCGTGGAGGTGCTCCAAGTGACGCATATGGAGTGTCGTGTTGGGAAGCAGGCTGCATCATGGGCTGTTGAGCTTGAGTGCAGAACTCCTGAAGCAAATCCTGATCCAGGGCCTGACACCAGCATTCCCATTCTGGACTGGTATTCCCAGTCCACAGGAATGGTCTGGCTCTCAATATAGGCACGGAGACTGTTGAAGGAGCCTAAGTGTTGTAAGTAAAGTTGAGCATACCCAATCCCCAATTCCTCATTCATGTTCTTCCAGATCTCATGCAAGGCTTCGGTGTGGTCAAACAAAATACTTTAATAATGATATCTATAGAAGGAACTTTAACTATCAATAAACATTGAAGGTCAAACAAAAGGTACCTAAATGATATATAATTATTAGATAAACTTTTAATACCAATATATATGCTATAAAATAAATCTTTTAAATTTGCATGTATCTTGTGTGTTTCTATAGGTCAATCACACGTTCCATCACAATTTGTAGTTTAGAAATATTTAAAATCCCTACAAGTAGGACATGGAGCTATCCACGAGTACTATTTTCTCTTGCAAAAGGTGGGAATTGATAGCTTTCTGTTTCAATTCATTGATGCTTCATATATCTAAATTTTCTCTCTTCTTCTAGGTGATTAAAGGGAGCGAAATGGGAATGGCACATATTTATATGCTTCTTGCTTGTATATTGATGTGCATTATGTCGTGCGATTCATTTGGCCCTATTTTATCAGCAACATGCGGTTCAAGCAAAATTGGGATTGCAGAACCTCAATACTTCCAATGTGTTCATATGGTAATGCAAGATTTATATGCCCACACATGGCAAGCGGCAAATTTCGACTTGAGTGTTCAACATTGTGATGGAGGCAATGTGACTTATGGCAGAGCAACTTGTTTTGCATTCTTGACAGAACGATTATGCCAAGATTGTCTCAATTACCTAGCTAGAAACATATTTGTAGTATGTAACAATGCAAGGTCTGCACGTCTCCAAGTTGCATTGTGTAGTCTTCACTATGATCATGATAGATTACAGTGAAGCTAGAGAGCAATACTACATAAGTATATTTGTTGAATACTAGTTGGATCTTGTTAGTGTAACAAGATTATTATCTACATGGAACAAATTATGTGATTGAAATGTACCTAACTATTTAAAGCATATTATAATAAATCTATTTGGGAGAAAGAGACTTAAGTTGCATGTTGACAACAGGCTTGACTTCTTAAGATCTAGAACGTATACTTTTTTTCTACAAGGGTTGTCTCTGGGCAATAAGCCTAAATTTGTTTGTGTTCATAAGATTATATGATAATAAGCCGAATTTGCTTGTGTTCAATCCAATTCAATTTATGGGCAGTTCACATGACGTTTTTTTCCTTCAGCGCTGAGAAGTAGCTGGCTTTGTGCTGCATCAATATTTCAGCACGGACACAGCATCGCGGGTTGCATCGTGGGACAGCTGAACTCTTATAATGGGGCTGAATTTTTTTGGCTCAGCCCAAGTTCAGCAAGGATTCAGCCATACCACGGTAATATGTCCATGTGAACCCAGCATTAGTGGCAGCCAAAATTAAGTTTACACTAAAAGTCGTGACTCGTGAGATATGTGTGAGATTATTCTTATCCATTAGGGTAATAGGGTCCCAACCTAACGAGCTCACGTTAGGAGCGTGCCACGTCAATAAACGGCAGTTTAACGGACAAATCCTATATATTAACGGAATCGTATCCTTCCCTTGTATTTTACTCTGCTCAGATCCCTAGCTTAAAATAGGGTCTTTTTTTTCTGCTTGATCCATACTCCCCATTCCGGCAGCTCGCTTCATGCTCCCGTTTAATGGCTTCGCCAAATATTGCACCAATTCATAGCCCTTGCTCCGCCGGCGATTTTTTCACCATAAATATTGATGAGATTGCCTGTAAATTTGTGTCTTATCCTCCTCTCTCGGATCTAAAGGCAAATTCGACGATTGAAGAAAACAGAGCATGGTATGGTGTGTTTTCCGTAGCCCTAAAAACAGAGATCGCGAGATTTTTGTACAGATTCATGGCGAAATCTGCTGTATCATATGAAATTTCATCTCAAGAGAAGATGAACCGTCCTATTCCGATGCAGCTCATAACAGGCGGATTTTCTTCATCCAAAGGGGAAGAAAAAGGAATGCCTGTATCCAGCAATGCACATAAAAACAGAGAAATGGCAAAGAAGTCCGCTTCAATAGGAAGCAAGAAGCCTCCTAGGTATCCCAGACCCCCAAAATATCCTACTCCGGCCAATCCAAAGCTTCAGAGCTCCACAGCAGAAAAGAATGCTAGACATGGAAGGAAAACAGCACCGAAGAAACAGAAGAGGGCTTCTGGCTCTGTCCTAAGCACCATTTTGTCACTTTTTTTGACGATTTTTCTTTGCACACTTGTTATTCTTCAAGGTATATTTCATCATTCAACATATTGCATCTCTTCATTCATTTTTCACTAAACTTATCAGTTTTCTATTTGAAGATGTTGGCTGGAGCAACCATAACTCTAATGCTGCTGATAATAACACAAATCTGACAAATGTATCATATCTGTAAGTGCAAAAATCTGCTTTGTGATCTGGTTCAGTTATAGCTGCAGCAACTAAAGAGTCTATGAATTGCTCGTTGCAGAAATGCAGGCCTGGTTCAGAATTATGTAAAGGCTGGAAATGAAACGGTTGAAGTACAAAGGACCTAAAGTTGACTTGTAATTTTAGAAATATAGACTAGGGGCGCTTGTTAAGTTTTGTGTCAAAAAATTGTAAATATACATTGACCATACTGTGAACAAAATTTTTGCGCCCCTTATTTTTAATCAAAAGGATTTTTTTAATACTTTGCACAAACTCTCGTCCATGGTTTCAAGCTATCCATAAGGTTTGCTATGGACAATTCCCATCAGTTTTTTAAAGGTTGGGGACTTCTTGATGTTTTTTGTTTTTGTTAGGTGTAGGTTCGAAGGTTTATTTTTTAGAGAGTCACATGGGCTTCCTTCCTTGGCAGAACCTAACTTTCTTGCACAGCGATGGCGGCAGAACCTATTTTTCCTGCAAATCAACGATGATAAAAGGAGAGGGCAACGAATTTGTTGAAGAGGATGGATTGTGTGGCAACGGTTTTACCGGGGTTCTACTCCCCAGCCTCCCTCTCTGTTTCGCCTTCGCTCAGACCGTAGTTTAGCTATAATTTCTGACACGTGCTTCAAAAGCTTACAAAATGTTGAAGAATTTCTTCTTCTGTTTGATCCACTTTAGTACTTGATTGATAGAGATGCTGTGCATGTGTAGCCAGATGCTCTCTCTGCTTCTCTCTGCTTCGTGCCCTTGTTTGTGCTTCAAAAGCTTGTTGTCTGCAGCCATCTTGTACTTTGGACGGGTCGATGGGATAATTTGCCAAACACACAAATAGGCATGAGAGACTTTGTTATAGAGAATGATTAGGAAGCTGTGGTCGAATGTGGAGTGAAGATGGAATTTTGTCGACAAGAAGTAAATGCAATGCTGGGATATATAGAGCAAGAATACTAAAATGCAAGTCTTGGAAGAAAAAACGGCATCTTATAACTAAACCAAAATGAGTTCCACATGTTGAAGATTGAGATGGAAAGACGGGATGGTGTTCCTCGATGGCATCACAGGGATGGGACCCCCAAAAAAAAAAAAAAAAAAAAAAAAGCTTGAAAATATAGCTTGTATTTGTAGTTTAATACTAGAAACGTGTGCCCGGCGATGCCGGGCATTAGTCGTGGACGTATGAGGGGAATTATGTGCGTTAGTTGTGGTTGTGTCGTGAATGTGCACAATGCATCGAAGGCAATATATGAGTAGGTGGAAATAGACACATATAGATACTGAACAAACTTTACCTTTTAAAGTGTACACATAATATGAAGTTCAAACAAAATGTTAAACAAATATCTCTTTGGTTCTATACCTTGAAATACAAAATATTTTTAGTGCAAAATGAGGTTATGTCCCGTCAATCTCGGTGGATCCACATCACGAAGAACTGTCCCAAAAGAAGTCTAGGAGCGTCCCAGTTGGCTCGATGTGAAGCTTCGATTCTTGGCCGATAGGTATAGAAGCTCCTCCCGTCGTTGCCTATGGTGGCGAACATGAGCGATGTAAACATGCTCGATACCATGTCCCACACCGCCACTTCGGTCTACCAACAACAATGTTATGCTTTGTTAGGAACTTCGGGAAGCTTCGTAATCACCAAGCTGCGTCATGTGGAATCGATGCCCAAGCCTTGAACCGTCTCCCATCACAAACACCAATGTGTGTCATGCCTCCTGGCGTGAAGCAAGTTCCCCTGCATGTATACTTGGAGGGGAACTTTTTTTACTCCAACACAGCAACACGCCAGCGTGTGTTATCAACTATCGCATAACTCCCTACAATAATAAGATATCATTTCAGAAAAAGATAGGAGACATGCATTGATGAACTCCTTAATTAAGATGATAGAATATCCTATTAAGAAGCATATAAGCAATTGTTATTGTTGGAACTAACAAATCTTACACTCACCATCCCTACGATGTACATGAACTACCGCCCTTGGCTTAGGATTTCCAAGTTCCCAAGGTACAAAAGGTGTGTAGGGCTTCATGATCTGCGCACATTCAGAAGATCAAAAAACATCCAAGAAGCATGAGAACCTTTGAAAAAAAACACATATACATGCAATATATGGACATCACAACATTAGTCGAGGACATGACACTTACAGGATCCTGAAAGCATCCGTGTAAACCACGTTCCTTGTGAACCTTGAGACTGTATTGGCGTCTTCTTGAGGCATGGATGGTGGGTCTTTGATAGCAACCCTAATTCCTTGTCGATTTTGTACCCTTGAGAATGCCACATACAATTGTCCATGCGTAAAGGCGGGCTTTGGAAGATATATCCCCACCTTATGCATTATGCGGCCACGACTTGTTTATCGTCATGGCAAAGGCGGCCGCAAAGGGAATTGCACCCTTTCAAACTGAAATGGCAAACCCGAATCGGTAGGCACAATTGGAATCTTGTGATAGAACCGCATATCACCAACGTGTGTCCCGATTACTATCTACGCCTCAATGACACGTCTTCCCGGCTTTTCATTATAATCAATGCGTGTTCCATTGCACGAGGCCCTTCTTGAGCGATGTAGACCTCAACAACATAACAATCATTCCCACCTTTAGGTTTAGCTCGTGGGGGCGGTACACCACTTGGAGTTTGTGCATTAAGAAACTCAATGGGATATAGACACCTTCTTGGCCATCTGTGTCTATGATTCGATCGGCACTAAAGTAATGCATGTAGTCTCTCCGGGGATGAGAGCGCCACCTTCTTATTGATCTCATCGACAAAAATGGTTCAAAGGCGATAGTATAGCCGATGTGTCCGAAAAATCACTTCTTTCGGTTATGTTGGATATCGGGAAATATGTCACGAATTAAATCATCCACATCATCGAGCCAAGGCATATATCTTGTGGCGGATGCACCATATCAACACCCTTCTCCTAGGAAGGTTGGTTCTCCGGCCATCTCCTATACTTAGTAAGTAGTCGACAAATGCTTGTTGTTCAAAAGCATCTAAGCCCAATGCATTCATGGCGCGCATGTTGATTGTCGGTTTATATTCTCTCCACGGTATCCCGGATATCTGAGCGCTTTAGAGAAGCTTCTACAATTTGTGCCGCGCTTGAACCTTTAGGAACCACGGGGTAGTATTTGTCGGAAATCCCCTCCCAATAGTATTGGAATCCCACCAAGCGGGGTCGCTCATTGCCCATCACATCTCTCAATGTTCTATCCCTTTGCCTCAAATATCCATTTGTGCATCATTGGTGCCTCATCCCATACAATCAACCCACATGCTTTCGAATGAGTCGTGCCAATTCGGCGCCTTGGAATGTTGCAAGTAGATGCTTCATTGTGCCCCTATGGGTATCTTGAAACGCGAATGAGCCGTTCGACCACCTTGCGATATCTTGGCCTTAATACCGGAAGATGCAACTGCGAGCAATCCAACCCCTTGCCGCATTACATACCCTAGTAGAGTGTTATATAGATATGTTTTCCCGGTTCCACCAGGGCCATTCACAAAGAAGACACCACCACCAGTCTTATCGGTCACATGGTCTAGAAACGACATCGTAAAAGCGGCCGTGATCAATGTTCAACTTCTCGGAATCAGATATGACTTTATCCATACTCACATACATCATTTCCTCCTGGAATAGTGTGGTTGTGTCTAGCACAGTTTCTGGTAAGTTGAAGCCCATTTCTGCCAGGCTCCTTCCAACCGATTGCATATGATCCTCCACATCCATTACTGCCATGTCAATAGCATACTGACTCAAGTGACCTGTCTTGGAATAAGCATCATAAGCAACCTGGTCTAGGAAATCTTCGACCATCCTATATTCCAACTCCTTCCAAATATCAAGTGGATACAGTGGGTTACATTCCAACAGAATTGAAGCAAATAAGTGTCGCAATTGACGTGGCATACCCCATGATGATGCTTCTCGTAGGCATTCTAGCCACTCTGAATTATCGTTCACAATCATACGCTTGATGCATGCATTCTTGAATGTCTCGCACAAATGGCCAGTCAGCGGTTCTCGGATCTTCAAGCGGCGTAGCTCGGGGTACATTGCTTAGCAACATCCGCCAAATAGAATCGTTCACCACCAGAGGGAGTCACAAAGTACATTCTACCCACAGATGGCATGACCTGAATACGTTCACGTTTTGTCCATTTGTATGTCGCTTTGCTCCAAGTAAAGCTCTTGGGAAAGTCATGGTACAACAAAGTACGGGACACTGGGTATTCATTTGCAGCATTCACCCTAAACCAACCCATGAGAGTGGTGTCATGTGCATTGTTAACCACTTCATCTAAGTCTGCATTCTCGTCGAAAAGTATTGGCTGCTCATTAGGAAGGTGAACTGCTAGTCGCACGACATGAGGATTCTGTTCTTGCAATCCAAACTTGAACAACCGCCATGCGCCCTCAGAGGCAGAATAGTATTTGGCATTGACATACTGCTGAACCTCGTCATGGTCATCTGTTATAGTGCTCGTGGTGACACTCTCTCCAGAACCTTGTCCTAAGTTCACTGATATCATGTCTGGACCCTTGTAAATGTACTTGTATAAGTATTTGACTCCCTTAATATGGGCACATATCTCAACATTGATATGACATCTAAAATAACCGCGACAACCCGCGGTTGTAGGGTACAACCCATCTATTGTCCATGTTCATGCCATCTCGATATCTGAGTTCTTCCATCATTTCTATGCCTGTAGAGTGGGTAGCCGTTGCTAATCATAGTCTGCTCCAGAAATTGCTTTGGGTACCCTTTACTACAAACCCCATCAACCATCACGGGGAGCATTAGGATCACGTGGGGCCCACGGGGGCCATGCATCATCGCTCGTGCGTGTGACCACCTCATACAATTCGGGGTTGGATTCCTTATCTGGAATCTCCGCACAAATCACTTTATCTATATCCTCGACCGTCAGCGGCTTGTCCTCCTGGTACAATATGTTAAGGAGATGCACATGAGGAAGACCCTCTTACGGAACTCAATGACATGAATCCTAGCAATCGCGCCAAATATGCCATGATGTGACACAATCTCTAATAGCTCCTTCAACTTTAAGTAGAAGACGGGCTACTAAATCAGTGCATTCGGAAGGGTCACGGCCATTTTATGAGCTCCCTAGTGATTTCTGGCCACTTTGGATTGGCGGTCATAGTGATGAACAAATCTGGTGGGCCAAGCTCCCGAACAATTGCCATTGCATCTTGGTAGAGTTGAGTCATATACCGGTGTGCTTCCAATAAATGTTCTTTGGTAGAATGACCACGGCCCAATGGAATTACCATCGTGCCCGTGGAATCCACAATACCAGCGCACAATTAAGCTACGTAGTTGAGCTGGTTTAGTTGTACCCAACCCAATCTTGACTGCCACATCTTAGCAAACATGTCACAAATGTACTCATGGAACAATCTCCGGCAACATGCAATGGTGATAATGTGCCATCTTCGTGCACCTGTAGATGATACTTATAGAATTGCAACATGGTTACTCCCTTTGATCTGTTCACTTGTTTGATCCCAGTATGCCAGCCATCAGTTCCATAGGGGAAGAGTAGTGCAAAGTGGAGAGCATCATATGATGAATGCAATCGTCAATATGCCTTATTCCTCCTTCTTTAGAATGGACCACAATGTCTCTCGAGATTGTCTTACGGGCGAGTCAAGCGGCATTAATATTGCTATCTCATTTGCGGATGGAGCACTATCTTTGTCGTCTCGTGAATCCCGCGGGTTTGCACTTTCGAATCAAGAAGGCGCATATCATCACCGGATTTGCTCGCATTACCTCGGTGGTGAGAAAGATCTGAACAAAGGATTTACGTCTGCCATCATGCGTAGAAGGCATGCCATTGTATCATGTCGTGTACCACCACTGAATGATGTACGATGATCTAGCTGCAACTCATCCCCATCCATGATATAAATTTGTGCAAAACATGAACTATTGTCCTGGCTATTAGGTAGCAAAGCTCCCATCACGTGACACATGCGATCGTTGACTCAGAAAGTATACGCACCTCCAATGGAGTCTGCCAAGGAGGCATCGAGTTTGATAGCCAATAAGGAAAATGCAAGAGCATTGTTATATTTTTTAATACTAGATCAGAAGTCCTTTCCAATGTCATCCCTCCTTGTGTATAGGTCCATGTGAGCTGGAGGGGGTAGGAAAAGGTGGCAATGAAATCTTCCCGTTTGAACAACAAAATGTACCAAGTTCATCCTTCCACATCAAGGCCCCACAATGCCTGCATTTTTTGCTCATCCTTCCCGCATCACAATATTGTGGGTGTTTGCGATCCACGCTATTTTCGAAGCCAACCCTTCTCCTTACTAACGCCTCGGTTTGTGGTTCATCTCCATCATCATCTCGAGCGCCTCCACCTTTAGATTCATCCTCCTCAAGCTAACACGTGCTCCAATGCTACTTGGTTCTTCATGAGGCACATTGGCAACATGATTTAAATCGATGCCACTTCCAACTGCGTCATCCTCAACAGCGATACTATTACTCTCTGCATGGGGGCGGTGGGGGTGCGATTACATCGCCAAATTTAGAACACTCACCCAGCGTTGATATCATGTTACCTCCATTGAACACATTCTCACTCACAGTGCGTGATACATGATGCCATTGGTGTGCTACGGGAGTTAAGCTAACGTTCTCAAATTCTCTAGCTAATGCTCTAGCCTTGGCCCGCAGCGTCTTAGTGTCGGCGCTGCTTTTTCTCCAACATAGTCTCCAATCGTTTAGGTGTTTGATAAGACGGATTTCGACGAATAGCATCTAGGGTTTGAGCAAGGTTCAAAGGAGTGTTATGCATAGTTACATGCGTTGGTACACCCCCAGCATGGTCGTCATCAACAATTTCATTTGGCAACAAACTCACAGCATCCATAGTTAGTGATGCATGGACTGATATACACTCGTCCATTTCCTCTTGCAAGTTCCTGGCAATACTTCCATAGGCAATTCCATCTCCCTCACATGCGTAATCATCTATATTACTGTCTCCTCTCGTTGCACGTGCTCGTGCTCTCCATGTTAATTTACGTTTGCGGGCCAGGCGTCTCTTCCTAGCTGACTTTGATTCTTGTTCGGGTGTGGCATGTGTTGCCATGCCATCTTTATAAATTCTAGGACTCATGGTATTTGATGTCACCATACCCTGAACATGTAGATGAGGTTATGGATCCAACGGGGCGTCTAGGCCAAGAGTCTACTAAACAAACATATTTACACCTATGTATCTTTTGAACTAAGACAACATAATCCAATATAATATGACATAAATGCATTTTGCCTTAAGATAAGCCCAAAGCCTTAACCCCTAGAGTAATATTAGAGAATAACAATAGAGAATACTAAATAAAAACCTACTTGTAAAGAAAGACCTCATATACACTACGTGTCCATGCCAGTGCAAAACCAAACTCACAACCTAAATGTCCTATCGAACGACCCACGGATTCCCGAAGACTATTGCTGTACTAATCCCTATGCGATGTGACCATGCACCCTAAGAAGATAGTGGAATAAGTAGCAATGCAAAGAAATACCCTAAACCCCATGATGAGAATTGTATATAGGGTACTCATTAATTTTGAACAAAAGGAGGCAAATGGTTGTTTTTACTCCAACGAACATAATGACATGTGATGTTTTAGCAACATCACATGTCACACAAAAGTAAAAGGGTAAAAAGAAAAATAAAAAGATGCAAAAGAAAAAGAAGGAAAAAAGAAGAAAAAGAAGAGATGGAGAATCTCAAGTAAACAAAAATAAAATAGACACCCATTAAGACATAAGCTATTTATCCATTGACCATATTGTCGGATTACATCAGTAGGGTACATAAGGCATGTACCTCATAATATTGAAAAAGTACAATGTAAGAGTACTCTAAAGAGATACTCTTTAATTGCAAATAAAGTGTGCTACAGCCGCATCTTCAAAAGGGCCACCTACATACAAAAAACTCCAGCACTACGCGGCATGCCTAAGCCCTGGATCCATGTTTCCATCCACACCATCTACCCCATTTCTCAACTGAAACAGCATGTCATCAATGACTTCTTTGACGTCCTTCACTTCTACAAAAGTGCTAAGGCTGTAAAAGTTCTCAAGCTTGACAATAAGCTTCTCCACATCAACGCTTATCAACTCATGCACACACTTTGGACATGGCCTCCAAGGCTGCCATTCATACCACGACCCCAAGGCAGATGCGACTGACGTGCACCTCCTTCCGAATCAAACACTCGGCAACATGGCCACCAAAAGCATACCATGGCACCAAGATTTTCACCATCTACATGAAATAACCCACTGAATTAGATAGAGTTTAGGCAGGGACGGCATGGACACGTGTGTAGTAGAGGACAGCTTATAGGCAACTACTTTGACTCAAACAACCCTAATCCCTTATTGACATTCTACACTAAACCCTTATTGACATAACTTTTGCAAAATCAAACAATAAATAAAAGTAGAAGTGTCAACTAACCTTGCAAGGGCAATCCGATGACCAGCACGTTATCTTGGTTACAACGAATGCAAGTCAAAGATCTCCTGTAAGCTCACGAAAAAATCATGTCAGCATTATGTCACATTTGCAAGATTACCAAGAAACTTAGAACATTCAATAGAATTTTGGCCTTGAAAGGTCTAATATATGCCTCAATCAATGCTGCTGCCATGTGCCCAGTGCCGGACCATAGAGTTGAGATGAGAATGGAATTACTGTAGCTCAGATTAAGATCCTCTGATAGATTTGGAACTAAAACAGCAGCAAGTGCAATCTAGTAAATCAACCCTACAATTGTACCTATCAAATATTTCATAGTTGAATATGCACATAAAAAGGGAGAGGGAAGAACACCCTCAATTGTCCCATGAAAACCTCACCTTGTTTGTGGAAACCGCTGTGATAAGGTTTTGTGGAAACCGCAGTCAAGTCCCATTGTAAATCATCATCTATTTCAGTTGGGGTCTTGCCTAAGGAGGCTATTGAAGGCCCATTGATGGAGAAGTGGGCAGATATTCTTGGAAATTCAGGCTTAGAACAGGTGGATGTCACGGGAGGCTTTTCTGAGCTGTTTGCAGTGAAGGATACCCATTCAATTGAATGTATAAAAAAGACAGCTTCTTGGAGCGCTTCAGTATTGGCACATTATGTTGTTAAAAAATTAGAAGTAATCATTGACGATGAGAAAACTGTAAAACAATCAGAGCTTATGGATGACACATAAAGTGTAATTCTTGATCCAAGTAAAGTCAAAGTGAGACCTAAAGAACTTTGACTTCAATTGTACCTATCAGATATAGGATGCAAAACTGGCTCCCCCACTGAAGTTCAATACCAGAAAAGGCACGCTGATTGTGCTTGACCTGATAGCAGAAACCAAGCTTTTAGAGCGCATTCTTTGTGCTTCAACCAAAATTAGAAACTACTTCTAGTATAAATCATGTTTGAGCTCTAACTTCATGCATTCACATGATCCGCAGACCAAATCAGACATGGGGCATAATCTTTTGAACAATATTTATAAGCCGATACTTACTGCACACTGTAACAATATTTGTAAACTTCTGAAAACTTTGAACTTCAACACGCTGGAGCTGAATTTGCTTATTGAACTGCAAATAGAAATCTATAGTCCATAAGCATGGTTCCCAGCAAACAACAAAGTCTCAAGCACACGTTTTCAGAAGATCACACAAAACCCAAAATTGAAATTCAACTCACATAAGTGGTAACAGAACTATAAACAGCTCAAGTAAATAAATGTTGTGCCAGTATCAAATATGGCTTTAAACTTGGACTGCACAAACTTATATCCAACTTACAGAAGCATCTATGAGGGGCCTTGGCACTTTGGGAGGCACATGGATAGGTGGACTTCGAGCAGAATAGCAGACTTGGTTATACTTGCAAAGAAAAGACTTCGAGCAAAGAAAAGACTTCGAGCAGAAAAAAGACTTGGTTAGGTGTAAGATATTTGCAATGGCATTATCAAGCTGCATCGATCCTGATACAAAAATAAACCCACCTGCTTGATCAATCAGAGTCGGGCAAGCCTGCTGGCGCCCAGCTCGTTCCTCCTCGGCTACAAAGGTATCTCCGACCTATTAAAAAATGTACTATAAAACCGGACATGAACTTACCATTACATAAAAAACACCCACCTGCCAGAATGCAGCAAGCCTCCAGCGTCAATATGCCCAGCTCCTTCCTCGGCTACAAAGCTTTTACGCTGGAAACCTGAGAAATAAATTCAGCAACTCAGTTTTATGCAAGATCCGGCCCAACTTGATTGCAAGATTCTTGGGTTTTGCCATCGCTTTACCTGCAGCTCCACTCACCTTAAGATTCCAAGCCAGGTAGTGCGCTCCCAGTATGGCGATGACGGACCTGCTTGAGGCGCTGAAGAGCCGAGCTGAGCACAAAAATTCATAGTAAGCTACACCGAAATGCTTCAAATGATTCCATGATTCAAATTCCATCATTCAATGCTGCCGGGCCTGTTCAAAAACAGGCAATTTAATTTCGCCAACTCGTTGGATCCCCGAGGGGGGAAGCTGGATGCCGGAGGGGGGCCGCAAGACCATGGGAATGCTGCATGCGGCGTTACATGCGGCTGGCACGAAACCCAACCCCCTCCCAAAATAAGAAAGAAGATATGTATTTGTGGTTTGAGAAATTGTATAATATTAATTATATTTATGCCTTTTCCAGTAACCGATGAGTAGTTTGTTCCTCATTTTTTTGTTCGTCATATCTTTGGTAAGTCTACCATGTGATGCAGCTTTGTGAAAAATAGAGAAGAAAGATGTATTCTTAGATGTGGCAGATGAACAAACCCAGAACGAAGATCCATTTTTAGGATCAATTTGAGATTGTGTTTTAGAACACATAACTATTTCTAGTGTCAATCTTGAGAATGCAGATGATGATAAGATAATCGATCTTGATCTTAGTATTGTGAACAATGGTACCAAAAACAATATCAAGTAGAGGAAAAAGAGAGATACAGAGACAAGACGTCTCAAGAAGCACAGATAGAGAAAGAGACCAAAAGAAGCTAATGAGGCAATCTAAGATAAATTGCAATTCAGGAAAATGGGTGTACTATAGAAGGGGGAGAAGATGTGATTCCATTTCTGATTCTGTCATTGCTCTTGTACAGGATTCTTGGATTTCTAATATGAGGGTCTCTCCAAACACAAAAGATATAAAATCTCAGAGACTTGAACGAAATATCAGAAAAGCACATGCTACATATTGCTTAGAGCAAAGTCAAGTTAGTTACTACTCTACTCTTTCAAGCATGATTTGATCACAATTTTCTCTAGATCCTTTGTAACAGATTATAGATTGTGTGTTGTAAATAGTATATTATAGTTTTAGATCCAGATGGACTGCATTATGGTTGGAGTGGATTGTGGTTTTAGATTGCATTGTGGTTTCAATTACATTGGCTTTGGATTGCATTAGTTAGATTAGATTGTGGTTCAAGTTATATTGTGATTCATTGCATTGTGGTTTGACTTTGGTTGTGGTCGTGGATTACATTGTGGTTCTAGATTATGGTTTCGATTGGATTGTGTTTTTGGGTAGGAATGTAGTTTTTGGTTTCAATTTGGTTGTGATTGTGGATTATATTGTGGGTCTAGATTATGATTTCGATGGATTGTGGTTTTGGATTGAATTATGGTTTTAAGGTTTTAATAATAATATATTAATAATATAGCACATCGAATCATTGAAAGGGCATCAAATATACTACGAAATTGAACCATTAAATTAAACCCCCTGACCTCCCAGTTGTTTTTGCAAAGTGCATGCACTGTGTGCATGCATTGTGTGCATGCATAGGTTGGGAGTGCAAACTAATAAGAAATACAACACGCGCTCTATAAATACTGTTGGCTTACCCTCACACAAATACAATAACAGAATCATATGGAAACCATAGCAAAATGGTCGTATAATTATACGTTTTGCGCGATGAACCATTTTTGTGATATTCGAATAATGTTTTGTTTTGTGGTTTGGAATTTCATTATTATAGTTTGAGTTTCAAGTTTGTGGTTTAAGGTTTTAATTGTCAGGTTTATATATACATGTTCAACAATAAGAGTAGTTATGTATTAGAGTAGTTGTGGATCTATGTCTTACCAAAAACACAAAATCCCTAAACCTATCCATATCTCACCCCAATATCCGTTATGCCAAAGAAGGAAAAAATGGCATGTGTATATAAGATGCACCTAGAAGTGATTATCATGTGACATCCAAGGGGGATGGACTTGTGGTGAGCGTAGAGGATGCCTTACAATGAGTCAAGCCACATTGGTTTTAGTTCTAATGACCTCAAATTGGATATAATTCGAGAGAGATTTACAGAAGGCAGAAGGGTGGCCAAGAGTGTGTATAGTATAGTGTGCTCTAGAGGTTTGTTGTGAATGATATGTTTGTTGGTATATGTTGACATTGATAATTGAACTTACAGGGAACTTACGGGGACAAAACGATGGATACATCCGAGACATGGTGGTGCTTACAGGTATATATAATCTGCCCCTCCAAGAGTGAGGTCGATGAGTGATGAGTGAGGTGGGGTGCTTCCCCTCGAGCAGTGAGGATGAGTGAGGTGGGGGCGCCTCTGCCATTGCCGTTGATGGACTTTGCAACTTTAGACCAAGTCCTTCCTTAAAACCTAAACTCAAAAGAAGAAAAAAAAAGAGGCATAAACTCCATGTTAAAGAAACAAAATACACAAATCCAAACCAAACTCAAACTACACAAACTCAAACTCCACAAACTCAAACTCCAATTCTCTTTATGGCTTGTTACCACACAAATTCACACTCCACGTTAAACAAACAAACTACACAAACTCAAACCACAAACTCAAACTCCATTTCTCTTTGTGGCTTGTTACTATATAAACTCAAACTCCACAAACTCAAACTTCAAATCTCTTTGTGGCTTGTTAGTACACAAACTCAAACTCCACCTTAAACAAATAAACTACACAAACTCAAACTCCAATTCTCTTTGTGGCTTGTTACTAGAATTAGTCTAATTTTCATTGTGAACTCAACTACACAAACTCGAACTCCACGTTTAAACACAAACATAAACTCAAACTCCATATTCAAACTCAAACAAAAATTCAAACCAAACTCAAACTCCACGTTCAACAAACAAACTACACAAACTCAAACTCCAATTCTCTTTGTGATTTGTGATTTGTGATTTGTGATTTGTGGTTTTCCACAATTACATTGCTTCCATTGTGGATTTAGTATTTGGAATAGATTGCATGACCTGGTATTTGAATATCAAAAAGAAACTCTAACTCTGTATATACAATATATTCGAAATCTGAATAAACAAGTAATCTCATGTCTATTACAATTTGTATTTATAATATCTATAAACTTGATTACATATACAAATAATCAAGTAATCCCTTGTACTAGACACAACCTCTAAAAACATCGGTTTTAATACTGTAACCAATTCTATATGGCAGTATCTTCCTCCATGATGATTTTAGCAAATATACAAATGTACAATCCACATGATAACCATCTGATTAGAGAGGATGAGGGCTGAGATGGCACCACTGCAAATTCTTTTTCATTAATTAAGGAAAAACATACAAAATGTTGTTAACCCGGGGGCTTCACCCCTTTATATAGAGCATATGGCATGTGCGTGCAAGGGGTCGACTGAAACCCCCCTGTGTACGGCTTTTTGGGGGCGAAACCCCCCAACCATACGCACATATGAATTTTAATTTTTGGCCCCTTATCCGTACATGTACTCCAGTCCCAACTAGCAATCCATATACCCTTTCCCATACATATACTGGACACCATAAGAAAAGTCCTAGCCCTTGTAGCACATATGGTAACACATCATTTTTTGAACATTTTTTTAGTCATTACCCCATTACAAGAGCTAGCTAAGCTAGTTTGTTGCAGGATTTGTTGTAGGGGTTTGGAGTTTGATTATTCAAATAGAAGCCCATATTAAATGCAAGGTTAAAAGGGGGATTAACCGGGGGATTAACATCATAATGCAAGGTTAAAAGGGACATCTAAGTTGATTAGGGAGTTGAATTATCAATTGCCCTACAAAGTTTATAAGGCACGAAAGGATAGATCAAATAGCTTCACAATTAGTCCTTGGATAAGACCGTCCTTTGCTTCAACTTTTACTTGGACAGCAGAAAATGAACCAGAGTTATGACATTGTAAAGTTTCAAAGCCACCAGTTTTGTAGCTATTGATATATGGTGGCTTATTGACTCAAAAGCATAATTAGATGCTAGAGGAAGCTTGACATATCTTTTAGAAGCATCAAAGGCTATGCTTACTGCTTGAACTGCATATTTTATCAAGGTAATGTTTGAAGGGCTAACTTCAATTAGCCAGGCAACTTTTGAAGGGTTAACTTCAAAGGGGGAGCACCGGTAATGAGATGCATGACGCCAGAGAACCAGCGAAATGAGACCCTGTTAATCTGCATGAACAGAGACAAAAATGTTGGTAGAAACGATCATATGCAAAAAGATAGAAATAAGCAACAGAAGTCCAGGTATTTCTTAATGTCTAAGAGATGAAGTAACAAGAGAGTGGCAAGAGGCTAATTATTATTTGCAGAGACATGGATAAGAAAGATTTTGAGCAAGAATAATACGATTTACCTTTACTCCATGATGGATTTAGCTTCAATTGTCGCTGATGTAGGTAGACATCTGCTCAAATCCAACAACAGAGATTAATCTAAACACTGCATAAACAGAGCATGATATCTATGAGTAAAGACTCTAAAACAATAACAAAACACCTTGTAATAACCTCCAAATGAAGAACAGTTAAAAAATGGATCAGCAAAGATGCGCAACTATTATCTGAAGAGTCATTTGCCAAAATGTAGCTTGCATGTGCAAGGATCTTTAATGCCAAAAGATAGATATAAGCAACAAAAGTTTAGGTATATCTTAACGTCTAACAATAAAGTGATGTCATACCTTAATAGAAAACTTGTGCATCTACGCAAGAACCAAGAAAAAACTGGAAATGAACCTGGAAAATGAATAAACATTCAGTCTATAAATCTATTGCAAAAAAATATATTAGAGAAGGAAAGAAGAAAATTGAGGTTTGCCTTATACCTACAGAGAAAAAGGATGTTGCCAATCTACCACTTTTAGTCGATGGAATTTCAGTCGATGGAAGTGGCTCTTCTATACCCTAACCTTTCATGTTCCCGTAATTTGTATTTGTATGCTGGATACCACTGCAATAGAATCAAGTGCTATTAAGAGGTAATGCCCTGCATCAAAAGATCTTTCTATTAAAATCACAACCCGTCACTTCCCAAAGCATAAACCGCAAATAATAGACCACCGGAATAGAAATGCTGCCACTCAAAGTGGCAAAATCCAGGGATATTTTCATTTCTAGGCATCATCTTGCCGAAATGATCTCAGATGCCCATATACATTTCGTAAACAGCTAACTTCTCAACCCTAGCCAGACACAGACCCGTTTGAGCGCATCTGCCATCGCATCTACCATAGCCGCCCTGAACAAAATACTATTCCTTGCCAGCATCGTAAAAAACGCTCCCCTGCTCCAAAAAATAAACAGCCTGTGAGTTACAAAAAAAAAAAAAACTCGTTCTAGCTAGAGGGGAAAGAACAAAACACTAAATGATAAGCTGGATAAATAGGAAAACCGGATGTAAAATAAAAAGTCTACCTAAGCTGGATGACACTTCCAAAGCAGTTCTTTCCAAAGCGGTTCACGCACACGACCGATGTTATCCGTCTGAAAACAGGGTAGAATAGGGTCGGATCAGAGAACAGAGAAGGACCAAAAAGTTTAGAAGCAAGATTTTCTTCAAAAACCAAGCACAGCTCCGAAAGTTTAGACGCTCCGAAAGCGGTTCTCTGGCACAGCTTAGATGTTAACCCTCTGAAAACAGGTAAAACATCAACATAAAGTTTAGAAGCAAGAAATATTAAAAATCAAACAACAATCATGCTCAAGAACCTGCAGCGTCCCCAACTCGATTGCTACCCCTACCCGGATCCATGCGGGAGCGCCATTTCCCGCCCACCACCCCTACCGTTTTGAGTACTGCAAATTCTTGGTTTTTCGTACAACCAACCCATACGTCTACGGACCCCTTTGGCAATAAAAAACCCCCCTACCAGTCACGATGTTGGTCTATACGGGTTCAACATGGTGAAGTCCCCGGGGTTGTTAAGTCCCATGAAAGGCTTAACAAGAAATAGTTTGAAATAAGGTAACAGGATAATTATCAGCACAAAAATTTATAGTAGCAACAGTCCAAAAAATCTTGAAGAGATAATGGTAAAGATCTTCAGTAGTTCACTTGAAGCAAAAAAGTAGCCCCACTGCCAAAAGTTCCAGGTTGAAGAACCCGAATAGATGACTTGAAACTAGAATTTTGAGAAGCTTCCATGTACATCCTTTTGCTGAAGATAATAATTGACCTGCATTCACAAATAGAATTACTGCATTCAAAGAGAGGCAATAGTGTCAATTTTTTGCAGGATCTTTGTGGAGGGAATGGTAGGAATTATTCTGTCATTAGGGTCATAAAAAAGGAGTAAGTGATTGTAACGGGTGGTGAATTTAGATGTACTGCCATGAGTGTAGGAGACTGCCTTCCAAAGCTGATCTCTGATCAATCTGAAATAATCCTGCTATACCATAAGCAAAATTAGGGAGCCATAGCTATCAGCTAACATCCTATGAGTGTAGTACAATTCCCTATATCTCAAAAACTACCTTTCCGTGAATTCATGGTGGTGTTTTTCAATAAACCAGAACATGTTAACCATTTGCATCACTTCCCTTGAAAAGATTCTTGCCCATACCCTTTCTGCTGATTTTCTGACATCATCATCATTGGCCATTTGCCACACTGTCTAGTGATTAGTAGGAGGATAACAGACCTGATGTTCATGGACTCTATCCACACCATATTTTGCCACTTCATTTCTTAGGTAGGCACCATCTTTAGTGACAAAGTATCTGTTTGTGTGAGGACCCCTGCACAGCTCCATGTATCCTATGCAAGAGAATTTAATTAGTATCTCTAAATGAAAGTCTTGAAATAAATAAATTATGATACCCCACAAATTCACCAATTTGATCCTAGCATATGTCATAATTGTCAACAAAGATCTTTCTATGTGCAGTAGCACCAAGCTCAATGTCATATTTAATATGTAATTTGATCCAAGTGATAGAAAACCTTTTTTACCATACAAGCATATGTTTCTGGATTTCCAGATATTCCATAGAGATAGGAAGGCAATAGTATTCTTGTAAGTGTCATTTCCTTGCAAGAAGTTAATGATGGAAGAATTATCCGAGTTGCCAAAATATCTATTAAACCAAGACCATAAGGGATCTAGCTTTGAGCAGAAGAAGATATGTTCCAAGTCCTCAACAACATTACAATTTAGAGGACAATTAGCTGCCACATTAGGATTTCTGCTAGCCACAACTTGAAGGCAAGGGACACTTTTATTTGCAATAAGCCAAATAAAAAAGGAAACTTTCTTGGAAGCATAAGAATTCCAGACATTTTTAATTAAAGATTTGGTAGCAGCAGAGTCTATGCTCCAAGCAATGGAAGATTTAGGAAGATCAGAGCTATGATCCAGAAAGTTGTAAATATCCTTCACCTTGTAGCAAGATTTCTTATTTAAAGTCCAATCCAATCTACTTTCTAACATCCGAGAGGGGATAGAATTTCCAACTATGCTCCTGATATGCTTGTAGATTTTTTTATCAGTATGAGATCCTTTGATTCTCGTCTTGAGATTCGACCAGGTAATCTACCTATCATTATGCCACAGATCACCTAAGGTTTTAATGCCATTAGAATACCACTTTTTGTAAATCTGGGGGTGCTTTAAAGCAAGAACATAATTTGGATGATCCATAAAAGGCGGTGACCAGAATATAGGCATTGCTGAATGAAAATTTGTACTCTGATCATATTTAAAAGCTAAGAAAATATTGTTCCGGGCCTTTATGATATTCCTCATAAGAGGAAGGAAGGAAGGAAGTTACTTTTATCGTCCACGGAGACCAATCGGTCTATGGGACCCAATACAAAAAAACAGCGAGTTTTCGGATTACCGCCGATTAAAAACCCCTCACCAAGGGTTTTCGAGGAAAAACTGCGGCAAAGAATCACCGCCGACAAACCGCGTGCTAATCATATAAAATGCGAAACATCCCAATATATACAACATGCACCACCCCCGTGAGAGTGTGCCTAGTCACGGACAGCCAAAGGGGGCAAAGGTGACCTCGCGGGTCCGGGGGACTCCGGATGTAGGACCCTGTGGCACGCATCGACGGGTGGTGTTCATCGGCAAATGCAAGGGCACGCCCAAATTGCATTTAAGGAGCCGTGATCCGCCCTGACCGACCAACGCCGGGCAACTCGAAAGTGTGAGACTCATCCTCAATGGCACCCGCTTGACAAAGACCGACAGAGCTGGCCCCGGCGGGCTCCCCAATCCACCCGCCGCCTCGATCATAAGATGGTGGGCACTGCGGCGAATGGAGGCAATGAGCTCCCGCTTTTTCAGGGGCACCGGAACGCAGAGTCAGGCCCCGCCAACACGGGGTTGATGTGCTCCTTTGTAATGGGCCATTTTGACCTGCTCTAGAGCAATGGGGTCCCGAGCTTGCCAAGGAAACAAGCATCTAGGGTACTCCCCAAGGCTGTCACGATCGGCCGACGGCTGCCAGACACGCATCTGCGTGCTCGCCGCGTTCCATCTGGCGAACAACGATCTCTTACCCTCCAACAGGCCCTAAGCCACTGCGGACTCATGGCCACAAGTAAGCCCGGCAGTCGCGGGGAGCCGAAAGGCCACCCATAGTAACCACTTTACGAAAATAGACGATGTGTCTATCAAGGGCTGCCGGCCAGGCGGCAAGAATCCATTTCTGCAGCAGAACTGATAGGGGATCAAGGTTTCACCCCAAGTGCCCGTGCCAAAAATGCCTTCCTGCACCTGCCCAAGTCATTCCGTGTCGCCAAAGAGACGACATCGGCCCCAAACCTCGACCCGTGATAGAAGGACAGGGGCTGACCCGGGTGCGGAATGATGTGATCTGATGGCCCCAATCATATAGCTCGCCTCGGATGGTACTGTTCTGCATTGCATAAAGCGCTTTCCAGCCTGCTGTCACCCGCAAGCGGATAGACGCCTCCCAGCAGAGCGAGGAGGGGAGGAGGAGACATGTTGGTAGCTAAAGAGACTTCACAAAAAGCAGAGTTTGGCAGATCATGAGTAACAGATGGATGTCCCACAGGGGAACTTTTCATAAGCCAATACATAATAAATTTGGAGGCCACAATATCTGATCCATTTAGAGCTTTCCATACAAACTTTCCAGCAAGAGCTTGGGCTTGTTTATGGAGATTTTTACAAGCCAGACCACATTCTTTTTTCCTCCTAGTGATTGTGTTCCAATTGACCAAATTGTTTCCATTCCAAATGAAATTCCTTATGATCCTCTCAATCTGCTTGTAAATAGAGGCAGGGGCAACCAAAGCAGTAGAGAAATAGATATGAGAGCTGGTAAGAACTTGATTAGCAATTACAACACGACCAGCCAAAGTTAAGAAATTTTTATACATATGAAGCTTAGCCCTTATTTTTTCAATTATTGGGGACCAAAGACCAGAGAGGTTAGAGTTTAGAGACAAAGGCATGCCAAGAAGTTTGGTGACCTCTGAAGTTTTAATTACTTTAATGCCAGCCACATATGAATTATTACTGTTGAATACAAAGAGAGTCTGTGGAGTTTGGAAGTTTACGACCAGAAAGATTGCCAATGCTTTGATGATGCTTAACTGCCTTAGTTAACAATTCAGCAACCACAATGAATAAATAAGGAGCCAATGGACAACCTTGTCTAACACCTCTTTCCAGAGGAAAGAATGAACTGGGAGAACCATTAATGAGAACAGTAGAGTTTGATCTAAGATTCAATCCCATAATAAGTTGAATAATCTTATCATGAAAGCCAAGTTTTTTCATGGCATATTCAATAAAATCTCATCTAATTTTATCAAAGGCTCTTTTGAAATCCAATATAAGAAGGACACAATTTTGGCTCGAGATCTTATTTCAATGAAGCCCTTCCATAGCAGCAATATAATATTCTAGAATAAAAGCACACTGATTTCCACTAATTTTGCAGATAATCCTTGATTCTTGAAGCAATAATTTTAGCACAGGTCTTATAAGTGGAATTAGTTAAAGAGATAGGTCTCCAGTCAAAAAAACCAGAAGGCCTCTCAACTTTAGGAATTAGGGAGATAAAACCACTAGCAATAGAGGGATGAAGATACTTAGCTTCCCAAATTCCCCTTATGAAATACATAATGTCATTTTGCATTAAATCCCAGAATTTTAAGAAAAGCTCAGGGGGAAAGCCATCAGGGCCTGGAGATTTACCATGCTTAAAGCTCTTAAGGATGGAGAAGACTTCTTCAATGTTTGGAATATTAGATAGGGAAATATCCATTTGACGATGATCATTGGGAATAATAGAATCAATCAGATCAGTGAATCTTTTGGCCTGATTGTCTACAGTAATATCAGAGTTGATGCTATTTGAGAACAACTTAGAATATTTAGAACCGCTAGGCGCTGACCTAACCGGAATAGGAAAAGCGGTGGCCTAATCCTGTCCACCATAGAAAAAGTTTGAAAGCAACAGAACGAAGTGGAAGCGAAGTATGCAGGGGACTTCTAAAGGTCTGGTCCCTATAGGTGGACGATACAGCAAAACACCAATTGCTCATACGCCACTGCAAGCACGAACACCAGGAGGGACCAAGTTTTCTTTTGGCAAGAAAGAGGAACCGGATCTGATTCAAATTCTGCTACGAGAGCTACAGGAAACAAAAGAGAGAATTGCTATTTTAGAAGAGCAAAATCGTATGTTACTTGAAATGCAAGCAGAGCAGGGAAAAGATCTGAAAATAATTTTGGAAGCAGTGGCACCACAAGAGAAGACATCAACAGAAGATGTTGTACAAGATTTTCTTTCTGAAACAGAAGCACGTCAACGCAAGGAATGCCATTTGAAAGTAACTGGTTTGACAGAAGAAGAGAATGAAGATGTTAAGGAAGTGGTAAATGATTTCTTCAAAAATAAGATGTTCCTTCATGAGCCAGAAGTAGCACAAGCATTCAGAGTTGGCAAATACAGGGATAGAGATCGTCCAATAATTGTAAAAATTGCTTTTGTATCAGCCAAACAAAGAGTGCTCCAACATCGAGGACAGCTTAAGGGACACAAAGATATATGGATTGATCAAGATCCTACAGTAAGACAATTGGAGGCAAGAAGAAAAGAATATGCTAAAGTAAAAGAACATCGGGAACAAGGCTTGTGGGCCTTTCTGAGAGGAGATGTGGCTATCCTTACAAATCGGAAGTTCAATCCAAGAACAAAGTAGGAAAATGCCACCCTACGGGTCTGTATATGGAATTTAGGTGGTTTCACAGACATAAAGTCCATTTCAGGAGACATTGTTTTTAAAGAAGTAGATTTGCTCTTAATAGTAGAAACTTGGGCACATGAGGCAAACATCTTGCCAATCCCAAGGGGTTTTGAGCAGATATTTGCTACGTGCAAGACCAGGTCGTCAGGTAAAGGAAGAGGTGAAGGTGGAATTGCTGGATATGCAAAGAAGGATATTGCTTCGCAACTGAAGGTAATTAAAATTTGTGAATATCTTCACTATGCATGGCTCTTAATAGAAGCAAACAGACAAAATATATACCTCGCAGCATGCTACTTTGCGCCTTTACAAGCAAAAGTCTATAAGCAGGAAGGGCTATCTAAGCAAGACCCATTCGCACATCTTAGTTCGGATATTGCTTACTTTTCCCAAAAGGGAAATGTGATTCTGGCTGGAGATTTTAATGCTCGGACAAGTAGTTTACAAGCTTCGTGGTTCTACCAAGATAAGGATGATCCACTGTGGATGAAGGATGAAGAAGCTTGGCACATTTTAGGCTTCGAGAATGGAAACGTGTATCTTGGATGAGGTAGTAAGCACCATGGGTAAACATTTGCTTTCCTTGTGCAGCTCTTGTGACTTGCTCATTCTTAATCGGATCTGCGAAAGATTTCCAAAGATCTTCCTATTATACCAATCAAACTGCTCTAGGTAAAAGTGTGGTGGATTATCTATTAGTCGATGCTCATGCCGAGAAAAATTTGATAGGCAATTTCTGAGTTGAGGACATCCAACCAGAAGCAGAACATTGTCCACTCATTTTTGATCTGAAAATTCAAGGGCTTTTTAGGCAGCGACAAAAGCGGTATGGCAACAAACCTAAACTGATTTTTGATTATGATAAGCGTGAAAAGTATGCTGAAATTCTAGATGGTTATTTTGCTAATTGGAATCGACCTATTGATGCATTTCAAAGGTGCCATGCATTCGAAAGTAAAGTGTTAGAGGCAGCTAAAACTGTTTTTTCAGCACCAAGATGTAGTAAAAAGGATAAGCTTTGGTTTGATCCTGAATGTCAGTCTGCCCGAGCTCATCTTAAGCAACACATAACTACCATTGACATTAATAAATATAACCATTGGATCCAACACATTTAAATTAAAATCCCCCTTAAACCCCCTTTGGTTTGGGTGCATATTCACACGGGGGGTGACTCCGGGCATCGAGAGCTGTCGGATTGGCATATTCGCCCCTTATTCCATAATCTACACCGTACGTAAAATTCCTCGTTTGTGGGGTATGCAAGTACAAGATTTGCTATACTGTATAATAAGATTCGCAAAATACTATAAGATTTCAACCGGAATACTATATGGTGTTGATTTCGTACGTCCAAAATACAATTATGAGGGCTCTCGCTGCCCTACGTCACCCCCCGTGTGAATATGCACCCAAACCAAAGGGGGTTTAAGGGGGATTTTAATTTAAATGTGTTGGATCCAATGGTTATATTTATTAATGTCAATGGTAGTTATGTGTTGGTTATTATACTAAAAAAATTTTTTGGCCCTTCGGGCCATAAAACAAAAGCAGACGTGAGAATATAAAAGACATTTAAAACATGTAGCAATATGTGTTATGTGTTTATGTTAATAATGTTAATTTATTATAATAGTGGAGTCTCCAAACTAAACATATTTGTAAATTATGCACTTGAACAATTATATTAAATTTGAGAATACACCATTTCATTGTGTCTAATAATAAACCAACTGCCTGTACAATAACCTCTCCAACTTGCTTGCTCATGAGAAACTTTTGTAGCTTGTTTCAAAGCAATAAATGTGTCAATGTTTTATCGATTGTCAACACAACAAAAGCTTTCACATTCTAATAGAGTTAAAAAATTAAAAAGCACGCAAAATATTGGTTGAATTCACCGCCAAACAATGTGTGAACAATGAAATAAAAGAAATGAATAACAATATTAAGAGATCTCAAAAATGGTGAAACACACAAATCTTACCTTCAAAGATGACAATAGCATCGATCTAGGTCTCCACCATAGGTCCACCATAGGTGCTGAATGTTCTACAATTTCATACCACCATCCATAATAACGGTGGGCAAATGTAAGAATCGAACTTAAGGTTTTACCAAAGCATTTGCAAAGTAATTGTGTGCAATAGCTTGCCATATGAAAACAACTTGCTTTTGCCAATCACCGCTTTGACCACCTAAATTTCCTCAAATATGTTTGAGCTTGCTCTTGTGTTGCACAACCTCGCAAAAGCTTCCGCTTCCTAACCGGTTTGTTGCCGATTTGCCATTTGCGTAAGACGATTTGCCACTTGAAGAGCTTGAATCCCTGGCGTTGTGCATTTGATTAGGAGAATCATGGTGTGCATTTGATCAGGAGAAGCATAGGCAGTCTGTGCTACAGCACCTGATGATGATAGCAGAAGAGCGAAGTCAAGTCCCAGTTACTTAAACAAACAAACTTTTCTCAAGGCCCCATCCAAGAGGGGGTTGTTAATATTTTAAGGATGCAAAAGGCGGGTAAGCCCGACAATAGGTCCCTCTGCCTATTTCACAAATGAAAACAACAATTAAAGATGTGAAAAACATTGATGGCAAAAACATGGATTCGTGAGAAAATACAGATGAGCCAGAAACTAAGGTGGATCTTATGAGCTCGTTGGAATCAGATGCACGATTCATATCTGATGCTTCCATCTCACACCATACGGCATTTCATTTTTTAATCTGCCTAAAACTTCACACCAATCAAATCTTCAAACGCAGGATCAAATTACACTAGATACGCTTCTATAGACAATCCAAGAAAAAGTAAGATGAAGATGGATATTATGCTCCAAAGAAACATGTGCTGAGGTAATCCGGGCTTCCCTAAGCAACGATTCCTTAAAGAAATAACTATGAAGGTAGCTCAAGGCAAGTAAATTTTGCATTCTTGGCGAATCAATATCTAGCACCAGAATCGTGTGGCCTTGTTTCAAAACGAGACATAACAGAGCTTTCCTCTCAAGGAAAAGCAAACTGAACCATCTCTACAGCCCGATGCAGAAGAAATGGGATCGAGCATGTCCGTTGCCTACAACATCATCCATAGACTGCTCATGCATTTAGCTTGCCAGCATTCCGACATCTGGCCCCTTTCTTCTTCAATACCTTCCCTTTGCCTTTTTTTTCATTTGCCCCACTGAGCCTTGTTGCAACCCCCCACATTCCAAAGCCTCTGCAGACTGACCTCGCTGCTCGCCTCATCGTGCTCATAATCCTCGCGAACTGTGGAAGCCATAGCGAGGAGGAAACTGTACGAAATGGTCTCTGTATTCTCTAAATCCCCCTCTCCACGAACCCTAAAGTTAACCCTAAAGTTGAAAGCCTCGTTGCTTGCATGTCCTTCATAAAATTAAATTAATTAAGTTTTTAAGGAACAAAAACATGCAAGGCAAAACCATTGCAAAACCATAGATAAAATGCCATTCAAATATGAGAATCCAGTGTGCACTCTAGATATACTAATTAGTATGCCTCGTGCAATACGCCCATGAAATCATATAAAAACCATGCCAAAAAACGTATAAAATCACAAAAAAAACCCCCTGTTATAATGCTACATATTCATGGTGTGGATAGAAAGGCACATTTGCGTTCATATCGCAAACTGCTTAAGTGCAAAAAGCTGAAATACTTAGTAGCTAAGCAAAAGGAACTTTGCTTTCAATTGTCGCATAAGCCAAAAGAATTTTGGAAGCACATGAAAGCTCGACCAGCACAGAATGTGGAGATAGATGGTGGACAGATGTTTGCATATACTCAAAGCCTATATTACAAAGAAGGCGAGCCACATATTGAAGTCCCAGTCATCCCAATCGAACCTCATTTCTTGTAGAAGATGTACAGCAGGGTATTCATAAGCTAGCAAATGGCAAAGCAGAAGATATTATTGGTCTTAAGGCCGAGATGCTTAAATGGGCCAAGGATTCAATAGCGGTGGAAGTTGCTGATTTATTTAACTCCATTATGCATACAGGGTGTTCCTCCTGAATGGCAGCTCGAGAGAATCATGCCTATTCATAAAAGCGTTGTAAGAAGCTTGTTAACAATTATCGCGACGATAATGATAAGCGACTTGATGCAAAGCTTTTGGCTCGGTCTTGAAATGAAATTATCCGGATGGGCGTAAAATCGAATGTACGAGCAATTGGACAGGCTGGCTTTAGACCAGGGCATTCAACGATAGACCATTTGGTCACAATGCGAGTTTTTTTTGAACAATCCAAGGGGAAGAAACCGGCCTTATATGGATGTTTTGTAGATCTCAGCAAAGCATTTGACACTGTTCCACGTACTCAACTTCTCCAAAGGTTAGTAAATCTTCATGTGCCTCTTGAATTACATACTGCGGTGGCTAGATTATATGAGCAGGTTCCTGCACAGTTAAGTTTTCCATTAGTGGAAAGTTGTAATAAGATATTGCAGAGTAATATTGGTGTTAAGCAAGGGTGTCCAGCGTCACCAACTCTATTTGGCCTCTATATCGATGAATTGGAAGATTGGCTTAAGGGCAACGTAGAAGGAGCAATGCTGCACGGATACTTGGTGCAATTACTCCTTTACGCGGATGATATTGTGCTTTTGTCACGCACTGCTGAGGGTTTGCAAAAACATCTTGATGCATTAGAAAAATTTTGCGCTCACGCGGGACTGGTGGTAAACCTGGAGAAAACTAAAATCATGATATTTGGCACTAGAAAAGAGGGCAGTTTCAATTTCAAAAATCAGCATATTGAACAAGTACATTGTTATAAGTATTTAGGTCTGGAAGTAACAGATAATTATAAGTGGAATGCTGCAGTGGATAAGCATGTCATTGCAGGGCGGAAGGCCTTATTTTCAATGCAAGCACATTGCCGAAGAATACAGTTATGGGATTGGTCATTACGGATTCACATGTATCGCACATTGGTCCAACCGGTCATTCTTTATGGATGTCAGGTTTGGGGACCTGGATTAGCAAGAAAGAAATGGAAGTCTATTGAATCAATCCAAAAGCGCTTCCTGTGCGATGAACTTGGTATCAAACTACAGACACCATATCCCATTATGTTAGCAGAGACGGGAATGCTGCCATTAGAAGGAGAAGCCATATGCCAGTTCATTACATACATTGTTAGAACTCGATTATTAGATATAGACAGGCTCCCTGTCAAAGCCATGAAAGATAGCCGTGAAGCAGGATGGTATCATGAAGGGGGTAAATGGCTAAGTCGTTGGAATATCTCCATTGAGGACTTACCAACTGAAGCAATAGGCATCCGTGAATTTGTAAGGGAACAAATGTTGGCTCGCTTATGGGCAAATCCAAAAGACAAGATGGCATTCTATCGAGATGAAATAAATCCTATGGTGACTTATATACCTCAGCAATACCTTATGGATGCTTTGCCAAAGGCCTCTAGACACTGCATCTGTCGGATGAGGGTTAGCTCCCATCACCTACAGATTGAGTGTGGGCATTGGAACCGGGTTCCTCGTGCGCAAAGATTGTGCGAGGTTTGTGAATTGAACGAGGTGGAGACTGAACACCACTTCCTTATTACATCCAAAGACGTCTGAGATAGTTCGACGGAAATACAATATGACGTAAAGTAACACATACTCGATTACTACAATGGCCTTGTGAAAACTTGCAAGATTTCTACAAGAGTTGTTGCGGGTTCGAGAAGGCATATCTTAATCACCCAAACCAAACATTCACTTAACTTTACTATCATTTTATTACTTATTTGTGAGTTTTTCCATTCCGTTGTACTTAGTTGTCTCCTAGACCGTAGGGTCTCTACGAGATGTGAATAAATATTTTCATTTTCATTTTTTTTAGAATAAAAATAGTTTGAGATATCAGAGGGATTGTTCAAAATATATCCCGTGTCATTTATAATTTCATTGATAGAGCTTTTAATCTGCCTAGCCTTAGCAGCTCTAAAAAAGAATCTAGTGCTACCAGAGTCCATATCATTTGTGTATTTGATTTTGCATCTAATAGCAGCACCTTTGGCCTCGATTTCCTCAATAAGTTTAATCTTTCTTTCAATACTTTCCTCTTGAAGATGCAAAGAAGAATTGAAGGGATCATCATTTAAAGCCAGTCTGACATCTCTCATATACTGAAAAAGGATATTCTTTTCTTTGACCCTCTCAGTGTTCAGCTTTTTAGTCCACTCTTTAATCCAAGATTTGGAAGCCTTTAAGTTGGAATAGAAACCCTTCATGGACATGTAATCAGTAACTCTAGGAAGCTTAGAATAAAAATCTCTGAAGTCCTGACAGAAGGAGTTATTCTGAAGCATACTTGAGTTAAATTTGTAAGGGTTCCAGATCTAGGAGCAGAAATTTGATGATAAGTGCAAAGTAATTGAGGTTGATGATCTGAGATAGAAACAGATTCATCACTGGAAACATATGCATTATCCCAAAAATTAGAGCTCGAGATGTTTAAATAAAATCTATCCAGAGCACAGAACACTCTAGCATCTCCTTTTCTCTTGTTAGACCAAGTAAATTTAGCAGAGGAGGAAGGGATCAGAAGCAAAGAGTTATCATCAATAAGATTATTCCAATTTGCTTTTTCCAGTCCGGTCATGTTGATCTTGTTACCTAATTTTTGATCCCAATTTGGAGTGTTGTTAAAATCTCCAATGTTTTGAGTCTTCATCCAATTATTAATATCAGACCAAAGAAGTTGTCTTTCTTTTGGATTAGTTGAAGTATAAACATTGATAAGACCAAAAGATTTATCCTTTAGATTGAAAATGGTACATTGTCACATTTTGCTTGGACTGTTTTAGTAAAGCTCAGTATTAAGATCCTTCCAGATCATACAGATACCTCCAGAGGTTCCCTCAGCTTCCATCTAAATAGAGGAGCTACCAGGGATTATCCAATCCCCTAGATTTGCAATTCAAACTTCTGTAACTTTAATTCTTGCAGAAGATGATATCAGCCTTGTAGGATTTAATTTGGGAGATGACTCTCCTTCTTTTGAGAGCTCCTTGATACTGTGGACGTTCGGATAACATACGATATGAATACGTATATTATCTTTGCCCGCGTCACTAGTACATGCCGACTTCGGGCGACATGTACACGCGGCGGCAAAGTAAAGGTAGTACCCTAGGGTACGACCTTGTGAACCATTATATTGCACATGTTAAAGGAACATGTGAATATAATCCCTTTTTGCCACGTGGCAATGACCCATTGACTAAAAAGGGACCAGCCCTAAATGCGTGGAGATAAAGGGGCATAAACCCTAAAAGGGAAACCCTTTCAGTTCTCAGCCCCTGAGTCTCGGATTGGAGCAAAGGCGGAGGATGCATTTCGCTGAATCGAGCGGAGAAGTCGGATCTCCTGGGTTGCGGCTTCGATCCAAGATCAGCCGGATCCCGAGATCGGCGGCATGGGCGCTTTGGAGGAGTGGGAGTCGGCCAAGATGCGGTGGGTGGTTGATTCAATAGGTAGATCCGAAGTTATCGGGCCTCTTTCAATGGGCTTAGCATCCATTCTTAGCTATAGGCCCCCTACGACCTAAGAATGATAGACACTAACAAAGAAACCCAACCATGTATGATTAGGTAGATTAGAATAGATGTATTCTGTTATGTTCAGTTCTGTTGATGATGTTTTGACATTCTATCGCCACTCTTGTGTATTGGGAAGGGGGTAGAGACCCGAGCCCCAAGTAGTTGTATGATCATAGTTAGCCCATTAATTCCCAATTAATGTGGCTGTCTTGAGCCCACCGGCCGTGGGTGGCGGAGCTAGACCGGTGACAAGGAAGGGCTTGTCGATCCACGATTGATCCCTCTAGTCAGTGCGTAGCGGCAGTAGGGGAACATTGTGGGCTAGGCCTAATACCACGGCACCGCGCGAGAGGCCGGGGTATGGGCTCGACACCTCTTGGGTGATGCGTCATCTTCTAGGGGTTCAAGTCGATATCTGGCAAAGGCTCTCTAGCTTGCCCTGTGATTGGCATGAACCTTTTGGAGGAGAGTGATCTCCTCACGCCTCATCGGGGAGCTGGGGAGATGCAACCCAAATAGTAGCCCCTTTGGCTATGAACCCGCAGAGCTACGGTCAGCTCCAATACTTTTTCAGCCTATCTGCAAAATATGCACTGAGGGGGGGATGGAGTGGACTACCCAACGACCATGTTTCTATGCCCAGCCAAATCCATTTGCCATGAATTACATGCGCATTGTTATCCCGGAGACCCAAGCCGTCTTTCCCCAAGAGTCTCGAGCACAGGTAGGATTTCCCCATGTTATGTTGATGTCTTGATGTGTTATTGCAGCCTCTTGTGATATGGTGGACCACCCTTCGAGGTGGGTATGTTATTGTTGATTGATGTCATGTGCTTATGTGTGTTTACGCTTCGCCTAGATCGATCGAGGGAGGCGGGATGAATGACACGTCCATTCTTCCCCGTCGGGTTCTTAACCACCGGCAAGAGCCCGATGTTAGGTGGGCGGCCTCATGTCGGTGGCGGATGCTAGTTTGAGGATGATCTCCGGTTTGTATCACGATCGAGGGGCATCGTGATAGGAGCTGGGGTCCTAATGGTATCGAGCCTTGATCTTGGCACACCAAGATCGAACCTTAATCTTGTTCCGTATTCCTATAGGAACTAACTAATCTAGACATTCAGTCTTGGAGATAAAAGCCCAAGCACAAACCTCGAATAGTGGGAAAATTTTCTTCCCAGGAATAGAGTTAGTAATTATCTAGAATTAGGATAATTAGAGAACATATTTAAGATGAAATAGATAGAAGAAAAGTCACCTAAGAAAGTCTAGCAAATTTTAGACACTTTTTGGCCGACACCTCCAAGGATCGCCCGGGGGAGCATGTTAGGTCCAGACCTAATCGGTCTCTCAGCATGCTTAGAGGGGTCACCCCATATGAACCCTAGAACTTGGCCTTAGGAGCCCCAAATTGTAAAATAAAAGATGAAATTCCGCTTAAAAACTCGAGTTAGCTAGATTTGAGTGTTAAAACACAGAAAAACATTAAGTAAAAGTTATCTTGGAGCAACACCTCTAAGGATGCACCAGACACTAGTTAGGTCACGACCTAACACCCTTCTCGCGCATGCTTAGAGGGGTCCACCAAAAGTAACCTCGGAATGTGATCAAAACTTACTCAAATTGTAAAAGTAATGATAGAATCCCACTTAGAATGCTTCAATTAGTTGGAAATGCATGTTAATTTGTTTAAATTGGATAAGTTTAAAGCAAAAAGGGCCAACACCTCTAAGGATGCGCCAGGGCATAGTTAGGTCTGGACCTAACACCCTTCTCGCGCATGCTTAGAGGGGCCCAACCAACTGGACCATTGATCAGCCACTTCCCTGCTCCAAATGAAGTAAATAAGCACACAAAATTGCATTACATAAGAAGATAAGTAAGAATTCACCCCTTAAACTTATTTTGGCATCATTTGGGCACAACACCTCCAAGGATGCGCCAGAGGCCACTTAGGTCCCAACCTAACTATGCTCTCGCGCATGCTTAGAGGGGTCCGATTTTTCAAACCCCATAACTTGAGCTACAGAGCTCCAAATCGCCTGAAATTTGTTGCAATAGGACCGTTAGACAGCCTAGAATCCATTTATGACCTCAAATTAGGCTAGAAATGTCAAACCCCAGCTCAAAATGACCAAAATTGCTCAAACCCTTGAATTGTTTTTCCAAACTGTGGTTTGTTTGTAAATAGAAGCATACCCCATTAGTACCTCACAAGTATTGCTCTTGGCTCAAAGCTGATGCCTTAATCCTAGATAGAAGTGCCCAAGTACACCCCTTTGTTATAGTCATCTAGACCTCAGCATAGCAACCCAAGTCCAACTGTTGGTACATCACCTCTGCTCATGCCAAAGGCATGAACCTTGACTTAATTTTGTGTCCTTCTAATAGAGTTTGACCTATACAGCCGCCACATTGACACTCCCTATTGCCAGGATACCTAGAAAGGAGCTAGAGTCTAGAGCTGCCCAAGTCACTCCATGTGTAGAGATTGGACTCCCCCAAACCAACTTTGCTAGGTCCTTAGAGTATGCCTCAAACATCATGGAGGTTTTGCAAAACAACCCTCATTTCATGCCATATCACACGTCCTAATGTCCATAGACTTGGAGATTATAGATATGTCTCGATAATCTTTGCTCGAGCCATCTTGCTTGCTTATAGAGCCCAAAATGTTGTAGGAGAGCCCTTCAAGTGGACCCTTAGACTCTAGAATATCTGGCGTTGCTTTGAAGTACAGGGGGCGAGCCAGCCCTTGAGAAGAGCTAGAGCGCCCAACTTCTTGAAGACATCAAGGTCCCGGCTGATGTACATAGCGAATAAGGAGAGGAGACCAAAAAAGGCGGACCCAAAGAGAGAGCACAACGACAAACACCTCAAGCGACAAGCGAGGTAGAACGGGACACCACCCGGCCTATCATCAATCTTCATCAAATGGGAAGAATATTTGGTAACCAACGGCATCAAAATTTTCTACATGTCAACCTCCCCGGCTACCGTCCACGGGTCACATCGGAAAGAGGATCTCGGCGCCTTCACCAACTTCGATGCACATGAATTTCAAATGGAAGAATGCAAGGCGACAAAATACGAAAGTGCGAAAGGCGTTAGACATCGATGCCAATGTTGGCATCACGAGCTAAGGTCGAGGGCATAATCTTTCATCGAGGAGAGAAGTCATGGCGACCATAGAGAGCGTATAGAAACCGGAGGGGAAGACAACCCGCGACCTTGCAGCCCGGCCAGCTCAAACACGTCAACAAAAGAGCAACCAAGCTAGGCAACCACAAAAGCACCTAAAGGCTGACCGGGGCCGAGCTTCCAGCTCCTTGCACTAGCGAGGAGAACTTTCATCGGTTCCAAAAAGTAGGAGACCATGAGGGAAAGGAGACGCGATCAAAAGGAAGGAACATCTCCAACTTGAAGGCCTATATCAGCATTAGGGGCAAGATCAAGGAGGAGAATATTCGCTCGAACAAAATTCGGGACCCGAAACACCTAGAAACCAAAGGAAGGGCGACTTTACTCGTCGGCCAAGGAGTCGCGAAGACTTCGAATGGATAGGACCCAAAGGGCGGAAGAGCGACCCAGCCAAAGAGGTACAAATCACGGAAAGGCAAACTGGAAGAGCTAGGGTAGGTGCAATGGAGATGACCACACTTCCAAGCCGGGAGAGGCACCTCGGAATGAAGCAAAGCCCAATCAACAGGCCTTTTCGAGAAATTCAACCTACGGAGGAATGACAATGCCTGCCTACCGACCACGATCTCAGAGCTTCGAAGACATTCAAGAACGCCCGACTGCAACAGCCAGGTGATCAACCGATCAATGGCACCGCACATCGGCAACCTTGCAACGACACAATCGCATATAGGGGCGTTGGCGGTCACCGCATTCCCTACGGCGGACACATACACATTAAGGAGGAGCATCCTTTTCAAGGGATCACATCGGCGAACACTCTTCACAACTTGGGGTGGCGAGCTCGGGATCGGACATGAAGCTCAACAATAGTAGCGACATCTCAAGGAATCCAGAGTCAACGAGCGAAAGAAGATGCGGACAAAACCGAAGGATCAAACGCGATAGGAGGAGGGAAACCCTAAAGGAGTATAAACATTTAAGTAGATCTTCGTAGTTGTTTTGAAAAAGTGGATGAATTAAAATCCCAATGTAAATGCCTATATGTCTATTGTATATCTCGGGTATAGTGGAGAAACATGAGTTTAAAGTCATGTTTTACGGATTTAGCACTTAGATCAGGAAGCTCCTTCACTTCGACTACCAAATGAGGAAGCAAGGAAGCACAACTATAGCCCAAGATCAAAATGGAAGAGCAAGTCTGAGGGAGAAAGCGACCAGAGCCCAAAACAAACCTTAGACTCAAACACTTGGGAAGTGCCCTCAAGTAGAAGACCGCTCGTCCACCCAATGTCAGAATAAGAGACAACACCGGTCATGTCAAGATCATCAGCGCTGCACCAGGACATCGTCAGGGTGCACCACTACCTCTTGTGATAGCGGCAACACTTGACGAACTTATGACACGAGTGGCCTCAACAATAGAAGGAGGAACGACCCGACATCAACGAGCCAACTAAGAAGGCAACATATCGACAACCATAATTCCACCTTGTGGTATCTGAGGTGATGATGCTATGACCGTGTATTAGATGGAGATGCACTTACGAAAGGCAACTGCGGCGAGGAGATATGCCTTCAACAACTAGGTGATGGCTTTGTCAGGTACTCCTACCAGTAATTAGAAGAGAAGAAGCCGATCATATCTCCGACATGTGGCACGTCAAACGCCCAAGGTAGAAGCATTCGACACCTTAACGACAAGGATAGCAACTGAAGCACCTTCGGCAAAAAGAGAGTTCAAGATAATAGCCGGGCTATTCAACGACAAGAGTATATCTAAAGCGGTACTTCTTCAACTCAAGGGTCAAGTTCTTGAGATATAAGGATCCATCATCCGACAATATAGCGGGGGGAGAGAGCCATGAAGCTTTACTTGACAGAGGACCGACATGCATAGAGGGACAAAGGTCGAGGGCTGAAAGCTGGAGAAGTGCTAGCAACCTTCTTCCACGAGCTCGAACCTTGGGGAGGATAAAAGCGGCGGGCACAATCAAAACCCTTTGGAGGGGGTACCTCAAGACAAGAAGGCGACGCCATGCACGAGGAACGTGCCAACACTACTACAAAACTAGGTAGAAATGGCACAAAAGTGACATTTATGCTCATTTGGTGAACATAAAAACTCTTTTGTGCCATTTGGGGAGCAAACGTCGTAAATGGCACAAAAAGTGACATTTACGCTCAAATAAAAAGCCGAGCATAAAACGTCACTTTTGTGCCATTTCTATCTATTTTGTAGTAGTGCAATGTCCAAGCCGGTGTGGGGGATCAAACAAGGAAGATTAGGCTTCGATGGAGAAGCAATTAGGTGAAGCGAGCGATAACTTGCAGCGGACTTGCATGCAACTTGGTGAACCCAGGATCGGCGATTCAAAGAACAAGCTGCAGAAGAGAACAACTCCGGATGAGTATAGCCAAAGGAATCGCGCACAACCTCAAGAGACACCTCAAATAGCTTCAAAGTATCATGAAGGAAGAACAATTACTGCCAAAAACGGGATCGAGAAGCGGGCCAAAATGTCGGCGTCAACGACCAGCACACCTTATGTGATGCAAAGCGTGTTGTGCCATAGCCGACAAACACCGGAGGGCCCAAGTATATCAACAAGTTACCCGGTGCAATGGCGTGCAAATAGGAGGATATATATCGTCAACAACACCATCGCCATAGGAGGAACACCATGACATTGCCAAGGAGTAGGTGTGCAACTTCGAAGGGAGGCACAAGGGGGACCTAATAGCTCTAGTAGTAATTGTAATTATGTAAGCTATATGCTTTGCATATATAGTTCCCTTATTATTCCTTCCCTCCCATAGGCGTAATGATCAAAGGAAGAGATGTCGGGCAATTTGCTTGGGGGTGAAGCAATCAACATCCTCAACACTCTTGGGGCAACAAGAGGACTCGGCGTATGAGGCGTCGATGGAGTCGAAAAAACAATATCGGATCTGAGTGGCCCCTTTGTTGCCAAGACAAAAGTTCAAGATGAAAGATCTTTTCAACGGCGCCACCTTGGGGCTTTTGAAAAGTGGCATGGAAGATTTCAAGTGATCAACTACACCATCAAGCCACCAGCAATGAGAGGCTTCTAGCGAACAAAGTCAACCTCTACATCAAAGGGAGCCACCCCGTCAAGGAGGCTGAAGTATCGGCGACTTCGGAAGAGCGTGCCTTGCTACTTCAAGCGGGAGGCAGCAGTGGATGAGCTTCTAGCAAGCTCAGGGGATCTAAGGCCATGGGGCCTAGTAGGTTAAATGTACGGACGGCAACATCCATATTGGGATTAGAAGGCATTGCCGGATATTCTCGCTGAAAGGATTGCCCCAATATTGAGCTAAGCGTCAAGGATTGGGAAGGAAACGCATAGGAGTGACTAAAATTATACCGCGATTGTTACTGATCATCCAACGTGTTGAAACCACTTGGTGAGATTGATCTCCTCGCTAGAAGGAATCATTACTAGGATAATTGTTGACCATGTATAAATCTAGCACCTCCAAAAGAATAATCAACCAGAAAGAAAAAAGTAATCTAACAAGTCCGGCCAACTTGTTACGATGGCATCAATTCGATTGGTAGGAATATTCCAAGAGTTTAAATAACTAAGAAAGGGGGAATCTCTAGAATATAAAAGAATAATACATGTAAGGTACATCTAAAATAAGAATTATAGTAATCAAATAGTCTTTTTGAGACAAAAAGGAATTGTCGTCATGACAAAACCTTGTGGTTTAGAATCGTTCTAACCAAGTAGGTAACCCATAACTATATTGAAATAAATGATAACATAATATGTGCATCCATCTTAGATGGTTATATATATTTAGCTAAGGCTAGTAAAGTAATGCGCCAAGTAAGAAGCGTATAACCTCGTAAGGGGAGAGAATAGATATGGCGTTGTGTACAGCGTGCTTGAAGGGGTCTGGGACCATTTTCTTTTTGAAGAAAGTGGGAGGGCTCAATTTTTGATTGAGCGTACTTGCATCGAATTGGCCAGGCAGTAGAATAGAGTTCACTCGGCAATGGCGAAGCGAATAGAAGAAAGATAGATAGATACCTTAGTGCTCGGGAGGCCTTCAGCGTCGCGAGGCCCGGCGTGGTAGCTAACTACACCAATGAAGTGGAGCAAAACTATGGGAGCAATGCAACGACCAAGTCATCTCCAAAATTGCTCGGCCAGGCTCAATGGGTGGATGCGTTCTAGCCTTAGGTAAGGTGTCTTGCGTTATAAGCTTTAATGTGTCTTATAGATAAGTTAAATATAGATCCTAATAACTGGATAGAAATTGTTGTACGTATATGTATCATAGGGAAATAAGTTAAATAACAACGGTAATATGAGGTAGCATGTTAATTAATCCTTCGCGAGGATGCAATTCCTTCCAAGGATAGCTATATGACCTCGGGTCCTTATAAATATAAATAGGAAATGGAATTCAGATATACTTAAGTGCATCTTAGGGATATACTTCCAAAGGGTATCACGAGGACCCAAGGAAGAGAATAAGAGGCACATCTAATTCTTGTGTATGATAATTAAAACCTTGTCTATAGGTCTAAACCAGGGTTATTGTTAAAATAATCGCGATCTAAAAGTCCTTAAATATTGCAAAGCTTAGAGTAAATATAATTGTACTATCGGAAGTAATGTATCCGATACTATGATAATGTTAATTCATAAATATTACCTTAGGGTGATTATGTTAATCGCATGCATTAAAAGAGCAGCGGTGAAAATCATGCGGGTTTCAAGTTAATCTCGCATGCGGCCTATGCTAGGTATGGGTTGCATCGTTGTTCTGCGATGATGAGACCACTACGGTGATCTCTGGGGGCGTGGTGGAATGTCAATGTAAGGCATGGCCCGGCGGTTCGCTTGGATGAGTAGAAGGTAGATTAAAAAAGTCTACTTAGTCCCGCGGGAGTAGAGGCGACCTCGAATAATAAGGGTCAATCAGGAATGCATTGATAGGAAAGCACCTCTAGTCAATGCCTACCGGGGAAGGATCCTTCACGCCCAAATACGGGGGAGGGCGCCATCCTTCACGCCAAAGGCCACTAAAGGTGTAGGCATGAGTGTCATCCTAGGCATTATAGGCGTCTCCCACGGCCCACGATGGAAGAAGCATCCTCTTCCCTCTGTAGGGAGATTAGTCATGCATCCATTTAGTTAATTAGATGGGTGGTTACCTTATAACCATAATTTTGTTAATAATTAAAATGGTATTAATGTAGTGTCGACCTGCGGGCCAATAGAGCGCGCTGGAGGGCAAGGAGGTCGAGCTACGAAGACTTGCAACACAAGTTTTGTTGGAATGTGTTGCAAGGAATGAAGAGTACCTCGAAGGATAATTGTATATAAAATTATTAAATCTTGATAAACTTAAATGTCGTATTAAGTAAGGCTAATAAGTACCTTGCTTTAATAGAGTTATGAATTGATAAGTTATTGGGATAATGCAATGTCCTAGTAATGTTTTAAAAATATTACCTTAGAGTAATTCTAATAATTGTGTAAGTATAATAGTAATAAATTGTATGCATCAAGTTGGTTGCGGGGGACGGGGAAGATCCCAAGGTGGGGAGACTCGACGATTTGCGGGCGACATCGATTCAAGGTGGGGAGAATGTGACGTTCCAGCATAACATACGGTATGAATACGTATATTATACTGACACGTCACTAGTACATCTCGACTCAGACGACATGTACACGGCGACCGTAAAGGGTAGTACCCTAGGGTACGACCTTGTGAACCATTATATTGCACATGTTAAAGCAATATGTGAATATAATCCCTTTTTGCCGCGTGGCAATGACCCATTGACCAAAAGGGACCAGCCCTAAATGCGTGGAGATAAAGGGGCATAAACCTAAAGGGAAACCCTTTGGTTCTCAGCCCCGAGTCTCGGATTGGAGCATTAGAGGATGCATTTCGCTGAGCGAGGCGGAGAAGTCGGATCTCGGGTTGCGGCTCGATCCAAGATCGGCCGGACCCGAGATCAGGCGGCATGGGCGCTTTTAGAGGAGTGGGAGTCGGTCAAGATGCGGGTGGGTGGTTGATTCAATAGGTAGATCCGAGGTTATCGAGGCCTCTTTCGGTAGGCTTAGCATCCATTCTTAGCTATAGGCGACCCCTATAGCCTAAGAATGATAGACACTAACAAAGGAACCTAACCATGTATGATTAGGTAGGTTAGAATAGATGTATTCTGTTATGTTGGGTTTACATTGATGATGTTTTGACATTCTATCGCCAATCTTGTGTATTGGGAAGGGGGTAGAGACCCGAGCTCAAGTAGTTGTATGATCATAGTTAGCCCATTAATTCCCAATTAATGCGGCACGTGCATAAAAGCCTTTGGCTGTGGGTGGCCCGAGCTAGACCGGTGACAAGGAAGGGCTTGTCGATCCTGGTTGATCCCTTTGGTGTTAGCGTGCGGCGGTAGGGAACATTGTGGGCTAGGCCTAATACCACAGCCTTTGCGTGAGGCGGGGGTATGGGCTCGACACCTCTTGGGTGATCGTCATCTTCTAGGGTTCAAATCATTGCTCTGACGGTGGCTCTCTAGCTTCGCATGTGATTGGCATGAACCTTCGGAGGAGAGTGATCTCCTCTGCCTCATCGGGGCTGGGGGAGATGCAACCCGGTGGTAGCCCCTTTGGCTATGAACCCGGTGGGCTACGGTCGGGCTCAATACTTTTCAGCCTATCTGCAAAGTAGTATGCGGGAGGGGGATGGAGTGGACTACCCAATCGACCATGTTTCTATGCCGGCCAAATCCATTTGCCATGAATTACGTCTACATTGTTATCCAGGAGACCCAAGAGTCGGTCTTTCCCAAGAGTGAGGCACGGTTAGGATTTCCCCATGTTATGTTGATGTCTTGATGTGTTGTTGCGGCTACTATGATATGGTGGACCACCCTTTGAGGTGGGTATGTTGTGTTGATTGATGTCATGTGCTCATGTGTGTTTTACGCTTCATGACTAGATCGATCAGGGGAGGCGGGATGAATGACATGTCCATTCTTCCCCGTCGGGTTCTTGGCACAAGAGCCCGATGTTAGGTGGACGGCCTCATGTCAGCGAGCAGATGCTGGTTTGAGGGATGATCTCCAGTTTGTATACGATCGGGGCATCGTATAGGAGCTGGGGCACCTCTAAGATTCAAGTGAGGATCTTCATAAATTAAGATAGAATAAAAGGATGGTTGAGAAAAAAGGAGACTATCTATGCTTGGACTTGGCTTTCCCTCTTCTATCTTTTTTGTTTTTACTTCTGGTATTATTGGCAGGAGCATTGGAGTTGGCAACCATATTGGTTTTTCTGCCAGCCTTTGCTTTATTGAGCTCTCTCTTATCATTGTTGGCTATAGTGGAAGTGTTTAGGTAATATTCAATATCCCAATTATTATCCTTCCCATTATTACACAAGTTTTCTTTATCCTTTGTCAATTTCATCGGAGGAAATCCCTTAGAAAAAACTCAAAACGACTTATTAGCAGGTTCACTATTATTACGAAGACTATTATTATTAAATTGAGCCTTAGCGGGTTCGAGAACTTGCACAGGTTGGAGTCTTTTACGGTTCAATGATACGCATATCACGCAAACTCAAGAGTCTACGGGACAAATTCAATGTCACAATCTATTTCCACTGCTCAAATCACGAGGTGAGTTATCATCAACTTAGAACCTGTGACCTATCGATTTTCTTTTTTCCAATCCATTTCACGCGACATATCGATGGGAAAGGTTACGAGCCTTAGCAGTGAAGTCTATTGTGGCCAGCTGATTTGCAATTTTATCAGAGATAAAAGGCTGATGATCATGACAAGAGAAAGAGTCCTCAGGAGAAGAGAGGTCAATAAGGTCAAGGAAGTTAACCATTTTTGGAATAGGTGTATTAGTTTTGAGGAAGTTAGGAGGTGGCTGAGATGTAGGTTTAGATAAATGAGGCTGAGCAATTTCTGGATCCTCATTCTCAGAGTGCAGTAATTCCATTTGTTCTGCATGTGAATTAGTAAAAACAGAAAAATGATTAGAACATTGAATTACCTCATCAAAATCCTGTTTGTTTGAATTTTCTTCAGCAGGTATTTCCAACATATTTCTTTCAGTTTCCTTATGGTCATGTGTTGCAGAGGAAACCTTTTTAGAAGTTCCAGCAGTATCTTTGCTATTGCTAATGTATTGTACTACCTTGCAATTATCTTCAGTTTTCCTTTTTGAATTTTTCCCTGTCACCTTGTTCTGCAAAGAATATTTTGCTTGAATTTCCTTAGTTAATGAATCTCTCGTACCTTTGGTAGGAATCCAGTTGGACAGATTCCATTTTGAGCTTGAATAATGATTATGGTTTTACGATAGTCAAAAGAATTTGTATACTGCGACAATTTGAGCCAAAGTAGAATGGAGATCCTTGGTAGTATCCTTGGTAGTATAATTTTCCATGTCGACTTTAGCTTTCCCTTTGGCCTTGTACCTTTCAGATTCAGTCATAATTTCAGAGGAATTGGAAAGATCTTTGTAGCTAGACGCTATTTGAGAATTTGTTCCAATCTGAATTCCCTTTTCCAACCTTTTCTTTGCAATTCTTCTTGTACTACCATTGAGCTTTTTCCATATAGAAACCCTTTCCTCTTCTGTCTTTCTGGTATGGTCAGGTTTTGAGGATGCAAGGGAGGGATAAAAGTATCAGTATTTCTCTTCTTTGAATTAATGTCTGAAACTTCCTTCTCCTTACAGTTAGTGTACCAAAAATGTCTAAAATCACAAGTCGAGCAAATAGGAGGTAAACCATTCCACCTGAGATCCAAGGAAGTTTTTTGGCCGAAACAATCTGTGAAAGGAATGGAGGTAGGAATTTCTTTGGATAGGTCAATTTGGACATAGACAACAGGAGGTTCATAAGGAGCATAAACAGTGGAAACATAATTGCCAATAGAATTAAACAGACTCCTGATTTTATTCTTCATTCCAATAAATTGGATTCAAGCCAAATAAGGAAGTTGAGGCTACATGGAAGTTATTAAGGTCGGCAGTTGAATGCTTGGGATTCCATTTGATAAATGAAAGATGAAAATTCTCAAAGACGAGAATTCCACTGTGAAGCAGAAAATTAGCAGACCTTTGGCTACCATATTGAACCATAATATATGGATAATTTAGCCAGCAAATTCTTTTTGACTTAGGCTACTTGTGGGCAAAGCTTGACCAAAGCTTCTATAAGTCAATTCCTTGCATGATCAAATTTTACATTTGAATTCACAAATTGACCACTTGCCTGCTTAAGGGTGTCCAATCATACTTTTGACAATCAAGGCTATCAAAGTGCAATATAACTGGATAAGAGTGATTGCTAGGGGCTAAAAGACTCAATATTACAGCTGGAGTCTAATGATTTGTATGGCACATAAGAATAATCAAACATGCACAATTGTCCATATCCAATCTTAGTAACAATTTGGATATAACAAGTTTCTTTTTCATTTTTATATATCCATATGTTAGTGCATGACATATGTATAGTTGTTTTCTTCATTCCTCATCCATATGTACCCAGGCATTTCTAAGCAAAACACACCACACTATAAAAAAGTCATAATAGAAAGTACAATTCATGGATATGCAACAATTTACCTCATGAACAGATCGATGAGCGTATTATTAAGCCACCGTGTCTCATTGTCCATAATGTTTGCTCTCATTATAGTGATTGGGTAGGACTCCTCCTTGCAATACACCATGGGTAGAAAGTTGTCGAGTAATTCTACTAGAGATCTACTCCTCTTCTTCAATATGTTATTAAGGTAAATACCACATCCAAGGAAGCAAAATGTAAAATTCACAAATGGAAAGTAGTTTTAACATATTTTAGATTTCAAAGTGGATTTTAGAATTATCAAATCTTCTCTTCTTCATAGCTACACAGCCACTAATCTATAACAAATTAGATTTAAAATAGATTATTGCTTCTGGTAATAATCATATCTTATTCTTCTTCTTCATAGCCACAATAAACTTTTTGGAGATATCATCCAACCAATTTTCTATTGGATGCCTATACGTTTAGCTCTGCTGCCCCGTTTTCCTTTATATCTACCATCTGATGCACACCTATAGCTGCTTCTTTTGCCATTCCTTGCATCAAGCATTTGATTTCTTGCATATAAGGCTCTTTCTTCTCCCTCAATGATTTGCAGGTTTTCTTCAACTCTTTCCATTTGCTATATGATGATTATTATAGCCTGCAATCAACCTCTTTCACCTTCAATTCATAGACTCCTTCTATTTTGTCATCACCGGTAAGGAATATGTAACGATAAATGATAAACAATTCAGTAAATTAGTTACAGGCATACGAAGTATATTGCACGATCTAAAGATACTTTATTAGAGGCTCTATTAACTCGTGGGGTTTTCCCCTCCTCCCCCCCTCCCCTCCTTTTTTTTTTATACCCATTTTCACTCATTAAAGAGTTAGTGGAGTTTTGGCCACTACTTGGGGTAAATTTACATGGAAGGGGTCGAACTTGTCTTTCAAAAATTGTATCTGAGAGGTGTTTTTAGTTACCCTCTATACGCACATGGCATACCCCCATTTATATAAGTGCATCCCCTGGGAATTTAACCTTCACAAATGCAAAACCACAAACCATCACAAATACAAAACCACAAACCATAGAACACAATTTAAAATTCATTCAATCCACAAACCAAGGCACCCAACCACAAACCACAAACCACAGAACACAATATTGAATTCACTCAATCCAAAAACCAAAACACCTAACTTATAAACCAAATCAAAGGACCCTAATTTAAAATCTACTAACCCAAACCACAAATCATAAACCAGAAACAAAAACCCAAATATATAAACTACAATCTAAGTTCATAAACTGTAAGTCACAATTTTACCAAGAAACACAATTTCAAATCTACAATGTAAATTCACAATTCCAAACTACAATTCTATCATAGAACCACAACTCAAGATCTGGTGACCTCAAAACACAAAAACTATGACCCTGTTTTGATGGTATCCTTAACACAGAAGGCGGCATGTCCTTTAAGAGGATAGGAGATTAGAAAAATGTTAAGCTAATACTTGAATGTCAATCAAACCCTTTGAACAATTGTTCCTAACCAATCTCCTTTTAAAATCTTTGGGATGCAGTGTTTAAAAGCTATCAAGGTGCAAGCCCTAGAGTCTCGCAATTAAACTGGGCTCAAAATAACTAATCAATTTCAAACTAAATTAGGCATTGATTAGGCTAAAAAATCTATTCTATTCTATTCTATATCAAATGTTAACACCTTAGTTCTGACACCTTATATTATTAAATATAAGAATTCACATCAGATATTATGAAGCTGCATATCTCTGCTCGGGCGACTGTCCTGTTCCATGGTGAGCCGTCACATGCCTTTTCACTCGGTCGTGGTATTCGCCAGGGGTGCCCTTTAGCACCATTGCTTTTCACAATTGTTCGCGAGGCTTTGTCCGCGGTTATTCACCATTGCAGCGACAAGGGACTTCTCCATGGTCTTGCAATGGAGGGGGCACACCTGAGAGGTTTGCAATCAATATCTTGGGCGACACGCTCCTCTTCCTAGTAAGCTAATGATGAGAATCTTGCTGCTGCCAAAATGCTTTTAGACACTTTTTCTTTGGCATTTCGATTGTTCTTGTGGGGTGGCGGTATGCGACTTTGTGGACATTGGATAATCCGGCTCCGGCATGTGTTCCGCGATTATCCATGGAAAATTACTTTGCGCATGGGCGAGGCCATCAAGTTGTTGGGGATTCGGTTGGCATCCATGTTACTATGGGAGCTGCATGGGAGGAGATCATTAGGGGTTTGGAGAAGCATTTGTTACGGTGGTCCCACCGCTAAGTTGTCTCTTGCGTTAAATTCACGGTGGCCAAGTGGGTCCTTAGTAGTACCCATGTTTATATGGCATCCTTCTTTGCTAGCACCACGGATCAAAGTCGTGAGCTCATTGCAATAGTTGAACTTTATTTGGGCAGTCTTGAGGAAGGTCTTTGTGGTTAAGGTGGCTTGGTGAAGTGCATCCTTCAAAATGGGCGGAGGTGGTGCAGGGTATGATGGACTTCTTACTACTGAGCAAAGTGCTTATTTCAAAGTTCATTTGGAGACTCTGAATGGTGAGGATGACTCTCCTAGTTCCACGCCTTCTTAGACAAGCTCTTGATCCTTTGTATCCCTCTAGGCAAGAAGGGTGTCAAACCAGTCCTACCTTGGGCTTTATTTGAGACTCTGCGGCCTTTTCCAGGCTTCTCCATTTTTAGCGTGGCTTGTTGGCGGCATGGGAGGCGTCGGACATCTTTTTCTCGCCATGCCCTCTATCCACACCCCTATTGGAGACTCCATGGTGGTGGGCACCCAGCTTTGCCTCCGGACCCCTCGGCACCTCCATTGGCAGCCTCGGTTCATCCCCCTACCACGGAGGCGATGGGTTCTTGCGGTGTTGTCTCTATTCAAGCATGGTATGAGGAGGTAGCCCTCTTGTCTTGGCTTTGAATTTGGGGCAAAGTTCCTGCTCTCTCGTTGGGATGTATCTCTATGGGAGAAGGTCGCAGAAAATTTGCCTCTCATAGTGCAAGTTGGTGTTCTTTGAAAAAAGGTGCCATGGGAATGTCATGAGAATATTCACAAAGGCAAGCAATTTGTCGGTCGATTATATCGCCCCTTCTTTTAGCACCACAACCCCTCCGGTTTGCCGGATGGTGGCACCTACATGTTCCACTGACCTACTTTGTATGCATTACATGGCGATGGCTTTGGGATAGGTTGCTCCCACCCTAAAGTCTCATCTTTGTGGTGGCGGGTTATCCACGAGGTGCTGGGGGTTAATGCCTTTTTCGACATCGCTATAATCCTGCATATCTGCGGTATGCCCGCTCTGTCTCTCGGACGTTGAGACTCTTGAGCATTGTCTCTTTGATTGTCACGAGGTTCAACCCGGCGTGGTCCACGGCTACAAGGTTTGTTTAATAGTACATTGGACTGCCGATGCATCCTTTTGGCGTCCTATCCCAGCGTATGGCCTCCAATAAACAAAGGGCATTTCATCTTGGTTCGGTTGGCTCCTATGGTCGATATGGGGCTGTCGCGGTAATTACACATCTTCGGGCATTTATTCATGTTTTTACTGATGTTGTCGGTGGCCCGAAAAAGATATTGGCAGACCCACAGTGTTCTTCCCTTGACTCGAGCTGGTGGACGCATCTGGATTGATATCTTGAATTGATTCTTATCGTTATCTCCTATTCCGGAGTAAGTACATTGTGCTCTCGTGCTCGTGCTCCTTGAGCATATCCGTGCTTACATTAGGCAGAGACATGTAAATTTTGTACTTTTTCTCCTTAATAAACTTTTTGGCTTCGTCCTTCAAAAATATATATATATATATATAAATAAATATAAATATAAACAAGGTTGGAGAGTTTGCAACACAAAAGAGTTACAAGACACTTGTGAAGCTCTCACGCATTATTAGGAGAGGTCAAGTACTCTCACAACAACCGGCTCAAAATACTAAAACTATGTTGTCTCCTTTATTGCATACGCTCAAATTACTAGAGCTATGTTTTATCCGAACTTTTGCATAAGCGTCCGGACTTTATTTAAAGGCAGACTTTCCTTGGATATTTATGGTCGCATAGACATTGGCCATTACATGCACATCTTGGCTAGGGTCAACAAAATTGATGATAGTAATTGACGGACTTGTCGGCGGAATGCTCCCCGCCTTGCATCTTGCAATGAATATGGCAAAGAAAAAATTGGAGACCTTGGCTATATGCTTGAAACTTTGTTAAACAAAATTGACAAAAACAATTCCTTATGTTCAATTTGGCCATGCCTTTAATGTGCTTTGACATTTGGTCGGGCCTAGGAATGCTTAAATGGAATAAAAGTGGTGCAGAATAATTGCCAAAATTTTAATTTTTGGCTATATATGGTTCCATGGCCAAACTATTTGGTATCCAATGGAATAGGTGTGGAAACGCATGTTGGAAGATTTGTTTCAATGGCTAAACTAGTGTGAAAGTAGAGCTCATGTACAAGATGTTGCTTTGCTAATAAAGCAAGGTACATTTAATGTAATAAATTTGGGTGCATAACATGCAAAAAATGCAAAAGGCACTATGGTCAACTTGGCTATGGTACGTGTAATTTTATAAAAGGCATATAATGTTGGGACATGCCATGCTTGCCAAGTGGTGGCTTTTGTAAAAGTTTTGCATGCATGAACCTACATGCACGATATGATATGACATCTTTAAGCTTTAGGCTTAAAGCTATAGCATGTTAAGACATGTATATGATATGATGTCTTGTTCCTATAGGATTTACTTGGTTAAAGATCCTATGATAGATATCATTAGTGGGCAAGATTCAAAAGCTGAGACTATAGTTTCCTTTAACGGAAATGGGGACATCTTTTTCCACAATGTAGATTATGTAGCATACGTATGCCAAATTACCTTGGAAAATTGTGACGGTCTTTTGCATAAATCGATTTAGGGTTTCAACTCCTGTGCGCCCGTGGCGCTAAAGGGTCGAGAACAGTCGAATCACTTGTTATAACGAAGAAACATGAAGCGTGGTCATCCCATGCGAAAATGGGCTGGTCGGTTATGGGAAGCCAAGATGATTGCGGACTTATGCAAGGCGAAGCTTTATGCAAATCACGGAAATCGAATATTAATGCAGCAAGTCTCGTTTTGATGCAGAATCCATTTGTTCTCGATATTTTATACTAGCATTGATTCGAGTGTTGAAAGCTACGGTTTGCAAACATGGCATCTTTGGCGTTTTGTCATGGCCCGATTTGGCTTTTGCAAGCCTTAAAGGCTTTTTGGATATGCCATCTTCGGTTTTTGGAAACAAGCTCCTCATGAGCCTAGTCGTGAGCTTGCTTTTCATGATCAAATTACAAAAAATGAAAGCCATACATTTTGTTGAAGGCGATTAAATTCGCTCTTAGGAGGCGGTCATTACCATCGATTTGCTGTTGGAGCTTTCACGGTTATTTTTTTTACTCTGGCATAAATAGATAAGATGGAAATTATGGCTGTTACCGCCATACCATAACAGCAGATGGTGGCTCTATTATGCTTATTCTGATACAAATTCGAGATCTGTACATACAGGGCCATACAAATATGATCTTTGCTAGAGGTTTTTTCCGGATCCATGCTAATATAGACCTTGTGATGCCTGGATTGAATGGCATGGCACCTAGCTGGAGAAACAATCTAGCCAATATTATCTGAGAAAACAAGGCGCTTACATGAAAGGAGCTATCATAATCAGGTCTTGCAAATAATCGAGCAAACTTTAACTCTCGTACTTGGATAATGGAGCTTCAAAACATATCTGGACTGCTAAAAAGTTTATTACATGGGTTTGCTCTAGTAATTTGAAACATAAACATATAGTTATGGACTTTTAAGGTTATATGCTTTAAGCATTTAAGGATCAAAATGATGACTACGATTTAAAATCGGTTCACTATTTATGATGGCTACACCTTGTTTATAAAAAGTGCATAAAGCAAATAGGTTTGTATAAAATATCTTTATCTTTCTTTGACTTTTTAAATTTGAAAAGATTCTTAAGTTATATTTCCATCTCTTTCTTTGTTAAAACTAACTCAAGGCAAAGGATACAATTGGTGATCACGATAAATAGTGAGAGACCAATGTACCTTTTGCCCTTGCACGTTCTAGGGATTACCGCTAACGTTTGCATGATTGGGTATGATGGGGTTCTCTCCTCCAATTGTCTGTTTTTGCTACGGGGTTAGGCGTTAACATGGAAGGTTATGGAATTACGAAAAAAATGTAACTGTATGCTATACGTTTACAAGTTATTATTTAAACTATACACTTTCAAGATAAGTCTACTTTGCAATTTGCTCTCTACTTTGTACGTATGCTTTAGAATTTGTCTCAACTACTTTTCATTAAGGATGCATAGTTTTGGGGCTTGAGAAATCGACCCTAGACTAAATATCCCTAAATGTTAAGTATTGAGATGTGTTAAGAATAAGCATGTAACAGTTTTCATTAAGGACACATAGTTTTGGGGCTTGAAATCAGCCCTCTACTAGGTAGCTTTGAATGTGAAAGTAATATCTGACTTAGGACAAATATTGAGCTTATTTAGTATTCTTGTTGGACTCATTTGGTTTAGGGCACGGTGGTGCGGGTGAGAATTTCTCTAGCTTGGGTTAAGTGGCCAGGAGTTGGGAGTATGGACTTGGCTAGATTAGACCTAGGCAAAGGAAAGTATATATCTTGGAAACATGGTGTTATCATATTCAAGGATATGAAACTCATCCTTTGAGTCCACGAATTAATTGAACACAAGACACCTCTAAGTGATTTATTGAACATTATGTTTTTCATTTGCCTTGCAAGGCTTGTTACATTGGCTATTCTTGGTTTGCTACTTACTATTGTTTTGCTATTCAAAGATGCATTGGGAAATTTCATAAATGACAAGTACTAGCCACGTAATGATGGCGGATTTCTATGGTTTTATGAACATTAAAAATTGGGCTTCTTGAAACGGCGGGGACCATATAAAGTATGAATATCTTTTGCTATGTGATTTATCTTTAGCTTTTAACGTAGTAACTAGATATCTGAGGTAACGTTAGGGTCTAGCGAATGCTAGGTACCACTAGCTACCTAACAATATCTTGAATTTTCTTTTAGGACCCTACTTCCTGCGGTAGGAGGTAGGATGCTATATATATATATAAATATAAATATATATACGGGTTGGAGACGGTTTGCAACACAAGAGCTAATTCTGTTGTGAAGCTCAGTTATGGGAAGGTCAAGAATACTCTCCACAACAGCTCAAAAATACTAAGAGTATATTGTCTCCTTTATTGCATGCAGCTCAAATTACTAGAGCTATGTTTTTATCACGGACTTTTTGCATAAGCGATCCGGACTTTATTTAAAGCGGACTTTCCTTGGATATTTATGGTCAGCATAGACAGACATTGGCCATTCACATTTTTATCTTGGCTGGGGTCAACAAAATTGATGATAGTAATGTGGGACTTGTCGGGCTGAATGCTCCCACAGACATCTTGCAATGAATATGGCAAGAAAATAATTTGGAGACCTTAATTTATATCTTAGGCTTTGTTAAAAACAAAATTGACAAAAACAATTCCTTATGTTCCATTTGTACTGCCTTTAATGTGGCTTTGACATTTGATTCAGACTAGGAATGCTTAAAATGGAATAAAAGTGGTCTTGGAATAATTGCCAAAATTTTAATTTTGAGCTATATAGTTCCATGGCCAAACTATTTGGTATCCAATGGAATAGGTGGAAACGCATGTTGGAAGATTTGTTTCAATGGCTAAACTAGTGTGAAAGTAGAGCTCATGTACAAGATGTTGCTTTGCTAATAAAAAGGTACATTTAATGCAATAAATTGGGTTGCATAACATGCAAAAATACAAAAAGGCACTATGGTCAACTTGGCTATGGTACGTGTAATTTTTATAAAGGCATATAATGTTGGGACATGCCATGCTTGCAAGTGGTGGCTTTTGTAAAAGTTTTGCATGCATGAACCTACATGCACGATATGATATGACATCTTTAAGCTTTAAGGCTTAAAGCTATAGCATGATAAGACATGTATATGATATGATGTCTTGTTCCTATAGGATTTACTTGGTTAAAGATCCTATGATAGATATCATTAATTGGGCAAGATACAAAAGCTGAGACTATAGTTTCCTTTAACGGAAATGGGACATCTTTTCCACAATGTGAATTGTGTAGCATACGTATCTTAAATTACCTTGGAAAATTGTGAGTCTTTTGCATAAATCGATTTAGGGTTTCAACTCCTCATTGCTAAATGGCAGCCCTAAAAGGGCGAGACAGTCGAATCACTTTGTTATAAATGAAGAAACATGAAAGCGTGGTCATCCCATGCCGAAAATGGGTGGTCGGATTATGGGAAGCCAAGATATTTGCTGAACTTATGCAAGGCGAAGCTTTATGCAAATCTGGAAATCGATGTGTCTGTAGCAAGTCTGTTTTGGTACAGAATCCATTTGTTCTCACGATATTTTATACTTTAGCATTGATTCGGTCACCGTAACTGGTTTTGCAAACATGGCATCTTTGGCGTTTTTGTCATGGCCGGTTGGCTTTGCAAACCTTAAAGGCTTTTTTGGATATGCCATCTTTGGATTTTTGGAAACAAGCTCCTCATGAGCCTAGTCGTGACTTGCTTCATGATCCAAATTCAGCAAAAATGAAAGCCATACATTTGGTTTGTTGAAGGCGGTCTTGGCGGTCGCTCTTAGGAGCGATCATTACCATCGATTTGCTCTACGTGTTGGAGCTTTTACGTATTTTTACTCCGGCATAAATAGATAAGATGGAAAATTTGGCTTACCGCCATACCATAACTTGGCCCGAGGTGGCTCTATTATGCTTGATACGATACAAATTCGGTCTGTACATCTGAGGCCATACAAATATGATCTTTGCCGAGGGATTTTTTTTCCCGATCCATGCTAATATAGACCTTGATGCACGGATTGAATGGCATGGCACGCTTAGGAAAACAATCTAGCCAATATTATCTAGAAAACAAAACTTACATGAAAGGAGCTATCATAATCGGGTCTTGCAAATAATCGAGCAAACTTTAACTCTCAAGTACTTGGATAATGGAGCTTCAAAACATATAACGACTGCTAAAAGGTTATTACAGTCCGTTTGCTCTAGTAATTTGAAACATAAAACATATAGTTATGGACTTTTAAGGTTATATGCTTTAAGCATTTAAGGATCAAAATGATGACTTCGATTTAAAATCGGTTCACTATTTATGATGGCTACACCTTGTTTTGCATAAAAAGTGCATAAAGCAAATAGGTTGATAAATTGAAAAAGATTCTTTAAGTTAAAAGATTCCAAGTTATATTTCTCTCTCTTTCTTGTTAAAACTAACAACGGGCAAAAAGGATACAATTGGTGATCGGTGATAAGTCGAGAGACCAAATGTACCTTTGCCCTTGCATCGTCTATCGATTATCGCTAACGTTTGCATGATTAGGCTGCGATCTGGGTTCTCTCCTCAATTGTCTCTGTTTTTTGCTACCGGGGTTGGCGTTAACATGGAAGGTTATGGAATTCTGAAAAAAATGTAGTATGCTATCGTTTTACAAGTTATTATTTAAACTATACACTTTCAAGATAAGTCTACTTTGCAATTTGCTCTCTGCTTTGTCGCATTATGCTTTAGAATTTGTCTCAACTTCCACTTTTCATTAAGGATGCATAGTTTTGGGGCTTGAAAATCAGCCCTCGATAAATATCCTAAATGTTAAGTATTGAGATGTGCTTAGAATCGCTTGTAACAGTTTTCATTAAGGACACATAGTTTTGGGGCTTGAGAAATCAGCCCTCTACTAGGTAACTGAATGTAAAGTAATGTCGACTTGACCGGACAAATATTGAGCTTATTTAGTATTCTTGTTGGACTCATTTGGTTTAGGGCACCCGTAGTGCCAGGCCAATTTCTCTCTAACTTAGTTAAGTGGCCAGAGTTAGGAGTATGGACTTGGCTAGATTAGACCCTAGGCAAAGGAAAGTATATATCTTTGGAAACATACATTTATCATATTCAAGGATATGAAACTCTATCCTTTTGAGTCCACAGATTAATTGAACCACGGTACCTCTGCGTGATTTATTGAACATTATGTTTTTCATTTGCACCTCTCTTGTTACATTGGCTATTCTTGGTTTGCTACTTACTTACTGTTTGCTATTTATCGATGATGCATTGGGAAATTTCATAAATGACAAGTACTAGCCGCGCGAATGATGACGGATTTCTATGGTTTATGAACATTAAAAAATTGGGCTTCTTGAAACACGAAGAAAGGACCATAAAAGGTATGAATATCACGCTGTATGTGATTTATCTTTTAGCTTTTAGCGTAGTAACGATATCTGAGGAGTAGCGTAGGGTCCTAGCGAATGCTGGTACCACTGCGCTACCTAACAATATCTTGAATTTTCTTTAGGACCCTACTTCCTGCGGTAGGAGGTAGGATGCTATATATATATATAAATATATATATATAACGAGGTTGGGAGGCGGTTGCAACACAAGAGCTAGTCCCTGACGCGTGAAGCTCATCTGCATTGTAGGAGAGGTCAAGTACTCTCCGCAACAACGGCTCAAAATACTAAAACTATGTTGTCTCCTTTATTACATCGGCTCAAATTACTAGAGCTATGTTTTCATGGAGCTTTGGATAGCGTCCGGACTTTATTTAAAGGTCACTTTCCTTGGATATTTATGAGGAAATTACTAGACATTGGCCATTACATGCACATCTTGGCTAGGGTCCAACAAAATTGATGATAGTAATTGTGGACTTGTGGTAGCTCAATGCTCCCTGAGAGGTCTAGAAATGAATATGGCAAGAAAAATAATTTGGAGACCTTGGCTATATGCTTAGGCTTTGTTAAACAAAATTGACAAAAACAATTCCTTATGTTCAATTTGGCCCATGCCTTTAATGTGGCTTTGACATTTGATTCAGACCTAGGAATGCTTAAAATGGAATAAAAAGGAGTGCAAATAATTGCAAAATTTTAATTTTTCTATATGGTTCCATGGCCAAACTATTTGGTATCAATGGAATAGATGGAAACGCATGTTGGAAGATTTGTTTCAATGGCTAAACTAGTGTGAAAGTAGAGCTCATGTACAAGATGTTGCTTTGCTAATAAAGCAAAAGGTACATTCAATGCAATAAATTGGTGCATAACATGCAAAAATGCAAAAGGCACTATGGTCAACTTGGCTATGGTACGTGTAATTTTTTAAAGGCATATAATGTTGGGACATGCCATGCTTGCCAAGTGGTGGCTTTTGTAAAAAGTTTTGCATGCATGAACCTACATGCACGATATGATATGACATCTTTAAACTTTAGGCTTAAAGCTATGGATAAGACATGTATATGATATGATGTCTTGTTCCTATAGGATTTACTTGGTTAAAAGATCTATGATAGATATCATTAATTGGGCAAAATACAAATTTGAGACTATAGTTTCCTTTAACGGAAATGGGGACATCTTTTCCACAATGTGAATTATGGTAGCATACGTATGCCAAATTACCTTGGAAAATTTGGCCGGTCTTTTGCATAGTCGATTTTGGGTTTTCAACTCCTGGCTGAGCCTAAATGGCCGCTAAATATTTGAGGAGCATCGCATATTGCTTTTATATGGAAGAAGAAGCGTGGTCATCCCATCCAAAAATGGGCTGGTGTCGGCAACTATGGGAAGCCGGGTGGCTACTACTATCAGGCGAAGCTTTATGCAAATCAAAATGATTTTACGTAGCAATTGATTTGATGCTGAATATCCATTTGTTCTCGATATTTTATACTAGCATTGAAGTTGTTTAAAGATTGCAAACATGGCAAAATTGGTGTTTTTGTCATAAGCATGGCTTTTGCAAGCCTTAAATGCATTTTGGATAAATGCCATCTTTGGCCTAGATGGAACTCCTCATGAGCTTAATTTTAGGGCTCATGATCCGGTTCCGTTTAAAAATGGAAGCTCTGCATTTTGTGAAGAGTGGTTATTCTGGAATGTTACAGGATGCATAACACTGTTGAATTGCCGAATATTGGAGCTATCTATTTTTAGTTTCTTTGATAAGGTGGAAATCCTTGGTGCAGCCATATCAATCTTATTGGTCAACATCCTCGAATCTGCTTTTGGAACTTCAACATCGGCATTATTTATAGAAAGATGAAACTACTTGTTATTTAATCATTCTATTTGAATTTAATTTATTTTTTCCTTTAAAGCGAGTTTTCAATAGCCTTGGATGAAAATGTGTTTGGTTAACCAAAATCTTTCCATTTTTAAGGATAAATTATGGATGTTGTGCCAAATTAGAGGTTGCAAACAATATTATTTTGGTTTTGGATCGCTTTTGTACAGCTTTGGTTCAAATGATTTTCAACAAAATGATATAAGTGCAGTACCCGATACTATTAGACTTCTCCATGTCACTTTAACATGTTTGTTGGTTATTGCTTTTTGAGGATAAAAAAAAGCGGTCCAAGATTGCCAAATTTGTCTCTTTTATATGGCGACACACTTTAAAAGGTGCTATTGTATGCTTTTCTCATATGGTGAACCGGCCTTGCTAGTATGAAGGCTTTTGAGCTTAAAATGGGCAAAGAGTTTATTCGGGGTATCTTCTTTAGCATTAGTGCATTCATATGGTAATAGTGGTCGTACTTGTGATAAAAGATGAATGCCCTAAGCAATATGCATTTATTTGTCCTTTAGGCTTAGAAATTGCGAAATTATTACAAAACCTACGAGTTGTGTCTATATAAAGGAATAACTTATAGATTTTGATTAATGTATAGCAAATCCTAAGCTTTTGGATTTGGATAATTCTCAGATTATAATTCCATTTCTTTTTGCATTTAGTGTTTTCATTTGGCAAAACTTACAGTTGGTGATTTATTCATTGTGACCCAATGTTTCTTTCCCTTCTCTTTCTTGTTAATATTTTCAGAACAGGGTTGGTTGCATGATTGGGCTCAATCACGGGTTCTCTCCTCAATTGTCTACTATTTTTGCTACGGGGTTAGGCGTTAACATGGAAGGTTGTGGAGAATTGAAAAATGTATTGTATCTTGTCGTTTTACAAGTTAATGTTTAAACTATACACTTTCAAGATAAGTCTACTTTGCAATTTGCTCTCTACTTTATGCATTATGCTTTAGAATTTGTCTCAACTTTTCATTAAGGATGCTTAGTTTGGGAGCTTGAGAAATGGAAGCCCTCGACTAAATATCCCTAAATGTTAATTGTTGAGATTTACTTAAGAATTGCTTATATGATTTTCATTAAGGACACATAGTTTTGGGGCTTGAGGAAATCAGCCCTCTACTAATTGCTGAATGTGAAAGTAAATATTCTTGTTGGACTCATTTGGTTTAGGGCTTTTACAGGTAGTGCCGGAATGAAATTTCTCAACAGGTTAAGTGACCAAGTTAGGAGTATGGACTTAGCTAGATTAGACCTAGAGCAAGGAAAGTATATATATTTGCGGAAACACCATTTATATATTCATATATATGAAACTCTATCCTATTTATATATATATATATAGTGAACCACCCTATACACCTCTCGTGATCTATGTATATATCTATGTATATCTATGTATATATCTGTGTATATCTATGTATATATATATATATATGTATATACTAATTTGATTACTAGGATCTAATCTAGCAACACCTTTTACTCCAAACATTAAACCCTCGTTAGTGCTTGAGCCCCAAGTCACGCCCACTGGCGTTACCCGGGGCCTATACCATCGATGCCAGTTCTACATCTTTGTTTTGTGTATTACAAACATAATCTTTTTTTATTGGTAGTCATTACGAATCTACCTTCTTTATACCCTAGACTCCTCATGAAGAAAGTTATGATCATAACTTCAAACAAAAAGACTTTGGCCAAAGAAGATTAGATCATGGCTTGACATAATGGGAATATAAAACCTAAGGATAAACATGTCAAGCCTCTCATGCGTATGAAGAAAGTTACTCACATAACTCAAACATATCGCTCCAAGGTTATGAATGGAATCCTAATCGAACAAAAGAGTAAAGCCATTGGGCATTTTTAATGTCATTTGCCCATATTTAGTTCTTTGTCGAAAGCGGTGGTGACACACTTTAAACCGGACATCTCTATCAAAGGGGCAAAGCTAAACAATAAATTATAACCCTTTGCACCTAAAGATGTGCATAAAATCTGACTTTTGCCCATTATTGGGTCCATGATTTGCATTAGGCCAAAAAGTACTATTGTATTACATTTATGTGATTCTAATTTTTCGAAAAAACTTTGAGTCAAGACACTTAATGATGGCAAATATCACATTGAAATTATTGCAAAAAGCCATTTAGCGGCATAAGCAGAAAGGTTTTCTGATTCGAGCAAATATCATACATCCTATTATGTCAAGTTCCATTGTTTTGAGAATCTGAATTTTCATCGACATATTCTAAGTTAAGAACGTCATCAAAAGGTAGATCTTTTTCCGCGAATTGATTCATCTATCAACAAAGCGAGGAAAATCGGAGAAAAACATGCATGTCTTGCATGTGCCATGTCTGTGTGAAGGTCGGATGTAACCTATAGAAGCGAAATATTTCCAAAATATATCATATTGGTAATTTTTGAAGCATTGAACTTCGATCCAACACGACCATAGTGTAGCAATGATTCAAAAAGCGGTACCATTTTCCACATCCACAAAAAGGTGGGTTAGACATGTTACACAATCCAACCATTCAAAAGTTAGCCTACATGGGTAGCGAGAAAGGATTAGCGGGTAAGCAAAAAAAACCACGTTTTCATCCTTTTCCTTTTTAGTGTAGAAAGAAATCATAAAGCGAAACCATAAATGTAAATCGGTTTTATTGGATTGTTTTGCCACGGTAGCCTATGTGCTTAAAAAGGAAATTTTCTGTTTAATCATATTTACTATTTAACTTTCGAAACTCAAGAGCTAAGGCCTAAAAATCTTAGCATTATAAGCAGCGAGGAGCGATAAACCATTTCCGCTCTTCTAGTTTAGTTGCTAACGGCGTTTAGATGTAGCTTATAGGCTTAATCACGGATAGAAAAAGCAGTCTGAGATGGATAGAAAATATCCTCGTGACTCTAAATTATAGACAATAGAACCTCATCAAAAGGCGCCCGTGCGGTTAGTCAAATCTTGACATTTCCACGATTAATAGCGGTCTCGGGATTCTCATAGGCCGGTGTGGAGATATCGCCATTTTCAGCCCTCATAGGCTGTTTGCTCTAGCTACCACCGGCGGACGAATGACATTACTAGCATCAAAATTCTTGTTTCTACTACTAGGGGTACTTCGTTTTACTCCAAAGTCTTTCCTTCTCTCTTTGTTCTTGGCTCCGGGGAGGGACCAGCCCCTCGTTTGGGTGCCATCTTCTCACAAGCGAGCTTCTCGATAAGCGCCTAGGTTTAAGCGGAGTGTATCTGAAATTCACAAAGAGAGGAAAAATAGCATACCTTTGCATTTGCCGGTCATGACCGACCATAAAATCGTGAGACTGTTCCCCAATGCCTTAGGGCGGAACCATTAAGGGAGATAGCCCTAAATCTTCCTGAAATCTAAAATGGTTGTTATGTGAAATATTTCTAGGGATTACGCAATATTCTCATGCTCCCTAGGCGGTCGGCTATATTATTTTCTCAATTGAGAAAAAGTAATTAGGTCTAGGTCCCAGTTTGTTTAAGTGGCTAAATGTTGGTCCTTAGAAAACTAAGAGTCATAAGCCATACCACCAAGGGGTCAATAATTCTCAAGGTTAGAACCCATAGTGTAAGTTATGAGGGTGCACATATAATATCTTATTTACTTGGCCGGATATGTGACACAAGCAGCGGGGGAGAATATGGAGATTATGTCAACTTTGTGGAGCGAGAGGTTGTACAATGGTGGTAAAGTAGATGACAAAATGCCACCTTCAAAAGGTACATGGTGTGATAAGACTCTAAGACACCCATTTCTATTTTATAGAACCACTTTTAGTGTATCAAATTTGGCTAGGTATTTTGAAACTTTCATACACCATGACGGCTAAATAAAGCTTGATCTGGCATTAATTTTATATATATTTATATGTATATATATAGCACCTACCTCCTTCATGAGATAGTAGGGTCTTTTGGTTTAGTCCTTACGCAAATTCTTTCATTTTATTAGCACTACATAAGTACTAGGTGAGCAGGGGTTACCTAGCGTCTTTGCTAGGACCCCCTACCCATATAAATACAAAATGTAAAAATGATGCGGTATTCCTCGAAATCTAAAAAGCTAAAGATTAAGATTCGTTGAAAATAATTAGAGTATGTACACAGTGGTGCACCAGCCTTAAAAAGCCTTAGCGGGTCCCCACATTGAAAGTTAGGCCGGGGAAAGTCTTGTTTGAGAACCTTCTCTACATTCTTAAAAGATAGTTCTCTTGTCAAAACCGTTCATCGCGAAACAATCCATAATTTTGAATAGGTCTTTTTTGCTTCTTCAGTTTCTTTGTGAACATAAAGAAATTTTGGGCATAACTATGAGCAAACCACCTTCGGCTTGAAATGCGATTCTGCTTTTGTCGACCATCCGTATTTCTTGGCGACAAAGGCAAAGTCTCTCTTTTATCATATTTGGAGGTTACAAACACACCTATAGCCCATTTTCAAGATATGAATCTTCATCTTGAGGAAACAAGTCATCCCTAACACACTACTTTCATCAACAGATGAAATCTTTTGTCTCATTCTTAATTTCAATAAAGTTAAGGTCATAAATCCAAAGGTCTTTTGCTTATCAAAGAACTCAAGAGGATTCCCACAATTCACAAGTAGTAGATCATCCATATATCTAAAGAACTATTAAATGCGGCAATATCACGGTATCTTCCTTTCCTTGCGGTCTTAGGATGAAATTTAACTCATTCCAAGCTAAATACAAATTGCACCAATTTGGTGAAGATGAAACCCATCGGTATGCGCATTGTTGTTTCAGTCTCGCCATTATTGCATAACCAACGATTTTCAATAACCATTCATTCTTTGTAAATGGGTTAATTACGGTCATTTACGCCCAACATTCGGGTTGCTTATCACAAGTGATCCCATTTGTAGTCAAACTCAAGACTATTATTACCCTTGGTTTTAATCCATAATTTGTTATTCTTGTGGTGACCTACGGTATGTAAAGAGGCTGCATTAATGACATCCCTCATGGCACGACATATCCCGGTCTCACCATCTAGAGGTATACATTCATAACATTTTGTCACATCGTGACAAACAAGCTAAAGATCTTTTCGGGGAAGATTAAAGAGGCGGCGTCGTAAGCGAATTGATCATCAATTTGGATTAAGGTTTTCCCACAAAAGATTTGAAACTTCTTACAAAGGTCCCTAGAGACCTCGGGCGGATATCGAGAATACTTTTAAGGCAAAGCGTTATCAAGCTAGCAATATCGAAAAAATTGAATTGTGTGCATTTGTGATCCGGTAAGCTATTTTTATGGGCTTTGTAGATGCACAAAAAAATCACGGTAGTGGTAAAGGTATATAAACACGAGGAGTAGAGGTGCTAGGATTTATGTCACGGTTAATATGATTTCAATATCTTTGTGAATAACCCGACAACTCCATCGAATGTCAACTCTGACTTTCTCGGAGGACATAAAATCAGGATGGCGGTCGTTCAAAACTAAATTCTTAAGCTAATTGTGGGCACATGGCTTCGGGTTGTTTGTAGCTTTGTCAGCGCCCGCTATGTAAAAAGATTTTTACCACCCATTTGAGATTTTTAAGCGCTATTAGGTCTTCCTCAAATAAATGGGTGTTTGATTTTACCTTCTGTCGCGTGAAGGTACTCTTTCATCATGCCATAAAGCCATTTCACGGGCGGCGATCTCTATATATTTGTATCTACCCTCATCAATGGGTTTGATATCAAATCTGTGAAGAATGAAAAAAGATCTCAAACTTTCCACAAGCTGTCTTCATACACTCATTTATATTTGAGAGTCGATGGGGTATATGATTTAACCCTTTCATAAAGCGACCCTCTTAAATTTACGTTACGTATGATGTTTATATGCGTGGTTAGAACATGTCGAACTTGGGATCTATGTATGCGGTAAGATCTCTGTTAGAACCACGGGCACTTGGAGCATGCATCCTCAACAAAAGATAGAAAGGTTTGTATCGTGATCCATTAACTTAGGAGGTATTTCCACCCAATCACCCGTCTTGTCTAGTGCCTTTATTCCTTCCTCTCCACAAAAAGGTACTACTTTTTCTAATATAGTCTTGAACGATAGCATCCATTAGTCTAGATGTATAGACAAGATGGATAGTGATCTTCTTTTCTTATTCTCACTCAAGATCCCTATCCGGTTATTAACATCTTTAGCTAGCCATCTAGTGGGCCTCTCTACAAGTACACATTTAATGGAGAAAGATCTAGATAAGAAAGGGAATATATGTAAAAGCGAGACATTTTTCCCTAACATTAACAAATGGTGTATTTGAATACTGCATGGGTCACTTTTATAGGAGCTCAAGAAATCGGTCTAGATGCGATACAATGAGTAGTATTATCCTCCTTCATAAAACAACATTCTATTTATGAATCGGTATTATAACCACCGTTCTGGGAATGAGGATCGTGTAAAAGCAAAGGCGTGTGAAATAAAGGCGGTGACTATTAGCCGATTATATACAAAACAAGTCCATGTGCAAAAAGTCAAGCGTATTTAGCGTCTTTGAAAACAAAATTGAAATAGAAACGGTAAGAACTTGCGGAAACTTCATTCGATGGGTCCGCAATTTGTATGTCGTGAGGAAACATCTTACGCCCATCATTTTTGCTTTTGTGACGGACAATTCTCCTGTGTTGATAGGTCCACGGAATAAACCCGATGCCGGATGTTGAGCGTACTATATTTTTTTCGCCTCAGCGATCTTTTCTGTTTCTTCTTCTTCCATGAACATTTTTTGGGTAGTAGCATCTTGTCATGTTGTTGGATGAAAAAGTGCTATCGAGCCCCTTCTCTTATTCTTTGTTTTTTGGGAGGTCTCCCACTTTCCAACGGTTCCTTAGTTACAAAATTATGCGGATCAATCATCATTTAAATAGCTACAACCAATTGTAGGCTGCCATACTTTTCTTTGTATGTCTACTTTCAGTTCATTGCCAAATCGGTGGCCATTTGGCTGCCATATGCCTAAAATTTGAAGTAGGCCACATGGGCATTTCAAACTTTTGAAGCTTGGTGGAGAACATATTAATAAAAAGCTGCGAGAAAGTGTAAATGGGTCCTTTTTCGAGGTACATTTTGCCAAGGTTATTGAGGATATACCAAATGCCTTGGTCAAACCATGTGATATTTTCATTGCATTTATTATTAGGAGCATGTCACAAGCACACTTGAAATATGGGCTAAAAGACCTCCATATTTTTTTTCGATTATAATCTGGCTGCGGCCACCAGCCATTGCCATATGGTTTTGATTAATGTAGATTCCATTGGGGCATGTGCACTCTTTCTCAAATGCCCTCATGTCAAAGGGGCGTCAATTTTGGTCTTGTCGAAGCTATACTCCGCCTTATCCAGGTTTTATAGAAGTTCACTAATAGTGTATCATTGATGTCGACCATGAACTTCCAAGAAGTTTGAAATAGGTGCGAGGAGTCCCCTAAGTTGCCCGCTTTGCCAAAGGACTTGGTCATATTCTTGACCAATGCTTCTACGGTGTGTGATAGCATGGGGAAAAAAGCTGGTGTTAGGTAGATCAAGTGTGTCCTCCACAGTGCCATAAGCGTTGTTCGGCCAGATTCACTTTGTGTAGGCGCATATGCTTCTTTTTACGGTTCTCTATCTTTTTCTTTCTCTTGGGATTGCGGTCCATGTATTCTTCTTGAGCAATTTGTTTCAAGGATAGGAGCCTTAGGGGTATTGTCCCTTTTGAAAGGTATTTCTTTAGCTTTACCTTTTTTGTCTTTATTGCTTTTGTTGCTTTTGTTGGAATTTGTAACACTCCTTCATTCGCCTTCTATTTTCCAAAAGTGCTCACGGAATTGCATATCAATTGTGGTCATACGCACAAAATGTGTCTTACATTCTTGTAGGCATCTTCAATAATTTTCAAGTAGGTACCGGGGGCTTTTCATCTTCGAGGGGCAAGTATTCCCGACCATTCATTGAATCCAAGGTAGGCCCGGTGATAACCTGCGGTCGGTGATGCTCGGCTCAATATTAATGATTTTGCTATGCATGCCCTCATGATGATTAAAGGCGATAAATATTTGTTTGAACAGCATTGCTTGGTACTTGGCACTTAAGTTTAGTGAACCCAAGTTTCCTAAGTTCGGGAATCCAAAGCAACTTCGTAGTGATTACGTTCGGCCCGATAACATTGGCTCCATTTTTTAGCCATCGTATAAAATGGTTATGTCGGTACCCATCTTATTCACGATGTGATTGAAAATTTAAAAACATGTCTATATGTTGACAATCATATTTAAGAAGCGTATTAACAAACTCTCATATGCCTAGTGCATCACGAGACAAATTTAGAATTAAGCATGGTAAAGGCGAAAGGCATGGGTTATCGTCCTAGAAACGAGGAAAAGCGAAGTTCGATATATATACTAACTGATTACTAGGATCTAATCTAGCAACACCTTTTACTCCAAACATTAAACCCTCGTTAGTGCTTGAGCCCAAATGCATACTGGCGTTACCAGGGCCTATACCATCGATATGAGTTCTACATGCTTGTTTTGTGTATTGCAAACATAGTCTTTTTTTATTGAAGCGGTCATTAAATCTACCTTCTTTATACCATAGACTCCTCATGAAGAAGTTATGATCATAACTTCAAACAAAAGAGCTTTGGCCAAGAAGATTAAGATCATGGCTTGACATAATGGGAATATAAAAACCTAAGGATAAACATGCCAAAGCCTCTCATGCGTATGAAGAAAGTTACTCACATAACTCAAATATATCTCCAAGGTTATGGATGGAATCTAATCGAAACAAAGAGTAAAGCCATTGGGCATTTTAATGTCATTTTTGCCCATATTTTGGTCTTTGTCCCGAGAAGCGGTGGTGACACTTTAAACCGGACATCTCTATCAAAGGGGCAAAGCTAAACAATAAATTATAACCAACGCACCTAAAGATGTGCATAAAAATACAGCTTTTTGCCCATTATTGGGTCCATAATGATTTGCATTAGGCCAAAAGTACTATTGTATTACATTTATGTGATTCTAATTTTTGAGAAAACTTTGAGTCAAGACACTTAATGATGGCAAATATCATTGAAATTATTAAAAAGCCATTAGCGGCATAATAGAAAAGGTTTCACGTTTGAACAAATATCATACGTATCCTATTATGTCAAGTTCCATTGTTTTCGAGAATCTGGTGTTTCATGTGACATATTCTAAAGTTAAGAGCGTCATCAAAAGGTAATCTTTTTCCGCGGGTGATTCATCTATCCAACAAAGCGAGAGAAAATCGATCGAGAGAAAAACATGCATGTCTTGCATGTGCCATGTCTGCCGAAGGTCGGGATGTAACCTATAGAAGCGAGAAATATTTCCAAAATATATCATATTGGTAATTTTTTTTGAAGCATTGAACTTCCGATCCAACTTACGACCATAGTGTAACAGCCGATTCAAAAGCGGTACCATTTTCCCATCCACAAAAGGTGGGTTAGACATGTTACCTGCAATCAACCATTCAAAGTTAGCCTACATGGTGGCGAGAAGGATTAGCGGTGAAAGCAAAAAAAAACCTGTTTTCATCCTTTTCCTTTTGGTGTAGAAAAAGAAATCATAAGCGAAACCATAAATGTAAATCCGTTTTTATTGGGCATTTTTGCCCACGGTAGCCTATGTATTAAAAAGGAAATTTTTCCTGTTTAATCATATTTACTATTTAACTTTTCGGGAAACTCAAGAGCTGGCCTAAAATATTGCACATTATAAACGCGAGGAGCGATAAACCATTTCCGGCTCTTCGTTTGTTTAGTTGCTAACACTATAGGCTTAGATGATAGAAAAACGGATAAACAGGATGGATGAAAATATCCTCGTGACTCTAAATTACATAGACAATGGAACCCTCATCAAAGGCAGCCGTCTGGTTAGTCAAATCCCAAACATTTCCACCCATGCTTGATCTCGAGATTCTCATAGACGGTGTGGAGATATAAGCCATTTTCAGCCCTCACAAATTCTTTGCTCTAGCTACGGCGGCGAATGACATTACTAGCATCAAAATTCTTGTTTCTACTACTAGGGGTGCCGTTTTACTCCAAAGTCTTTCCTTCTCTCTTTGTTCTTGGCTCGGGAGGGCGACCGGCCCTCGTTTGGGTGCCATCTTCTCACAAAGCGAGCTTCTCGTGGCGCCTAGGTTTAAGCCGGGGTGTATCTTGAAATTCACCAGAGGAAAAGATAGCATACCTTTGCATTTGCCGGATCCCATGACCCGACCATAAAATGGTACATTTTCCCCAATCTATGGGGCGAGGAACCATTAAGGAGGATAGCCCTAAATCTTCAAATCTAAAATGAATTGTTATGTTGAAATATTTCTAGGGATCTGCAATATTCTCATATGCTCCCTTAGGCTGATCGAGCTGTATTATTTTCTCAATTGAGAAAAAAAAGTAATTAGAGTCTAGGTCCCGAAGTTTGTTAAGTGGCTAAATGTTGGTCCTTAGAAAACTAAAAGTCATAACCATACCACCAAAGGGTCAATAATTCTCAAGTTAGAACCCATAGTGTAAAGTTATGAGGGTGCGCATAATATCTTATTTACTTAATATATGACACAAACAGCAGGGAGAATATGGAAATTATGTCAACACCTGGAGCAGAGGTTGTACAATGGTAAATAGATGACAAAATGCCACCTTCAAAGGTACATGGTGTGATAAGACTCTAACGACACCCATTTCTATTTTATAGAAAACCACTGACTTTAGTGTATCCAAATTTGGCTAAGAGTATTTTCCGAAGCTTTTCATACACCATGGCCAGGCTACGTAATAAGTTGGTATGGCAACAAACCTAAACCGATTTTGATTATGATAAGCGGGAAAAAGTATACCGGAATTCTAGATGGTTATTTTGCTAATCGAATCACCTATTGGATGCATTTCCCCAGCAAGGTGCCATGCATTCAAAGTAAAGTGTCAGAGGCAGCCAAAACTGCCAAAGACCAAGATGTAGTAAAAAGGATAAGCTTTGGTTTGATCCCGTAATGTCACCTCCCAGCCTGAGCTTCATCTTAAGCAATCGACATAATCATTATTGACATTAATAATAATTATTGATTCAATTATTTAATAGTCTCTCTTTAATTTCTTGGTTTGGGTGCATATTCACACGCAAGTAGACTTACCGAGAGTCACTTCTGATTGGCATATTCACTCTTTATTCCATACAATCTACACCGTGACGAAATTCGCCAGGGGTATGCAAGTACAAGATTTGCTATAATCGTGATAATAAGATTCAAGAAAATACTATAAGATTTCAACCCTAATACTATATGGTGTTGATTGCATTCAAAAATACAATTCAATTATGAGGGCTCTCACGCTTCTACGCCACACCAAGTGTGAATATGCACCCAAACCAAAGGGGGTTTAAGGGGATTTTAATTTAAATGTGTTGATCCAATGGTTATATTTATTAATGTCAATGGTAGCAGTGTGTTGGTTATTATACTAAAATTTTTACCCTTCTAGCCATAAAAAGCGCACGGAGAATATAAAAAAAGACATCAAACATGCAATATGTGTTATGTGTTTGCGTTAATAACAGTTAATTTATTATAATAGTGGAGTCTCCAACCTAAACATATTTGTAAATTATGCACTTGAACAATTATATTAAATTTGAGAATACACCATTTCATTGTGGTCAATAATAAACCAATCTGCACGCATAATAACCTCTCCAACTTGCTTGCTCATGAGAAACTTTTGTAGCTTGTTTAAAAGCAATAAATGTGTCAATGTTTTATCCGATTGTCAACACAATGGTAGCTTTCACATTCTAATAGAGTTAAAAATTTAAAAGCCACGCCAAATATTGGTTGAATTCACCTTGAAAACAATGTGTGAACAATGAAATAAAGAAATGAATAAATAATATTAAGAGATCTCAAAAAATGGTGAAACACACAAATCTTACCTTGAAAGATGACAATAGCATCATCTAGGTCTCCACCATAGGTCCACCATAGGTTACTGAATGTTCTACAATTTCATACCACCATCCGTAATAAAGGGCAAGGAAAGAATCGAGAACTTAAGGTTTTACCAAAGCATTTTGCAAAGTAATTGTGTGCAATAGCTTGCCATATGAAAACAAATTTCTTGCTTTGCCGCCATAATCGTACTTTGACCACCCTAAATTTCCTCAAATATGTTTGAGCTTGCTCTTGTGTTGCACAACACGCAAAGCCTAGCTTCCTAACGGGTTTGTTGCCGAATCGCCATTTGTGTAAGAGGCGATTTTGCCAATTTGAAGAGCTTGAATCCACAGCGTTGTGCATTTGATTAGGAGAATCATGGTGTGCATTTGATCGAGAGAAGCATAGGCGGTCTCGTACTCTGACACTCGATGATGATAGCGAGAAGAAGAAGCGAAGTCAAGTCCCGCACTTAAACAAACAAACTTTTCTCAAGGCCCCATCCAAAAGAGTGGGGTTGTTAATATTTTAGGATGCAGTGCGATGGTAAGCCAAAGAATAGGTCCCTCATCTCGCCTATTTCCGCGATAGAAAACAACAATTAAAGATGTAGAAAAACATTGATGGCAAAAACATGGATTGAGGAAAATACTGATGAGCCGTAAACTAAGGTGGATCTTATGAGCTCCGTTGGAATCGGATACGCGATTCATATCACGATGCTTCCATCTCAACACCATCACGGCATTTCATTTTTTAATGCTGCCCTAAACTTCACACCAATCAAATCTTCAAACGCAGGATCAAATTACACTAGATGCGCTTCTATAGACAATCCAAGAAAAAGTAAGATGAAGATGGATATTATGCTCCAAAGAAACATAATATTTGAGGTAATCCCCGCTTCCTAAGCAACGATTCCTTAAAGAAATAACTATGAAGGTAGCTCAAGGCAAATGGGTTTTATTCTTGAATCCCAATATCTAGGCACCGGGAATGGCAGGGCCTTGTTTCAAAACGAGACATACCGTAGCTTTCCTCTCAAGGAAAAGCAACCGAACCATCTCTATAGCCCGATCACGGAAGAAATGGGATCGAAAGCATGTCCGATTGCCTACAACATCATCCATAGATCGCTCATGCATTTAGCTTGCCCGGCATTAGACATCCGCCCCTTTCTTCTTCAATACCTTCCCTTTGCCTTTTTTCATTTGCCCCATCGAGCCTTTTTGTTGCAACCCCAAGATTCCAAAGCCTCTGCGGACGACCTCATTTGCTAAGCCTCATCGCCTCATAATCCTCGCTAATCGCGGAAGCCATAGCGAGGAGGAAACTCGGGTGCGAAATGGTCTCTCAGATTCTCTAAATCCCCCTCTCACGAACCTAAAGTTAACCCCTAAAGTTAGAAAGCCTGCGTTGTTTGCATGTCCTTCCATAAAATTAAATTAATTAAGTTTTAAGGAACAAAAACATGCAAAGCAAAACCATTGCAAAACCATAGATAAAATGCCATTCAAAATATGAGAATCCAAAGCAGCACTCTAGATATACTAATTAGTATGCCTGGAAATACCTTTCCATGAAATCATATAAAAACCATGCCAAAAAAAAGATAAAAATCACAAAAAACCCCTGTTATAATGCTACATATTCATGGTGTGGATAGAAAGGCACATTTATGCTCATATCGCAAACCGCTTAAGTGCAAAAAAGCTGAAATACTTAGTAGCTAAGCAAAAGGAACTTTGCTTTCAATTGTCGATAAGCCAAAAGAATTTTGGAAGCACATGAAAGCTCGACCAAATGAGGAATGTGGAGATAGATGGTGATGATGTTTGCATATACCAAAAGCCTATATTACAAAGAAGGCGAGCCACATATTGAAGTCCCACCATCCCAATCAACCTCTCCATCGTAGAAGATGTACGGTAGGTATTCATAAGCTAGCAAATGGCAAAGCAGAAGATATTATTGGTCTTAAGGCCGAGATGCTTAAATGGGCCAAGGATTCAATAGCGGGAAGTTGGGCTGATTTGTTTAACTCCATTATGCATACAGTTTTCCTCCCGAATGGCAGCTCAAGAGAATCATGCCTATTCATAAAAGCGTTGTAAGAAGCTTGTTAACAATTATCGCACGATAATGATAAGCAGCTTGATGGCAAAAGCTTTTTGGCTCAAAGGTTTGAAATGAAATTATCCAGATATGGGCGTAAAAATCGAATGTACGAGCAATTGACAGTGGCTTTTAGACCGTGGCATTCAACGATAGACCATTTGGTCACAATGCGAGTTTTTTTTGAACAATCCAAGGGGAAGAAACCGCCTTATATGGATGTTTTGTAGATCTCAAAGAAAGCATTTGACATCGCTCCACGTGACTCAACTTCTCCAAAGGTTAGTAAATCTTCATGTGCCTCTTGAATTACATATCATGGTGGCTAGATTATATGAGCAAAGTTCTGCACAAATTAAGTTTTCCATTAGTGGAAAGTTGTAATAAGATATTGCAGAGTAATATTGGTGTTAAGCAAGGGTGTCCAGCCACCAACTCTATTTGGCCTCTATATCGATGAATTGGAAGATTGGCTTAAGGGCAACGAGAAGGAGCAATGCCGCACCGGATACTTGGTGCAATTACCCTTTACGCCGATGATATTGTGCTTTTGTCACGACCGCTGAGGGTTTGCAAAACATCTTGATGCATTAGAAAAATTTTTATACACGCTGGACCGGTGGTAAACCCGAGAAAAACTAAAATCATGATATTTGGCACTAGAAAAGAGGGCGCTTCAATTTCAAAAATCAGCATATTGAACAAGTACATTGTTATAAGTATTTAGGTCCGAAGTAACGTGATAATTATAAGTGGAATGCTGCATGGATAAGCATGTCATTGCAGGGGCTGAAGGCCTTATTTTCAATGCAAGCACATTGCCAAGAATACAGTTATGGGATTGGTCACGGATTCACATGTATCGCACATTGGTCCAACCGGGTCATTCTTTATGGATGTCGTTTGGGGACCTCGATTAGCAAGAAAGAAATGGAAGTCTATTGAATCAATCCAAAAGCGCTCTGCGGCGATGAACTTGGTATCAAACTACGCACACCATATCCCATTATGTTAGCGGTAGACGGGAATGTCGCCATTAGAAGGAGAAGCCATATGCCGCTCATTACATACATTGTTAGAACTCGATTATTAGATATAGACAAAGCCCCCTCCAAAGCCATGAAAGATAGCCGTGAAGCAGGATGGTATCATGAAGGGGGTAAATGGCTAAGTCGTTGGAATATCTCCATTGAGGACTTACCAACCGAAGCAGTAGGCATCCGTGAATTTGTAAGGGAACAAATGTTGGCTCGCTTTTTATGGCAAATCCAAAAGACAAGATGGCATTCTATCGAGATGAAATAAATCCTATGGTGACTTATATACCTCAGCAATACCTTATGGATGCTTTGCCAAAGGCCTCTAGACCGTGACATCCGCTGGATGAGGGTTAGCTCCCATCACCTACAGATTGAGTGTGGGCGTTGGAACCGGGTTCCTCGTGCGCAAAGATTGTGCGAGGTTTGTGAATTGAACGAGGTGGAGACTGAACACCACTTCCTTATTACCCGGCCCAAATAAGATGAGAATAGTTAGTTCGACGGAAATACAATATGACAGAAAGTAACACATACTCAGTGCTACAATGGCCTTCGCAGAAACTTGCAAGATTTCTACAAGAGTTGTTGCAGGTTCGAGAAGGCATATCTTAATCACCCAAACCAAACATTCACTTCGCTTTACTATCATTTTTATTACTTATTTGTGAGTTTTTCCATTCCGTTGTACTTAGTTGTCTCCTAGACCGTAGGGTCTCTACGAGATGTGAATAAATATTTTCATTTTCATTTTTTTTAGAATAAAAATAGTTTGAGATATCAGAGGGATTGTTCAAAATATATCCCGTGTCATTTATAATTTCATTGATAGAGCTTTTAATCTGCCTAGCCTTAGCAGCTCTAAAAAAGAATCTAGTGCTACCAGAGTCCATATCATTTGTGTATTTGATTTTGCATCTAATAGCAGCACCTTTGGCCTCGATTTCCTCAATAAGTTTAATCTTTCTTTCAATACTTTCCTCTTGAAGATGCAAAGAAGAATTGAAGGGATCATCATTTAAAGCCAGTCTGACATCTCTCATATACTGAAAAAGGATATTCTTTTGACCCTCCTTGTTCGCCTTTTAGTCCACTCTTTAATCCAAGATTTGGAAGCCTTTAAGTTGGAATAGAAACCCTTCATGGACATGTAATCAAGAACTCTAGGAAGCTTAGAATAAAAATCAAGTCCCTTCCCCACGTAAGGAGTTATTCAAAGCATACTTGAGTTAAATTTGTAAGGGTTCCGTATCTAGGAGCGAAATTTGATGATAAGTGCAAAGTAATTGAGGTTGATGATCTGAGATAGAAACAGATTCATCACTGGAAACATATGCATTATCCCAAAAATTAGAGCTCGAGATGTTTAAATAAAATCTATCCAGAGCACAGAACACTCTAGCATCTCCTTTTCTCTTGTTAGACCAAGTAAATTTAGCGTAGGAGGAAGGGATCAAGCAAAGAGTTATCATCAATAAGATTATTCCAATTTGCTTTTTCCAAACGGGGCCATGTTGATCTTGTTACCAATTTTTGATCCCAATTTGGAGTGTTGTTAAAATCTCCAATGTTTTGAGTCTTCATCCAATTATTAATATCAGACCAAAGAAGTTGTCTTTCTTTTGGATTAGTTGAAGTATAAACATTGATAAGACCAAAAGATTTATCCTTTAGATTGAAAATGGTACATTGTCACATTTTGCTTGGACTGTTTTAGTAAAGCTCAGTATTAAGATCCTTCCAGATCATACAGATACCTCCAGAGGTTCCCTCAGCTTCCATCTAAATAGAGGAGCTACCAGGGATTATCCAATCCCCTAGATTTGCAATTCAAACTTCTGTAACTTTAATTCTTGCAGAAGATGATATCAGCCTTGTAGGATTTAATTTGGGAGATGACTCTCCTTCTTTTGAGAGCTCCCTTGATACCTGTGACGTTCCAGCATAACATACGATATGAATACGTATATTATACTGCCACGTCACTAGTACATGTCGACTCAGACGACATGTACACGGCGACCGTAAAGGGTAGTACCCTAGGGTACGACCTTGTGAACCATTATATTGCACATGTTAAAGGAACATGTGAATATAATCCCTTTTTGCCACGTGGCAATGACCCATTGACTAAAAAGGGACCAGCCCTAAATGCGTGGAGATAAAGGGGCATAAACCCTAAAAGGGAAACCCTTTCAGTTCTCGAAGAGTCCTCGGATTGAGCAGCAGAGGATGCATTTCCCTCTAACGAAGCAGAGAAGTCGATCTCCTGTTGCAGCTCGATCCAAGATCGCCAGACCAGATCAGCAGCATGGACGCCAGAGGAGTGGGAGTCGCCAAGATGCGGTGGGTGGTTGATTCAATAGGTAGATCCGAAGTTATCGCCTCTTTCAAGAGAGTTTAGCATCCATTCTTAGCTATAGGCCACCCCTACGTTCTTAAGAATGATGTACACTAACAAAGAAAACCTAACCATGTATGATTAGGTAGATTAGAATAGATGTATTCCATGCTATGTTCAATTCTCATGATGTTTTGACATTCTATGCCCACCTTTGTGTGGTATTGGGAAGGGGGTAGAGACCCGAGCCCAAGTAGTTGTATGATCATAGTTAGCCCATTAATTCCCAATTAATGTGGCCTGGTTCATGGCATAAGAGCCCACCGGCCGTGGGTGGCGGAAGCTAGACCGGCCGACAAGGAAGGGCTTGTCTTATCACGCTTGATCCCTCTAGCGTACGGCCGGGGAACATTGTGGGCTAGGCCTAATACCCCGGCACCGCGTGAGGGCAGGGTGGTATGGGCTCGACACCTCTTGGGTGATGCGGCCATCTTCTAGGGTTCAAGTCGATACGCAGCAGTGGCTCTCTAGCTTGCCCGTGGATTGGCATGAACCTTCCCCTGGAGAGTGATCTCCTCCTGCCTCATCGGGAGCCGGGAGATGCAACCCAAGTAGCCCCTTTGGCTATGAACCCTAAGCAGTTACTTTGGCCAAAGTCCAATACTTTTCACCCTATCCGCAAAGTATGCACGTGAGGGGCTGGATGGAGTGGACTACCCAATCCACCATGTTTCTATGCCAGCCAAATCCATTTGCCATGAATTATGTCTCCCAGATTGTTATCCTGGAGACCCAAGCCGCCGCCTTTCCCCAAGAGTCCGAGAGCCCCGGTAGGATTTCCCCATGTTATGTTGATGTACCGATGTGTTATTGCAAAATATCGTGATATGGTGGACCACCCTTCGAGGTGGGTATGTTATTGTTGATTGATGTCATGTGCTTATGTGTGTTTACGCCCGCAGCCTAGATCGATCCCGCGGGGAGACGGATGAATGACACGCCCATTCTTCCCCGTCGGGTTCTTGGCCACCAAAGAAGAGCCCGATGTTAGGTGGACGGCCTCATGTCACGGAAGCGATGCTAGTTTGAGGGATGATCTCCAGTTTGTATAATGACGGGGCATCGATAGAGCCGGGCCGCCACAATGGTATCGAGCCTTGATCTTGGCACACCAAGATCGAAAGCATCGATCAGATTCCTATAGAACTAACTAATCTAGACATTCAGCCTTGGAGATAAAAGCCCAAGCACAAACCTCAATAGTGGGAAAATTTTTTCCCGTGAATAGAGTTAGTAATTATCTAGAATTAGGATAATTAGAGAACATATTTAAGATGAAATAGATAGAAGAAAAAGTCACCTAAGAAAGTCTAGCAAATTTTAGACACTTTTGGTCGACACCTTCCAAGGATGCGCCAGTGAGCATGTTAGGTCCGCACCTAACTGGTCTCTCACAAGATGCTTAGAGGGGTCACCCCATATGAACCCTAGAACTTGGCCTTAGAGCCCCAAATTGTAAAATAAAAAAGATGAAATTCCCCAACAGCTTTAAAAAAAACTCGAAAGTTAGCTAGATTTGAGTGTTAAAACACAAAAGTAAAAACATTAAGTAAAAGTTATCTTGGGAGCAACACCTCTAAGGATGCACTGCATTAACTAGTTAGGTCACGACCTAACACCCTTCTCGCCAAGATGCTTAGAGGGGTCCACCAAAAGTAACCCTAATGTGATCAAAACTTACTCAAATTGTAAAAGTAATGATAGAATCCCACTTAGAATGCTTCAATTAGTTGGAAATGCATGTTAATTTGTTTAAATTGGATAAGTTTAAAGCAAAAAGGGCCAACACCTCTAAGGATGCGCCAGGGCATAGTTAGGTCTGGACCTAACACCCTTCTCGCGCATGCTTAGAGGGGCCCAACCAACTGGACCATTGATCAGCCACTTCCCTGCTCCAAATGAAGTAAATAAGCACACAAAATTGCATTACATAAGAAGATAAGTAAGAATTCACCCCTTAAACTTATTTTGGCATCATTTGGGCACAACACTTTTTCCAAGGATGCGCCAGAGGCCACTTAGGTCCCAACCTAACTATGCTCGCAAGATGCTTAGAGGGGTCCGGATTTTTCAAACCCCATAACTTGAGCTACAGAGAGCTCCAAATCGCCTGAAATTTGTTGCAATAGGACCGCTAGACAGCCTAGAAATCCATTTATGACCTCAAATTAGGCTAGAAATGTCAAACCCCAGCTCAAAATGACCAAAATTGCTCAAACCCTTGAATTGTTTTTCCAAACCTGTGGGTTTGTTTGTAAATAGAAGCATACCCCATTAGTACCTCACAAGTATTGCTCTTGGCTCAAAGCTGATGCCTTAATCCTAGATAGAAGTGCCCAAGAACACCCCTTTGTTATAGTCATCTAGACCTCAAAGATAGCAACCCAAGTCCAACTGTTGGTACATCACCTCCGCCATGCCAAAGGCATGAACCTTGACTTAATTTTGTGTCCTTCTAATAGAGTTTGACCTATATGTCCGCCACATTGACACTCCCTATTGCCGTGATACCTAGAAAGGAGCTAGAGTCTAGAGCTGCCCAAGTCACTCCATGTGTAGAGATTGGACTCCCCCAAACCAACTTTGCTAGGTCCTTAGAGTATGCCTCAAACATCATGGAGGTTTTGCAAAACAACCCCTCATTTCATGCCATATCACACGCCCCAATGTCCATAGACTTGAGATTATAGATATGTCTCCAATGCCGCCGAGCCATCTTGCTTGCTTATAGAGCCCAAAATGTTGTAGGAGAGCCCTTCAAGTGGGACCCTTAGACTCTAGAATATACGAAGCTAAGCTGCTTTGAAGTATGGGGAGCCTACGTAAGAGCTAGAGGCGCAACTTGAAGACATCAAGGTCCCAACATGTACGACATTGATAAGGAGAGGAGACCAAAAAGGCGCACCCAAGAGAGAGGAGCACAACGACAAACACCTCAACCGACAAACGAGTAGAACAGACACCACCGCCTATCATCAATCTTCATCAAATGGGAAGAATATTTGGTAACCAACGGCATCAAGAATTTTCTACATGTCAACCTCCCGCTACCACGCCCACGAGGTCACATCGAAGAGGATCTCGACGCCACCACCAACTCGACGCACATGAATTTCAAATGGAAGAATGCAAGGCAGCAAAATACAAAAGTGTGAAGACGTTAGGACATCGATGCCACGCTGGCATCACGAATGAAATAAGGTCGAGGGCATAATCTTTCATCGAGGAGAGAAGTCATGGCGCATACGAGAGCGTATAGAAACCGGAGGGAAGACAACCACGACCTTGCGTTCCAGCCAGCCAAGCAATCGCCAACAAAAGAGCAACCAAAGCTAAACAGGCAACCACAAAAGCACCTAAGGCTGACCAGATCTACTTCCAGCTCCCTTGCACTAGCAGAGAACTTTCATCGGTTCCAAAAGTAGGAGACCATGAGGGAAAGGAGACGATATCGAAGGGAAGGAACATCTCCAACTTGAAGGCCTATATCAGCATTAGGGGCAAGATCAAGGAGGAGAATATTCCGCCGAACAAGAATTCTGACCCGTAAAACACCTAGAAACCAAAGGAAGGACGACTTTTACTACGCCGCCCAAGGAGTGCACAGACTCCGAATGGATAGGACCCAAAGGATCGGAAGAGACCACCTAGCCGCCAGGTACAAATCACCTTAAAGGGCAAACCGTAAGGAGCTAGGGGTAGGTGCAATGGAGATGACCACACTTCCAAGCATGTGAGAGGCACCTCTAATGAAGCAAAGCCCAATCAACGAGGGCACTCGAGAAATTCAACCCCACGGAGGAATGACAATGCTCCATCGACAGAAAAGCACCAATATCTCGTGAGCTTCAAGACATTCAAGAACGCCGATCGCAATAAAACCGTGATCAACCGATCAATGGCACCGCACATCGGCAACCTTGCAACGACACATAATCGCATATAGGGACGCTTGAGCGTCACCGATTCCTTTACGACGACATACACATTAAGGAGGAGCATCCTTTTCAAGGGATCACATCGATCAACACTCTTCGCAACTTGGGGTGACGAGCTCCTGATCAGACATGAAGCTCCAACAATAGTAGCAAAGATCTCAAGGAATCCCTGAGTCAACCGTAATCAAAGAAGATGCAAAGAAAACCGGGGATCAAACGCTGATAGGAGGAGGGGAAACCCTAAAGGAGTATAAACATTTAAGTAGATCTTCGTGAGTTGTTTTGAAAAAAGTGGATGAATTAAAAATCCCAATGTAAATGCCTATATGTCTATTGTATATCTCGGTATAGTGGAGAAACATGAGTTTAAAGTCATGTTTTACGGATTTAGCACTTAGATCAGAAGCTCCTTCACTTCACTACCAAATGAGGAAGCAAGGAAGCACAACTATAGCCCAAGATCAAAATGGAAGAGCAAGTACGAGGGGAGAAACCACTGCAGCCCAAGCAAACCTTCGACCCAAACACTTCGAAGTGCCCCTCAAGTAGAAGACCGCCGCCCACCCAATGTCGAAATAAGAGACAACACCGTCATGTCAAGATCATCAGCGCCGCACCAGACATCGCCGGGTGCACCACTACCTCTTGTGATAGCGCAACACTTGACTAACTTATGACACGAAAGTGGCCTCAACAATAGAAGGAGGAACGACCGACATCAACGAGCCAACTAAGAAGGCAACATATCGACAACCATAATTCCACCTTGTGGGTAATATAGGTGATGCGCTATGACACGTGTATTAGATGGAGATGCACTTACGAAAAGGCAATCGCGACGGGGAGATATGCCTTCAACAACTAGGGTGATGGCTTTGTCGCAATCCTACCAAGAATTAGAAGAGAAGAAGCCGATCATATATCTCCCACATGTGGCACGCCAAACGCCCAAGGTAGAAGCATTCGACACCTTAACGACAAGGATAGCAACTGAAGCACCTTCGCAAAAAGAGAGTTCAAGATAATAGCCGTGCTATTCAACCACAAATGCAGTATATCTAAGGCGTGTACTTCTTCAACTCAAGGGTCAAGTTGCGCCAGATATAAGGATCCATCATCCCTCGGCCATAGCCAGCAGGAGGAGAGCCATGAAGCTTTACTTCTGACGTAGAGACCGACATGCATAGAGGGACAAAGGTCGTGAACCGAAAGTCGAGAAGTGCTAGCAACCGAGCAACGAGCCCGTGCAACAGAGGATAAAACCGACGGCACAATCAAAACCACTGGAGGGTACCTCAAGACAAGAAGACGGCATAGCACTGAGGAACGTGCCAACACTACTACAAAATCAAAACCAAAAACATTTATACCCCCTTTTGACAAGCATAAACGCCACTTTTGTGCCATTTGGGAGAGCATAAACGAATGGCACAAAAGTGACATTTACGCCCGTAAAAAGGCAGAGCATAAACGTCACTTTTGTGCCATTTCTATCTATTTTTGTAGTAGTGCAATGTCCAAGCCAGGTGACCGAGGGGATCAAACAAGGAAGATTGGAAGCTCGATGGAGAAGCAATTAGGTGAGGCGAGGCGAAATGATAACTTGCACGCTGGACTTGCATGCAACTTGGTGAACCCAAGGATCGACGATTCAAAGAACAACCGCAGAAGAGAACAACCCGCATGAGTATAGCCAAAGGAATCGCGCACAACCTCAAGAGACACCTCCAAATAGCTTCAAGTATCATGAAGGAAGAACAATTATCAAGAAGAACGGATCGAGAAGCGTATCCAAAATGTCGGGCGCCAACCACCAGCACACCTTTATGTGATGCAAAAGCGTGTTGTGCCATAGCCGAAAACACCGAGGGCCCAAGTATATCAACAAGTTACCCCTGAGTACGAAGGACGATCGCATAGGGAGGATATATATCGCAACACCATCGCGACCGAGGGAACACCGATGACATTGCCAAGGAGTAGGTGTGCAACCTCGAAGGGAGGCACAAGGGGACCTAATAGCTCTAGTAGTAAATTGTAATTATGTAAGCTATATGCTTTGCATATATAGTTCCCTTGTTATTCCTTCCCTCCCATAGCGCAATGCATCAAAGGGAAGAGATGTCGCAATTTGCGTGGGTGAAGCAATCAACATCCTCAACACTCTTCGCAACAAGAGGACTCGACGTATGAGACGCCGATGGAGTCGAAGAAACAATATCGGATACGAGTCGCCCTTAGTCGCCAAGACAAAAGTTCAAGATGAAAGATCTTTTTCAACGGCCACCTTCGGGCTTTTGAAAAGTGGCATGGAAGATTTCAAGTGATCAACTACACCATCAAGCCACCAGCAATGAGAGGCTTCTAACGAACAAAGTCAACCTCTACATCAAAGGGGAGCCACCGTCAAGGAGACCGGAAGTATCGAAATTTCTGAAGAACGCATCTTTGCTACTTCAAGCAGTAACGAGTGGATGAGCTTCTAGCAAGCTCAGGGGATCTAAGGCCATGGGGCCTAGTAGGTTAAATGTACCTTTTATTCGCAACATCCATATTGGGATTAGAAGGCATTGCCTCTGATATTCTCGGGCCGAAGGATTGCCCCAATATTGAGCTAAGCCAAGGATTGGGAAGGAAACGATAGGAGTGACTAAAATTATACACGATTGTTAATACCATCCAACGTATTGAAACCACTTGGTGAGATTGATCTCCTCGCTAAGAAGGAATCATTACTAGGATAATTGTTGACCATGTATAAATCTAGCACCTCCAAAAGAATAATCCAACCTAAAGAAAAGAAGTAATCTAACAAGTCCGCCAACTTGTTACGATGGCATCAATTGATTGGTAGGAATATTCCAAGAGTTTAAATAACTAAGAAAGGGGAATCTCTAGAATATAAAAGAATAATACATGTAAGGTACATCTAAAATAAGAATTATAGTAATCAAATAGTCTTTGAGACAAAAGGAATTGTCGCCATGACAAAACCTTGTGGTTTAGAATCGCTCTAACCAAGTAGGTAACCCATAACTATATTGAAATAAATGATAACATAATATGTGCATCCATCTTAGATGGTTATATATGTTAGCTAAGGCTAGTAAAGTAATGCTAAGTAAGAAGCGATAACCCTAAGGGGAGAGAATAGATATGACGCCAGTACAACGCATTTGAAGGGTGCGCAGGACCATTTTCTTTTCAAGAAAGTGGGAGGGCTCAATTTTTGATTGAACGCATTTTGCATCGAATTGACCGACCCGTGAAATAGAGTTCACTCGCAATGGCCGGGCTTAATAGAGCCGCAAGATAGATAGATACCTTAGTGCTCGGAGGCCTTCAACGGCGAGACCGGACGTAGTAGCTAACTACACCAATGAAGTGGAGCAAAACTATGGGAGCAATGCAAATCCACCAAGTCATCTCCAAAATTGCTCGACCGCTCAATGGGTGGATGCGCTCTAGCCTTAGGTAAGGTGTCGCGATGCGCTATAAGCTTTAATGTGTCTTATAGATAAGTTAAATATAGATCCCAATAACCGGATAGAAATTGTTGTAACGATATGTATCATAGGGAAATAAGTTAAATAACAACGGTAATATGAGGTAGCATGTTAATTAATCCTTCGCGAGGATGCAATTCCTTCCAAGGATAGCTATATGACCTCGGGTCCTTATAAATATAAATAGGAAATGGAATTCAGATATACTTAAGTGCATCTTAGGGATATACTTCCAAGGGTAATGCAGGACCCAAGGAAGAGAATAAGAGGCACATCTAATTCTTGTGTATGATAATTAAAACCTTGTCTATAGGTCTAAACCAGGGTTATTGTTAAAATAATCGCGATCTAAAAGTCCTTAAATATTGCAAAGCTTAGAGTAAATATAATTGTACTATCGGAAGTAATGTATCCGATACTATGATAATGTTAATTCATAAATATTACCTTAGGGTGATTATGTTAATCGCATGCATTAAAAGAGCCAGCAGAAATCATGCAGGTTTCAAGTTAATCTACGCATGCAGCCTATGCTAGGTATGGGTTGCATGCGTTGTTACCGATGATGAGACCACTACGGTGATCTCTAGGACGTGGTGGAATGTCAATGTAGGCATGACCGCGGTTCCGCTTGGATGAGTAGAAGGTAGATTAAAAAGTCTACCGCCCCACGGAGTAGACGACTCAGAGATAAGAGGTCAATCAGAATGCATTGATAGGAAAGCACCTCTAGTCAATGCCTACCGTGGGAAGGATCCTTCACCCAAATCGGGAGGACGCCATCCTTCACGCCAAAGGCCACTAAAGGTGTAGGCATGAGTGTCATCCTAGGCATTATAGGGCGCTGTCTCCACGGCCACGATGGAAGAAGCATCCTCTTCCTACGCCGGGAGATTAGTCATGCATCCATTTAGTTAATTAGATGGGTGGTTACCTTATAACCATAATTTTGTTAATAATTAAAATGGTATTAATGTAGTGTCGACTACTGGCCAATAGAGCTACCGAGGGCAAGGAGGTCGAAGACAAGACTTGCAACACAAGTTTTGTTGGAATGTGTTGCAAGGAATGAAGAGTACCTCGGCGGATAATTGTATATAAAATTATTAAATCTTGATAAACTTAAATGTCGTATTAAGTAAGGCTAATAAGTACCTTGCTTTAATAGAGTTATGAATTGATAAGTTATTGGGATAATGCAATGTCCTAGTAATGTTTTAAAAATATTACCTTAGAGTAATTCTAATAATTGTGTAAGTATAATAGTAATAAATTGTATGCATCAAGTTGGTTGCGTGACGTGAAGATCCCAAGGTGGGAGACTCGATGTCGCGGACGAAGACGCTTCAAGGGAGAATGTGGCGCCCAAAGATAACATACGGTATGAATAATGATATTATAATCGACACGTCACTAGTACATCTCGACTCAGACGACATGTACACGGCGACCGTAAAGGGTAGTACCCTAGGGTACGACCTTGTGAACCATTATATTGCACATGTTAAAGCAATATGTGAATATAATCCCTTTTGCCGCTGCGGGCAATGACCCATTGACCAAAAAGGGACCAGCCCTAAATGCGTGGAGATAAAGGGGCATAAACCCTAAAAGGGAAACCCTTTCAGTTCTCAGCCCCTGAGTCTCGGATTGGAGCATTAGAGGATGCATTTCCGCCTGAACGGAAGCAGAGAAGTCGGATCTCCCAGGTTGCAGCTCGATCCAAGATCAGCAGACCCGAGATCAGCAGCATGGACGCTTTTAGAGGAGTGGGAGTCGGTCAAGATGCGGGTGGGTGGTTGATTCAATAGGTAGATCCGAAGTTATCGCCTCTTTCAAAAGAAGTTAGCATCCATTCTTAGCTATAGGCGACCCCTATAGCCTAAGAATGATAGACACTAACAAAGGGAACCTAACCATGTATGATTAGGTAGGTTAGAATAGATGTATTCTGTTATGTTCGGGTTCTGATGATGTTTTGACATTCTATGCCCAATCTTGTGTATTGGGAAGGGGGTAGAGACCCGTGAGCTCAAGTAGTTGTATGATCATAGTTAGCCCATTAATTCCCACCACGCGCTGCATAAGAGCCCGGCCGCGGGGTGGCGAGCTAGACCGGGCCGACAAGGAAGGGCTTGTCCGATCACGCTGATCCCTCCGTGCGTGAAGCGACGGCCGGGGAACATTGTGGGCTAGGCCTAATACCCCTCGCAATCGCGGAGGGCGGGGGTATGGGCTCGACACCTCTTGGGTGATGCGCCATCTTCTAGGGGTTCAAGTCGATAATCTGGCAAAGGCTCTCTAGCTCGCCTGTGATTGGCATGAACCTTCTGGAGGAGAGTGATCTCCTCCTGCCTCATCGGGAGCTGGGGAGATGCAACCCAGTAGTAGCCCCTTTGGCTATGAACCCGGTAGGCTACGGTCAGGCTCCAATACTTTTCAGCCTATCTGCAAAGTATGCACAGGAGGGGCGGATGGAGTGGACTACCCAACGACCATGTTTCTATGCCAGCCAAATCCATTTGCCATGAATTCTGTCTACATTGTTATCCGGAGACCCAAGCCGTCAGTCTTTCCCCAAGAGTCTGAGCCTGGTTAGGATTTCCCCATGTTATGTTGATGTACTGATGTGTTGTTGCAGCTACTATGATATGGTGGACCACCCTTTGAGGTGGGTATGTTATTGTTGATTGATGTCATGTGCTCATGTGTGTTTACGCTTCCGCAGCTAGATCGATCCCGAGGGAGACGGGATGAATGACATGTCCATTCTTCCCCGTCGGGTTCTTGGCACAAGAGCCCGATGTTAGGTGGACGGCCTCATGTCAGCGAGCAGATGCTGGTTTGAGGGATGATCTCCAGTTTGTATACGATCGGGGCATCGTATAGGAGCTGGGGCACCTCTAAGATTCCAAGTGAGGATCTTCATAAATTAAGATAGAATAAAGGATGGTTGAGAAAAAGGAGACTATCTATGCTTGGACTTGGCTTTCCCTCTTCTATCTTTTTTGTTTTTACTTCTGGTATTATTGGCAGGAGCATTGGAGTTGGCAACCATATTGGTTTTTCTGCCAGCCTTTGCTTTATTGAGCTCTCTCTTATCATTGTTGGCTATAGTGGAAGTGTTTAGGTAATATTCAATATCCCAATTATTATCCTTCCCATTATTACACAAGTTTTCTTTATCACTGTCAATTTCATCAGAGGAAATCCCCTTAGAAAAAACTCAAACAGCTTATTAACAGTTCACTATTACGAAGACTATTATTAAATTGAGCCTTAGCAGGTTCGAGAACTTGCCTGGTTGGAGTCTTTTCTGGTTCAATGATCTGCATATCTGCAAACTCAAGAGTCTCTGGGACAAATTCAATGTCACAATCTATTTCCCTGCTCAAATCCTGAGGTGAGTTATCTGTCAACTTAGAACCCTGCTGACCTATCTGATTTTCTTTTTCCAATCCATTTCCTGCCTGACATATCTGATGGGAAAGGTTCTGAGCCTTAGCAGTGAAGTCTATTGTGGCCAGCTGATTTGCAATTTTATCAGAGATAAAAGGCTGATGATCATGACAAGAGAAAGAGTCCTCAGGAGAAGAGAGGTCAATAAGGTCAAGGAAGTTAACCATTTTTGGAATAGGTGTATTAGTTTTGAGGAAGTTAGGAGGTGGCTGAGATGTAGGTTTAGATAAATGAGGCTGAGCAATTTCTGGATCCTCATTCTCAGAGTGCAGTAATTCCATTTGTTCTGCATGTGAATTAGTAAAAACAGAAAAATGATTAGAACATTGAATTACCTCATCAAAATCCTGTTTGTTTGAATTTTCTTCAGCAGGTATTTCCAACATATTTCTTTCAGTTTCCTTATGGTCATGTGTTGCAGAGGAAACCTTTTTAGAAGTTCCAGCAGTATCTTTGCTATTGCTAATGTATTGTACTACCTTGCAATTATCTTCAGTTTTCCTTTTTGAATTTTTCCCTGTCACCTTGTTCTGCAAAGAATATTTTGCTTGAATTTCCTTAGTTAATGAATCTCTCGTACCTTTGGTAGGAATCCAGTTGGACAGATTCCATTTTGAGCTTGAATAATGATTATGGTTTCTGATAGTCAAGGAATTTGTATCTGCAGCAATTTGAGCCAAAGTAGAATGGAGATCCTTGGTAGTATCCTTGGTAGTATAATTTTCCATGTCGACTTTAGCTTTCCCTTTGGCCTTGTACCTTTCAGATTCAGTCATAATTTCAGAGGAATTGGAAAGATCTTTGTAGCTAGACGCTATTTGAGAATTTGTTCCAATCTGAATTCCCTTTTCCAACCTTTTCTTTGCAATTCTTCTTGTACTACCATTGAGCTTTTTCCATATAGAAACCCTTTCCTCTTGCTGTCTTTCTGGTATGGTCAGGTTTTGAGGATGCAAGGGAGGGATAAAAGTATCAGTATTTCTCTTCTTTGAATTAATGTCTGAAACTTCCTTCTCCTTACAGTTAGTGTACCAAAAATGTCTAAAATCACAAGTCGAGCAAATAGGAGGTAAACCATTCCACCTGAGATCCAAGGAAGTTTTTTGGCCGAAACAATCTGTGAAAGGAATGGAGGTAGGAATTTCTTTGGATAGGTCAATTTGGACATAGACAACAGGAGGTTCATAAGGAGCATAAACAGTGGAAACATAATTGCCAATAGAATTAAACAGACTCCTGATTTTATTCTTCATTCCAATAAATTGGATTCAAGCCAAATAAGGAAGTTGAGGCTACATGGAAGTTATTAAGGTCGGCAGTTGAATGCTTGGGATTCCATTTGATAAATGAAAGATGAAAATTCTCAAAGACGAGAATTCCACTGTGAAGCAGAAAATTAGCAGACCTTTGGCTACCATATTGAACCATAATATATGGATAATTTAGCCAGCAAATTCTTTTTGACTTAGGCTACTTGTGGGCAAAGCTTGACCAAAGCTTCTATAAGTCAATTCCTTGCATGATCAAATTTTACATTTGAATTCACAAATTGACCACTTGCCTGCTTAAGGGTGTCCAATCATACTTTTGACAATCAAGGCTATCAAAGTGCAATATAACTGGATAAGAGTGATTGCTAGGGGCTAAAAGACTCAATATTTACAGCTGGAGTCTAATGATTTGTATGGCACATAAGAATAATCAAACATGCACAATTGTCCATATCCAATCTTAGTAACAATTTGGATATAACAAGTTTCTTTTTCATTTTTATATATCCATATGTTAGTGCATGACATATGTATACTTGTTTCATCCAAATGTAGCCGGACATTTCTAAGCAAAACACACCACACTATAAAAAAGTCATAATAGAAAGTATAATTCATGGATATGCAACAATTTACCTCATGAATGGATCGATGAGCCGTGATTATTAAGCCACCGTGTCTCATTGTCCATAATGTTTGCTCTCATTATAGTGATTGGGTGGGACTTCTCCTTGCAATACACCATGGGTAGAAAGTTGTCGAGTAATTCTATTAGGGATCTACTCCTCTTCTTCAATATGTTATTAAGGTAAATAACACAATCCAAGGAAGCAAAATGTAAAATTCACAAATGGAAAAAGTAGTTTTAACATAGTTTAGATTTCAAAGTGGATTTCAGAATTATCAAATCTTCTCTTCTTCATAGCTACACAGCCACTTTTCTATAACAAATTAGATTTAAAATAGATTATTGCTTCTGGTAATAATCATATCTTATTCTTCTTCTTCATAGCCACGATAAAATTTTCGGAGATATCATCCAACCAATTTTCTATTGGATGCCTATACGTTTAGCTCTGCTGCCTTGTTTTCCTTTATATCTACCATCTGATGCACATCTATAGCTGCTTCTTTTGCCATTCCTTGCATCAAGCATTTGATTTCTTGCATATAAGGCTCTTTCTTCTCCCTCAATGATTTGCAGGTTTTCTTCAACTCTTTCCATTTGGTATATGATTGTTATAGCCTGCAATCAACCTCTTTCACCTTTAATTCATAGACTCCTTCTATTTTGTCATCACCGGTAAGGAATATGTAACGTTAAATGATAAACAATTCAGTAAATTAGTTACAGGCATACAAAGTATATTGCACGATCTAAATTTACTTTATTAGAGGCTCAATTGACTCGTAGGTTATTATTTATTTATTTATTTATTTTTAAATACCCATTTTCACTCATTAAGAGTTAGTGGAGTTTTGGCCACTACTTGGGGTAAATTTACATGGAAGGGGTCGAACTTGTCTTTCAAAAAATTGTATACAGAGGTGTTTTTAGTTACCCTCTATACGCACATGGCATACCCCCATTTATATAAGTGCATCCCCTGGGAATTTAACCTTCACAAATGCAAAACCACAAACCATCACAAATACAAAACCACAAACCATAGAACACAATTTAAAATTCATTCAATCCACAAACCAAGGCACCCAACCACAAACCACAAACCACAGAACACAATATTGAATTCACTCAATCCAAAAACCAAAACACCTAACTTATAAACCAAATCAAAGGACCCTAATTTAAAATCTACTAACCCAAACCACAAATCATAAACCAGAAACAAAAACCCAAATATATAAACTACAATCTAAGTTCATAAACCGTAAAGTCACAATTTTACCAAGAAACACAATTTCAAATCTACAATGTAAATTCACAATTCCAAACTACAATTCTATCATAGAACCACAACTCAAGATCCGGTGACCTCAAAACAAAAACTATGACCCTGCTTTTGATGGTATCCTTAACACGTATATGCATGTCCTTTAAGAGGATAGGAGATTAGAAAAATGTTAAGCTAATACTTGAATGTCAATCAAACCCTTTGAACAATTGTTCCTAACCAATCTCCTTTTAAAATCTTTGGGATGCAGTGTTTAAAAGCTATCAAGGTGCAAGCCCTAGAGTCTCGCAATTAAACTGGGCTCAAAATAACTAATCAATTTCAAACTAAATTAGGCATTGATTAGGCTAAAAAATCTATTCTATTCTATTCTATATCAAATGTTAACACCTTAGTTCTGACACCTTATATTATTAAATATAAGAATTCACATCAGATATTATGAAGCCGCATATCTCGCCGCTTTCGACCGTCCCCTGTTCCATGGTGAGCCGTCACATGCCTTTTCACTCGGTCGTGGTATTCGCCAGGGGTGCCCTTTAGCACCATTGCTTTTCACAATTGTTGCAGAGGCTTTGTCACAGTTATTCACCATTGCAACGACAGAGGGACTTCTCCATGGTCTTGCAATGGAGGACGGCACACAAGAGGTTTGCAATCAATATGCAGACGACACGCTCCTCTTCCTAGTCGCTAATGATGAGAATCTTGCTGCTGCCAAAATGCTTTTAGACACTTTTTCACCGGGCATTTCTGTTCTTGTGGGGTGGCGTATGTAATGCGGCTTTGTGGACATTGGATAATCCCGCCTCCGATGTGTTCACGATTATCCATGGAAATTACTTTATGCGCATGGACAAAGCCATCAAGTTGTTGGGGATTCCGGTTGGCATCCATGTTACTATGGGAGCCGCATGGGAGGAGATCATTAGGGGTTTGGAGAAGCATTTGTTCCGTGGTCCACCGCTAAGTTGTCTCTTGTGTCGCATTACAAAGGCCAAGTCGGTCCTTAGTAGTACCCATGTTTATATGGCATCCCACCGCTAGCACCACGCATCAAAGTGCGTGAGCTCATTGCAATAGTTCGAACTTTATTTGGGCAAAAGTAATCGAGGAAGGTGCCGTGGGTTAAGGTGGCTTGGTCGGCGCATCCTTCCAAAATGGGCGGTGGTCCGGGTATGATGGACTTCTTACTACGAGCAAAGTGCTTATTTCAAAGTTCATTTGAGACTCCGAATGGTGAGGATGACTCTCCTAGTTCACGCCTTCTTAGACAAGCTCTTGATCATCAGATCCCTCTAGGCAAGAAGGTCATCAAACCAGTCCTACCTTTGGGCTTTATTTCGCACTCTGCAGCCTTTTCCAGCGCTTCTCCATTTTTATGCGTGGCTTGTTGGCAGCATGGGAGGCGACCAGACATCTTTTCTCGGCCATGCCCCTCTATCCACACCCTATTGAGACTCCATGGTGGTGGGCACCATCGCCTCCGACCCCCCTCGGCACCTCCATTGGCAGCCTCGGTTCATCCCCTTACACGTAGACGATGGGTTCTTGCGGTGTTGTCTCTATTCAAGCATGGTATGAGGAGGGTCGCCATCGCCTTGGCTTTGAATTTCGTGCAAAGTTCCCTCGCTCGTTGGGATGTATCTCTATGGGAGAAGGTCGCGAGAAAATTTGCCTCTCATAGTGCAAGTTGGTGTTCTTTGAAAGGGTGCCATGGGAATGTCATGAGAATATTCACAAAGGCAAGCAATTTGTCGACAAGATATCGCCCCTTCTTTTAGCACCACAACCCCTCCGGGCTTGCCGATGGGTGGCACCTACATGTTCCACGACCTACTTTGTGTCGCATTATGGCGATGGCTTTGGGATAGGTTGCTCCACCCTAAAGTCTCTCGCTTGTGGTGGCGGGGTTATCCACAAAGTGCTGCGGGTTAATGCCTTTCGACATCGCTATAATCCTCGCGATATCCGCGGTATGCCCGCTCTGCCTCTCAGACGTTGAGACTCTTGAGCATTGTCTCTTTGATTGTCCTGAGGTTCAACCCAACGTGGTCCCGCTACAAGGTTTGTTTAATAGTACATTGGACTGCCGATGCATCCTTTTGGCGTCCTATCCCAACGTATGGCCTCCAAATAAAACAAAGGGCATTTCATCTTGGTTCCTGCTGGCTCCTATGGTCGATATGGGGAGCGCCGCAGACACCACATCTTTCGGGGCATTTATTCATCTGCACACAGTGTTATTACAGTGGCCCAGAAAAAGATATTGACAGCCTACGAGTGTTCTTCCCTTGACTCAGAGCTGGTGGAACGCATCTGGATTCAGTATCTTCGAATTGATTCTTATCATTAGTCTCCTATTCTGGAGTAAGTACATTGTGCTCCAGGCTCGTGCTCCTGTAGCATATCCGTGTGCTTACACAGTTAGACGAGACATGTAAATTTTGTACTTTTTCTCTGATTAATAAACTTTTTGGCTTTCGTCCTTCAAAAAAAAAAAAAAAAAAAAATATATATATATATATATATATATATATATATATATATATATATATATATATATATATATATATATATATATATATATATATATATATATATAATATATACAAGTCTTTGTATTATCAATGGGTTTGTGAGCCATGGGTTATGGAGATCTGAGAGTAAAATCCAAAGCTAAGAAGATCAACTATTGGTTTATCAACATCTGTAAGTAAAGTTCAAGATTAAGAAGATCAGCATATGCCCATGAACGTGAATCAATTATAAAGTTAGAACGAAACTTTGAAGTAAAAGCCAAAGAGAAATATTCATCAAGAAAGGATCGCAAAAAGAAACATAATGAGAGATTCCGTGTGGTTCTTGATTTTGTAGTTTAAATAAGACGTCGATTCATATAGTATGTTCATAGGTGGAATGATAAATCTGATGTGAAGTGCATTCTTTGTGTGTGGACATGCATTAATAGATAGACACATAGAAGATAGAGAGAAGGGAAGATGACGTTAAGTACATTAATTATCTCCTTAACGAGTCGGGAGGGAGAAAGAACTCGACAAATTTGCTAGCACATATACACACATGCCTTTCAATTTTCTTGGGCAACTATTTTTATCAAAAAGCACGAAGGGAACATAGTCGTAGAGATAACCCTAACTATGCATATTAAAGAAGAGACATGCATTGATGCCCAATCTTAAAATTAAAAATGAACTAGTTATGGTGCCCGGCGTTGCCGGGCTTTATTAACAATTTAAAAAGGTGGTTGTTTTGGCTGGAGTGAAGAATGTGGTTTGGAGGGGCAAGGGTTATATAGAGCAAGCCTTTAAGATTCACTGACAAATTTAACAAACCATTGTACAAAAATCTCAAGTGACTGGGAGCATCTTCTAGTGCGTTATCTTTTATTATATGATACGTCTACCAGAATGATGTTATGGTCAGGCATTGGTAGGCTTTGGCAACCTATAAGAATTTGCATTGCAATGTGAAGGCAACAATAGTTATACCTGAAATTGTGTATTTCAATCAAGATTTCAATTATAAGTAATGGTTCCTTGAAAGTTATAGATGTAGTTGTGTTGAGTTGCCGTAACATAAGAATTAAATGTGTTGTTTTTAATTTATGCATTTGTAGATGGAACAAATTTATTTGTGTGGGAAACCAATGGTTGGGGAACATAAGATAATGGGGTTGAGAAGGAAGTGAGTTAATCTAATGGATTTGATTAGGCCATAGAAGCGTAATGATTAGAGAATTTTGTGAATGCACCTCTCATTCCCAAGAAGAGCGAAATACAAATCTTAAGTTAGCTACGCATTTTTGAAATTACTTCTGGGTTAAATGAGCTAAGCAATAAATGCATACTTGCAAGAATTGAAGAAAAGGAAGCGAAATACTATGCCTTATATATGATCCATCTTATTGCTCTTTTGCTCCTTGCTTTTAATGAGCCTGGATCCAACAAATTAGAGAGAATGTTAGATGTAGAGTTAGGTGTACAAATGAAAATAGATGTACAGACCTGATCCGTGCTTCACCTCATCTATCATTCTAAATTTATATTACAAACGAACAAAGCAATAGTAAGCATTTCAACTGGCAGTTAGATCTCTACATGATGAGAAGATACTATGCTCTAGAGTGCGTTTCGCGCCATCTTTCTTTCTTCAATGCATGTTTTCAAAGATTGCATCACAATATTGTGATCTTACCTTGTTCCTAAGTATTTTATGATATTGCACATCTGATAAGCAACGTTTTGAGTTTGAATGATAAGCAATGTTCTGAGTTTCAATGATGCAGCTGAGATTTCTATGATGATATGATGTATTACAATGTAACATTGTTATTGTATTGGTTGACGATGACCTTAATACACCATGGGTTCACAGTGTGACATTGTTATTATATGTAAAGGACGATGAGTAGGATGAGACGCTAGCCTCTGGATGAGACGCTAGCCCCTTTACTTGCAGTAGCCCATAAAACACATAGGCATACACGACTTAAGGACATTTAGTACCATTATGGCATACGCCGTTTTCTTCTACTGAGAAATGTCATTGAAATATTATGTTTTCCGATTTGTAAATCAGACGAATTTTACCAACGATAATTGTCCAAACTCATCTGGTCAAAGAACATGCAATGGGACTTAAAGTCCTCGAAGTGTACTCCTATTTTAAATATACAAATATATAAAACTTTGGCTTTTCTTAGAATGGCTCTCTTTGTCATACATTTTGTTGTTTTCCACATGGTTTTGCACCTAGAATATATACCATACTTTTTTTGTCTTACATATGCCATTGGCTCCAACAACAGCAACAACAATTACACAATAAATTAACGGATCATAAATAGAATAGCATCTTCCATCTGCTAAATAAATATTTTACTTTAGGACTAAGAAAATCGTTCACTATCCTTTTTGAAGATGGGATTCATAAGCTCAGAAGATTGCTTTAAGGTTTAGTTGAACCTAGACATTCTCCGCTCAGATGAGCCTATCTCAGTATCTTTCGTCATACATTTTGTTGTTTTCCACATGGTTTTGCACCTAGAATATATACCATACTTTCTCTGTCTTACATATGCCATTGGCTGCAACGACAGCAACAATTACACAATAAATTAACAGATCATAAATTAAATAGCATCTTCCATCTGCTAAATAAATATTTTACTTTAGGACTAAGAAAATCGTTCACTATCCTTTTTGAAGATAGGATTCATAAGCTCAGAAGATTGCTTTATGGTTTAGTTGAACCTAGACATTCTTTGCTCAGATGAGCCTATCTCAGTATCTTGTTTTTCATAACAGGTTCATATATATTATAATTGCATTCGATTTGTTCCTAGCAAGTTGTTGTTAGAGCCAGTGTTTAGTGTTTACGTGGGTGAAGTTCCAGAGCTGGAGGAGGCTTATTTTCATACTTCTATTTGTAATCTAAGGATTTACATTCAAAACGAATGCGTTCACTCTTTTAGTTGAGCCGACTCCTCTGAAGATTGTTAGTGGCAAACGTCAAAATTAAAGATCACCTCAATAGATTGCGCTAACTCCTAATCGATCCATTTAGAAGCTAAATAAAGAACCTAACTATTAAACATGCATATCCTAGAATAGGCTAGGCCATCTTTAAGCCAAGGTTCTGCTACATACATTGTTATTTTCTCAATGAGAACAGGTGCAAGAAATGTTCCTGTTAAAAGTTTGAGTGACATAATGGACTAACTTAGCTCAGCAAGTTGACGACAGGAACAGCCAGTGAACAAACCTGAATTTATACAAATGTTAAACAATCAAGTTGAGATGCTCACCCAACATGACGTCTTACACTGCATAAGTGCTGAAACGAAAAGAAATACTCAAGATTCTACATCTACTTGTGAGTTACCACATGTACAAACAGAGAATTGGATTGTAGAAACAGATTGGCAAACAGTATTCCATGCATGCCTACAGCTACTGGGAAGTGATGCCAACATATAAATTAAATCCCAATGATAAATATTTGAGAAAGCCAAAAATACAAAAATAATATGTAGATGCTTACAATAAAGTACCTGCTCTACAGTAGATGGGAAGTGCAAAGTTAATGATCTACAGTCGATGGGAAGTGCAAAGTTAATGATTACACTCAAATTGACAATGGCATAGATATCATTAAACATTTGCAATGGATGTAAAGAAAAATTGCAATCACTCAGAGTATGCTAGAATCTTGTTTGATCTTCTGGAATCACCATACAATGTTCTGCCCCTGAAGGTCACTCTTCTTTTTCAAATGTTTCTTCGCTAAACTACCTATGCATAATCCATTAAAAGGTGCATTTCTATCGCAAGCGACACTTCTTGAAGGTGCATTTGCCAAATGAAGCGACACTTCCTGAATCTATCAAAAGGATCAGCTCACACTGGTCTATGCAAGCTTGTCCCTAAATTAGAAGAAAAGATCTCAGCTCACGCTGATCTATGCATGCTGATTGAACTCTTTATGATCTGCTCTCCATCCAAAAATGTCCAGATTAGGACTTAAAGAAATAAATGTTGATAGATAAGAGCAAGGGGCTACGGCCCCACTAAAATGTAATAAAGAATATGGCAGTAGCCATTTGATAAAGTCATTTTGATAAAGAACGCCGAGATTGGGATCTAGATCCTAAATTAAGATTTGACAATAATTAAAAGCATGGAGGCCAGCAGAAGATGCAAGGAATTCAAGCGAATATTGCTTTAGGGAATCCTCAGCCAATCGAGAACTAATCATTCTCAGATCCCATCTGAGTAGCCTAAGCCTGCATGACTCCAAAATAAACAGATCTTTCAGATGAATACTTATCTTGGACAGACATATCAAGCAACATGTGTCAAGCTATGATCAACAACCGAGCAGTGCCTTTAACTTGACCACATCTAATAAGAGCAAGAAGTACCAGTCCCATTATCGATATAGAAATATCGTCCAAAGAAGAAGATGCATGAAGAAACTACAATGGAAAGCTTGAAATTCAGCTGGCAATTGGAGACACTGTAAAAACAACATACCTTAGGTCTACTCATCGAACTCAGACTTGAATTGTCTTGTGTAGTCATCACTTATTCTTGGTGTGTAGCCACTGTTCTGTAGTTAGAAGATAAAGTAAGAGGATGATGGAGTAATTTATATAAACCAAACTACAAAGCAATTTATATGGAATAAACCGTGTGAAATTGAATGAACAAAGTATGGCAATCGAGACAGAATATGCTATTACCTTGAACTTGAATACTTTATGTGCAAAGGAATAAATGGTGGCTACTGCATCAAGCAGTACTTTCACTCTTGATAGGTTGAACCAAGAAAGCTTTGTGTTTCAGGCCGTTCGTGCTACATCAGGTGGCAAATGCTGGCAAAGCAGCCACCTCTCATGAATCCACCTCTTATGCAACCAATGGCACTGTGCTGATTAAGATCTGGATGGTAGCAATTAACAGTGAACCTGGCCTAGTAGGTCTTTTACAATCAGCCTAAGACTGAATTGACGATGCGTCATTTGCATCAAGCAATATGGGAAACCCATATGGCAGCAATGCAATATAATTGAATACTTACCCTGGAAGACATGTTCAATTGCCAGAATACCTACAGGCGCATAAGCAATAGAAGAACTACATGCATCTGTGCAGTTCTTCTGAACGAAGCATGTTGCTAGCTTCACACCTGGGTGTCTGAAAGAGTTTCATAATCATTGATGTCAGCAACAAAATGTAAATCTGAATGAAGAAACAAAGGATAAAGTGATTTGATATGGACATTCACTTGAAGAAGAGGGACACAATTTCCAGAGTCAAAACCCTTGGTGATATGAGCTATTTCTTTCACACCTCCTCCATTTAATAGGATGTTGCATTATATTAGATCAAGAAAAAAGCAGAGTTGCCATAACTAATGGTCAAAACTGTCAATGGAAGGAAGATCGGAAGGAAACGTCGACTCACAAACATTCCTACTTTAGCAAATGATCATCATTGGAGACATAATCTGCAAGGAAATAAGTTGTGGATTGTCTGGAATCGATTTAGATTTGTGCAGAAAATTACCGTGCTTATTAGTGCGGCTCAAGATTCTTTTGCCGATATCCGTGGAATCAAATTGCAGTGTCGGTGATGCATCTGTATCTTCCATGGTTTCAGAACTTGGTAGATCGGCTTTAGGAATGATGACCAACCATGGCATAAAAGCCAACTGAATATCACAACCACTATGTTACAAATGCCAAATGGAGGAAACACCTTTTCTTTTGCTGCACTCTGGCATAGCAAAATTCACTGGCATGTAAAGTTCAGTAACTTCGAGGGGATAATGTCTTTGCTCCAAAAGCTAGCTATCAGATGGAATGTCTATTTAAGAATGAATAGTTTGAGCCAATTGTATATTTTCAGAGCCCCAGATCTGAGCATTTTCTATATAAAAAGAAGCAGACGATCATTAGGCACTGGCAGAAATGGAAAGCCTGATTTGCAGCTGCACATGAATTTACATATAGTATCATGCACGCCATATGAAATTCTGACTTGACAGATGAAATGACCTCTAGGCAAATGCATTATCCAACTCAATTGCTATAGCAAAGAGTGAATGCAGAAAAATAGTGCAGACATGTTGCTACAAAAGTAATTTGGTAGCTTTAATCAGAACTGACTTATTGCAGTGCAAATTGGTTCTTAAAATGCAGCACAACTTACAACATAGCATCTGCCTCACAATAATGCCACAGCAAATATTGTTTCAAAAGCCCTGTAAAACCCATAGTTAACGGAGTGCAAGGTTAAAAAATAATACAGAAGGAAAAGAAAAACGAAGAACGTGAAGAACAAAGAGAAACCTAGTCAAACCAAAATCAGAAAGCAAAAATAGCAAGAAAGAGGTTGATAGATGCCATGAGAAGCAAGGCAAATGCAGGGGAGGAGGTAATGCAAAAGGGGACGAATGGGGATCATATATAGAAAGAAATCGTACAGATGTTTTTCTGCTAGTTGCAGTTTAAAGGTACAGGAAAAAAAAGGTCTGAATCAATGGCCTGTTTGCCAGAATAGAACCTATCCAAATAGCACTATGCTTAGAGTTTCGTGGCAATCAATTACAATCCAATATGAAGAAGTTACTCGCCTTCGCATCCATCAGAAGTGATTTACAAAGAGAAAGCAGACCCTGGCAATAGGCAGCTGAACAATTCAAAAATTAACAGCATAAGCCTAACTTTCATTTAAGAACCGACCCGCTTCCACCTTCACTGCCAGAACAAATTAAGCTCAGGGTTCGTGAGCATGGAAACCATGAATTGCCTCTAAAACCTTGGGTCCACTCCAGAATCTATTATACACCAGCATGCACGCATACATGGAAGGCCAGCGTGCTAAATCCGGCCAGTATAATTTAGGATTCCTTTTCAATCCGGCTAGCATGCACGGCTCCATCGCCATCTGTAAGAATCATGTCCCTTATCCAACCAACTAATCAAGAATCATAAGGAAAAAACTTACTCGATTTTGGACCTAATTTTTGGATCACTCGAATTTTTCTCCGGCATCTGAAATGCTCAAAATCTTAGGAAATCGGTTTATAAAAAAATCCAAAAATGTTTTCCTCCATGCCGGATAATCCCAAATTAACAAAGTAGATTTCTTTGTTCTTCTATCTCCTTATTATGGAGCGCACTATCAACAAATTTCTTTTTTGAACAATGGACTAAACAGGAGTGTACAGAGTTGACTGGTCATCTATAGTGGAAACTAAGTTGTCCGGTCATATATAGTGGAAACTTCTGTATGAAGATTTAGGCATGAAAGTTAGAAGCTAAAGTGACCTTGCTCAACAAGGGCAAATAAAAAAAGTCAAGGTAAATTTAGCTAACTTGAAGAAGTTAAAAGTATTATTTGATGCACACACATCACTCACTGCACAATGCAAAGTTGGCCCATTGGCATCAAATTATGCTAACTGTTATTATGGCACATAGAAAGAACGAATGTCCATGTACTATATTTACAAATGACAATTTTTATTTATGCATATCACCTAGTTTGCTCAAGTGCTGCAAATGAGGCAGTGCAAAAAACTGCAAAATTTTATGGGATTCAAAGCATTATCATTATTGGGCATTCCTTGTGTGCTGCTCTAAGATTTGTTTCTGCCAGATTGACGGCCACAAAGGGAAAATATATAGAAACCCACCTATTTAATCCTCCTCCTTCATCCTCTGCCGCCCCTTTTTAGTCCTTTTTGACGCCCCATCCTTATAACAGACTCAGCCCTGTTTACAGCACTGTTAAGGCCAGACTTGTCAATGCTATCAAATCGGATGAATCCAAGCTCAAGTCCAAAACTGAGTTTCATATGCTAGGGGCTTGGTACCCAAATTTATATGTGCATTCTCGGGATCCTATTTCTTTGAGTTATGCTGATTACTTTAGGAACCATTTTTACCTGCATAATAAATTGGGAAGCCGCCATATGCCCCATAAGACTATTAGCGGTCTGTTTAATGGTTCCATACCTCACCACTTAATCCCCTCTACCATCATGCATGTGTGTGATCATCTCGGCCCCAATGAGGGCTTCAGTAATGCCCGCACTTTAAATCAGTGATGGAATCTAGAGCTCCCTGTTCAACCTCATCAACACCAAGTAAATACACTCCATCAATAAATTTTATCTATAATATTGCATTTATGCGCATATGCCACAAGATCATATACCTTGCTTTTGCATTTTCAAGTTTGTAAATCTCCCTAATTTTATAAAAGTGAGAACACATGATCTAAACCTTTTATGTTCTCATCTCTAGATTATGCATAAAGAAAGTTGCATATCATAAAGAATAAGATCAAACATTACCTCTTGCTTTTGCACAAATAACAATTGCACTCTCTTTACAGTTACACACGGAAGGGAGCGAGAATACTCTTTATGGCTTAAAAACATGTGTCTCCATCTGCTAAAATCGGGATGCCCGGCCGAGAATTTGTATGTAATGAAAATTTATGGCAATGCTTATATCCTGGGCGCATAATACTGAGAATGACCTTTGACAACGTGTACTCGAAATTCTGAAAGAGCATAACAATGTCTTAGTGGAAGTGTATGGCATGTTGAAACTTTTTGAAGAATCAGCTAGTAAGACGGTTATGAACCTTGGAAACTAGGCAATGTACAACATCCCTTCATGCTAATTAGATATCCATACAATTAAGAACATCACAATAGTCATATTATCCGTAGAATTGAACCCAATTATAATCTGTATGATAAGACCTATAGTCGCTACATGATGTTAACAATTGTAGATGATGTATCATGTATTGTCTTTTAGAAGTTGCTACATGACTGAAACACTTTGAACATGGGCATGGTCGTCCGCATAGATTAACCTCTCTAACAAAGATTCCAACATGTTTCTACTTGCAATTTACACCGACGTGCATATCTTTACATGAAGTCTACCAAAACCTTTAATAAAAATCAAAGATTGATTATTCGAAATTCTGAGTACTCTTTAACCGAGTAGCCCGCAACTTGCAACTAAATTTCCCCTGGTTTTCACTCTCGAAGCAACCATAGCCTAGATCTAAAACCAAATCTTAATATCATGGGGATGAGAATTGGATTCCAAACCCCAAAATGGGCCAAGAAGTATCGGATCAGCAATCGGTAGGGATCAAAGTAAAAAGAACATAAAGAACGTGATGCCTTTTCGAGCGTAAAACATTGAGGATGGAGGTCTGAGTTATGGCGGAGCGACCAAGGCTTCATATATTCGGCGGTCCTAATCTTGCATGTCGGCATCTAAATTCGTTGGTTTTTTCCCCATTCTAAAGTTCGCGAGCTATGGCAAGGAGCTGGCTTTCAAGAACTCGAAAGTTACGGGTTGCTTTGTGTTAACAAATGAGAAATAAATGTGCATGACAAAACTAAGGTCAAAATTGAAGCTTTAAATCAAACATTAATAAAGAACATTAACCGATTCCTCATGAGCTTACCACGGTCCATTGTCCGAATAGCCAGCGACCTTCTAACCGATTCACTGATTCACTTGGCAATTGCTTGAGCAAGGGAATTGTTCCAAGAGAATCCATCAACGCAAAACAAACACAAAATTAATGAAGAGCATCATTGCATCTCCAGCCCGGATCACGAGGGGGAACGTTCAGAGTATGGAAGCGTAAAAGAAAGAGCATTGTACTGTTTCTCATGATACTACAATAACACGCACCACTAAGAAACAAAGAAAGTCTGCGAAAGAAAGACCTTCCTGAAGCTCTATGGATGTGCGCTCCATTTTGAAAACCATAGAAGAAAAAAGATGGGATCAGCCATGCTCGGACAAAGCCCTCCATCATAGCTGCCACCATAGCTGTTCCAACACGGTTAGAAGCTTCCGATTCCTTTTCTGCAAAGGAGAATATATTTGTAAGAATCGAAACATAATAGAAGGAGATAAGGCAAATCTGAGATCGCATGCCTTCGCGCCGTTTCTTCAAAAAAGCGGCATATAGCTTTCAGATTTACACTGGCCCAGAACAAATCCTATATCCCACTCAAGAATGTACACAGGCAACATAGAAACCTATGCCAAAGAATGCCCTTTAGAATCCGCCGTGGTTTCTCCCGACAGGAATTTCTAAACCCACATCTAAACCTCGCCCTTTAGAATCCGCACTTGAGCTGGAAGCCCGATCACCCTTTTGCACATCCATAGCCCCGAAAGCCTTGCTTGTGTCTCTATTTCTTGGTCTTGTATAAGACCCATTTCCTACACAGACTAAATCCAGCCGAATACGAGATACATCAAAACTTGGGATCCATGAAGAGTCTCTTACCCATGCCTGCAGTCAAAGCAAACCGTATATAAGTTCGGTTCCAAGTTGGTTCCTTTATCCGCATAGATTAACCCTTTCAATTTAAGTTCGTCTTTAAAGACTACACTTTAATGCCGTGTTTGTATTTCAATTCGGCTTTGCCTTCAAACTCTAGGGTGAGACATTATGTCTCACCAAGAAGAATGAAAAGGGTATTGCAAGTGAAATGCACTTTTCAGATCACACATTGGAGGACCTCCAACATTGTAGGACGTCCTATACTAAATGTTTATTTCTGGACCGTTGGTGTACTCCTTGGAAATTTGACTTAAGGAATCATAGAAAGAAGCACAAATCGTCCCAAGAAAACTTGAAATGTGGGTTAGAAGGGATCTCGCCTTCCAATGCTTAAGCTCCTTTCCTTGCTTCCACAAAGACTTACTACTCGAATGACCTAAATTTCTTAATACTCAAACAGGTTGCATGCACACAATTTACTACCGCGCAAGGAAATAAAACTAGTTAGCGATGGGCTTTTGCAATTCGACAAACAACTCACCAAAGAGTTTACGAAAGGTACATTTCATTAAATGCATGTGGCATTATCAAAATTGGGGCTGGCATAATATATCTCAAAATTCCGTCCCATTATCAATGTAACGGCCACTAATATATTTCTGAAAGTGCAAAAACCAAGGAACCGCCTTTTGATTTAGGATTGTAAGATGAGCTTCTTTGGCAACTATTCCGTAAGCCGGTTGTGCAACTATTTCAAGATGCCACATCACAACGCATCAAATATAGCGAAAAGCTCCATTATAGTGCCTATGGATTTTCAATCCAACATGACAATGATTTAAGAAAACTACAAAAACAGAGGCTTCTACAAAACAAAGAGATAGAAGCGAGAAAGCTTACCGTGAACTCTTAGAACAAAAATCGGTCTTAGGGCGCCCGGATCATATGTTCTCCATGTTTACACGATCGTGTTGGGTATAAGCAAAAAAAAGGGAAAGTAAGAAGGAGACCGATTATTATAATATAATAGAAAAGATATGGCAAAGCTTTGATAACCTCACGAGCACAATGGGGAATTACAAAGACTTGCCTAGGGTCGGTAGTTCCCATGGCCTTTGCAAAGAATTCCTCGCAAATGGCGCCTTGCAAAATGGGAATTCCAAATCAATGCCAATGTTTGTCAACTTGCCATATCCAAGCGAAGATATTAACACCTGAAAAGATTGAAGTAAGAACAAACGTGCATGATATTCATGGGTATGCAAGGAATGATACACTAGAATTAAAATATCAGATTATACTCAGGCATTTAACTCAAAAACATAAAATAAGACTAGACGTTAGATTGACGTAGAAGAAAAGAAACATTGTTGAAGGTGCCAACGCCATCTTAAAAGGTAAATGCACTCATGTATTTACTTACCACATCAGATACACACAGCCAGACCCAAAACATTTGTAATTAACACTGAATACACTGAAGATATAAAATACCAAGCTCACTCGAAGGTGCTGGAGAGCGTCAATATTTGCCGGGCAGAGTAAGTGGAGAAAACTCCATGAAATTCTGGGGTCACAACACTCTATTTAGAGAGTATAGAAGAACATATCCAAGCTGAACTCCAGTCCTTCAATAAAACGGATTCTACATATTAATATCTAGCATTATACAGCTTGAGATGAATCACTCTTTGCAGCATTGAAACACATCTATTTGCTATGCTGACTTCAATCTTCCTAGACTCTGATACTGTACCAGCTATCTACAATACAGTGAAGACATCGTGTCCATAGAAGTCTAAGAATCCGTGCCTAGAGTAGCACACATCACGATCTATAATCAAAGGAGTCGAGAAACAACTTGCTTTGTGCTAGGCTGGTTAAACCACCTTACATTGGTAATTTTGCCCTATCGCATGACTAAGAAACATCATGAAGCATTAGCTATTTAATTTATTATTTAACTTCTTTTTCAGATATGTATCGGCAAAGGGCGGATGCATTAGCGTAAGAGCAAGCTATTATGCAAAGCTTCAAATGGCAAGGTTATCTATGTACACAAAAACAACCTGCAGAGAATGTACAATCGACTTAAAAATTTTCCTTTACAATGGCGGGTTGAGTTTGACTATCTTGCACCTTGAATGCTTCAGCAAGAACATCAAATATGTCTCCTTCCGTTAATTATGTTTCCTTCTTATAGTTACGTCACATAAAAGCGCCTATCAATTTTGCGCAAAAGCAAAGAAGAAGGGGTACGAGCAATACCAACGAAGGGGTACAGAGCAATACACCGATCAATGAGGTCCTTATCTGCGATTCTTTGGCATGTCGACACCCACATTTGCACCGATCAAAAATAAAACTTGCCTAAAAATTGACTCGGATGCGGGAGGGATTCGCTTAGTCCAAAGAAATATCGGAAGGTTCATCTATGATTGAAGCTCAAAATCAAGTTATCGGCGCCGGACGCCGAGTGCCTTCATATTACGTAAGAAGCTATCGCCTACGGTTCAAAACATAGGAGGGCACTAATCAATCCTTCAGTATCCTTTAACCCGGCCGGACATCGTCGTGCATCCCCTTTCGATGAGAACCCGCTAAGAAGCGCCGCCACTTTGCCCGACCGGGAAAATGAGCAATGGTGAAAAAAAATGTTAGACATCTATCCACCGACCAGTAGAGATAATGATATATACTTAATTGCTTGTGCCACTTCATCGTCGGAAGGCGAAAACAAACCATCGACTCATACCATAGCCATCGCCGGAAACCGGAAAAAAAAATTGCGAAGCTTTTGAAGCCTCCCAAGATGTTTCAAAAGAAACTTTTTTTTCCTTTCTAAATGCCACATCACAAGAAGACAATTAATTTGTTCTGCAACCTTATCTTATGGCATTAATTGCACTTAATATGGGTGGCCAAACCTTGGCCATTGAGCACATTCAACGGACGAAATCAAAAGCCCCAAATAAGGGGGTTGATTGGGAATCATGACGTGGCTTCCTCTTGGCCGTCGGATCTCATAACTGGGCCGGCCCGTCATACGACACCCCTCGGCCCAAAAAAAGGGGGCGACTTATATAATTGTATATATATAACAGATATATATTAACACCTTGATTTCTAAAACATATACTCAATTTTCTTAAACCAACAACAAGAAGCCTCTTGGATGCACATATGAAAAATAAAGGAGTATGATGGATTAACTTGCGAAAGTTTAGTGCAACCAACAACAAGAAGCCTCTTGGATGCACATACGAAAGAGTATGATGAATTAACTTGCAAAAGTTTACTGCAAATATTCCTTATTAATGACTCGAGTTTCTTAAGCACAAGGAAGCCGGGAAAGAGAAATTTTCGCGGCAGCCTTGGCCACCGCGATAAGTTTCTTGTATGTGATTAATAACCACACAAATGGGTGTATGATTCTAAGTTATAGTAAATTTACTATGGAATTTGAGTGTGAAGTTTGCCCGATGGAATCTCACTCGAAAGGGTAAAATTAACAGTGTTCTTGTAAGGTTTAACGGATGTCTCAGATGTCCCTTGCGAGGACGAATGCATCGATATGGCCAGAACGATCGTGCGACACGTTGAAAGATCCTCTGACGTCATATCATGCTGTACACATGGTGAGATCTTGTGCCAGAAGATGTATGTAGAAAAGGGGCAGCCAAATGCCAGCAATGGACCATGCTGAAGAGGGGCCACAAGTTTGATGTACAAAGGGGCTCTGTCACAAAAGGAACCAACAATAAAATATGATGACAAATATGGGGACATAATCTTCCTTGCAGGGCAGCCGCCGTATTGGACGGTCCGATCGTGCCATGTCACGTGGGCAGCAATCATGGCCGCCCATTTGAGGCATCCTCCATTAAGGCTCGTGTTCGCCATATCCACAGATGGGATGTCACATCGCTTCTCTTCCTCTTGGTTTTTCTTAAGTGATGATGTCTCTGGCTTCAAATTTTTTCCAGAAATGTTTTTGCCTGAAATAGTTTTTTGCCCCTGTTTTTTCGCGTGGATTTGTGGCCAATCTTAATTGCCGCCTTCGCCCTGCTCAAGTTTGCTTATGCTGGAGTTCTTAAAACGATGGTGGTGATCCCGTCTCTTCTGTTAAGGTTGGTACAGGTTTTGTTTGTAAAACTTACTTGTCTATCTATGCTTTGCAAGATTTCATCTTTGAATACTTGCTGCTTCTACGGCTTGAATGCCTAACTGTCAAGGTTAGTGATTTGGTATGTTGTACACATGACGGCATGTTCACATATTTTTGACCTTAAAAGCAGGGCATTTTAAGCTCCTCATGAATGTGTATATGTTAATGATTCGCTTGAATCTGACACGGGTATCGGCACCAGAAAAGGTAAGGGCATGCCATGGATGCTTTAGAAAGCCCCCCTTTTTATGCCCAATGGGCACTATTATGTCCAATTTGTGGATTTGCACTATTTTTATGGTCAATCCCACATGCCATGTCCAATTTGTGGATCTGCACTATTCTATTATTTAGTGACAGATTTTATTTGTCTCCCCGCAGCAGAGCATAATAACAAGGCTGGGCACACTGCAAGGCAGGTTTTAAGGGAGGAATACAGGCTGGGCACACTGCAAGGCAGGTTTTAAGGGAGGGAATATATATCTGTGTAATTGGTAATTGCAACCTGAACTTCATTCAAATAGGGCATATTGTTCTACTTGATCTGCATAGGAAATATTTTTATGTGTGATATATAGATACCAGTGGCTATGAGAAGGAATAAAAAATATTGTCACTTTAGGTCTCTTTCTTATTGATAAGTACAGTGGAACTAGGTAGTATTTCAGTTATTTATACAATGGCATAAACAGTGTGTCGATACTCGAAACTTAGGTTCTTTGGGCCATTTGATAACTGAAAGCATGCAAGTAATTCGTGGTTTATAAATCTCCTAAGCTGTTGATATTGGAGGAGTGATCTACATTATGCTGGATGTATGTGGAAGATCTATACTGCTGCACATGGACTGAGCCTCTGATCTGCCTTGAAAGGCAAAAAAGGAGTTCAAAATATCAATCAGGATGTTAGCCCAATCACAAAAAAAGAGTGCTTTTAAAGAGTGTTCAAACACTGATAAAATAAGGAAAACTGACATGTTATTTATATGTAACTCTAATGGGGCTGAATGTTTCATGTCTGTATGTTAAAAGCTTTGCAATTTATGTGAACCTCTCAGGAAAGCATTAATCCATTAGATATTATACTATGTGCTAATATCGGCTGAATGTTTCATGTCTGTATTTTAAAAGCTTTGCAATTTATGTGAACCTCTTTAATACTTAGTATTCAGGAAAGCATTAATCCATTAGATATTATACTATGTGCTAATATCATCAGTGTGGTAGTCTGATATGCATTGTTTTGCAGATGACAGAAGAGTGTGATGAAAGCCGCAGAAAGCGTAAAGATTTTTTAGGAGAACTTCAGAACATAAATACCAACTATCTTTACAGGAAGAAACACCGTTGTGGGTTGCATAGCTCGGGGGTTACTTCATTGTCACAGTTGCCGTGTGGATCTTCAAGTGGAACTGACGAACTATCCACGGGATTAAGTGATCTGTATGATGGAGATTGCTTACCTGCTCAAGATGATATGTCAGATCAAGCTGGACCCGAATGTTATCAGTTAGATCATAAAGCTGATGATGAATCTAGTACAGTAACGACACTTGAGTCCGATGATAAATCGAAAGATGGTGAGGTCAATCAAGGACAAATGAGATTACAGAAAGGAAAGCATGTGTTATCCGAAGTTATTGAAGAGAAACATGGTGAGGTCAATCAAGGTCAAATGAAATTACAGAAAGGAAAACATGTATTATCTGAAGTTATTGAAGAGAAACACATCGAAGGTCAAGAACAAACGGCATCCTTTGAGAAAACTCATATGACATCTCATGTTAATCATACGTTGGGTCATTGTCATGAATGTTGTCAACTTATGAAAGATATTATGATTAACACAGCTGTCACGGCGACATCTGAAGATACAGGAAAAGTATTTGTCTTATCATCGGGACGACGTAGCCTCGAAGAGGAGGCCAAATTAGGCATTCGCGCGCCCACAATTGATGATGAGTTTGAAGAGTATTTTTCTAGGCTTATGATTTGAGTGTGCATTCTTTTGCAAGTAAATGCTTATTATTTAAAAGCCTGAGTCTTTAGTCCAGTTATTGAATCTCAGTTGAATGTCATGAATGTCAGGGGTCTTTGTTACAAGTCATGAAGAGCCAATACGTGTTGAGACGAGCATAGCTACATGGTCTTGGATGGAAACAAATGCTAGAGAATTGATCGTTTCTTGATAGTTAAATTTAGATATTCGACCTGGTTACTGTCCTGTAAATGAGCACAGGCTCAAACATGTCAGGTATTAGGCTACTTTTAATTTGCATATGGTGGGTTTTTTTCTGTTTTGTTGTGGTAATGTTCTGTGTTCTCTTGTCGGGATCTTGTAAGAAAAATGCTATTTGGGAGTGAAATCCACAAGATTTTTGAAGAACTGCAAAAGCACTAGACATTGAGGTAAATATACAACGATTTTTTCTGTTTATATAACACTTGGTTATTTTCATGGAAGACAAAGCAGGTTGTGAACCATGAATTACATTAAATCATGAAGTTAAGAATCACGTTCATATGATTCCAACGGAAACTGTGAAGTGAAACTTTGTAGCATGAATTTGCATTCATTTTCTTCTTTCATTGTTTAGAAAGAGACTGGTCAAGGTATATCTAAAAGCTCTGAAAATTGAAGCTTTGATGTAACCTGGAATGCTTGCGAGAACTTTCTATACGGGATTAAATTGAGTATCCGGTTTGGAAGGAATTACTTGACTTTCTTAGGCAATTCGTATCCTTATGCGCGTTGACGCAAGAAACATAATAAGTTTTTGTTTGGTCACTACAGTTGGGCCCCAAATTTCTCAGAGCCATCACATATGTGGGTATTGTGTGGCAAGCGTTTAACAAAGGCACGAGTCTAAAAAACGGATAACGTGGAATACCTTAAATTGAGTGTGAAGGTGCAAAGTCATTTCATATTCGAAATAAACGCCGCCTTGATATTTTGGCTTTTTGGCCTTGTTTTTAAAACATGAAACTTTTTGTCGACGCCTTCTTGATTTTTTGGTGCCGGAATGTTGCCGGCAAAAAATTTGGACAGCCGGAAATATCAAGCCAGCGTTTATTTCGTCCAGAAATTCTCGCCGACAAAAAATTTCGAGGCGCGCGCCCAGGCGAGCGGCGGCAGCCCCGAAATTTTCTGTCAGCGAGAACGAAATTTTCTGTCAGCGAGAATTACCTGTTCCGAAATTTTGACCAACTTCAAATTTCGCCCTTATTCACCAAAATTTTAAAAGGCAAAAAACTCTGTTGATGTTCTGTTGACGTTCTTGGGCGGTGCCGCCTCCTCTGTGTTTCTACACAAGCCCAAGCTTCTCCACTCCCACGATCTGCATCTTCAATGCGGATCTGTGACTGCGCAGCAGAGTTCCCTGCCAAGATCTATGCGAATATCTGATCCGCTTTTTTAATTATTTTTTCGGAGGCAAGGGTATAGACAAAGGCAAGATCCAGCAGATAAGGGCATAACCAGAAACTGTTAGCGAGGCTGCCTATTCTTAGGCAGCGTGTCTTTATAAAAAGGCAACGTAGCTACCTTCTTCCATAAAAATACCTTTTATGGTATCTATATATTGTAACATGATTCATTCAATACATCTGTCTTCTCTTGTGGTGCATATCTCTCTCACTTGTGTTTTCTTAGTAAACTAGCAAGTTCAACATGGTATCAGAGCTTGCATCCGGTTCTGGAGCGGTTGTGAATTTTCGAGGGCTCACTGGGACGAAAACTTTGTATGTTTTTTCTGGAGCTGGATATCCAGCCTGGAAGATCAAGATAGAGCTCGTCCTGCAAAGAGAAAAGCTTTTTGGGATTGTGACCGGAAATAATCTTCCTCCGATGCAGCCGGTTGATGCAATTACTGGTAATCTTGTTCAGAACGGTGCTGCATACGATGCTTGGGTTAAGGATGTAGATGACTGGAATGAAAAAGATCAATCAGCTCGAGCATTGATTCTCTATGCACTCAAAGAATCTATTTTAATGGATGCTAAGGATTATGTTACTTCTAGTGAAGTATGGAAATTTGGAAAAAACTTATATGAAGAAGACTATGCATGAAGTGCTTAGTCTCCGCAAGGATCTTACATCATTGCAGTATCGTTTGAATGATTCGTTTGACAAACATGTGGATAAATTTAAAGCGCTTCTAGAAGCATTGTCCGCAGCTGATGCTAGTATTCCGCATGATCAACATGTTGTTCATTTTCTGAAATCCATGCCGGAAGAGCTTCAGACTCTTACGATAGTTCTAGCCAACAAAAAATCTATGACCTTAGATCGGGCTTGCGAATCTTTAAAAGATGGAGTACGAAAAATACAAAGGCAATCTATGCAAGACGATCAAGCTTTAATTGTTGATAATAAGAAACGAGGTCGAGAAGATGAAAAGGCTCTTGTTACTGATACTAGGCGGAGTCGTGGTCGTGATCGTAGCCGAGGCCGTGGTGGTGGTAATCAGCAGTTGGCTAGACTTGAGCAACCTAAATCGGCGATTGTTTGTGCCTATTGTAAAAAGCCGAATCATGTGGAAAGCGCGCGGGTGTTATTACAAATGTTTTGTAAATGAGTATAAAGCTTTACTTCAGGCAATTCGAGATGGACCTCCTATTCGAGATGAACATGCTAGTATTGCATGTGATGAAACTTCTGAAGCCGCTTTCTCTACAGGAACTGTTGTTTCCATGACTGTTGATTCAGGTGCCACACAACATATGACATTCCATAAGCACTGGTTAAAGAATTATCGCCCACTTTCAGTCCAAAAGCTTGTATTTCTTGGTGATAACACAAATCATGAGGTCAAAGGCATTGGAGATCTTCATATTGATACTCCTAATGGGATACAAGTCTTGCGTGGTATTTTACATGTTCCTGGTTTGCGCCGCAATCTTGTTTCAGTCTCTAGACTTGCAGATCTTGGCTTGATCATTCAGTTTGATAGACGGGGATGTAAATTTATTCAAGATGGATGTGTACTTGGAGTTGCCCCTCGAGAAGGTCATCTCTATGAGTTTAGGTTGACCGATGATTTTGTGAATCTTATGACTGCCAGTGGAGATGAATCGAGTACATTGTGGCATCGTCGTTTTGCACATGTGAACTTCCAATATTTATTGGACATGGCCTCTGATAGAATCGTGGATGGTTTATCATTGAGTAGCACTGCATCTATGGGTGTATGTGAGGCATGAACCGTTGGAAAGCAACATCGTCGTCCTTTCAATGTGAAAGGCAAACTTGCAACACAGCTTTTGGAGCTTGTGCATGCTGATATATGTGGCCCACTACCTTATGCTTTGAGTGGTGCGCGATATTTCATCTTATTTGTGGATGATTTTTCTCGTAGAGCTTTTGTGTATTTTATCTCTACGAAGTCCCAAGTCTTCATCAAATTTCAAGTGTTCAAAAATATGGTGGAGACTCAGACTGGCAAAGTGATCCAGAGATTACGTACTGACAATGGTGGAGAATTTACTTCTGCTCAATTCAAGTGTTTTTGTGAAGAGCATGGTATAGTTCGTGAGCATACCATTCCTTATTCTCCTCAGCAAAATGGTGTTGCTGAGCGCAAGAATCGTACGATAATCAATGCTGTTCGATGTATGCTTATTCATGCTGGTTTGGATGTCATTTTGGGCAGAAGCTGTGGCTACTGCTGTTTATGTACAAAATCGAACGGTAAACTCTTCTCTAAAAGGCGTAACTCCTTTGCAATTATGGTCAGGAGTAAAACCAAATGTTCAAAATTTGCGAGTTTTTGGTTGTTTAGCCTATGTTCATATTCCAAAAGAGAAGAGAATATCATGCTGCTTTAGCTACTAGTGCAGATCCAGTTACAGTAAAAGAGGCTATGTCTTCGCCACAAGCTGAGACAAAGGTACTTGGGAGCTTGTTGAAATTCCTGAAGGACGAAAGCCAATTAAATGTAAATGGATCTTTCGCTCCAAGTACAAAGCAGATGGCTCGTTCGATAAGTTCAAAGCACGATTAGTTGCAGGGATAGGTTCAATACTGTATACGTTTTATACGTAATACGTATTTTTCGTTTGATACGGCACAAATTTGACGTTTAATACGTCAAAAATACGTCAAAAAAAATTTCCGGCGTCGAAAAATTTCTGCATGAAAACTTTTTCACAGTAAAACAAACCGGTTTAAACTTTACGCGAAAAAAAAAAAAAAATTTTTTTTTTTTAATTATTATTGCGGTGACCCTCGCCTGGCGTGCCACATTGAATTGTGCCATGCCGAGGGTGGGTGTCATTGCTGACGCGAAAATAAATAAATAAAAATTTTTTTTTTTTGATTTTTTTTTTCGAATTTTTTTCACGTCTAAACGCTTTACGCTGAATCGTTTTCGTTTTAAAAGCGGAAGGTTTCACTTTTTTTCTTTTTTTTTTTTTTTTTGAATTTTAAACCGAAACAAGGTTTTCGGGTTTAAACTAATTTTTTTTTCCGGCCGGCGAGTATTAAATACGAAAAATACATATTTTTCCCAAAAATACGTATTTTTGGACTTTATACGTCTGAAAAAATAATTTCATACGTACAGAACCTATCCCTGATTAGTTGCGAAAGGATACTCGCAAGTGGCTGGAATCGATTATGAGGAAACGTTCTCACCTGTTGTTCGTCTCACTAGTTTTAGAGTGTTGCTAGCATTTGCTACTCAATATGGTTTGTTTGTACATCAAATGGATGTCAAAACTGCGTTTCTCAATGGAGATCTTAGTGAAGAAATCTACATGAGTCAACCAGAAGGTTTTGAAGTACGTGGCAATGAAAGACTCGTTTGCCGCTTGCGAAAGGCTTTATATGGTCTACGACAAGCCTCTAGAGCCTGGTATGTGAAAATGAACTCTTATCTTATTTCTGACGGATTTCTACCAAGTTCTGCAGATTCCAATGTGTATCTTAAGAGAAATCAAGAACACTTTGTAGTGATTGCACTTTATGTGGATGATACTATCTTGATATCTAATAACCTCGAATACTTACAAGCAGTCAAGAGGAGACTATCTTCTGCATTTGAGATGGTTGACATGGGGGAAATACACTCATGTTTAGGTATTCAAGTCAAACGAGATAAAGACAAAGGTTTGCTTCGACTCTCACAGTCTAAGTACATTGAGACACTTCTTGAGAAATTTGGGTTACTTTCTGCTAAAGAGCAACCTACTCCATTGCCGGTCGGTTCCATGAAAACAAGAATGTTGAAGAGGCAGTGTCCAGTAACTTATAAGCAGGGAAAAAATTAAGCATACTATATATTTTTTCATAAAAAATGGTTTGGCTATTTTTTAGAATTTTATAGTATTTTATGGTATACATTTGGCTAAAGTTATTATTATCATTATATTTGTATGTATTTAGACTTGGCGAAACTTTTGAATTAAGTACTAAAAACTATCATTTGGCTATTTTTTCTGATTGGAAAAAGTAAAAAATATATATTCTATAGCTTTAGATATGTTTACGATTACAAATAATAATCAACAATCAAGGAACATACAATAATATTAAAAAGCTTTTAACAGAAGCTCACAACATAGCTTATAACATCCATAGTCTGAACTACATTCAATGCAATGACATATCAAATTGCACTTGTCTCTAACCCTTAAAGGAAGATATTATGCAACCAAATTGGGCATCTAGAGGGATATATTAACCATCTCTTATAATTCTTTTTTTAAGATACATATATATGGTATATGTAATAGAAATTCATAGTTTGAAAAACTACTAGCACTGATGATGGTGGTAGGTGGAGATGTGTAAAAGTCTATAATAGAATTTATTTTTGTTTGGCTATTAATGATTTAATATATAATTATTGTAATATAAACAAAGGCCAATCCCTTTTTCTTTAAGGAAAATGGGGGAAATAGTTTGGCTAATCCTAAAAAAATAATGGATTACTTGTTTTAACTATGGCTATTTTTTATTTTTTTCAAAGAAATCTCCCTTCATTAAAATCGCCGCAAAAATTGTCTGGACCCCCTAAAAAATCGCCATTTGGCTATTAATAGCCACTAATTTTTTCCATGCTTATGAGGATCAGCGAGAAATGCAGAAGTGTCCTTATGCAAGTCTTGTAGGAGCTCTTATGTATGTTTCAAATGCAACTAGACTAGATATTAGTTACGCTGCCAATACTCTTGGTCAATTCATGACTAATCCTGGCAAAGAACATTGGCATAATGCTAAGCGTGTTTTGAGATATCTTAAGAGCACTATTAATTATGCTATCACATATAGTAAGCAGACAGGTTTGAATGCTTTCAGGTTGCTTGGATACACAGATGCAGATTGGGGTGATTGTCCAGACACATATAGATCAACAAGTGGTTGCTGTTTTTTTTTTAGGAAAATCTCTGGTGTCTTGGATGAGTAAGAAGCAACGATGTGTTTCACTTTCTACTGCTGAAGCAGAATATATTGTTGCATCTTTGGCAAGCCGCGAACTTGTTTTTTTTTTTTTTTGAAGGACGACAAGCTTTATTCACCAAGCAAGAACAAGAACAACATAAAATGCAAAGACAGGATTATAACCCCAGTGGACAAACCGATCCAACTGAGCCCCACCACCTGCCTATGCAAAAGAATGAATCTGAAGGTAAGTATGCTGATACGCTTTAAGGGAAAAGCTTAAAGACGTGTCTACCTTGAACCACAGTTTTACAGACGAGATTTAAAGGATAACAATCTTTATATATGAACAATGGCTTTGGTTTCCACAACCAATGGATTTGGGCATCCAGTTACCACCCAAACGGATCCAGATAGAACTAAAGGCAATTTCCAAGGGAATTTAGAATAAGAGGAATTGATCCAGGCCTATTCTCCCTTCAAAGACAGATCAAACCAATTTACAAATGATTATGGGCTCAATCTCAACCACCAAGGAATAGACTCAATACAATCTTAGGCTTAACCGAAAGCCGATATCCCTGGCGATCCGGCCCGCTGAATGAAGCGGACCCGAAGCCTGGCTGTAATATCTTCGATCAATCGGAGGTAAGCGAGGTCGGACCGGAGCGAGCACCCCAAGATCAAGTTCTTCTTTGCCGAATTGGGGAGGCGGTATAGTCGGAATGCGGGATTAAACTGCGGATCTGGGATACCAGTCCGAGTTGCCGCCGTGCTCCTAATCTGGCCGTTGCTGGTTGTTATAGCCCAGTTGGGCCTTTTGTTGCTAAAAGGTCGTCGCGTTTGCTATTTTCATCTCCTCCTGTTCCGTCCATTTTTAAGGTAAGTCTATTTCGATCCACCCCTTTTTATTACGTAAATAGTCAATCCCAAAACTGCGTGAACACATTTCCCCTTTTCCTTAAGATAGGATATTTTCCTTATCTCTTAAAAATATCCCCCTTTCTAATGGTTGATTGAAATAATATCTTGCCCCATGTTCCTTGGTATCTTGCCCTTGTAACCATTGTTTTTCAAAATACCCCATTGCCTTAGTTATTTTCTTCTCTGGACCACACCCCCTAGCATGCCCCCGTATCAATCCATCCCTTCTTAATGAAGATCGTCCGCGATCTTGCAAAGACGCTCCAGTGGGCCCATCCCTTCTTTAAGGCGTTTGCCCCATACGTCTGAAGGTTCTGCAAATAATATGCGCGTACTTCCACAGTACGATATTTCTTTGTACCTCCACGGCACATTACTATCGTTTGTACCTCCGCGGTACTAGTTGATAGTATCTCCACGATACATTTATATTTTTCGTACCTCCACGGTACTACTTAATTTCGTACCTCCACGGTACTAATGTAATTTTGTTAGGCCTATTGCGCAATAACAACAATTACCCTCTTCCAAAAATTACATCTAATGCACCATGCTTTCATAATAATTTAATTTTTATTCCACATAAAAATCAAATATTACAAACCAAATCAAATCAAACCTTACAAATCTTATCCTAAAGAAATGTAAATTTTTTTACGATTTTTTTTTTTACCCCATAGTTCCAATTTGGAGCCATCTCCGTTCTTTGGCTATAGTCTTTGCCCGTTCCTCACCTTTCTTCCGATCTTCAGCAGCTTTAGAGGTCTCAGGCACATCCTCCACGGGCTTGGGACCTTCAATAGCATGCATTTCTACAACCACGGGCTTGGGACCTTCAATAGCATGTATTGGTACAACCTTTTGAGGTTTAGATGGTTCCACTTTTGTGATTCCCCCTTCCCTAAACGGGCAATCCCTTAGGAAATGATTTCCTCCGCATCTATAGCATCCACCTTTTGGTTCCTTAATTTCCTTCCGCAGTCTAATTTGACTTCCCTCCTCACGCTTCCTTTCGGAACCATTACCATTGCCATTATTTCTCTTCCTCTTAGAGTTCTTGGAAGAATCCTTACTTCCGTTTTTTTCTTTGCTACTCTTTTTGTCCTCATGATCTGAAGTTTCCTCATCCCAAATATCAAACTTCCTAGACTTTGGATCTAGTTTCCGCTCCACTGCGGATGCTAGTTTTATGGCTTCATTTAAATCTTTTGGGAAAAATATTTCCATTTCCGCATAAATATCATCCCTACATCCGCTGACATATTTTCTTAGAAGCTCTTTCCCATCCAAATTCCTTATTAATGCTGCTAAATGAGTGAATTTGGAAGTATAAGACTGAATACTCTCAGTCTCCCCCTGTTTCAGACGATCCCATTCCCTGCGTAACTCACTGTGATAGTTGGAGGGTAAATAATGTGCTTCAAAAGCCGTTTTGAAACCTTCCCAATTAATGATCCTGGGATCACACTCTCGTCTGCCTTGCCACCATGCTTGAGCTTGATCTTTCAAATAAGTGTCCATGGCTTGCAGCCTTTCCACATCTGTTGCCTGCACTCGTTCAAAGAACTTTTCCCATTGGCTGATAAAGCTAACAACCTTGACAGGCTTTGTCTTTCCCCCTTTGAAAGACGCCATATCCGCTTTCTCTAACCATTTTCTCAGCTTAGGTGGCGGTGGAGGATTTACTGGAGGAGGACCATTAGGCAAAGGAGGTTGCGAAGGTTGCTGATAAATATCAGGAAGGAAGCGGTACAGAATAGCCAACAATTCCACTTGCCTGTCATACTCCTGCTGGCTACTAGGCATAGGCAATGCTGACTGAGATGCAATGTAACCAGCATTAGACAAGGCTTGCTGATACTGCGCTTCAGTAACATTGAAGCGTTGGGCCATTGATCAGATCTGAGGATCAACTCGCTCTGATACCACTTGATACGCTTTAAGGGAAAAGCTTAAAGACGTGTCTACCTTGAACCACAGTTTTACAGACGAGATTTAAAGGATAACAATCTTTATATATGAACAATGGCTTTGGTTTCCACAACCAATGGATTTGGGCATCCAGTTACCACCCAAACGGATCCAGATAGAACTAAAGGCAATTTCCAAGGGAATTTAGAATAAGAGGAATTGATCCAGGCCTATTCTCCCTTCAGCACAGGATCAAACCAATTTACAACAGTTATGGGCTCAATCTCAACCACCAAGGAATAGACTCAATACAATCTTAGGCTTAACCGAAAAGCCAGATATCCCCGGCGATCCGTAATGATGAACAGAAAGCAGACCCGAAGCCCCTACTGTAATATCTTCGGATCAATCGAGAGGTAAGCGGTGTCGGACCGGAGCGAGCACCCCAAGATCAAGTTCTTCTTTGCCCGGTCGGGGAGGCGTATAGTCGAATGCCGGATTCGCTGCGTGATGCTCTGGATACCAGTCCGAGTTGCCGCGGTTCCTAATCTGGCCGTTGCTGGTTGTTATAGCCCAGTTGGGCCTTTTGTTGCTAAAAGGTCGTCGCGTTTGCTATTTTCATCTCTCCTGTTCCGTCCATTTTTAAGGTAAGTCTATTTCGATCCACCCCTTTTTATTACAGAAATAGCTGACCCAAAACCTGCGTGAACACATTTCCCCTTTTCCTTAAGATAGGATATTTTCCTTATCTCTTAAAAATATCCCCCTTTCTAATGGTTGATTGAAATAATATCTTGCCCCATGTTCCTTGGTATCTTGCCCTTGTAACCATTGTTTTTCAAAATACCCCATTGCCTTAGTTATTTTCTTCTCTGGACCACACCCCCTAGCATGCCCCCGTATCATATGCCAGATCAGTACTTTCTTCTCTTGAGCAAGAGAAGAACAATTGTAAGCCATAACAATTTTATTTTGCTCCCACTGAAGAACAATCTCATCTGCAGTATCTACGCCCTTAAAAATAAACAACCTCCTTCTCTTCCAAATTGACCATAAAAGCCAGCCACATGCGAGATGAAAAGCTCGTTTCCGTAGTTTGGGCCAAGCATCAGGATAGATAGCAAGCAAAATTTGTTGGCTAGATCGAGACGTGCCAAATAGGGTCGACAACCAATACCATGCCTGCCGAAGCCGCTCACACAAGAAAAAACAATGCTCAATACTCTCAACCCTTTGCATGCATAAAGGACAGAGCTCTGAAATCCGATTATCCATTTTATGGACCAACCTGTTGACTCTGAGGCATCTATGGATCACTTGCCACTATAAAACTACTACTTTGGGATGAAGCAACTTATCCCATACCCATATCCAAACACTTTTCCATTGTGGCTTGTTTGGTTGCGACGCTTGTTAGAATGCTTAAGACAAGTTCAAGATGGACCGAGTATACTTATGTGTGATAATCAAAGTGCTATAGCTTTATCAAAAGACGAAGTTCTGCATTCCAGATCCAAGCATATCGAGTTACATTATCATAAGGTTAAGCTTGAAGTTGCAAAGCGCGTACTGAAGTTGGAATATTGTCCAACTACAGCAATGGTTGCAGACATTTTCACTAAGCCTCTAGGTGAAAAGAGACATCAAGACAATGTTAAAGCTCTTGGTGTCCTTGAGAATAAGCATAAATATTAGAAGATTGTAGCACTCGGGTTTTTTCCTTTGTGACCACCAAAGGTTTTTTTCATCCAAGTGCGAGACCAAATTTGCAGGTGGGGAGATTATCTATGAGTTGCAATATTTGGCCTTCTTTCTTAGACACAATACTTTTCTATATCTTATTTGGTGAAAGACTAAAGTCGCAGGTGGGGTGTTAGCGAGGCTGCATATTCTTAGGCAGCGTGCCTTTATAAAAAGGCAACGTAGCTACTATTAGCTTTCACCTTTTTCCATAAAAATACCTTTTATGGTATCTATATATTGTAACATGATTCATTCAATACATGTGTCTTCTCTTGTAGTGCATATCTCTCTCACTTGTGTTTTCTTAGTAAACTAGCAAGTCCAACAGAAACAACGACCATAGATGCAGCTTCGTTATTCTTGCCTGTTTTGGTGCTTTTTTTCTTCAGTGCCATAGATTTGGCAGAAGCTTTGGGCTTGAATCTGGCTACAGCAAGATCTGTGAGACAAAAATCCAATGATGAACTTCGAAAATCAAACTAAAGGCAAAAGCATGCTACATACATCAAGATCTCCTCAAGAGCGAGTAAAAATTTGAGGTTGGATCAAAATTTCGTCGGAGAATTTGAATGACCATTAAATTTCTGAAGAAAATTTTCAGGTGACCTGGCGGTGCCACTCACGTCTCCGTCGCTCATGACCCGCCAGGTCACCTGAAAATTTCGTTCAGAAATTTGGAGGTCATTCAAATTACTCCTTCCTTAATAATGGCATAATGAAAGGAGGTTTACATTGAAGCATTATTCCATAAGAATTAAATCAGGTAATGTGCTTTGGATTTTGTTGATGGATTTGCAGAGGACTCTGGCATCTACTTTACCTTCCTAAAAAACTTTCAAGTTTTGGTTGCACCTCTGGCTTCCCGGCTATGGCCAAAGCCTTTTCTTGGACACGACTTGGACTGCCAAAAATCCCTCGACCATCCTTTAGATTCACGATTTCTTGAGCTTTTTGATGAAGGAAAGGGAAGTGCCATACCTAGAACTTGTTACACAACTCGCTATAGCGACATTTCTCATTTCCTTACCCACATTCTTTGTCAAAACTAGCTTCAAAATCTGGTGTTGAGGACTAAACTTTTTCTAATAAAAACCACATACAAATCTATGCCAAAACAAGACCCTTGCAGTTTCTAATCAATCTTAGATCCACTGGAATAGAGCAGAGGGAATGGAAATTTGAACTTTCCATTCATTACGCAAGGGAAACTCCGGCTCTCAAAGATCCCTCGGGAATATTCCCTCGATGGTGCCATCAAACTTTGGAACAACCAAAATGCACCTACAAGCTTTCGAAACCAACAAACAAAGGCATTTTGGCAAATTTCCTTTGAAAATTATTGAAAATTATTTTTATAAGGACCGCAGATACTTTTTACAAAATTTTAAAAAACTTATAATCAGAAATAGACTTTTATTCGACCCAAATTGTATATCTAAAAGGTGTATTTTTTTGACACCTTTTAATTTCTTAAAGGCATTAACTTTTTAAGACACATATATACCTACAACGACACCTATATAAAAATAAAAAACTCTTTATTTGGGTGTGTTATGGGAGATCTTGTTTTTTTGACCCGAAAATCAAATGAAAATTCAAAAAACATGGGCAACTATTAAATTATCACAAATCCTCCATAACACACCCAAACAAAGATTTGATTTTTTTTTTTTTTTATTTGTCCCTTCACAAATTTCAATTTTTTTACCCTTGTTTAATTTTTCTTCCCTTAAGAAATTGAATTATAGAATCCATTGTTTTTCCTCTTAGCAAATTTCGAGTTCTGCATATCCCTTGATTAATTGTTTTCTTTTAAAACAACAACATTTGAATCAATTGAATTATATATACAAAGAAACTCTGTTACAAGTATGAACTTAACATCATCTCGTTTTCCATATCATCTCCAATAACAATAAATTGATTCCTTTTATTTTCAATAGGCTAGTATTTCGACATGCAGGTCACAGGCTTCTACATGACCTTCGAATATTTCTGTCAAGCCCAAGCTCGTGACTTCAACTTTTTACCGTAGTTCAGCAAGCTCCAGACACAGACACATTGAAAACCTTTCGAACAACATTTTTTGTTTTTCTTTAATCTAAAATGCAAGAGGGGTTATACCCTTTATAAAATGCAAAATAGTAATGCGGAAAGTGCTTCCACTAAATATTTAGAAGTCAAGCAAGTAATTCATCACCATGATTATACTTATCAATGCAGCAGAAGACCTGTACAAGGCTGGCACTTGTATCCATAAAAAAAAAAAAGAATCTAGAAACTGCAGTAGCATGTGAGCTTAGTTTAATGAAAATCAAAACTCCCAAGCAAAGATCTTTTCAACGGTCCATGACCAGGACTACCCATTACCGAACATCTACATTTAGTCTTTCTGCTGCTTCACATATACTGTCTCCAGGGTCTCCTGAGGTAACCACGGTCCTAACATAAATTTGTCTTTCATCACAGAGGTACTTTGCAGCAAGCAAAATAGTTTTAGTAGTGCGTTCTTTCTCTTTTCTTATTGAAGCCACCAGGTCACCAACATAGCTGCCTGACATTTGGGCAATGGGCTCAGACTGGAGAAGGGCAATGGTATCGTCAGATGTTTTTTTTATATAGATTTGATTGTTTTGGTGTGGTATAGGAGGTGATGTTTTTCTTGTTTGGAAAAAAAAATAAAAGTTGAAAAACATTGACAAGTTCGTGAATAACATATAACCCATTAAATATAACACAAATCTCATAACACATCAAAACAAAAAAAAAATATTTTTTTTATAATAATACAAAACTTGGCCGACCAAATGTGGTCGCCAAACACTTGTAACAGTACATGGGTGCGGCTCCAGGCCCTAAAACTATGCAGAGTTATAAGAGATTGCAGATCTATCAAAAGTCATAAGAGCATGTAGATCTATCCTTGTAGATTTATCCTCTGAGCAGAGAACCCATCAGGCAAGTCTTGTTCTTTAGAATCAGGGGTCAAAAGTAGCTTAAATTTGATTGTAAAAATACCTCTATTTGTAGGCAACACTATCAAACTCGACATCACTCTCTGCCACTCATGATGTTTCTAGCAACGACCGCCTCAGGTTTTTACACAGCCCGTCCCTATGAAAGCCCCTCCCGACAAAAAATGCCTAGTACAATATCTATAGTGCAAATTAAATTTCTTAGCAATTTAGCTTTAACAGCTACAACGTAAGCAGTATTGCAGGAATCGATTCAATTATATAATATGCAACTTAATATATGGAATGCCCACTAATGCGAAGTCCCTACATCGAAAAAACAAAGGTGCATATATTGCATATGAAACTATAACTCCATCTATTTACTAGTCATACTAGCATATACCTAAATCAAATGGCATATCATGAAATTGTATGATTCAGATAAACTTGTACAAAGTGGGCTCTAATCCGTGAAATACTTTGCAGTAAAATGGTAAAAAACTGGGCTTGCCATTCAAAGCTCCTTCCAATTTCATCTTCAAGAGCCGCATTTTCGCTCTATAAAGAGAAGAAAGAAACGTTTCAGCACTTTATAAATGACTGTGAAAGTAGAATCCTAAATGATTTCGTAGGATACCAAATGATGTAACTTATTATTACCTTGGACATAACCTCCAGCTTATGGTTGTGACGTAACTAGCGTCACTTGAAGATTACCAAAGGTTTCAATCCAAGTTTTTTTCAGGTAACTACTAGATGTAGTTCTTGGCGGAGCTGTGGCAGCGCCATCAATTCCCTCTTTACTTCACAGAATTTTTTGCCACAAATTTTTTTTTCTGGCATAGACGAACTCAGCCATGGCTTTGCCGGAACCACCATATCTGATTAGAGTTCAACATAATTAGGGTTCAAGCTTTCTGGCGATGGCTGGAAGCTTATGCCAAAGCTATGGCTTCTGATCAAAAGGGTTGCAAGCGTATGCCAGGAGTCGGAGATGAGCAGGAGCTCCATTGCTTCATGGGATTCATCGAATTTCTTCGTCAAAATGTTGGATCAGGTAATTTTCAGGTGAGTGCAGGTTACGGAGGGAAACTGTAGTCGCCGGGAAGTTTCTGGGAGAAACTTGCAGGGTTGCCCTTAAGGCCATATCTGCATAGGCGTGATTTAGAAGGTGAGGCGAATCATAAGCTTTCTATATTAATTTTGTAGGCGATTACTTTTTGCGACTTGAACTGTTTCATAGAAACTCTGGCGAACCTTGCCAACGTTAATGTGGTAATTGAAATAAATAAATTAGATGTCAATTCACATACAACTTACAGGATTAAGGAAACCTATTATGTTTAGCAAAATTTGAGTAGTTGTTGATTTTTTGAGTATTCTACTATGGTCCACTAGAGCTAGCAAATAATTACTTGATCTACAATGTTGTTAAGGGGATAATCTATGATCCTAAACACTTAGATCCATGGAACTGGAAGCGAAACTCTAGATCTGAGCTTAAAAATGCATGGCTAATTTAAGAAAGGCGGGCGGACGAAATGGTAAAACTTTGGCGAAAGAGTATAATTTATTTTCAATAGTAACCTATTCAGATTTAGTATCTCATTTTTGAAAATATTCAAAATATAGCCATTTGGCTATAAATAGCCCCTTAAGGGCAACCCTGGAAACTTGCCCTGGAGGCAATGCCGCTCGCGGTTGGCGCCGCTCTCGTCGGCGCCGTCAGGGCAAGTTTCTCCCAGAAACTCCCTTCTTCTGGAAGTTTTCCCTTCCTAAAAAGCTGGTCCTATGCTTTTGGACCAAATGCCAATGGATGATGCATGCATCGCCAGACCAATAAAAGCAAGTCGCCAACATCAGTTTCATCAATTAGGGAGACCACTTCTGCACATGCAGCAAGGGGATGGTGAAGCCAACCTGCTGAACCGATCAACTGAATAATCCAGTATAACTGCATCTCTTTCAGATCACTTACCCCAATCTGCAAAATTGGATGCTTAATTCCATGATATCCCAAACATTAGAAATGGATGAATTGGCGTAGTACAGTGATTGCTTGTTCCAAAACTTCTTGCCCATCAGTGTAATGTAGCATTCACATGAGCCACGAAGAGAGATAGGATTTCACCTAGCAATCCCTGATAATGGTATCAGAAGCCGTGAATCCAGAGTAATGGTATGAAAAGATGGCACACCTCGAACCGAGATCGCAATAAATACATCGAGCTAGGTCATCATAAATAGCTTGATATGAGATCATTGTACCATACGACATGTACCTAAATCCCATGATAAATGCAACCAGGATTACGAAGTCAAATTCTGGTCCTGGCCATGTGGCCGCCGGACAGGACTGATAGTTATCAGAAGACATAGTAGGACAATCCTATAGTCCTATAAGGTATAATCAGGGGTCACATAATAATTGTCTCGTCGATCCTAGTGGATGTTTAAGGGCGAATGTCATGTTAAGAATGTAAAGGAAGCTGCAAAGAAGAGCTTATGAGTGCAATGCTTTGCCCACAAACAAGATAAGATTTCATTCATATGAGATACATATTTATACATCAATATGTGCCTTTATTAGGCAAGAGTGCTATATGTGGCAAGAGTGCTATATGCGGCAAAAGGTAAAGATGCGTCATGCGTCTCCATTTAAAGGAGATTCCAAATACCCTCCCTGCAACTTTAGCCTTTTGAACAAAATAATTATATCTCATATTTAAAGATGCCTCCTACCATCCCTCCATGCATTTTAAATCTAGTGCTTGGATCAAAAAAACCTTTTGTAGGTTAAAAGGGAAAAACCCAAGCACTTTCAGAACAGCTCAAGTAACAACCAAAAATTCAATAATTCCAAGAATTGCTTTTCACATCTCTTATTTCTAAAGTCCTAATGCTTTGGTGAAGATGTCAGCAACCACTGATGACGTTGGACAATATTTAAGAACAATAGTCTTCTTTCGCACTTCCAACTTGTAATGATAGTGTAGCTCAATATGTTTAGATTTAGAATGGAAAACCTCATCTGATAACGAGAACAAGCAAGAGGATGAGAATGCAATGCTGGAGACGCTGTTTGATTTGGATGAAGACGAAGACAATGATGAAGAGCGACATTTCAAACGGCATCGACATTAGTTAGTTGTGATATTTGGAATATTAAATGTTATCTTGAGTTAGATGTTTAGTTAAATGTGTTAGAACTTTAGGAGAACATTGTTTTAAAGGTTGAAGTTAAGAGTTGTACTTGTGCCATGTGGCAAGACTATAGACGGTGGAGATTTATTGTGAAATCTATATAAAGAAGCAAGTACGTTGTTGTTAAAGAGAGGAGACTTTTGAATAGAAACCGTTATTATTGCATTTCGTGTTCTCCTTGTGCGTGCTTTGTCTTGCTTATCAAGTTTTACTTAGAACTAAGATGTCATTTCGTTAAAGCACCTAATTGATAATAATTAACAAATACAATAAGCAAAGACTTAATGCCGGAATTGTGGTTATTTGGTTTCATTTAAGACCTAGCTTTGGCTTCACCAAAGCGCATTGATCAAATCCAAGATGGGTTCCTTTGTCTCAACAAGCATTGTTTTGCTTTGCAATTACAAACCCTATATTCCAAAGACGGTTCCTTCCATCGGTTTCCATCATGATCGCTTCAGAGCTTCCAGGTAAGCAAGGTTTACAAAACTAGTTCAAATCTGTCATTGCTTATGGATTCTAAACATTGGAACAATGTTTAATAGCTTCTACGGAGACCCAAATGCCAAAAGAAGGAGATTCTAGTCACAATTGGAATGCTTATCTAGACAGTGCTTGGGTAAGTGTTTGTATTGTTTAATCAAATGCTTGAAGTTCTATTCTGATTCTAGAGTACTTGGATTATGTGTTACCATAGTGAGAGTATGTTAACATTTTTGGTTCCGTTGCCGGGACATCCTGGCAATTCCGTTTTGCTGAATTTCAGATTTGTTCTTGCTGCAGTCAGAAGCCAGGCTGGCTTCTGCAGTCAGAATTTCAGAAAAAGACCTTTTGAGTGGTTAAAACCACTGATTGTTTGGAAATCAGATCACCAAGCATATCTAATCATGCTTGATATAATTTATGTATAAGAGTTTAGCGGAGGAACGAAGGAAAAGGCAGGAAATTAGACTCAAGCAAGAGCTTGAGAGAGTAGAGAGACGAGAAAGACGAGAGCAGCAAAGACTTGCCTACTAGATCTTCACAAATTCTTCCTGACATACATACCATCTTTACCATGACCACTCCTACATTAACATCAAAACCATATATAGCTTATCCTAGATGGTACTGGCAAAACATCTGAGTACCAAGCTAAGACTCACATAAAACAGTTTGAAAATATAAGCTCATTAAATGGGCAAGATTCTGATGCCCATAGATTGAAGTTGTTTCCAACCACTTTGGATGGGAAACCAGCTGATTGGATCAATGATCCATCAACCACATTTACCTTCTGGACTGATATGAAATCATTATTTCTGACCTTGTTCCAGACCATACCCACAAACAAAGAATTAAAAGATGAAGTGCGTACATTTCAGGTAAAGCCTGGAGAGCATCCTAGAAATTTTTCTCTTCGAGTTCTTGAATTAACCAACCAAATGGAACCAAAGCCACATCAAGAATGTTGTGGCCTGGTTCATTGATGGATTTCCAACTCGCATAAAACAACAACTGGAGCTCGATGCTCCAGATAGTTTGGACCTTGCAGTCAAGCGAGCTGCAGTGGTTATGGGAATTTTGGCTGCTGAAAAGAGTAAGCAACCAGAAATAGATTCCTTGGTGCAAAAGAAAGTTGCACAAGAAATCAAAACCGTAAAAGAGATGCATTCTAAATTGCAATCCATGGAAGAAGTGATGAAGAAAATGGCTCAGACTGAACAGAAGAGGAGTTTCATATGGTGCACCAGATGCTCAAAACCGGGACACTATGCGACGGAATGCCGCACGAATTTGGAAAAGTTTTGCCACATTTGTGACAAAACTAATCATAATACCAAAGATTGCTATTTCAATTCTAAAAACAAAGGGAAAAGTGTTACAGAAACTTCTGTTTTTGTTGTGGCCCCACAGCCAAAAGAGAAAAAAACTCTCCAAATGGCTAGTTGTTGGAATTGCGGTGAGAAAGGACACTTCTCGCGTGAATGTAAACAACCAAGAAAGGAGAATAATACTACTATGGAAAATTCTGAACATAAGGCTCAAGATGCTCGTATGGTTAGCTTGGACTATGTTGTGGATGTAAATGCTGTAACTAGGCAAAAGGCTAGGCAGCAAGGGATTCCAATTCCTAGTATCTATGAAAAACCAACTAAAGAGAAGGAAAAGAAATATCCGGATGTTCATGAGGAACAAGAGATTTATAATGAGGTTAGAAATAAGAGTCAAGATATTCAAAAAGGAAATCTTGAGGATGGAACACTTGGCTTGAATAGCAGTATAAGTGATCTAAGTACAATTAAACAACAAGTGCAAAACTTGGTGGTTCAGACTCCATTGAAAGTGGTGACTAAATATTTTCCTGGCTTTAAGGAAATAAAAAATGTTGATGGTGTAGAGGAAGACATCATTAAGTTAAACTAGGAAATACAAAAGATGACAATCCCCATTCCTCTTGTTGTACTAGGAAAGTATGTAATGGATTTGGGAATACCAAAAGAGCTTATTTCTCACGATGTGGTTGCTGTCTATAAGACTGAATCAGCTGATAAACTAAACTCAGTGGTCACCGTTCTCCTTAAGGGAATAGAAATTCCAAAAGTTCCTGTGGATGGTGGTGCAGGTGTGAATATTATGACGAATGCATTGCGCAAAAGGTTAAGATTGATTGAACTGCATAAAGCTCCTTTCGATGTTAAAATGGCTGATCATAGGAAGGTTTCACCAGTAGGGATATTGAGGAATGTTCCATTTTCTATAGGAGATTTACGTTTTGAACAAGATTTTGTTGTGTTGGAAACACAACCTAAAGCTACTGATTATCAATTGCTTTTAGGAAGGCCATGGTTGCGTGCTTCTAAAGCCGTACATGATTGGTCAACAAACACCCTTACTTTATCTAACCATGGCATATTAGCCAAGATTAATTTGCCTTCGGGATCAGTAACAATCACGAAGGAAGAAATTGTATTTTCAGATAGTGACAATGAGGAGGGTGTTTATGAAGAAGAAGATGAGGAAGAAGACTTTTACAACATTGATGTGTTCGAGGAATATCAAATGGATTTTGCAACTTGTTTCATGGTGGAACAAGCAATGGATTACCCTGCTGATTTTACAGAAGTACAGCAAGGAAATGCAGTTTTACAACCTCAACCAGCTCATACATTGCAAGGGAAAAATATAATTCCTTATTTAGGCACTCCAGAGATGGAAGAAATAAACTTAGGGTCTTTAGATAAGCCCCAAATTGTATATTTGGGCAAAAATTTGCCATTGGATATACGAGGGTCTGCCATAAAGTTGTTCCATCAATATAAAGATGTATTTGCATGGAGTTACGCAGATCTCAGAGGAATTCACCCTGATATTTGTCTTATGAGAAGCTTTTACAAGCTGGATTTATATTTGAGGTGGAAACCAGTGAATGGGTTTCCCCTATAGTGGTTGTTAAGAAGAAGAATGGGAAGTTACGGGTTTGTGTTGACTTCCGTAAGTTAAATGATGCCACAGATAAGGATCATTTTCCCCTTCCTTTTACTGATCAGGTGTTGGAAAAAGTGGCAGGCCATGAATGCTACTCATTCATGGATGGTTTTAGTGGTTATAATCAGATAAAAATACACCCTGATGACCAGTTGAAAACCACGTTTATAACTCAATTTGGGACTTATGCATACAAGGTAATGCCTTTTGGCCTTAGTAATGCACACCATCTTTATTTCAGAGAGTAATGCTCACAGTTTTCAAGGAGTATATTGGGAATTTTATTGAAATCTTTTTGGATGATTTCACAGTTTTCACATGTCTCAAAGATCATTTGTCTAAATTAGAATTGTGTTTTGAGAGATGTCGAAGATATGGTGTGTCCCTCACCCCAGAAAAGTGTACATTTTTAGTCATGCATGGAATACTTTTAGGCCATATTGTGAGCAAAGAGGGATTGCTTACAGATTCGAGTAAAGTACAAGTGGTTCGTGACTTGCCCCCTCCTAAAAATATCACAGAATTAAAAAGATTCTTGGGCAAAGCAAATTATTACCGAAAGTTTTGTCACAACCTAGCTGAGATAGCAGCACCTTTGAATGCTTTGGCAAGTCCAAAGGTCAAATTTGAATGGACATATAAGTGCCAAATAGCTTTTGACAATATAAAAGCATCTATGACATCAGCTCCTATACTTATAACTCCAAATTGGGATCACGAGTTCCAACACGTGGATGCATCGAAAGTGGCTGTTGGTGCTGTTTTAGCCCAACAAATAGATTCAAAAATAGATCGTCCCATTCACTTTGCCAGCAAACAACTTAATGCAGCAGAAAGAAATTATAGTACCACTGAGCGAGAAGGCCTCGCAATGGTTTTTGCCATACAAAAGTTTCGACATTATCTTTTAGGCAATTACTTTGTGTTCTTCGTTGACCATCAAGCGTTACTATACTTAATAAACAAACCATGCACTACAAGAAGAATCACTCGTTGGTTGTTGATCCTTCAAGAGTTTAACTTTAAAGTTGTGCTTAAACCAGGAACTGCTCACACTGTGCCAGACCATCTCTCTAGATTGTCTAATGGTGAAGAGCCAAATGGAATATATGATGATTTACCAGATGTAAACTTATTTTACGTTAATGCAATACCACCATGGTATTGTGGCATTGCAGAATACCTTTCCAAGGGAAAGTTTCCAGAAAATTTAAATGTTGTTCAAAAACGTGAGTTTTCACGAAAAGCTCAACCATATACCTTAATTGCGGGACAATTATATAAAAAGGGGAAAGACTTTGTATTACGTAGGTGTGTCTTACCTCATGAAACACAGGATATTGTACATGAGGCACACCAAGGAGTGGCAGGTGGCCATTTCTCCGCTGAATTAACAGCAAGAAGGGCTTTTGGTGGCTGACATTATTCAAGGATGCTTATCAATTCACTAAGACTTGTGATATCTGTCAAAGGATTGGTAAACCATCTGAAAGGACTTATATGCCTTTGAATCCGATTATGCCCCTGGGTCCTTTTGAAAAGTGGGGAATGGACTTTGTGGGTCCAATTTCCCCACCCGCATCTCGAACAAGAGCTCAGTATATTCTTGTTCTAACAGATTATAATACCAAATGGGCCGAGGCCCGAGCATTAAAAGATAACACAGCTCGAAGTGTCGCAAAAGTTTTATATCAACAAGTGTTTACTAGATTTGGCTGTCTACTTGAAATAGTATCGGATCGTGGTGGGCATTTTATCAATGAGACTGTGGAAATACTTACTAGAGACTTTCTAATCATGCATAGGAAGTCTACTCCGTATTATCCACGTGCCAATGGTCAAGCAGAATCTACGAATAAGGTTCTCATCACAATTCTTAAAAAGGTTTGTGACTCATCAAGAACAGATTGGGAAGCTAAGCTTCCAGCAGTTTTATGGGCATATCGAACTAGTTACAAATCTGTGACAGGTCATACTCCTTTCCAATTAGCATACGGTATTGAAGTCGTAATGCCCTTTGAATTTGTAATACCTTCATTAAGGGTTGCTGTTCACTATAGGTTGGGAGATGTTCAATCTCTACAACACCGATTATTCAAGTTGGAACTTTTAGACGAGACTCGACAAAAAGCAGTATGGTCTCAAAGAGTGGCAAAAGATCGTAGAAAGGCATGGATAGATCGAAGGCAAAAACTGAAAAATCTTGAAGAGGGTCACAAAGTTTTACTCTATGATTCTAGATATCTAAAGCATCCTGGAAAATTGAAAATTAGATGGTTAGGGCCATTTATAGTTCATAAACTTAATTTGAATGGTTCAGTCCAATTAATGAATTTGCAAGGTGAATTGTTCCATACATTGGTAAATGGCTCTAGACTTAAACGTTATGAAGAAAGATCAGTTGAACATGTATGTATGGTCTTACCTGTACTAGGTAAACATTCGACAAGCAAAAAGAAACTGTTTCCTAAGTTTTTTGTAGTTGCTTTATGGAAATGTGATTATCCTATGGATATAAGTCATCCTTATTTAAAGAAGAAGCAGCAAGTTCAAAATGACAATGGAATTCTGAAGTTGCTATTCACACCAAGCTTGTCTAAGGCTGCTAAGAGATCGTGGAATAGTGGTCTTGGTCTTATTACTAAAAATCAATTCATGAATGTTTCATATCATTTAGGATTTTGGCCTCCACATAGAATTCTCTTTTGCATAGTTCAGGGTATACAAATAACAAAACGAGGAAGATTGTTTTCTGATAAGCTCTCTAAAGAGCAAAGCAAAGCACGATATCAACTCCAAGAAAGATCTTGGAGGCACAAGTTCATCAGACCAATCCTTCCTAAATCATTTTGCAAGAGACTATCTAGTTATAAAATCCCTCATCTAGATCTTAAGACTATTGCATTATTGACAAAGGCTAAATTGTTGTCATTTATTCAGATTAAGATGCCCATATTATTAGAAGATATGATTAGTGAATTTTTGACTAATTATGACCCAGGTACACATTATGGCTTTACTCAATCAACTGGTTCATTTTGTTTAACTCCAGCATTAGTTGGAAAAGCTTTAAAGTTACCTGATACTCCAATCATTTTGATACAACAATATGTGCCGTTGCATCAATATGGTATTAAACAAGTAAATCATGGATTTAATATTGACAATGCATTGTCACCATATAAAGTTTTGTTGGCTAGTTTGGATGAAAAATTAACGTCTTTGACTGTTTATTCTGCTAAAAGATGGTTTGCATATATTTCCAAGCCATACAAGGCTCAGAAATTCCGTGGGCTACAATAGTTCATTCCCAACTTGCATATGCTTTGCGCAATCGATTTGAACTTATACCATCTGCTCAGATTTGTAAAATCCACTTACAAATTGTTTTTGATTATCTTTTACAGGAGGATCTTCCAACTTCGGAAACTTTTATGACACAGCCACCACCGGTTGAAGATATTTTCGATGTTGAACCTATACCTAAAGTTCAACGTGATGTTTCTTCAAAGACACTTGAATTTTTCAATTTGCAACAGAAATTTATTGAAGAAATTACAGCTGAAAAGGAGCTGCAGATTACTCATTTGCAGCAGCAAAACATGGCTCTTACGGACAAATTTGCTCACTTAGAAGCTGAATATCAAATCAAGCAAAAGGATTTTGATAGTTTGACATCTAGATGTACTGATTTCCAGCAGCAAAATGATCGTGCGAATCATATTATTCAACAGTTTGAAAGACAAAAAGCTAATTTCCGGGAGAAATCCCAAAAGCTTGTGCACACTCTTGATGAGCTAAAAGTTGAAAATAACAGGCTTCGAACTAAAGTTGTTGATCTTCAAGGTTCACCTATGAAGTCTAATCTTCCTACTCTAGAACAGTTTTTGCACTTACCACCTTACAAATCTGCAACCTCTGTTGAATGGAGAAAAGACTTTCTGGCGGATCCAGACATAGCAAGTTATTTTCAGACTGCACCAACATCATTGCAAGAAAGCTTTAACTTTGATCCTAGATTTCGCCGCAGACTTCCACTGACATCAACTGAAGGCAAACCCAATTGGGTTATAGTTTCTGGAATTGATTGGGCTGATACAAAGACTATCATCGGCAACTTGCAAGCTTTTGTGAAGATGGCACAGCTTAGTCCAGATCCAATTGTTTATGACCAAGCAAAATTTGTCAAATTGCTGGAAATCATAATTACTCCTCATACAAGTGCCAAAGATACTTTAATCAATATTAATCCTAACCTTTCTTGCAGGAAGACAAAGATGGATACTGCCTTGTTCATTAAGGCAAATCATTTACCAGCTGTTCTCCTTACTTTGTTTGAGAAGATGGCTGAAACAGGATTTCTTATCAATGCATCTTCGGCTTATTGGGATCCTAAAGCTGTAATTCATGGCAAACGCAGGAAAGAGATTTACACTTTCTACCAGCACTACAAGCATGTTCATGTGCGCCAAGGTGGAGAGCGATTGCTCTCCACAAAAGTGGGGAATAATGATGATAACGAGAACAAGCAAGAGGATGAGAATGCAATGCTGGAGACGCTGTTTGATTTGGATGAAGACGAAGACAATGATGAAGAGCAACATTTCAAACGGCATCGACATTAGTTAGTTGTGATATTTGGAATATTAAATGTTATCTTGAGTTAGATGTTGAGTAGTTAAATGTGTTAGAACTTTAGGAGAACATTGTTTTAAAGGTTGAAGTTAAGAGTTGTACTTGTGCCATGTGGCAAGACTATAGACGGTGGAGATTTATTGTGAAATCTATATAAAGAAGCAAGTACGTTGTTGTTAAAGAGAGGAGACTTTTGAATAGAAACCGTTATTATTGCATTTCGTGTTCTCCTTGTGCGTGCTTTGTCTTGCTTATCAAGTTTTACTTAGAACTAAAATGTCATTTCGTTAAAGCACCTAATTGATAATAATTAACAAATACAATAAGCAAAGACTTAATGCCGGAATTGTGGTTATTTGGTTTCACGGCACCTAGCTTTGGCTTCACCAAAGCGCATTGATCAAATCCGAGATGGGTTCCTTTGTCTCAACAAGCATTGTTTTGCTTGCAGTATTACAAACTCTATATTCCAGCACGGTTCCTTCCATCGGTTTCCATCATGACTGCTTCAGAGCTTCCAGGTAAGCAAGGTTTACAAAACTAGTTCAAATCTATCATTGCTTATGGATTCTAAACATTGGAACAATGTTTAATAGCTTCTACGGAGACCCAAATGCCAAAAGAAGGAGATTATAGTCACAATTGGAATGCTTATCTGGACAGTGCTTGGGTAAGTGTTTGTATTGTTTAATCAAATGCTTGAAGTTCTATTCTGATTCTAGAGTACTTGGATTATGTGTTACCATAGTGAGAGTATGTTAACATCATCCTTCGTTAATGCAATTGTACTTTGATTATCACATATGAGTAGAGTAGGCCCCACCTGAGTTTGATGTAAACAATCCATCAACCGCCGCAACCAGACCAATGCTCTGCTGGCAACAGATGCAGCAACATACTCAGCTTCTGTAATGGAAATAGAAACACATCATTGCTTTTTGCTCACCCAAGAAACTAAGGATTTTCCAACAAAAAAACAACTCCCACTAGTAGAACGAAAAGTGTCAGGACAACCACCCCAATCAGCATCTGTATGGCCTATCAAAGTCAAAATATCAACATCATTCTGCTTTGTGTACAATAGACCACAAGTGGAAGTGCCTTTCAAGTATCTCAAAACCCTTTTAGCAACAGTCCAATGAACCTGTCCAGGATTAGTCATGAATTGACCGAGAGTATTAGCATCATAACTAATATGAGGGCGAGTTGCATAAGCCAAATACACTAATGCACCAACCAAACTAGCATAGGAACATTTTTTAATTTGCAATCTTTCTTCATCAGTGCAAGGACTTTGTTTTTGAGGAAGTTTAGAATATTTGGAACTAGCAACAAGAGGCAAACTTTGTGATTTTCCTTCAAGGAGGCTAAACGTTTCAATGAGCACAGAGATGTATGTGGATTGTGAAAGATATAACAAACCATTAGATCTGTCACGTTGCACTTGAATACCTAGACATGATTGAATTTCACCCAAATCGACCATCTCAAAGGCTGCAGACAATAGAGCTTTCACTTTACGTAAGTATGGTAAATCATTGCAAACAAATATCATATCATCGATATATAGGGCAATGAAAACATAAGACGACCCTTCTTGCTTGAAGTAAATGTTCAAATCATCCACACTAGGAAGGAATCCAGCGGAAAGCAAAAAGGTGTTAATCTTTATGAACCATGCTCGGGAAGCTTGCTTCAAACTATAAAGTGTTTTTCTCAATCTACACACCTAGCGTTCGTGTCCGGACATAACAAACCCAGCAGGTTGTATCATGTAAATCTCTTCACTCAAATCCCCATTCAAGAAGTCGTCTTTACATCCATTTAATGTATAAGAAGATCATTGCAAACATGTAAGACGTACAACTGGGAAAAATGTTTCCTCATAATCTACACCTGCAATTTGTGTGAAACCTTTGACAATAAGGCGAGCCTTAAATTTGTCAAAAGAACCATCAGCTTTAACCTCGGTCTTAAAAAGCCACTTATATTAAATGGGTTTTCGTCCTGCAGGTAATTCCACAAGTTCCCATGTACCTTTATTGATCAAGGATTCATATTCAGCCTCCATAGCCATCTTCCATGATTCTGCTTGATCTGAAGTTAGAGCATCAGTAACAAAAATTGGATCAATAGTCATAGCCAAAGCAGAATGATAGTCTAAGATCCGTAGTGTCGGCTTCCAAGCTCGACATGCAACAACATTATCATCATGAGTAACCTCATAAACAACTTCATCATCATGAGCACCCGCATGAATAACTTCGTCAAGACCGCCATGATCTTCCTCCTCATCATAATCATCAATAGCAAAATCATGAGCAAATTCAGGGACATCAAGGGTCTTAGCAGGAGCAGAAGCAAGAATCAAATATGAACATAAGCAATACAATCAAAAACACTGCAAATTAGCAACATTGGGTTTACGGCCAAACTAGGCTTCAAATGGAATTTTGCCTTTCAGTGCAGAAGTAATCAAGCAATTTTGCACATACACAGCAATGGCAATAATTTCTGCCCGAAAACAATTATCCAAACCAGAATGAATAAGGCATGCAATGCACAACATTCATGATTGTGCGATTCTTCCTTTCAGCAACACCATTCTGTTGAGGAGAATAAGGCACTGTGTATTCACGAAGAATGCTTGAATCTGCACAAACTTTGTCAAAAGCCAAAGATTTAAGCTCACCACCATTATCAGTTCGCAATCTTTGAATCGTGGTTCTAGTTTGAACCTCAACCAGTTTCTTAAAGGTACAAAAGACGGATAAGACATCAGCTTTTTTGGAAAGAAAGTATACAAAGGTATAGCGGGTATAATCATCAATGAAGAAAAGAAAGTATAGGGCTTTACCAAGGGAATCACAAAATGGGCCACAAAGGTCAGAATACACAAGTTCTAAGACATGCGATGTAGGATGTCCTTCTCCAGAGAATGGGTGACGATGCTGCTTGCCAAGAGCACAAGCTTCACATACACCCAATACGCCATGTGCTGATAAAGTGAGACCATCCACAAGATCATCACAACTCATGTCTAAAAGAGCTTGAAAGTTAGCATGACCAAAGCTCGATGCCACAAAGTATTGATATCATCACCATGAGATATCTAAACATTGGCAAACTCATCATTCAGTTGAAGTGCATAAAGATTGCCTTGGCGAAAAGCAGTGGCAAAAACAAGACCATCTTTCACAAAGCGGCAGACACATCTATCAAACTGAACAAGGAAGCCAATATCAGTAAGACGAGCAAGAGAAAGGAGATTGTGGTAAAGGTCCGGCACATGTAGAACCCCATGCAAAAGACGCACACCAGAATATGTACCAATCTGAAGAGTACCAATGCCTTTGACGGCAAGGGGTCTATTGTCACCAAGATAGACAAATTTCTTAGCAAGAAGAGGGTGATATTGTATCAACCAATGTTTGTGATGAGTCATGTGTTGAGTAGCAGCAGAATCTACAAGCATAGAATTAGCTTTAACTACTTCAAGCGCATCATGAACACAGTGTCCCTCATCTCGCATGCCAAGAAGAAGTTTATGCTCCGTAGCGAACTTTTTGTAATAACATTCCTTTTCAGGATGGCCAGACTTTTTACAATATTTGCATACAATAGAGCGGTTTCTCTTGGGCGGAGGACCACGACCATAGCCATGGCCATGACCAGAACGACCACCATGATCATCAGAATAATTAGCCTGATCATCTCACGAGATCATTTAGAATGAACCACAAGAGCTGTTTCTGTATGATCTTTGGAAGATTTCTGAAGCATCTTTCAATGAAATATGAACACGAACCAGAATGAGGTTGGCTTTGTTGAGAAAAACTATACGAACAACCTTGAATTCTTCTGGCGAAGTTTCAAAAAGCGCGATAATTTGTTGTTGAGGTGGCATGACCTCGCCAGCAATAGACAAGCCATCTACAAGGGTTTTAAATTTATTAAAGTGTAGGTCAAAAGAATCTGTGAGGGTATAACGAAGATTGGCAATATCATTGGGAAGAATATGAATTTCATATACAGTCTTCTGCTCATAAACTTTGTCAAGGTGACTCCAAAACTCAGCTGAGGTTTTGAGATCCCTAACATCCATCAATATGGATTCTTTGAGTGCATAAAGTATCAAAGAATGTGCCGCTTTATCTTTTTCTTGCCAATCTGCTAAAAGCTTCACCCAAGCATCATACTTGGTTTCACTAGTAGCTAGTACTCCAGCACTGGTCAATGGTTGCATTAGAACACGGATTTTTCCAGTGACATAATAAAAAAGCTTATCGCTTTCTAATACTAACTCCATCTTGAGCTTCCATACGGGGAAGCCAGATCCAGAGAAAACATAAACTGTCTTTGTTTTAGTGACCCCGCGAAAAGTAACAACAGAAGAACTTGGCTCTGATACCATGTTAAGAATGTAAAGAAAGTTGCAAAGACTTATGAGTGTGATGCTTTGCCCACAAACAAAGATACGATTTCATTCATATGAGATACATATTTATACATCAATATGTGCCTTTATTAGGCAAGAGTGCTATATGTGGCAAGAGTGCTTTATGTGGCAAAAGATAAAGGCGCATCACGCATCTCCATATAAAGGAGATTCCGAACATGTCAATGCGATCATGGCATATGGATTTTGCTTCTACAGTCTTGTAGATTCCGGTTGTACTCCAGATCACTCCATTCATGCAATCAATGCAGCAGTATGGGTCTATCGGTTATGGAAGCGAATAGGAGAGCGGCAACTGTACTGCAAAGGTTGCAAACATTGCTTAGAGCCCTGGCGATCTAAGCATTCTTGTTCTCTTGTCCGATAGCTAGGCCCGATCATATTTCATTTTTTCACCACCTCTATTGCACGCGCACCTTCTAGTTTTATTTGCTATGGCAGAATCCGAAGATGATGTCTCTTGGTAAATCGTGGAGCAAATTGAGACCCTGCAGCTGCTATCTACTCACAAAAACATTCATGGGCCATAATTGGCATGGAATGATGATGTACATCGACATGGGCAGCATTCAAGGTCCATGTGCAGTTAATATATGAAGGTTATAAACAATAGTCTCTGTCCCCTTTTAAAACGTTAATTTCTCTAAAAGATGACAATTTATTGGTTTGAATTTCTCTATAGCTGACACGTCAAAAGACACTGGCGATTATGGCAGGTAGGCAGCTGCAATCTTAATGCCAGATTGCAGCATGTTTATGGCGTTTGGATTGGAGTTCTACAAGGTAACTTAGACCAATAATTACTTACCCTCAAAAATTAAGCTACTTGCTTACACTTGGAAGTGATTCAATCCTCTGAATTCTACATATTGAAGGGTTTTGATGCTCCAGTACTTCATTGGTGCAAACACGTTTTTGGACCCAAGAGGATGGACTATTTGGTATTTTGTCCGTAGATTTCCTTTTTGAAACGACTGTGGTATATCAACGGCTGCAATTCGAGTGGATTTTTCCAGATGGCCTAGATTACTGGCATAAACGAGGATTGAAATGTGGGACAAAAATTGGTATGATCCCATCAAATCCAAGCCGTTCACACTTTTTTGAATGTGAAAACACTAGAACTGAACGAACTCCAGTCAATATAAATACCCTGTTCATATGGGTTTCACGAATGAACTTCACAACTAAATGCACGATCATTTGTATTCAATGACATGGAGTCATTCGAATGATGAGATAGAATTGCATTCGCAATTTGGAGTAAAACAACAAACACTAATTTTTAAATTTGGGGTGTCCGATCTTGCATTTGCAAAATTGAGCGTTTATGTTTACATTCGTTGTCCAGTTACACAATTTGGATGATATCATAACAACATATCATGAACTTGAAGAAAAAAAAGAAAAAAATTGAAAAAACAAAATTGGAGAACCAATAGAATTAAACAACATAAAGTGCTAGAACTTGAGGACTCAGGACTGCTGCTTGGCATCCAAAAAAAATAAAATAAAAAACTAAGGTCAAAACCAACAGACCAGGCAAGGTAAAAAAAAGCTTGTCCATCTATTCAATCGTTGTGCCATGAACTAAAGGTTGCACAACTCTGCACAACAGTCCTTGAGTTGCAGAACAATGAAGTCACTTAGGCAATCCAACTTATAAACTTCATAGTCTTTCTTTCACTTATATCCATCATTATACTTACATATTTTTTCTGTGGAGGAGCAGTTATGTTTGATATCCATAGATGTTGGGATAAGATTTACAACGAACATAAGCAAGCTTCTTAATATTGATATGCTAAGAATTGGTGGCAATAGTTTAAGGCAATATATGGGGAATCAGCCTGCACCATCTTGTATTTTCAATTGATTGTCTTTCTTGTGTATGCAGTAAGAAATTTGGGATACTATTCAATTTCCTTTTGGTACTTGTATATGTTGTGAATGTTTTCAGGTCTTGGTCTCAGGACTTTGCGTATCTTCTGGAAGTCATCATGATCCATTGACACAATTTAGGATGAAATGTCTTCAAACCTTCTATTGTTTGTATGCGAAATAGTATCCTTCTGTCTAGCAACGCCATTATGTTATACTTCTGATCATGCCAATCATATAATCAGTATAACTAGTTCTACTATATCAGGATGGAATGGGACATAATAAAACTAACATTTTTTTTTTTTGAGGGAAAGGAAGGATTTTATTAATCATAAATTAGAAACATACAAAATGGGATTCAGAGCCCAAATAGCAAGTATCTGTAAAACAGGAACAGAGCCAAAAACCCATAATCATATTTCGTCTGCTGAAGGACACCATCAAAGCCAAATTCCACTTGTTGGATCAGAATTCTGTGCAAGAGGGGAAGTATGGAGCGGGAGTGAGGATAAGTTCAGTAAGGAAGCCGGAATTGCAGGCAGATCATGGAAAGAGTGGGTAGTAGAGATGGGCATGGCAAAGGAAGGGGGAGCAATCCAATTAATTTCTGCCCAAGATGGGGTAAGCAGCAGCAATTCATCAATAGGCACTTGAATTATATCCAGTAATACTCCAGCAGCAGCTTCGCATCTACCTTTGTGGTAATAATACATGGATCTCAAACATGAAAACTGCTTCTCTGTAAGTAGACGGTTGTGAGCACCAATGAATTTATGCAGAATATGTGCATTGTACGCATCTTTGAGTAAGAATAAAACTAACATTCATATGCTGGTAAGATGCATTTTTTGATATATAAAATTTATATGCTGGTAGGATGCATTTGCTGATGTTTGGGTTGCCCCTAGGGGGGCAAGCCCTTGTTTATGTGGGTTTATGGCATATTTCAGGTATATGCCAGTATATGCTAGGAATATGCCAATGACTGCTCCAAACTTACTATTGGGTGTAAACTGGCAATGGACGTTGTTGCAGGGCAGCCACTTTGGAACCGGCTAACCGGTGCCAGGTCTGTATCTACGCTTCACCGGTGTTGGTGCAAGTAAGTAGCTGGGTTCGGCAGCAATGCACTTCTATTCGCCGGATTCTATTACCGAGGTATGTGCACAACGGTTTGGAGTTTATGTCAATAATGTATAGATCTCTAAGGTCCAGGAATTCTGACCAATATAAGTAGGCATGTCGATTCAAGGAAACTGGGATGGTTGGACGGAGCATTGGTGGAGATGCCCATGTCCACAAACTTGGCTTATAGCCTAGTGCTCAATTGCACCAAACAAAAAAATCTGGAACATAGTAGGCCTATTCAGTCCTTTATTACCCAGAGTGTGCTTGATTCAGTTGCTGTCATAGCTAATCACCTCATTTGCCTGGTGCCCATGCCAAAGCAGATGATTTCAAGATGGCTAGACAGTTATAAGATGTGTTTCATCATGGCAGCATGCCTACTGAATCTACATTTTCCTGCATCCTAAAGGCCTGCAGCAGTATAAAACAAGGAAGGCTCGTCCATGAAAAAATTATCGAATGTGGAATGCAAACTCATATTGCAGTAGGCAATACACTTGTTAGTATGTATGCCAAATTTAGGAGCTTAGAGGAGGCTCATGACATTATCCTCTAACGGTATCTAAAATTCATTACAGTTCTTTGATGAGAGTAAGAGACATTTTGCTTTGGTGTTTGTGGGTACTGTTTAGCTTTTGGTCTATGCCCATTCATAATATTTGTCTTCTTTTGAAGCCATTCCATACAGGGAACTTATTTTTGGGGACTATTAACTTGAAATTTAGGATGTCCAAAATCTCAAAAGGAACTTTAGTATTTTCAAATTCCCGAAGGGATGATATTATCTTAATACTGTCGTTTCCTACTTCAAAAGATGTTTGGTGCAGGAATGTATTAATACAATCTGATGCATGGTTGGAGAAACATAGTGAATATATTTTACAAGTTGCGTACATAACTGTATGCAGGAGTAGTGTTTAACGAGATGAAGGGTGTTTATTCACAACCTGATAGTGTCCTTGCAAGGACGTGCCAACAGTTAATATAGGCTTGAATTTGAGAATTGATGCTTGAAGCCAGCCATCATCATCAGACATCAAAGTTAGATGGGCATGTACTGTTGATAGATGTCTTTACTGGGATTGTTCTTACCGCAAACAGCCTATTGTGTAGGCATTGTTTCCTGATAATGCATACGGTGTCGACAGTGGTGGTGATTCAGCTGTTATACCAGATCTTTCTTTTGAAGAGTTTCAGGTAACTGAACTTTGTTGAACTTTCTACAGAAGTTTGTAGATATTACTGAGTTTTCTTTTAACACCTCAGTATTTGGGATTGGCAGCAATTTCATCAAAAGTTTTACCATCCTAGTAATGCAAGGATATGGTTCTATGGAGATGATGATCCAAATGAGTGTTTGCGTATTATGCATGGTATAGCGCCATTTTGCTAAATATGTCTGCTTAGTAATATTGTTTTAATGTTGCAGTTGTATCAAACTTCCATTTTTCCTTGACATTTAAGAAAGCCATAACTCATATGAACTTGTCATTTTGTTTGCAGAATACTTGTCCAACTTTGAGGCCAATTCAGCAGCAGTAGAATCACAAGTTAATGCTCAAAAGCTATTCTCTGCACCGAAGAAGGTTGTTGCCAAGTATGCTGTGGGTGATGAAGCAGATCTATCTATAAATTGGCTGCTCAGTGAGGAGCCATTTGATATTGAGACGCAATTGGTGTTGGAATGGATAGATTTCCAGCTAGTGAAAGGGAGGGCCATAAAACATAATGAATGCAACTATAAAGAGTTGGAGTGCGTTTTGAAGCAAATCAGCCTTTCAAACCAGCCAACCTGCAACAATTAATGGTTTAGTAGAAGTAGATGATTTTGAATTACGTGTGTTCTTTAACTCTTCTTCAGACAGATCACATTGCATGAACATGTGCTCCAAAGTGTGGTGTGGCTCCTTAAACAAGACGTAGGATATAATGGCACGGTTCTTCCTGCTAATATCTGTAAGAAGGTAGCTTTGTTCTTTATAATCTTGCATGTCATTGCTCTCTTCAAGGTAGAATTTTTTTCTTAATGTCTCCATCAGTATCAATTTGCCATATTTTCTTTAATACTGTGACGTCCCCTACTCGCATACGGTGCTCTCACCGTATACAAACAGGAGTTCTCCCCCCATACCAGCTCCACACTGATACAGGGCCCTCCACATATCACTGCACCCGTAACGAGTCCCAGTGGGAAGAGTGAAGGTGTCATTCTACCCTGTCTCCCTCAGGGCCTACCTAGCTGCGGAAGCGTAAACATACATGTCAGTATACAACATAATCCTCCATCCACCCGTATCCGTGATAGACAATGATCAAAGATCATACATATGGAAACTCTACCCAAGGCTCAGACTTCAAGGAATGACTGACGGCTTGGGTCTCCAGAGTTCATTGGGCATGCAAATTCATGGCAATGGATTTGGGCTGCATAAGAACATGGCATAGGGTTGTCCACTCCATCCGCCCCTCCCGTGTACACTTTGCGAGTAGGCTTTGAAAAGTGTCGGGACCTGATCAGAAGCCGCCACGGATGCATAGCCGGGGGCTATTCACAGGTCTCATCCTCCCAGTTCCGATGGGGCAGGAAGGGATCACTCCCTCCAGAGATCTGCATGCTGACTCAAGGTGACTAGAGGGCCACTGCCCGTATTCGACTGAACCCACTGGAAAGTGTACACCACTTCACGGGTGTCGAGTCCATGCCTTACCCGCTTTTCGGTGGTAAGCCATTAGACCTAGTCACAATGATCCCCGGTAGGCCTTACACACCCGGAGGGATCGTTCAAGAGTCGACATGAACCTCCTTCTTAGCCCGGTCGGCCCCTTCACCCACAAACGGTGGGGTTCTTGTACAGCAGCCGAAATTACAGTGTGCTAGAGAGGCTACTCTAGGAGCATCAACTACAAAGCCTTAGGGCCTCTACCCCCCTTCCCAATACAAGGAGTTCACAGAGATACATCATCCATATACATCACAGAAGAACTAAAGAACTAGATCTAATCTATCTCATAGAGTTAGGTTCTTTAGTTAGTGTCTAAGATCTAAAGATCTAGATAGCTGCTATGGGCAATTTAATAGTCTAAACTTACTGGTTCCATGACTAGAAGACGGTCTAAGCTATAATATTGACCAAATACCTGATCCTTGGGTGGCTCCTCCTGACCTGAGTTCAACCATTCTGCTGAGCTGATCGAATTTGGGGAAACTGATGGCGCAATTCGGTTGGGCAGCGTCTGGGAGGCGGTTTTGGCTCCTGGGGCAGCCAAAACAGAGCTCTAAAACCCTAAGGACGAAAACTAACAAGTTAGGGTTTCCCTACCCTAAATAGACATGGGGTTTAGGCTAGGGTTTCCAATTACCCATTTTAGCATGTGGGATAATTGGAAGGCCCCACTTGCCTTTAATGGCTAGGTGGCAAAATATGCTTACATGGAAAAGGTGTGCTCACATTAATGTGCACATGTGCGCATTAATTAACATGTGAACATACCTAGCAAGTTGCCCCTAGGGCTACTTACCTGGCTATCCGTCGGCGTACACGTCGGTCGGAGTGGCGTGTATGCGTGATTTAGGCAAGATGCGATATCGTCACCGGACCATTATCGTCTTTGAACGTCACATTCTCCCCACCTTGAAATGATGCTGTCCGCAGCATCGTGGGTCTCCCTACCTTGGGATCTTCCTAATCTGCAATCTGCAATCAACGTGATGCATACAATATAATAGTTATACATTTACCAAGATTAGCCTCAGGTAATATTTTTATAACATTATTACGTCATCATACTATGGAATATTTATCAATTTATAACATCATTAGACAAGTTATTCACTAGCTTAGTTATTACGATATTAACTTAGACAAAAACTTTAACATTTCATTATCGTTCGAGGTACTCTTCGTTCCTTGCAACACATTCCAACAAAATTTGTGTTGCAAGTCTTCGTAGCTCGACCTCCTTGCCCTCCGGAGCGCTCTATTGGCCTGCAAGTCGACACTACGTTAGTACCATTTTAATTATTTAATGAATTTTTGGTTATATGGTGACCACCCCACCTATCTACATGGATGCATGGCTAATCTCCCGGCGTAGGAAGAGGGTGAATCTTCCATTCGTGGAGACAGCGCCTACATGCCTATATGCCGCTCATGCCTACACCCTAGTTGCCCAGCGTGGAGGATAGGTCCTTCCCGTATATGGGGCGTGAAGGCCTGATTCCTCCTATCAAAGCATATATGGGGCTAGAGGTGCCTTAATGACCTCCTTTCTCTCGAGGTCGTTTACTTCTGTGGGACAGAAGTAGACTTTCTAATCTACCTTCCACTCGTCCAAGCGGAAACGCGGTCATGCCTACCTTGACATTACACCACGCCCTAGAGATCACCGTAGTGGTCTCATCATCGGTAACAACGCATGCGACCCATAACAACATAGGTTGCATGCGTGGATTAATCCTAACTTCACAAGAATTAACCTACACAAATCGACATGCCTGAGCCGATTTCCTCGGAGATGACCTTGCCGTCCCATTGCTCCATAAACTGTGGGTACTGTTTTACTAAATCCTTCTTAAGTACCCATGTTGCGTCTTGCACTGGCAAGTGTTTCCACTTGACCAAATACTGGAGGAATTCTGATCTCCTCGTTTTCTTGAAAGCTTTATCAAGAATCAATTCTGGAACTATTTCCAGCTGCTCCTCCGTCATTTCCAACAACGTTGGAGTGTCCAAGACTTCGTCTGGATTTGGAGTGTGCTTCTTCAACAAACTCACATGGAAGACCTTATGAATCTTTAGGTGTGCTGGCAAATCTAACTTGTAGGATTGATTACCTACTCTCTTGATTATTCTGAAAGGTCCAGCCCACCTTGGAGCAAGCTTCTTGCAATTCCCGATCCTGAGCTTCGCCTGCTTCACCTTGATCTTGAGCCATACATCATCTCCAACTTTGAACTCTCTGACTGTTCGATGCTTGTCGGCGATGCTCTTTTGTCGACTTCTTGCTGCTAGGAGATACCCTCGCACCTCTTCCACGAGCTGCTGCATATCGGCCAACATCTGCTGCGAAACTTCCACTTTTGACACGGGATTGTGCCAAGTGTCTGGAGTTAGGCACTGGTAGCCGTAATTGATCATAAACGGCGACATTTGGGATGATTCCTGCTTGGTGCTATTGTATGCAAACTCCACCAAGTGAATAAATTCTTCCCACATACTTTGCTTATTCCAGACATAGTTTCGTAGCATGTCTTCTAAGATCCTGTTGGTCCGCTCCGTTTGGCCATCCGTCTGAGGATGATACGCCGTGCTCATGGACAGCTTGGTCTGGATCGTCGCAAAGAGGTCTTGCCAAAATGCACTCATGAACTTCGGGTCCCTGTCGGATATAATCTCCCTTGGCATGCCATGAAGCCTGAAGATCTCTTTGGTGAAGAGCTTTGCTGTATCCATAGCTGTATCTGTGGTCCTGCAAGGCACAAAGTGTGCCATCTTTGACAGCTTGTCAACCACTACCATCAAGGCATCCTTCCCTCTTACTGTCCTTGGGAGTCCTGTGATGAAATCCATGCTGATTACCTCCCACTTAGCGTTTGGCACCGCTAATGGCTCTAATGCCCCTGGAATTCGAAGCTGCTCCGCCTTCGTCTGCTGGCATAGCTGACATTCCTTGATGTAGCGAGCTACCTGCTTCTTCATTCCTGGCCAATAATAGCTGCTGCACACTTTGAAATATGTTTTCATGAATCCCGCATGGCCAGCTATTGGGCTGTTGTGCGTGTCATGGAGGATCAATTTCCTTACACCTGATGATTTGGGTACGCACAACTTGTTCTTATGATATAACAGGTTGCCCTCCTTCTTATAATGCTTGAAGGCTTCCCGCTCTTTATCTGTTCTAGCCTCCCTAGAGAGGCTCGCCCATACTTCACTGAAATCCACATCCGTTGGCAAGGACTCTTTAATCTTCTTACCAAAGTCGCTGGAGAGCGTCGAAATTGCATTGCAATGCACTCTATTTGTCAGGGGATGCCTTGAAAGCGCATCTGGGTGTAAATATGGTAATGCTACCCAAAAAGCACTATCCGGACAAGTGCTTTAAGTGCTTTAGGTGCTTTACCCTCGAGTGCTTTTTCATTCAACGACCTCGGGGGGTTGTTACTCCAGAAATAGGATGGATCATTCCGTGGAGGTAAGGATCGATGAGATGGATGATCCCGCGGTGGGAGATCTCCGAAATGGTAAGGATCGCTGACGAGGATCTTCAAGGGCGGGAACTCCATTGGCGGGAACTCCATTGGCGGGACAAGATTGATGGAGTTTCTCTTTTTCAATGCAGTATAAGAACACAAATTAGAGTTCAAATCGGCATAGAAATCATAGGTGAATTAACAATGTTTTATTGCAATTTGATTTAGATTGATAATTCAATCTACATTGCATTGAGATTGAATTGTGGGCAGCTCTCTTGAAAGCATCCATTTAACCGGAAGAAGCTTTTTAGGATTCAAATCAAGTGAGAAGAGACAATCTGATTACTCTTTGTTTTTCTTAAGAGTATTTTTGTTCCATTCTTTCAATGTATTGTGCATCTCTAATGTTGTATCCTAGATCTACGTTATTTTTTTTTTCCCCAAATGGGAAAATTGACGAGCACTCGGACATTGATATCTTGAGTTCTACCAATCTATTTGGAGCGATTTCATTTTGATCTAGAAGTATACTTTGGTCTCTTTCTTTTGCAATCAAAATCACACAAATCCGATCTCTGAGGAGTGAGAAATAGCCTCTCAAACTTGGCTGATTTTCTGTTACAGTGGGTGCAGAAATTGATGTCACAAGAATATACAAAATTCAGACTTTAATATCTTGAGTGGTGCTGATCGATTTTGAGTGATCTTACATGCATTTAAAACTAGACACTTAGCACTTTCTCTTACAATTTAAATCACTCAAATCTGAGCTATGAGGAGTGAGAAACAGTCTCTCAAAGTTCTGATTTTTTTATTCTGAGTTCTGATTTTTGTCACAGAAATATACCAAAACTCAGAATTTGATATCTTGAGTTTTAATGAATAATTTTTGATGATTTTACTGCATCTAAAAGTAGACACTATGGCCTTTCTCTTGCAGTTTAAATCAATTAAATCTGAGCTTGGATGCGGGAGAAATGACCTCTCAAAGTTGGTCAATTTTCACTAATAGTGGGTTAACATTGTCTTTTATATGATCATTGTTGTTCTATATTGTTGTGAGTAGTCTTGCGTGCATTCACATTTCGTCATTTACATTATTGATCAAGCTTTGTTAATCAGAGTTTTGAGATCCTTTTGTATCAAAGCAATCTTAATACATTCTTGCAATTCCGTCTCTGTATTAAAACAATCTTAATACTATTCATGCAATTCCATTACTTCTTAGTTTTATTCTTGCAATTCCATTACTTCTTTTTGAACAGACAACCAGTCTTCTTTGTTTGTTATTTTCTCTCTAACTTTCTCCATACTCTATTGAAACCAATCCAACATCGAAACTGCCATGTAATGTATCTCGAAAAAAAAAATTTGACATTACATGGCATCAAAATGCAAAAGATTGGAGAGTATCGAGGTGATAATTATTAATCTAACTTAGCCGAGAACAAAGTACGTGGTGAGGAAGCATTTACGGCATGACTTTTGGCGTCTTGCGATAAGTGCTTTAAGTGCTTTAAGTGCTAAGTGCTTTCGCGTTTTTTTGGGTAGCATTACCATATTTACACCCATCTGCTACCACATTGAGCTTCCCCGGCTTGTAGACTATAACAAAGTCATATTCTTCGAGGAACTCCATCCACCTCCATCACCTCCTCAGTTAAGGTGTGGTTCGCGTGAATACATACCGGAGGCTCACGATGGTCGGTATCCAATTGGAACCTCCTTCCCAAGAGGTAGTGCCTCCATATTCTTAACGCATACGACAACCGCAAGCAATTCCCTCGATGGTGCGTTGGGTAGCGCTGTCTCGGCGTCGTTCATCTTCACGGAATCATACGCTACCACACGCTCTTCTTGCATAAGCCTTTGCGACCAGAGCTATCTTACTCGCATCTGTTGCTACAAGCTTATCTTTCTCCGGTCCGGCGGGGTCAAGGCAGGGGGCTGTCGTCGGGGCTTCTTTCAACAATTCAAACCCCTTTTGGGCTTTCTTGTGCCAATGCTCGCCCAATCTTTCACCTTCTCCGCCCCTCGTCCAGTGCGTTAACGGGGCGCTATCTTAGCAAAGTTCTTCACGAACTTCCTGTGAGTACCACCGCTGGCCCGAGAAAACTTCTGACCTGCGTGCACATTCTTCTTCGTCTTAGGCCACTGGATGACGGCTTCAATCTTGGCGGGATCCGTTGAGATTCCTTCTGCTGAGATCACATGACCCGGGTATTCCACCTTTTCCGTTCGCGGTGGCGCCCGACAACTTGGCGCATTAACCGGTGCCTCTTCAACTTCTCTAGCACTCTCCTTAAGTGTTGTTATGCGTGCTCTTCAAAGGGATCTGCTATACACCAAAATGTCGTCAAAGAATACAATCACAAAGGTGTCTAAAAACTCCTCAAGATGTCGTTCATGAGCCTCATGAACGTCGGCGGGGCATTCGATAAGCCGAAAGGCATTACGTGTGAACTCATAGTGCCCATACCGCGTTAGAAGGCGGTCTTATGGATATCTTCCTCCTTTATCCGGATCTGATGATAACCTGACCTTAAGTCGATTTTGGAGAAGATCCTTGCTCCTTAAAGCTGATCCATCAAGTCGTCTGATCTTGGGAGCGCATACTTGTTCTTAATGGTGTGCTTATTCAACTGCCTATAGTCTATGCACATCCTTAAACTACCATCCTTCTTCTTAACGAAGAGAATGGGCGCTCCAAATGGCGAGACACTAGGTCTAATGAAGCCTAGGTCGAGCAGCTCCTGCAACTGCTTCTTTAGCTCCGCTAACTCCTGCGTTGTCATTCTATATGGAGCCTTGCTTGTCGGCTTTGTTCCCGGTTCGAGTGCTATCTCGCACTCGACTCCCCTATAAGGAGGAAGCTGCTTGATCTCATCTGGAAAGAGATCATGGAACTCCGCGGATCGCCTTTTAGCTATTTGCTTCGGCAACTTGCTGAGCACCTTGTCTTCTTTGCTTTCTTCTGATTCCGGCTCACTAATCTCAAGCTTGAAGATGTATGCCACCTGCTCACTCTTGATGCACTTGAACAGCTGTTTAGAAGACATACACTGCATGATGGGGACAACTTCTTTACCTGTGATCTCAATGATCTTGCCGTCGGGCGTTGGGAAGGTCACTTTCCGCTTTCCACAATCGATAATGGCCCCTGCTGGCCCAAGGTACTCCATACCTATGATCAAGTCGTATTTGCCAATGCCCATTACCTCTGCCCCCATCTGGATTTTAATCCCTGGCAAGTCGATGTCGAAGTTGATTCTCTTACCTGCCGTCTGCCTTACTGCTCCACTTGCTAAGACAACGGGCCTTGGCTTTGACTTTAGTGGTTTCAACTTCAACATTTGAACCATTCTGGGGGATGCAAAGTTATGGCTACTTGCTGAGTCTATCAAGACTATGAAGGACTTGGTCTTGGCCTTCCCTACTGTGGAAATTACTTTATACTGGCTCTCTGCTTGCTCTGTATCTATTGCGGCAAAGATATGACACTCACCCTGAATGTAGTCGCGGGCTTCCTCGCCGTCGTCGTCAGACAGGGTGTCCCAATCTCCCAACTCTGCTAGCGCTGCACTCATGACGTATGGGCAGTTCGCTGTCCTGTGGCCTGGCTGGAAGCACCTGAAGCAAAGCTGCTTTTCTATGCACTCCTGTCTCTTTTCCTTGGGCATGGCCTGCAAAAAGGATCGCACTGCTTTGGAGTAGTTTGACCCTTCCTGCTTATCTTTGAAGGACACCTGCTTCTTCTCCTGCTGCTTTCCCTGATTGCTACTATATGGGGCTCTAGCTGGTCCTGGGCTGGCTGTCCTCGGGCTAAAACTGCCTGTTGCCTTGCCTTTGTCCTGATAATACTGCTGCCTCTGCCCGCTATTCTGAGGTCCCGTTCCTTGCAAGCTTATTGCCTTGGACTCAAACCGATCTTTGTTCTAGGGTTTATTGCCCTTACAAACTGCGGGATCTCCTCATTCAGACCTTCAAAGTAGCTTTCTACTGCATGCTTCTCACCTAACTTTGGGACATACAGCCTCAGCCTCATGAATTCCTCTGTATATTTCTGGACTGTCTTGTTGCCTTGCTGCAACCTGTAGAACTGCTGCATCATGCTGGACTTGTGCTCTCTTGGAACGTAATGGCGCTTGAAGGCTTTAGCAAACTTCCTGAACCTGCAAGCATCCCCAGCAAGCCATGAGCTTTGGCATAACCCTTCCACCAAATCGTCTTTGCTCCTTTCGGGTTTGCTTGTTGCCACCACGCCTTTATCCTTATCCTTCATACCATAAGCGTTGCCATATTCACTCATCTCGTCAAGCCAAGCTTCGCCTCCATGCGACCTATTCCCGCTTTGAGAATTGCTCGAGCTTCGGCCTTCCGGACATTTCCCAATCACGAGTCCACTTTCTTACGGTAGTCGAGGTTCTTGTGTCCCTTTGCGTCCCGTCCCGGCGTTCCTCGCCTTCCATCTGTTTCGGTCTTGGTTACGCTCTTCTTCTTCCTCGAATCGGTCACGAATCTGAGCTTGAGTCGGAGGAGTCCGGCTGGGGACCTTCCTCTCTTGCTCCTCTTCTTGTCTCTTCACGTTTCTCCGGTGGCGCTTGCGGCGGTTGAGCGCTACCCACCGAACCTGCTCACCTTTGCGGCTAGCAAAGCCTTTATCTGCTCCAGTGTCGTCCTCATGGGATAATTCCTCTTCTGGGGTCATGGGTCCAAATTCTTCAAGCAGGTTCCTTGCCGGACGTGGCCTGGGCGGACTCTGTTCTTCCATGAGTTCTCGCCTGTGTCGTTCCCCTGAGCTTAGGCTTCTAGCTGCACACACAAGTAGTCCATAGCTATATGGTTAGTTTTACTTGTTCTCTTGCATTATTTATGTTTGTTGGTATAGTTGGGGACACAAAATACATCCACAAAACATTTATAGTGCCAAAGAAATTATATTCATATTTTATAATATGCTAATACAAAATTAAAACTTCCGGGATCAAGATTGCTAACTATTCTTGATGCTGCCGGTAGGATGGATTATCCTCTAGGAACTTTTTCACTTGGGCTGTTCCCACTGAATGACCCAAGTTCCTCAGGACGTTGGCTGAAGATCCGCCCTGCAAGGCTCTCGCCAAGTCTTCTTCTCTGCGGTCGGAGGTGTAAGCTGCGGTCACCGCCAGTCTTCCTTGCCGCCTGTAAGGTATGGCGAAGTCGAAGACATCGAGTGCTACTGCTCTCTTTACCAGGATGGCATACTCGGTGTTGAGGGGTAACCGCGCATGCCGGCCAAATCCTGAGAGTGCGATTAGCATTGATACTCCTTCTTCGCCTCTGGGGGTGAATTTGCGGTGAATTACCGCTATTCTTCCATCCATCAGCAGGGGAAGGTAATAACGCAACGACACAATGCTTTGCGAGGGATCCTCGACCACTTTCGGTATCCAGCTCGTGCTTTGCTTGCAAAGTCATCAACCTCCACCGTGGTGAGCTCCTGTAGTCTCATTTATTCTTTGAAGCCCTCACGAGGTCGAATTAAGCCTCTCCTCTCGGGGAGGTGTTGCGGAAGGGCTTGCCGTTAGGATGTTCGAGGTCGTAAGCGATCCCCATCTGTTCTGTAGAGCAAGGAACTCTTCTTACGTCGGTAGCTTGTTCTCCGGCCTCTCGCCTCCATAATCGCGCGTCTTTGTTGTAAGCTTGAATGTCGGAGGTAGACTCTCCCCTGCGGTAAGTGTCGGCTTCCCTTACTTGGAGGGGGAAGTCGGATGCTCCTCGGGCGATGAAGTCGTCTAAGTCCGTTCTTGAGGAGTTGGTGCAGCAACTCTTGGTCGGTACTCCCTTTCCCACTCACTCAGGAAGGTTTTGGATGTCGCTTAGAAGAGAAACTCCTCGCCTTCAACAATAATGGGGGCTAGGCTTGTAATGCCTAACCCAAGGGGCGGCGACTCGAGAGTTTGCGGTTTCTCTCTCAGTTTTGCCACTCTGCTCGCTTGTGCGCGCTCCTCCGTGGTCGAGGCTTCGACATAGTCTTCCTCCTCCTCGATTCTTGTTAAATGGAGTCCTCCTCTTCTTTTCCTTCACGCTCCTGTTCATCTTGCGTAAGGAGCGTTGTTCTTTGCTATGGCTAATGGGTCTATGTCCAAGGGGAATGGAGGTTTCCCCACGGTGTTCTCGACGCGGTGGGTGAAAAGATTGCCAAAGGCGGTGTTGAAAGAGAAGTACTTGGTCCTATTGGCCGGTTAGGACCATTGGCTCGAGTGTCTTGGCTGGCGCTTTGTTTGTCGGTACTTGGCAATGTTTGGAACATCGCCTAATCTTTGTTTTGCGGGGATTGCCTAGGAACAAAGTAGCCTATGCAAGGGGAGTTGCACTAGTCTTTGGTTCTACCCTAGCTTGGAACTTCGAGACAAGACTTCTGTAAGTCGGGGTTGCGTGCAAAGTTGCTTGGACATCTACCTCCTTCCTGAAGATATGGAAGATTTGGTCGATGTCGGCCTCGGCAAAGATGAGCCGGGCTGCACCATCCGGCTGAAAAATCGAGGTTGCCATTGGTTAATTGCGGAAGAGGGTATCAAACTGTTGCAAGAGCGCCTCAGGGAGTTGGGAAATCGGCTGAGGAGGCAGGAGCAGACTTGTAGGGTGCTATCTGAGGAATGAGGGACCTATTTATAGAAAAGGGGGAAACCCTAATTTTTTTGGATGACTTGGAAAATTCCTGAGGTTGGGTAATCCTAGCCTATACTGAGGTCAAAATGGGAATTTGAAGACTAGCTCAAGTGTTTGAACATGGTTGGATTACAAAAAGATGCTATACAACAGGTTGGAGATGGTTTGGACAAGTCCTGGTGAAGAAATAGTAGCAGGTCTCACAGCTTGCGCCTCGCTCAAAAACTAAAGTTTAGTTCTTCGACCAGGCGCGAGCTGTGAGACATCAGTCTCGTTTGGGTCAAAAGGTGTCCAATTTGGGTAAACTAAGGGTGTAAGAATGATGGGCTCATCAAATCAGACAGAATTGACCCCTTATTTGGTTGATTTGGAGCTGTTTTGGTCAAGTTTGGGCGAGGTCTCACAGCTTGCGCCTCGCTTCAAAACTAAAATTTAGTTTTGCGACCAGGCGCGAGCTATGAGACATCACGTTTTTCGGTCTGCAAATGTCCTATTTTACTGAAATAAAAGCTAAAACTTACTAACTTGCCCTAATTAATCCAGCTCATGCAATTAAAGTACACAAAATTGCTCTATATTACAAAATTTTTAATTATTTACAAAAAAGGTTCTAAGGGCGTTCTCCCTTTATGCGGGTCGCAAGACTCATGTCCTGTCGCATGAGGGTTACCCGCTTGGCGTGAACAGTGCAAGCTGTTGAATCTTCGAAGTGTTGCACTATTCTTGCTTCTGCCGCTTCCTGCATTGCCAGCAGCGCCTCGTCCGTGACCCTGAAGTCCGTTCTGTAGGCCTGCATCACTTCTCGAACTAATCGAGCAAAGGGGGCACGGGGGATTAGAAGACCGTAGCTGCGCTGGAAGTGCCTAATCTCCCTTAGCGCTCTCCTCTCCACCTCCTTCCTGTCGATCTTTTTCTTGGGTGGTGGCTTGGGAGCCTTGGGCTTTGGTGGTGGCGGCTTCAAGGTTTCTTTGCTTAGTTGGTCCCCTCCCTCGATGACCACGACCTGTTTTCCTCATAGTACTTCTTGTAGGCCTCCCACTTCTTCATATCGCCTCGTGTTCCCTCATCTTCCTTTAAAGATATCTTGACCCGGTTTCGTGACATAGGCTTCTCGGGCGGTCGTGGTGGCATTTTCTTCCTATTCCACGCGGGTACTTTCGGGGCTTACGCGACTTGATTTTCTTTGGGGTTGCTTTCAGTCTTGGCTGCTCAGGTACTACCTGTTCGTCACCTGGGGGTTTAGAAGAGCTTCCACCTCCACCATTGGGGTTGAAGTCCCCGTCAGAAGAGTCGTCGGAGGAGTTCGGAGGTTCGTCGGCTTGCCGCTCCCTGATGACGATCTTGGGGTTAGGCCTCTTCCTTGGCGGGACGTCCTTCAGCTTCCTTGTGCTGTCCACGAACTTCCCCTTCGCCCTCTTTTTCTCTTCTGCCGCCTTGTGTTCCTCCTCCTCCCTCTTCCTCTTTTTGTCTTCCTTCTTCTTCTCCCGGCGTTCATATTTTCTAATGAACCTCGCGAGATCTGCTTCCTCCGGCTCCGGACACATGCGCTTTGCTCTTCGTGCTCGAGGATCTCCGTGGCTGCATCAGAATGATCTTCTGCTCTTTCCTGCTGCCGGATCTCCCGCTCTATTTCTTCATATACCTCCCTTGTCTCCTCGTCCATGGAGGTTGGTGATGTTGCCTCGTCCTGCTCCACCTGCTGGTTGAAGACGTCAATCAGATCGGACGTGTCCTGTTCTTCTGAGACGTCTCCCTCGTTCGAAGGCGAACGACCCCCTCTCGCGAGCCTCTCGCGAAGCATCTGCCGAATGATCTCAGCCTCAGTGGCGGCCCGGTGGTTTCGCTTTTGGCGGCGCTTCTGGCGATCGTTTGGTTCGGGCCATGCTTTACGGATCGTCGATCGGATACAAGCCCAAAGATCGCTAAGTCGCGGGGAGCGGATTTCTAGGGGCTGTGGCGGGAAATGAGGGGGTCTACATCTATTTATAGCTTGGGAAGTTTTAGGTCAAAATTCAAGTTGCTCTATTTAACATGCTAAGGCACCTACTTATTTAAAATTTACACTTGTTTGGACTTTTTCTACCTATTGGTCTCATACTTAGCCTCGGCTCAAAAACTAAAGTTTAGTTTTTTAGACCAGGTAAATGTGAGATCTCATACATTTCTAGGTTATTTACGTAATTAAAACATGCTATTCTAATTATTTTCTATCTTAGAACTAGCCTTACCACATTACTTTTTCTCAAATTCATCATGTTTTTGGTGATCTTGGCTCGATGTCTCCACGGCTTGCCCTACCGCTTCAAAACTAAAATTTAGTTCTCTGCTGACGGTAAATGTGAGACCACCTCACTTGGAAATTTTTGGGCTTATTCTTTTTAGTCTTATCAAATTCTAAATTAAACTTAATTGTTACTAGCTTAGCATAACTACAAAAATGAGAAAAAACTTCCCACTTTTCGAGGCTTGAGGATCCTATCAAGTTAGTACTACTTTGGGAGCATGGCCGCTGCTTTGCTCTTGGTCTCCAAGAACATTGCTCGATACCACTTTGTGGCGTCCCCTACTGCATACGGTTGCTCTCACCGTATACAAACAGAGTTCTCCCCATACCAGCTCCACACTCGATCTGAGGGCCCTCCACATATCCATTTGCACCCGTAACGAGTCCCAAAGTGGGAAGAGTGAAGGTGTCATTCTACCCCTGTCTCCCTCGGGGCCTACCTAGGCTGAAGCGTAAACATACATGTCGAAGATACAACATAATCCTCCATCCACCCGGAAGGTGGTGCACCAACATCTGCATAGACAATGATCAAAGATCATACATATGGAAACTCTACCCAAGGCTCGGACTCCAAGGAATGATGACGGCTTGGGTCTCCGAGTTCATTGCGCATGAAATTCATGGCAATGGATTTGGCTGGCATAAGAACATGGCATAGGGTTGTCCACTCCATCCGCCCCTCCTGTGCACACTTTGCAGAGTAGGCTGAAAAGTGTCGGGACCTGACTGTAGCCCGCCGGATGCATAGCCGAAGGGGCTATTCCTGGATCTCATCCTCCCAGTTCCGATGGGGCAGGAAGGGATCACTCCCTCCGAGAGATCTGCATCTTGCCGACTCAAGGTGACTAGAGGGCCACCGCCTCAGATCATTGAACCCACTGGAAAGTGTACACCACTTCACGGGTGTCGAGTCCATGCCTTACCCGCACTCAGTGGTAAGCCATTAGACCTAGTTACAATGATCCCTGGTAGGCCTTACACACCAGAGGGATCGTTCAAGAGTCAGGACATGAACCTCCTTCTTAGCCAGTCTGGCCCCTTCACCCACAACCAGGTGGGGTTCTTGTACACAGGCCGAAATTACAGTGTGCTAGAGAGGCTACTCTAGGAGCATCAACTACAAAGCCTTAGGGCCTCTACCCCCCTTCCCAATACAAGGAGTTCACAGAGATACATCATCCATATACATCACAGAAGAACTAAAGAACTAGATCTAATCTATCTCATAGAGTTAGGTTCTTTAGTTAGTGTCTAAGATCTAAAGATCTAGATAGCTGCTATGAGCAATTTAATAGTCTAAACTTACTGGTTCCATGACTAGAAGACGGTCTAAGCTATTAAATTGACCAAATACCTGATCCTTGGGTGGCTCCTCCTGACTTGAGTTCAACCATTCTCACGAGTTGATCGAATTGGGAAACCCGATGGCGCAATTCGTTTGGGCAGCGTCTGGGAGGCGGTTTTGGCTCCTGGGGCAGCCAAAACAGAGCTCTAAAACCCTAAGGACGAAAACTAACAAGTTAGGGTTTCCCTACCCTAAATAGACATGGGGTTTAGGCTAGGGTTTCCAATTACCCATTTTAGCATGTGGGATAATTGGAAGGCCCCACTTGCCTTTAATGGCTAGGTGGCAAAATATGCCTACATGGAAAAGGTGTGCTCACATTAATGTGCACATGTGCGCATTAATTAACATGTGAACATACCTAGCAAGTTGCCCCTAGGGCTACTTACCTGGCTATCCGTCGGCGTACACGTCGGTCGGAGTGGCGTGTACGCGTGACGAGGCAGTACAGTATACGTCCTGGGACCGTATACTGTGCTGGAACGTCACAAATACCATCTTCTCAACTTGCTCGTATACTTCCTTCAGTTTCATAGAATCCGACCAAACACCATGTCCCAACCATCTACTTGCCCATTTCAGGATATCAAAGTACCATCCCTTTTCTCTTGATTGTTCCAATGCAAGGCGTGGAAAACGATCTGAGTCCATTGCTAAGACTCTATTAATATACTTTATTGTCCGGCATAAAGCATCCACTTCAAGAGGCAAAAAACCTGCTTCTGCCAAAACCATACAGTAAGGGGTTTGAATTTTAGCTCCAAATTCTTCCAATAAGAATCGTTTTTGCACTTTTTCAACCGCAACCCATCCTTTAATAGACAGACCTGGCCCCCAAATAGGACATCCATATAGCACAACCGGTTTCACCTGCACTCCATAAAGAAGCTTTCTCAATCGCCAATGCTCAAAATTATTAGATGTACATTGGTGGAACATGTTATATAAAGCTCTTAAACCTCCAGATGCACGTTTCTTGGCTGCTAGAGTCCACTTATAGTTGCTGGTCACTTCTATTCCCAGATATTTATATTCAGATACTTTCTGCAATGTTACTCCTCCAATGAAAAATTCTGTTTCATCATGTCCTCCAAGGACCAAGACTTTAGATTTAAGACATTAATCTGAAATTTTCTTTGTGTGAAAAAAGCATTTAATGCATCTTGAAGTCCGCTAGCATTCCTTGATATAAGCACAATATCATCTGCAAACATCAACAATTGATCTGATCAATTCAACAAGTACTTGTTTATAGATGCAAGCAACTGCTTGTCTTAGTTCCGTAGGAACTTGTAGGTCATCCATCCTTGATGTAAGATCTTTCCTGTTTACCCTATCAAATGCTTTTGTCAAATCAATGAAAGCCAAATACCTCTTATTACATGGTCCTTTTGCTCCTTCAGTTATGACCCGCAGAGTAGCCAAGTGGTCCAGTGTGGAGTGCTCTTTTCTAAACCCTGCCTGACTTACTGCTCTACTGTGGGAACCATCTGCCCAATGTGAGATCTTTTTCTCCAGCATTGATGCAAAAAGCTTTGCAAAAGAATTAGAAATCAAGATAGTTCTGTAATTTTTTACCTCATCTTTGTCTCCTGCTTTAAAGATCGGGATGACCCTATTCAAGCACCAGTCCTGTGGAAAGCCACCTCGAAGGAGGCATTCATTGCACAAATCAGCTAGCATAGCATGAAGATATTCTCCTCTCCATTTAAATATTTCAATAGAGATGCCAAAAGAATCACTTGCTTTCCCATTTTGCATTCTTTGAAGTGTTCGTTGTACATCTTGGATACCATTTGGTCTATCTGTGGCATATTATATAGCTTTGTAACCCAATTCAGTAGGTCCTCCCTTTGTATGTTCCCAAGAGATACATTATATTTGGAACAATTCCAAAATCTCTTTGGCTCCAATTCTACATCATGCATAGCCTGTTCCTGGTGGTCTCGGTACCATGCTCGTTTTTTAGATTTCACTAGACTTTTATAAATAAAGTTATCTAGCTAATAATTAGTGTACCTTGTAGATTGTAAGGGTCTCTTGGATGTAATATATTCATTGTGAACATGAATACTCATGGATGGTGGTTGCTTCATGGCTATCTCTTAGCCATTATAATTACACTTTGGTATGCTTAGATTTTGGGCATAACGTGGGTTCAAATACCACATGTTCAAGGTCATCTTCCACGCCATTCAAAATTGAGAGATATACTCTACCATAAAATGTCGGACATTAATAATGGATTCAACCTTGTAGTTTTAGAACCAAACAAATGTTTGCACACTGGGGTGTCTCATTTTCGATGTCCCTTTTGTCCCCCAATTTAGTACTAAAATCAATAAAGGTGGTTGGAAATCTTGGAGGCAATTTCAAGTTTCATAGAAAACAAAAATAGCAATAAAAATTTGAATTCCTTGAATCTTGGAGAACCAGGCTACAGTGTGTGCATGTGTTGAGCCCCGATAAAGAAAACTAAAAGATCAACGAAATCATCATTCTTGCTTCTCGTCTTTCGATATGTTCAAGGTTTGAATGGAATCAATGTATTGTGAATTATGAATTGGGCAAGGAAATAGCATTCCACTGATATGTTTGAGTCCAGTTTTTTGGGTTGCCCTAAGGGGGAAAACCCTCATCCATGTGGGTCTGTGGCATAATCCAAGTATATGTCAGTATATGTTCGAAATATGCCAATAACTGCTCCAAACCCATTATTGACTGTAAACTGGCTGTCAATTATGTTGCTGGAAGTCATTCTGGAAGCTAAAGGTTAGGATGGATAGATAGATATTATTTTAATGTCCACGGAGATCTTGTGTGATTTCTTGAGGGATATGACTGTGATTAGGCTGTTTACTGAGAACTAACATTGGTATCAAAGCAAGTAGATATGCTCACTAAGGTGCTAATGGAATTTAAACTAGTGTCAAGCACAAGTAGCTGAGGAGGAGTTGTAAGGATAACGATGCAGCCTGTATATAAGATTATTAGATGATAATGTGGCATTGGAGTTGCCAAAGGCTGCAGACATTTGAGCTATTGATCAGAGAAACAAGGAGTTCAATATGCAAGAGGTAAAGTGTGTAGGCTTGAATTGGCATTGTCTCAAATGCAGTCTTACAGTTTGGAATGGAGACCTTTAGGGATATGACCATGATTAGGTTGCTAGTTATCTTACTAAAAATTAACAGGTGAGATACAGTTGTTTTAAGACTAGTGTATCACTTTTAGACCAGACACCATTTAGATCGAGTACTTTGCTCTTAGCAGGAACGTTCTGCGTTTCAGGGGAAGTGTTTTTGGGGAAGTGTTTTGCTAATTGCCAAGAAGTTCGATGGAACCGTAGAGCAAGCGCCAATTATAAAGTGCAATTGTCTTATGGTTGATGCTTAATTAGCAGGTAAATCCCCGAATGAAACATGGCTCTTATTGTTTCCTGGTGTGCGTTGTTAAGATGGTTTAGTAGTTCCTTTGTTTTGTTGCTAGACCCCATTATGGCTAGAGATGAAAGGCAGATTTGTTTGGGGATGTAGGACAACGTTATATTCATGCAAACAAGAGACTAATGTTTATTTAATTCTTCTTATTTTTTTGCTTTTTGTTTCCTTGTCTTGGACGATGGGACGTAGGCTTCCTCCATTGCCTTGATCTATTTGTTAGTCATTGGGCCATTGGTTTGGATGAAAGAATTGTTTGCTCGCCATAGATGGTGTAGATTTTTTTGGGGGGCAACAATTGAGAGCATCCATAAAACTGGCCGGCCCATAGGTTTTATGATTTTCTTAAAAACCCATATAAGGTGAACTTGAGCAATAAGAAACCTTAAATTGTGTAGTGTTCATGCCTAAATCAATCAAATCTCAACTAGCACTTTTTTTTTACTTCTTTTTAAGTGCAAATGTTATGCGTCGAAACTATTAATGATGATTGGTGGCCGTCCCACACATGATCTAAAAAAAAGCGCCAAAATTCAGCAAGTAATGTACTGGTCCTAGCCCCTTACGGCCCAATATTCATATTTTTGCATGTACGTACATGAAGCATGCATGCAGCATGCATATAAGCAATGGTTTGCTTCAAAGAGCATTTGCTCGAAGAAGGCTATGGCGAATTGGTGTGCGATTTCTTGATTTTCTTGTTCCCTGGCCAAGCCCATCTCCATTGGTTCTATATTTATTTGATCCGATTTCGCCACATTTCGAGATTTCACTACTCAGTGTACTTAAAAGGGACATTGAAAATACTCCAGGATTGCTCATGAATAAATATATATGCCTATAGTTGGTCATGAATATGGGGAATATGTGCGACACACTTTAGTTCAAGATGTTAAAAATGTGTAGAATATTAAGGTTGATATGTTTGTGTTGGGCAAATAACTGTTTGCACTTTATGTTAGCTCTTTTGTTGGTCATCATCCAAAGTTATTCTTGTAAGTTTCTTATAATGGTGTTTAGACCAAGTTGAGGTTTTGCTTCATATAGGCTTAGGAAAACTTACTTGTGTTCCATACAAGTAGTGATATGGCTATTGTTCTGTTATGTAATGCAGAATGGTTGAGGATTATTATCTAAAGAAACAGTATTGCCTCATACCTTAATGCAACATACTCGAAACACTCAAATTTCTAGCTAGTGGCCCTGTTCCAAATTTTTGAATTAAAACTGAACTCAGGGGTAGCTTACTTTACAGAAAAGGATACTTGACAATTGAGAATTGTGCTTTTCCATCTATCATACAACTAGGAGTATTGCAATTCTTATGGTAGAAATGGTTTTATTGGGTAACAAGTACGTAGTTGTTGCATGCATAAGCTACAAATTGATGTCATGTGGTCTATACGATATAATGATTTAGACAAGCACAGTTTGCTCAAATTATTTTGTTAATGCCACAAACTTAAATCCATATCATTGCCATGATGGCAACAATATATTCACGTGTCTATTTAATACAAAATCGGTGTTTAAAATTGATCAACATCTCAAACAGACGATTTGAACCCAAATGATGTTAACTCGAATGTGCATATTTAAGTCAAAAAGCTTTGTTTGGCATTTCTCTTTTAATCACGTTAAATAGTCGAGGTTGAGACATTGAGTTGAATAAAATATTGTATGTGCTCAAAGCAATGTTGAGGTATGGAATAACGAGATAGGACTCTAGAATAATATTAGGGATCAAGGGTGAAGAGTAATATTAGAGGTATGTCCAGACCTAGAATAATATTTTAGGGATCAAGGGTGAAATTCTTGTTGAAAACAAGAATCAAGTATAAGTATTGTATTGTTTTGAAGTAGCAATTTTGATTGATTGTGAAAACATGACTTTGAAGTGTGATTTAAGCCATTTCACTCTCGGATCACGGAGGACAACCCTCCGTGCGTAGCACTTTGTTTAACTTTGTAAATCTTATGGTTTTCTTTTTCTATGTAACAGGGTTTATACCACACATGCACAGTAACTTTGTAGGAACTTGGACACCTAGGTATACAGAGCACCAGATGTAGAGCTCTCTACAATCTGTAGTTGCTCCTGTTCCAAAAAAAACTTGGAAAGAACATATAATCATGTCAATGACACATATATTGCTGCAGGCATGTATTATGTAACTATGTGCCTTTTCATATTCGTATAATTTGGTGAAGATCACGATGCCCGCTATCTATTGTTAGGATACCATTGTTGTGATGCCAACTAAATGCTATCTTTTTATTGTGCGAATATAGGTAGCAGACCATCAGTCTATGAATTCAATAGATGCATTTGAAGGTTCATGATCTCCCTGTAAGCATAAAACACCATATGATCAAGTTCAAGTTTCACTTTGTAGAGCTAATCATGACATGTAACCATGCGGACTTAGTGGATGAAGGTAATTGGTATTTTGAACACATGATAAAAAATTATGGTCTCTTTCCTGATGAGGCCACATCTTTATGAGATATCATGCCAAGATGGCTATCAGGGCCTATCATGTGATATAATGTATGTGATGAGGCATAATATGACAAATGCAGTTGCTAGCATGACAAAGTACCTAGAGCAAGTTTCATTAGCCCTTGCAGTAGGTGGAGATTTACACTTTAAGTTCGTGAAGACCAATCACTATTGCAAGCAATAGAACGCCATTTTAACGTCTCGTATCAATAATGTTAATAAAACGTTGAATGAAAATGCAGCTGCGACATGCAGTATAAAGGATGAGGTATAGTCTTTTCTTATATTGGAATCCAACACTACTTTTTAGCATTGGCCTAACAATATATTTGTTTGCAGCACCTTCATCGCAAGGAGCATTTGGAGCGGTCAACCATTCCAGGACTAAAGGTTGGTCTGGGGAGTAGGGTGAGCATTTTTGCTAACAGCTTTTCTTCCAATGTGCAGGATCTGCAGTTTATCACAGATGGCAATACTCCTAGCAACTTTAGCAGTTTGCAAAAGCATTGGGCTACAAGTCTTCCTTTAGGAGGTACTGGGTAATACAAGGATTTTTTCTTTTTTTTCCTGTCATGCAAATCTTAAACTATCATCAATGTGCTATAAATTCTTTGTACTATCACCGGATTTGCAGTCTTGATGTTTAGGCCACCATCATAGACCAGAAACACTATTCAAGATATTGGTTTGCTGGTTATCTTGCTCTTTCATACGACCAGGCCAGCATTAAGACTATAGCACATCCAAGTGCCTTCAAGGTTTGATTGAACAAGTTGCATGCTTAAGTCCTGTTTGGGCTTTTGTTGGAGGTAACTGGTATTTTGGTCTTTCTTGATGAGGACGCTTTTTTTCTAGGTTGACCTATATCTTGACGAAGCAAAACCTTTGCTCCAAACTACTGTCAAACTAGTGTTTTGGATTGGAAGTCCTTGGAAGTGCATGCATTAAATGCTATCGTGGTAGAAGAGGAGCTATAGATATGGGGAGAAAATTATACAAGGAATTATGATGGACAAATTTGAAACAGAGATTTGTATTCAATCAACATTTTTGCCTCCAAATACATGGTAAATTCTCAGTTTCTTGTTCCAATGTCATGCATTATCATCCTTATATTTATATTGCTAAACAATGATAACATGCACCAAATGAAGAGCTAAAGTTTTGATTTAATTTTTTTGTCCAACTATTTTAAGTTGTATGAAAGGGAATAGAGCTTTAGATTGTTTATTGTTCACATGGAACATTCGAACTTATTAAATTGCTATATAATTATTATTTTGAACCTAGTTTTACAACTATTACAAAATTATTGCACAACCAAGCCTACAACCTTCCTTGCAATTCTAAGCTATCCACGCAGTGACTTTTCCAAATCGATGGTTGAGAAAATAGGAAAAGCAAAAAAAAAAAACCCCCGAAGATAGGAAGGAAGGAAGGAAGGAAGTATATTTTTACGTCGCACCACAAAGGCAGCGTCACGAAGGACATGCGACCACAAGTACAAAGAAAACAAAAAATACATTGCATGGGCCAAAGCCCGTGAGCACCATGGCCCGGATTAAAAAACCCCACTGGGGAAAAACCGTTGCCATGATGACCACAGATCCAAAAAGCTATGCTGCTGCAAAAAGCAACAAGCATACCTCCAACAAACAGAACTTCAACAAACGCCCCCGAACCGTAACCTCTTCACAGCTAGGTGCCGAGTACTGGTGCGGACTCATGCACGCGCTAAACCTCCATCCTCTCACTAAAACCAGGGCAAATAGATGCTGATGCAGAGATCCTGGTGCCGACCCCCTGGAGTAACTCGATCAAACCACTAGACCATAAGAGCTGCCCCAGAAACAGGTAGAGTCCCAAAACCCCCATAGCAACGATCTGCAGAAAGGCGGTGACCGTGAGGGCACCGCTGAAGCTGAAAACCAACGCATCCAATAAGCCCAAGCGCCAGAAGCCCAGGCGCTCAGGGAAGGCGGCGCTCAGGGAAAACGCTCAGAGAAATCGCTCGGAGGAGGTGCATCCTCCAGCCCTGCGCCAAGGCGCCAGCACCCCCAGGCATGCTCGCAGGCGGACATCCACTCAGGCACCCACAGGGGCGCCATCCTTCACTGCCGAGAAGATGTACATTTTTTTTGCTTCTTCCATCGTGGTTTCTGAACTGCAAACCCAAAGCAAAGCCGGTTCTGCGAGTCTTTCTAGTTTTGTCTGCAAAAGAAATAATACTTCTTATTTGTAATTCTTTTTTTTAGTTATTGGCCCATTACGATCTTTAGACCTGTGCTGGATTATTTGCAGTAGGAAAGATGAAGAAACTGCAATGGACCTGTGTCAGTACTTTTTTCAAAAATCTACGAATATTTGCAAATTTCGAGAAGTCCCTCAACATTGTCTTTTATTTTCTAGTATTATCATGCACATTTGCTTTTTTTCTTAGCAATGATCTTGAATTCGACGAATCAAGCACGGAAGCAAGCAGGGCCAATCCACAGACTCTTTTACTTCAAATTGGGTATGTTTTTTTTTTTTTATCTACGTCCTCCTTTCTTCCAAAATTTTAGCGTGCCTGCCTCCCACCGAGCTTCTACTTCCATTAATTTACTTGGTTGCATCTGTTGCTCGGCTATGGTACCAGTAGTACTTGTTCCCTAATCATTTATGGGGAGGGATCTTCTTCCTCTCGATCTCTTCCAAACCTAGCAGATCTCTTCATCTCAATCACTTCACTCAATCACGTCTAGATAGCCATCACGTCTGGCCCAATGCGAAACCGGTATTTGGTAAAATGGAGCATTGCCATCTACAGACATGGTTTCCATGAATCTTCTACTCTGCATTATTTTTTCTTATTAACAAGCCAGAGTTCCAATGCTTCAGAGAACATAGAGGCTTTGGGAACAGGTTGAAACATGTAAAAAAACCTGTAGTCTCTGATCCCATGGTATTCATCCTGACAGGTACGAATCCCTTATACATTGGTTATTCATACTAGCCATACAATGTCTTGCTTGCTTTTTCTTTCAATTTCTAATTGCTACATCAGAAGCATAGCACAAGCATTACTTGTATTTATACTATATTACAGGTATTATGGCAAAGAAATTTGATAGAGGGATAGCTGGAGCGATCTGTATCAGATTAGGCAATGCTTATCATGACATGGAGCTGTTCATTGTCCATCAAGAGTGAGCAAGTTAATGCTAGCTTCATAGATTAAGTCTAGATCCAAAGATGACACGATAGTACTAGACATTTTTTCAGCCTTGACAATGGTATTTGTTTTAGACTTAACATTAACAAAGAACCTTCTCAACCTTCTCAAATTGCTTCTCTTCTTTTGTTCGTGATTTTTTTTTTCTGTCGATGATACTTTTAACATGCCTATACTAGTAGCTTAGTTCCATATGGGGTTAATATTAAATCAAATATTACTTTGAATTGGAATAATACTTGCCATTGCTTAGAGCCTCCTAATAATGTTGCTCAGCCAATGCTTAGTTGAAACAAAGTTGCTTATCTAATAACTATTCATCATCTTGGCTTCATTTAGTTAGCTTAAAGTGAGACATTACTTTGAAAGGAAACAATACATTGCCATTGCTTATCAGTTGTGAAATATATTCTCTAAAATTATGATTTTTTCTGAAGGCGGTTGCACCTTCTGACTTTGAAAAGGTGTGCATTTCCTTTCCTAGCCTATTATTTATTTGTTTGGAGGTTTGCAGAAGGATTTTAAAGCATGGCTGATTCATTCATTGTGCAACAAAGGTACTGGTGTGCCTATGGGCCCGAAGACAAATCTGAGAACACTCATGTTGTGGAGGATCGACATCCCCCTCTAGGCCAAAGAAGGAAGAGGGTTGAGAGAGGGGAGGGTGTTCGAAGGGGCTGCCAATGTCATTTTACTTTAAAAAAGCTCTACCTTCTTTCCAATTGCACTCCAATTACCTACCACAAATGGGATCATATGAACCAGCAAGGTGCAATCTGCCACAGTAAAGCACTACCTATATGGCTCACGATTGAAAAGAAAGAATGGATCAAATAGAAGCTAGTGCATTATGTAACACCTAGAATGGTGATGAACATCCACCAGGAGAGGATGAACTTGAAGAAGGAGCTAGTTGGATTGGATGGGCTTTGCAGGGACGACATGTTGAAGATGCATGAAATCTACAACATTGATAAGTTAGTGGCTCGAACTGTTTGGAAGTTGCATGAAGACCAAGCAACAAGCATCCATATGTGGGTAAAACAACACCAAGATAGTGTCTTCCACTACGAGCAAGATGACATCTTTCAACTTGGGGTCATGACTCCCATCCAGAGGGATGCCCTGCTGAGATTTGGGAAGGATAGGGCTATATACCTTGAGTCCACCTACAAGACAAACGAGAAGAGGTTTGGTTGCTCCTTTTGAGGTTCCTTGAAATCTAACATTGTTAAAGTGTGTTTCTATTTACATTGAAGGTATTACCTCTTCACTCTCATTAGATTTGACAACCACTTCAATGGGATGCCACTGACTTGGATTGTCACAAATACCCAGAAGAAAGAGACAATAACTAGATGGCTAGAAGCCATGAAAGTGTGGGTTGAACCCCATGACTCAACATGGAAGCCCTCATATTTTATCACCGATTCTTGTGATGACAAAATACATGAAATAAAAAGGTAACAATGTTTCCCTAGTTATTTCTTTTTGGGTTGTTTTAGTCCATTTTTGAACCACGTGTCAACTTTCTCCACCGTAGGTCCCTAGCGTGTGTGTCCACCTTTGCATCTCGCATGTGAGAAGAGATTGGTTGAAGTGGTTGACAAGGAACGTGAATAGAATAGAATAGAATAGTTTTTTTAACGTCCACGGAGACCAATAGGTCATGGGACCCATACAATGGGCTAGTATAATCATTACTACTAGGATTAAAAAACCCCTGCCTCGAAAGGTTTTCAAGGGAAAAACCTTTGCAGTAATGATGATACTAGACAAGCTTAGATAATGACTACTGAGGGCTCAGTAATTGCAGACGTTTATCTAGAACCTCAAGTATGTATAATGCCAAGTCATGCACAGATGGTGCGCTGAGAAGTTGTGGAAGCGTGGAATGGAATGCTAAGGTCGAAAAATGATTCTGGACTATCTCAAAAGCAGGGCAACTCAGAAGAGTATGGCTTTCATCATCAATAACCTGTAACTGGCAACAGGCACATAGTCTCGCTTCTCGCGGCAATTGCGGCCGCTCCCATCTACCTGGCTCAATCCGTAGCCTGTGGGACCCCGTGCGAATTGATGCAATAGCTACAAGCTTGTTCCTGGACAATGAAGCACGAGTATTTGAGAAACCAAATGTTTAAGGAGTTGGGCGAGATCGTATTTGGAACAAAGTGTCCCCCCAGGTAACAATGACTATGGGGATCATTATAATGAGGCTGTTAGACAAGAGGCCTTGAGAAAGTTGGAGATCCTAAAGAGAAATTACCCATAATATCTAAAGTTGTCCTCCTACATGAGTCAAGAGTGGACTCGCAATATTTGTGATTGGGTCTTGGCCACAAGAATCTTTTCCCATTCCAATCACGAAACCAACGCTGCAATAGAGGCTTGGCACAAGGCACTAGAATTGCGCCTTCGGATTTCCAAGTCCCAACTAAAAGACAGGAGGATAGATTGGCTACTTCACATGCTTGTCCATGATGTCGAGAAACACATGGCATACTCTAGGTAATTAGTAGAAGTGACTAAAGTTTGCATCTGTTTGTATGCACTAACACTCCATAGTGTATCATTTGCTTGCCAACAGGGGGATGAAGGATGCTGGTTTTGTAATAAACACATCACAAGAGCAAATTATAGAGTCGGCTATTCGAGGGGCTAGGCGAATTCCGGATGATGTAGTCACATTCATCGATCTCGGTGAACCGCCAACCCTACTTTGTTAATGGGGCACATAGGAATTGGGCAAGTTGTGATTGCCCATGGGGTGCCAAGGGGAACGTTTGCAAACACCAGGTGAAGGTTATTCAACTGATCGACATGTATAGGGACCAGGATCTCCTTAGAGTTCTAGGGTTCCAACATGGAAATGCATGTAGTGGCATGAAGCATTTGCACCCATGTGGACTTGGGGACACCCATGTCGATATCCTTGAAGAGTCGAGGTGGACATAGTTAGCCTAGAGGATGATATTATACCTACGCCAAATGTTGGCTTGACAGTGGAAAATGCTAGGGCATCATTAGAATGTTGTGTTGCCAGGGTTATGGAGCGGGCCTCAAAGGATCCCACCCTCCTCATAGCCACGGAACTGATGTTGAGGCAGCTTGACACTAGACTTGAAAGGATAAACTAGGAGGAGGTCAATGACACAACCATAACATCTGTACCAGTGTTGAAGGAAGAGAAGACATATGGCATGAGTCTTGCCAGGGTGAAGCCACTCTTCAAAATAGGAAGAGGGAGGCAAAGAAAAGGAAAAGTGATTGGAAGGAATTGGAAATGGAAAATCTTGCCTAGGTGTATTGGAAAATAGAACTGGAAATGAAAATGGAAATGCCTTGGGGCATCAAGGTGTGTTGGAAAATAGAATTGGAAACGCAAAACCTTGCCTATGTATATTGGAAAATCGAATAAAATGGAAATAGAAATGCCTTGTTCTATTAACAATTGGAATATAATATAGAATTGGAAATGGAAATTTATAAATACTCCATGTACAAATACCATATACATACTTTATGTATAAAAACTCTATGTATAAATACCAAATATTCTATGCATAAAAACTCTATGCTTAATTACTCTATGTATAACTACTCTATGTACAAACACTCCATGTATATTTTATGTATAAATACACTATGTATAAATACTCTATGCATAGAAACTCTATGTTTAATTACTCTATGTATAACTACTCTATGTACAAATACTCCTTGTATGAATATTGTATGTAGAAATACACTATGTATAAATGCTCTATGCATAAAAACTCTGTACTTAATTACTCTATGTATAACTTCTCAATGTACAAATACTCTATGTATAAATATTGTATTTATAAATACACGATGTACAAATACTCTGCATAAAAACTCTATGTTTAATTATTCCATGTATAACTACTCTATGTACAAATACTCTATGTATAAATACAATATGGATAAATACTCTGTATAAGTATTCTATGTAGCACCATACTCTATGTATAAATAATATGTGTATAAATAATCTGTGTATAAATACTCCAGATACCTTGGATACTTGCATTATTCAATGGTATGGAATCACATATAAATTGGACACATATATTCCATCGTATGGAATCACACATAAATTCCATGGTATGGAATCACCCTAGATGGAATATTGCATTAGTCAGAACATAGTAGGTAAGAACCGCTTGTGTGCAAGAAATCGGAGCAAAGATGTGTTGAACAGTCCCCTTCTCAGTTGCATGTGAATGTAACCAAATACAATTGGAATGAAATCAGACTAAAAAGACAAAAAGAGTCGGCATCAAAGTTGAACTGCACAGATTGAACATCCAATAACTTAAGTTTATATTGTCAAAGAAGGGCCTTAAGCCTAGAAAACAAGGGTAGCTAGCAGGAACTCATGAGCATAGAGGGATTTAGAAATCGCCCGGATTCAAAACAATTGTGTCCAACAAAAACTAGAAGTCTGTCCGCTTTTGTTCATCTCGGCAGCTAGGCAATGGAGCTGGGGTCGCCCCGTTTTCTTTGCATAGGCCATGTAGTGACTTAGTTGCAGCAGAAATAAAGAACATTAAACTAGCAACCGCGAATGAAAACACACCTTGTTGGTAGACCAGATAACTCTACCAGAAGTTGAGTCCCTGCACCAGGCAACCGGGAACACAAACTCATCATCCTCTGGCTCAAACTCGAACTCGTTCTTCACTCGCTTTGAACCACCAGAATCTTTGCAGCCATACTTTGCAGAAAACTACTTCGGCACTTCAGTTCTATGTATATAGCCAAACAAGGTTTTTGCCCAATCCTCATCGAACATCTCATGCCCAGGGACTCTCGAACCGTTAGTTACAAGGACCCTGATGCATTCACAACCGTCTCTCTTCGGTATGGCGATGAAAAGTGGCGGCACCTTTACCAGAGCACGACTCCGAAGATGTTTCTGTAGGCTCTCAAGCCTAGAGTCCTAAAGAGCCTCAAGAAAGCCGAGCTCCAGCACGAGGAAGCCATCGACTATAGGAATTGGGGGTTAGTTCATCATACCTGGAAGGCGACAACAAATGTTATGAAGGTCTCCATCATTTCCTTATAACGAAGTGCAAGGGAAGATGATTCTTATAGAATTATAGAAAACAGAGTGTTCTAAACCAGATGATGACCGCCTAAAAGGTAACACCAACGAGGAAGAAGCAAGCGCCGACCGGCCGGATCGAAGCGCCTTAGAACACCGGAAGCACTGAAACTATGACTGAATACGAAGAAGACGATGCTGGTCTGGCAGGCTAATTCTGTGGAATAATAGAATCACCAACTATGGGCCTAGATTTCGCCCTAAATTCACTGTTGGCTTAGACGCCAACGTGGCACTGTTCCATTGGCCCTTGCGTTCGTCGGTCAGAATGGAAGGTATTTGACGTGAGAAAGCAATTAATGCCTGCAGCTAGCAATCATGTCGGCAGATACTCCACGGCATTGATTCACCAGATAGTGATTCCACAGGATTGGCAATACATTGTCAAATACCATACAAAGGAGTCACCGGGCGACATTTTCGACTATAGCATTTTTTCTGTCCATAAATTATAATTTGGTTTTCATTTTTCAATGGTGGTGACGACGACATATTTGAATATTCACTTTTGTTCCTAAAACCCCTTAAAACTTAACCACAAAACATTTTGCACTCAAGCACATTCAACTTCAAGTTCAAATGAATTCAGATACAGTTGAGCCTGGAATCCTGAGATAAAACCCAGCAAAGCTAGAAAATTCGCTATGGTATTCAAACACAGAGTTCAAATCAAGGGCCATTGGTCTTTAAATAGGCCAGAGGGCCACCGATGTCAGACCAATCTCCCTCTGGCAAATGGAAGGTGCTTTTCTTTTGTTGGACACAATCATAGAATTTTTGTAGCATCACTGCAAATGTGGGCCCCGTTTGGTCAATTTCAGCGCACCCAAACCATTTGGAAGTATCCATAACCTGCAACCGCAAGAATTAGCACGAAATTGGAATAAAATTAAACGAAATGGGACAGAAAATACTGACAGAATGGTCTTTGATGTTGCACATATCCAGCAGGAATCTCTTGAAGAAACATATCGCATAAATTCCACAATCTTGGGTGTTTTCCTGCTGGGGGCATTCAAAGGGATGTAGGAAGCATTGTGCAATTGCGAGTACTCGAAATTCCACCTCTTCATAATGTCGGACACGAAGCTGTGGGCAAAAGAATGAGAGAAAAGCCAAATTTGATAGAAAAGGGGCAGAGTTAAACTTACAAATTGGCAAAACAACGTATGTTCGAGTGCATGTCTGACATTAAATCCAAATGCAGCAATACTGGACAAAGGGTTTCGAGCCTCCGGCATGCCTCCTGGTCTGAGACAATATAAATAGACTCTAATGATTGTTGCCAACAAATTTTGCATCTGCCAATTCTGCCTGATAAAGGGTTTGGGTGGGATTAAACTAGCAAACATATCATAAGCACCCGATTGACTTTCCAAATTGTTTTGCAAGAATAGGCCGAAGGCCGCGGGATGCAGAAAACATGCTGGGATCTTTTGTTCTGGGGAATAGCATGTATTAAGGACCTGTAGATGGCAATGTAGTTAACGAATGATAGCATTGCAATGCTTGGATAAACTTAAAACCGTGACTTACAGAAGATAAGAACCGATGCACTCTTCGTTGATTCTACAATCCACATCATCTCGAGGACCAGGGACCCTCATGAAATCTTGGGCAAAGTTGCCATAAACGTGAAATTCTGCTGCTGATGATTTCTTACCTACCCGAATTGCTGTGCTGCATAGTGTCAATGGGTACTTGAATGTGAAGTTACAGGTCCACCTCCTAGAAACAAGACCTAATTGGTAAGAAAATACAGAATTAAAAAAGGTAGCTTCTAGACGATGCATCATGGGGATCTCAATTAAGGTGCCCTCCTCTTCCGATGAAGCTCTGGGGTTGGGGAGATCTGCTGATTGAATTGCGTCATGCAAACTTTGAATATAGCTCGATGTTTCAAACACTATATGGTTAGGGGCTACGCAGTCCTCTGTTTGTTTTTTGCCCTCTCTTCTTCCTTGGAGTTCTCGGCGAGCTCCTAACTGGGAGCTTGCTCACTTTCCTGGGAGGGGGGGAAGTAAGATCTCCTTCTGCCTGTGCCATTTCCTTGCTGAAATCATCGTGATCTACCTGAGCTTGCTCTCTGGATAAAGAAATCTCGGCCCTCATCTCTTCAACCATTAAACCAAATCTGCTGGCAATCTTCTTTCTAATTGCTTTCCTCTTCTAATCCTCTAAAGTTTTCTCTACCGTCTGCCTTATCTCCACCTATTGACCCAAGCAGTTCTCATTGCCGGATTAAGAAGTCTATGCTCAATCTACTCATCTATCATAGCTTTGGCCCTTCACTTGGCCCTCACCAAAATTTGTCTGAAATTATGCTGCCACAGGTAATCTTCATCCGTATTCCGCTCCAACTTCATCAGTTCAAAGTTCATATTCCTCTTGCTTATTTCTGGACACTACAAAAATTTTGTATCATATCAACGTCTATAACGACGTCTGGACGTCATTTAGTTATCGTTGAACGACAGCAAAACGTCGCAAAATGACAACGATAACAAGTTGTTAAGCACGATGCAATTGTGGCATCGCTAAATGACGCCCGTACACATCGGCTTGCCAGCGTGTTGGAGGGTCCAGCGCGACGGTTCCAGTGTGGACACTGGCATGCTAGACACGCTAGCAACGTTGTTCAACGACGTTATGAACACGTGGCAGCCACGGGATATCCATGGTGGATATTCCATCTCAACGTGGACAGGACGGCCTGGATGAGTCCTTAAAGTGTGGTAATTCCATCCAGCAGAATAACAATATTTCGTGGTGATTTCGTCTGGCAGAATTACAACTCTGTGATTCCGTCTGTTGGAATTACATTGTGGTGATTCCGTTGGGCGGAAGTGCAACGTGGTGAATCCTTCTGGCAGCAAATCTGCGATTCCGTCTGGCGGAATTACATTGTGGTGATTCCGCCGCGCGGAAGTGCAAAGCGGTGATTCCGTCAGGCGAAATTACAAGGTGGTGATTCCGTCTCGCGGAACACTTCACGTGGTGATTCCACCTGGCGATATCGTCGACGGTATTCCGTCTCGTGGAATCTGCCACTGGTGATTCCACGGGGGTGAATGTTAGAACGTTATTCCATCCGACAGTATCAAGACAGTGTGATTCCGTCGCGTGCAATAAAGGGGTTGTGATTCCGTCCGGTGGTCTTCTGCGGTTGTGATTCCGCGGGGAGATATAAAATGGACGACCAGGATGGACCCTGCAGATGGACGGCTGGGATCCATCAGAGGGTACACCTGACCATGTCAGGTACGGAGAAGGGGACCCCCGGAACGGATCCCGTTCCTGGAAGGTCGGTGATTCCGTGGGAAGGTGTTAACTGTGACAGAATCACCCAAACTTGGTTAAAGCTATTTTCACCCATGCCTACTCTTACAATAATAACTGAGTTTTACACGCTTCATAAAACAGATAAGTACTAGGTCAAGTACCAGTTGTTATACTTCCTACTACAAAAATGGAGTTCATTGGTTTCAAGTACAGACTGGCATCACATCCTCGAGGTTGAGTTTCCAGGACTATGTCCATGGCCATCTACAACAGCAAACTTTACTGAAACCGACCAAAGGTTTTACTGTGCATATCTGGCCTGCCATTCTAGAAATGTGCGCTTAACTTGTTCGTCTCAAGTGAATGTCATACTCCAGTTTAAACAGAAAACATAACTGCAATATGCCTCTGTTTGAGATTCAGAACTCCTTTGCATATGTTAGTTTATTCATATATATCTAACAACAAGGGCACCACTCCCCCTCAGTTTATGGGCTTTCAGATCGAACTTCACCTTAAAGGATGAAACGGATTGAGATACTTGAAATCTGCAACATTTGAATCTTGTTTCTACTTCAAAAAACCTGTAAACTTGTATTTTGTAGCACGGTTCCTGCCATTCAGATTAGGTGGATAAAACATTACGTAAGATGATTGTAGAACAAAACAGGAATATAAAGCGTCTTCAATATCCCCTGCAACTGAAGCATCTAAAACAACACGAAAATTTGAAGCAAAATGAGATACCGGCGCCTTTACTTAACCTTCATTTCTTCAGGCACCGCTTGTGTATAAGGCTAGAAAAGGACAACGAAAAAACGGCAGTGCGGAATCACATCTTGGATAAAGAAAAACTAGAGCAATAAGGCAGCAGATATATGCAAACCTTGCAGTGTCTAGAAAAACTTAGCAAGGCTATGAAGCACCAAGCCCTGCGAATTACAGTACTCCATATATGTCCTATTGCTTCTTCAAAGAACCTATAGGAAGGCGAAATTTTGCTCAGCTGAAAATTTCGCTTTGAAATTTTATGCTGATGTGGCAGAACCACGAGCGGTCTGCCACATCAGCAAGAAGGTTTAAAGCGAAATTTTCGCTTTGAAATTTTCTACTGACATGGCAGAACCACGAGCGGTCTGCCACGTCAGTAAGAAATTTCCAGCTGAGCAAAATTTGCCTACAAAATTTTATATCACCTTGAAATTTTGAAATTTTATATCTTCCTTTTGCCTGCGTCTTTTTCGATCTAGCATGCTGCCAGAGCTTTTGGCGAGAATATGCAGTGCCTTTCTGGTAGTTTAGGGTCTAATCTTGCTGGCGCTTGCTAAGCGCCTTGGAGCGCCACAGTTTCTTGGTGATTTTTAGGGTTTTTCTGATTTTTTAGAGTTTCTTGATGTTTATGGAGCTTATGGCGAGTCTATAGAGCTTTTGGCGAGTTTATGGCGAGTTTATGTAGCTTCGGCGAGTTTATAGAGTTTGGCGAGTCTGTAGAGCTTTTGGCGACGATCTGCGAGTCTATGGAGCTTTTGGCGATGATTTGCGAGTCTGTTGTTTTTTATTGTGCTTTTGTTGCGAGTTGTGTGGCTACTACGGGGTTTGCATATGGGAATGAAGCTTTGGGGTTACAGCTCTGGCCGATTTTGCTCTGCCTAAAGGCTTTGATGTGTATCGAACAGATAGTTTATAAATCCTTATGATGGAAGTTCTTGTAAACGCAACTTATTCTGGCCGGTTTTGCTCTGCCTAAAGGCTTTGATGTGTATTGAACAGATATTTTATGTTGTAAATCCTTATGGAAGTTCTTGTAAACACAACTTATGTTGACTGTATTCATGTTGGAAGCCAAGCCACTTTGTGATATAACAGAAATTTTGCCTGTTTTCACTTGGTTCATAGTAAATGCTTAAAACTTGGAACTAAAAAACAAGGTGCAAAGCACTGTGGATTGCCGGTTGGTCATGACTGGTCGGTTACTTCCCTCGGTCCCCAAAATGCTATTATGAATAAAGCTTTATAAATGTTTTTTTTTTTTTTTTTTTTTTTTTTTTTTTTTTGTTGAAAGCTAGAGTTATATTTATAAAATAAAAGGTACAATGAGACTAAAAGAAAGGAGGTATTGGTGGCAAAGCCGCCCATATCCTCCATCCAAGAACACTTAAAATACTGATAGAACCCTTGAGAAGAACCCCATCTGTCCAGTGATTTGTCATAATTACGGCCCCATTTCCTGATATGGGAGATTGCCATTAGCGCCACTCCATGGTTGAAGACATTTTTAATTTTGGTGGTGGAAATAGTTTGTCCACCCAAAGGTAACCGAAAGCAACGGTGCTTCCACACTGCCCATAAGGCCAAGCATGTGATGGAGTACCCGATTTTGTCTGTATGAGCCATGCTAATCTCGGGCCGCGTGTAGCCGAGCCCGCCTAGTTGTAGAAGAGGTGCCACCCAAATCCCAAATTCTCTCACCTTGGGGCAAAAGAACAAGTGCCCAATTGTTTCTACTTCTCCATATAAAAGTGGGCATTGGGTGTCTCATCCTTTGTTTTTCCTTTTGAGCAGCCACGTTTTGGTAGCTAGGCCACAACGCCAAGTGAGCCACATGAATAGCTGCACTCTTCTGGAGCAATACGAGGTCCAGCATTTCCTCAATTGCACAAGTAGTTCGTTTGCAGAGAGATTGATGTGTATGGAGACTGCAGGCAGGTCGTCATCTACTAATAATGTATATACTCCTCTCACAGAATAAGAAGACTTGCCATTTAGCAACCAAACTTCCTCGGGGCCTTCATTTCCTGAAATCATGCTCACGTCATTAAGTATTTTGCTGTGCACCATTCTGTCGGAGCTTTATAAATGTATCTTCATGCGTCTGGTCGTTTAGTCTAGTGGTAATACACTAGGTCTAGCAACTATAGGTCTTGAGTTTGAGACCGCCCAGAATCGCACTTTGAACTGTTGGGTGTCAAAACCCACAGACGCAATGTAAAGTGGTTGGGGGCAGGGCCCAACAAAGCAATGTAGTGTTGTCACATGTCCAGTTGGATGCTGCCTAGTGGTGTGACGTTAAAATACTATCTATCTATCTATTATTAAAATTATTTAATTATTTTGAAAGTAGTATAGGAACATGGATGAATCATTTCGTTGCATATGTCTTTGTTTTTGCAAGGCAAAGAGGTAAGTGGCCAATATCACGAAGATGTTGTTTTTCTATTCTGATCCCGTGTTGACAATTCATGTGTATTTTTTTTGTTTTGTTAAGGGTGATGCGTAACTTTTTTTTTTGATGTTTAGATGTAGATTTTGAACATTATTTATTAGCATGTGTTTGTGTTGAATGGTTAAGTCCTTTGAGGTGTAGGGTTCGACTTAGTGTTGAATAACATGAGTAACATATGGGATTTGAATTTTTAAAATCACGTAAAAGTAAATCATTTATATAAAAGTGTCTAGTTTTGCTTTAAAAGCAAAGATTTCTACAATTATTAAAACAGACAGAAAGCTCATAGACAGAGTGTTGATTGTCTAGTTGTTTTCGTACCCATGCAAGAAGAAAAAATATGGGAAGTATATGTGCATCTTCGGATCTGTGGTAAGCCACAATTCAACAAAAAGAGCTTGCCGAAATTCTTACCTAGGATGCCTTCTATCTGTTGGAATGCCAGAGGTGGATTAGGTGCAGATAAAGGCATCAAATCTACAGCATAATGTTCTCAATGTGGTGAAGGCCATGTGCATACATTTGACAATTTGTGTAGACTTCTTGCAGAATATTATATAGACATTTACGCACATGACTAACAATACTTTGCATCTTGATGAAGATGTTGCTTGCAAATGTGCATTTCCTAGTTTCATATTTCCATATGGAGTCCATCAAATGCTAAGTGCAAAATGCACCTTGATCTGATATGCTTCAGATATCTCTTCCTGTAAATTATGGTTTTCAAGCGTATAGAGGGCCACTATTCTTGCATGCCAGTCCAAACTCTAAAATCCATGAGATATGATAGTTTGTACAACCTGAAAATTGCTCAATACAACACTGCAGTACATGTTCCAGTCTCATTTTCCCACAGGACATAGGCATTGGCAAACAAAAGCCCATAGGCCTATGTGCAGTGACTGTGCTCCAGGGGTGATCAAGGAAAACCTTTCTTCAATATACAACAACAGAAAAGCCATACTTTCGACCTTCATTCCGGAAGCCAGGGCAGAGAAAGCACAAAAGGAAAGAAAAATCAGAATATTTCCCCGATCCTCACTAAAAGCCAAACTAAGCAACAATGCTTGTGTTACCAATTGAATGGTGCTTACTAAATGGTCTACATACGCCCAATACTACAGGTCTGTGAAACAAAAGGTTCCTTGTTTGCTTTTCTGCAAAAACAGGGCAGAGACGCATATTGAAATTCAATAAGTTCCAAATTTTCAAAGAATTTGCTCTTCAAAACATTGCTAGAGCATTGTGTACTTGGTTTTAGTCTAGACCTCATTTTGACTGTTTCCTAGATTGATACAATCAACATGTTGACAATGAAGCTAATAAACCAGCTGCTCCTCCCGTGTTTGGCCCGGTTTGACATGCACAGCTATGCCTTAGGTCCTGCAAATAGATCCTTTTAATAACTGCAAACAAACATAGAACAAAACTCATCATACTCTTTAAGATAACACATTGAAAATGATCTCACAGGTTTCCATTCAGCAATGTTGTCTGGAGTTCGAACACAATTAATGGAAACAACTACAAATGACAAACCTTTCAGAGATCTGCATGATCTTCCCAACATTTTGTGGCCTGTGATTTGGACTTGAAGTTGCTCAGGATTGCTTTTCGAAGTTAAACCCTTTCTTGTGCCTCAGGATTGCTTTTCGAAGTTAAACCCTTTCTTGTGCCTCTTCGATCGTGATAGAAGAGAGATAGGGAAATAAAGCAGAACTCCTCCAAACACTGAAGTATGTAAGTGGCTCAGATAATGCTCCACAGAGAAACTCTGCTCAGAGAGGGGAGACATTTGAGATGCATTCATTGTGATGCCTCCTTCTGGAAGCTTAAATTCTGATACACAACTATGCTCCATACACACAGCAGCCTTGCAGGTGTAACATATATGCAGGGAGTTCCTAAAGTGTCAGTTTAGCATTGCTGAAGCATTCAACTGCTTAGAGGAAGACGAATTTCAACCTCAGAACTACCTTATCAGTAGTTCGGTTTTTGGGGGCTTGCCTAACAAACTGCAATGGGCGAGCTTTATAATAGAAGTTTCTGCAAACTCAACATGATATAACCTGCTTATTGCAGAAACCTCCTTGCTGCATTTGGACTCGAAACTAACAATATCTGGAACGGATCCAAAGCTTAAAAACATAACCGGATCATATTTCTTGGAACATCTTTCTGGCTTTCATTAAGCTTTCTAGCTTCTGGCTACGGCCCCAGAGACTCCTGGGCACCCACACAGAAGCGCCCCATCTCTACCATTCCTCCTACTTTAGCTTCCGAAGCAGATAAGGGAAAAGGGCTTGTTGTGCTCACTGGGTATGCCCTCCTATTTGAAGTCTGTAAAACGGATGCAAAGGGGGATTGTAGAGCACAGTGTAAAAAAGACATCGTAAGGCAAGGCCACACCTGGCTACTGCCCGAAAGCTTCAGTTTCTACGGCATCTCCGGTGGCGCTGATGCTCGCTGGAGGGCTCGCCAAATTGTAGAAAGTGAGAACCACATGCTTCAAGACATAACCACGACTTTTTTTTTGTCACAGCCGTCAAATCTGTAGCCGTAAGTCTCAGCCACACGATCTAGGGCAACACACAAGACAGACATACAGTAAAATTTTATAATATAGGATTCCAATAAAAAAATAGTTTGTTTTAAAAATAAAAAACCCAAAGATAAATTCTAAAAAAAGGAATTTCTAGCCCAAAGGTTAAAAAAACCAATAGTTCAATAGTTTTTCACAAAAAAAAACGAGTTTCCGATCGCCGGAAAAATAATTTGGCGTCCAAAACACGGAAAACCTTAGCGTATATTCATACGCAAAAAAACCAAAAAGTTTTTCACCGCCGGAAAAACAATCAGTAATGACGGCCGTCAGATTATCAGATATACCCCTGATATGCCAGAATATGCCAAAACCAACCCTCCCCCTAACGAATTGCCCCCTTAACAGGGGCAATCCAAAAAGAACTAGAAATCAACAGAGAATCACCTTAAATTTTCGACTTTAAAAATCAAGGTGATTAGAGCTAAAATTTCAAGGTGGTTAAAATTTCGCAAGCATACTCCTCCAAAACGTCATATAAGTATTCCAAGGCATTTTTGCGCCATACCTGCCACACCATAGCTCGGCTGCACGCTTCCCCGCCCTTGCCGCTGCCCCCGTTGGAATAGGTGGATACCTTCCCCTTACCTGCAAGGAAAATCCTAAACAATCTCTACCATCTAACTATAATAAGTGTCACAAACCCTGCCAACAAATCCCAGCCCAAGATTCAGAATATTATATTCAAATTCAATCAAGGCCATGTAAAATTGGTCTTGCAGCACATCTCCTCGTCGGTAGTTGAACCCCGATGAGACCAAAGCACAAGGTCTGTCCGAAGGAGTAATCCAGAGGCGCAACCTAAAATAAAAACCAGAGCAATGCAAAACCAAACCAGACTCTGTCCGGAACAATGATCTAGAAGAGTGAAAAAGCAAAGGCATATTGAATATGCTCCCAAATTCACCGCCATCTCTCTGGAAGAAGATTGGGTTGGGTCAAGAAAGGAAGTTCATGGACTCTCCAAAATAAACCTTAGAAAGGACACTGAACCTTATTGCGCTGCTCGTTATTTGTTATGAATAGACTATAGTCTCCCATTGCAGTAAATGTCGGATGTGGGCATGTTATAGCCAGCCTTAAATTGCAAAAAATCCGCCGTCCACAAAAACAAAATGTAATTTTTTTTTGAGTGTGGCTATAACATGTGAAAGACACGAACATACCACGGATATGCCCGTGGCTATAACATGACGGCGTCGGATATATAATGCGCTCCGATAGTATCTGACTTCTCTTAAAATGATAATTTCTCTAAAAAGTAAAAAGTGAAGATTTCTCGGTTTGATTTTGGTGTATGGCTGACACGTCAGAGAACAGTGGCGACTGCGGCAGGCCGCCGGCGGCCATGGAGTTGCCAAATCTAATATCTAATTATGGGCTTTCCGAAAATATAAGTAACCGCTAATCTAATCTTAAATGCCACATTTTGCAGCAGCTTTACGCGCGCTTGGATTGGATTGGATTGGATTGGATTGGAGTCCATTACAAGGTAACGTAGTCCAATAATTTGCGATTTCATCTGCCAAATGACATTTTAGAATGTGTCTTTGGATTTCATCTGCCAACTCACATTTTAGACTGTGTCTCTGGCTTCATGCAGATGACAGATAATTCTGTTAAAGGCAGCAGAAAGCGTAGAGAGTTTACAGACGAAAATCAGATTCCAGGCATAAAGTTTCGTAAATATGAGGAATGTGGATCTGAAATGGAGGATGTTTCAATTGATTTGTGTGATTATGAAGTTAAGGATGAATGCAGTACTGTTGAGGATGGCAGACTGGGCGATGAAGAGGCGAAATTATCAGAAATTGAAAGTTCTGATAATCGAACAACCGCAGATTCTAATAGAAAATGGCATCCGGCATTGAAATATATTACCATGGACGCGTCGATTGAAGATAGCGGAAAAACATTTGTGCTTTCGTCTGGACGCCGCAGCCTTGAGGAGGAGGCCAAATTCGGCATTCGTGCCTCCACAATCGACGATGCATTTGAACAGTATTTTGCTAATTCTGATTTTCATGCATTTGGTAGGCCCCTAAGAGAAGACCAATCCACTTACAATACATGGCGACTTTGAGGAGTATTTTGCTTTACCTTTTTAAGGGTTGCGGCTCCCTTTGCATACAAAAAGCCCCCACTTTTGTACTTCTGGAATAGGGCTAATGTTAAAATAACATGACCAATTTCTATCTCTCTATCTCACCAATTTGGTTAAGTAGATACATTATTCATGGCCTTGAAGAAGTTGTAAATTAGACACTTTCCTATAGTCATAACACTTCAATAAATATAATCATAGCGCCTCAAAAATATATTTTTGTTTCCCTTTGCATACAAGCAAGCAATTTTGTGACTATAACTAGTAGAGGAAGCATGGCATTGCCCGGAGAAGTATAGCTTTAACTCGTAGCTATTAAAGGAGTTGCTATGTTCATTGGAAATCATTTGGGATAGCAATGAGTATAATATCTATAGTTTTATCCAAAATTAACAAAGCTACTAAATAGAAAAAGGCACCAGCTAAGTCTATGTCTTCAAATATGATCTCGTATACTTTACTTCGTCCAAGTTACTTTCACAAGGACTTTCGAGATGAGGCTAATGATAAATATAATTTCCCACGAAACACTAATAAATCGGTATTGAGCAATATTTTAGCTAGACCATGACAAGGACGTGAATGTGTAATCATTTAGGGACTAAAATTTGTGATAAGCCAGCAATAAAGAGATTTGAAACAGAGATTTGGATCAAATTAGGCAATAAAGAAAGACTTAGATCAAGCAGAGCTCAGATTCATGTGGAATGAAGAGGGAAAAGGAGACTGATTTGAGGAAAAGATGGAGAAGAAGATGGAAGTATGGGGGAATTGCTCTGTTCTGCCGCTGTTTTCCACCAAATCACTGTGGCACAAACATGACAATTTCTTTCTCTTCAAGACAGATGGGTGTATGGGTTTTTAGATTCCGATGGCCAAGAACTCTGTCCTGATGCTGATTCAAGTTTCAGCTTGATAACTCTGCAAAATGCACGCATTCAGGATGCCTGGAGTAGACTCCGACACACAGCTCGCATTCTTAAAGCTGGATGGAAGAACACATAGAAGACGCGACCAATAAGCTTCAGAAACCATTTACTCTTTTCACAGAATTGGGCAAATCCGACAAGGAGCCAGGATACACGGTGCAAAGAAAGGGATCGATTTTTTTAGAAACAGCATATTTAGTCATTTATGAATCTGCAAAAATGGCTGGCAGTTATTCATGGAAGATATGGGTGATCCGGTGTGGGAAGATAGCTTCCAAATTGTGATTTCGAGGAGCCCATCTACTGCCGGACTTATTTCTGTTCAATCCGAGGGATGGATCTGCTTGGTTCGTTGTAGCCCTAAGGAGGATGCAAGGCATTGATCAAATGTTTTTCCTTTTTGGTGTTAAAAAAAGCAAAAACAACTTCCCAGTGAAGTGACAGAGACTCTTCGTAAAGTTCAAAGGTGTCTTGTGCCATACATTGGTACTTTTTCGTTCTACATCACATGGCACCCAAAACCTGCCTGAACAACTGATTCAAACAAAATTTGTGTGTGTGTGAAAAAATGTCACATGTGAGTTTAAGAGCCTATTTTTTGCTCTACGTATATGCAGCAAAAAGTGTTCTTTAAACAAACATGAGATTAGCTAGGCCTAAGCTCCTGATCAAGCTCGATCCTTTCACCCTAGTCATTTGTTGGTGATCCCACACTAAGTGGGGTGCCCAAAGCTTAGAAACTACGGACTACGTGATCCTTTCATCTCGTCATTTGTTGGTGATCCCACACTAAGTGGGGTGTCGAAAGCTTAGAAACTAACTACGTAATCGACGGGAGGAGGGGCATTTTGCCTCCTAGGGCCTCGAGGCGGTTATTAAGTGATGCGCGTAAATGTGGGTTCAAATAAATACCTTTATAAAATTAATAAATGCTACCACATGTGGTCTCGCACCCTTATGAATAGAAACCCATTATTAAGCGATTGCATTGTGCTTGAACATTAATGGAACCAAACCTGAAGGTTGGAACTAGAAGCGTTGCGCTGAACTTGGCACCGCTTACAAGTTTCTTGTATTTATTAAGTTCATCGTTGCCATGTACTATGGAACCAAAATGCAATTGCATATGTCTTGACATTTTGGATAGTGAATTGCGTTTAGGACCGTTAGTGTGTGTTTCAATAAAATAATGTGGTTAACATAATAATGCAAGTAAGTTTAAACAACTGGGCAATTCTAGGGTTACAACTACCACAAAAGCACCGAGCATTTCAATTTTTACATCTTTCTGTTCTAGTTGAGATTTAGAAAGTTAATAATTTGGTTCAACGTCTGTAAACGTCTACAGATATGTCAAATGATTGATTGAAGCCTTTAGGTCTACACATTGAATGTAGATATAAGCTTTACTTAAACATACATATGCGAGGAGTACGACGTTTATGGGTACATCACCTATAAAAGCATTGGGCTCTAATGCTCATCTCAGTCCGATCTAGTTGAGATTTAGAAAATTGTGAAAACTTATGGATGTTCTTTGAGTTCAACGCTTATAAACTCTACATATAAGGAAAATGATTGACTGAAGCCTTAAAATGTACATGTTGCGTGAATATATGAACTTAAAAAGCTTGCAGCCTCAACCTTCAACTTATGTAATATGAGAGAAATTTACTGCAATAATGCGTGGCAAGAAATAAGTACCTAGGTGCTATAGAGTAAACAAATCCCAATCTAGAATAGAACTTACTCAAGAAGCTAGTAATAATGTGATAAGAATAAGACATGAGAAATTAAAGATTCAAAGATAAGACATGAACAAAAATGTATGCCATGTAAAACTGCACCATCGAATATGTCACCCAACTATCTAGGGTTCCCATGTGTATTCAGTTTGGATATAAAGCTTGACAAAATGTTTCGTTGTCTTCATGCAAGGACTCAAGAGAGGAATATAAATGAATGACGACAAAATGTTTCATTATCATCACAAGGATCCAAGAAGAGGAATATAAATGAATGAGGAAGCCACCTATTCAATCTAATCCATTTTGAAACAGAAGGGATTGCTATCACAGTTATACTTTTCTCTTTGCAAAAGCGTGTTGGAAGGAATTACAAAATTGAGAAGAATACACGGAATCATATCTGGACACTCCTAATGCAATGCAATCTCTTTAGCACAAACTATGTCAATTTCTTGTTATGTAACAATATGCATTATGATGTAAGATCCATAGCCTGTTTGAAGCTTTGCTTTCTAGTTCCACATCTGCAGTTGTCTCCCCACGCGTCGTTTTAATGGCCATGTCGCCTCCCTGTTACTTAGTTCCTTCAACCAATCATGCATAATACGAACTAGTACGTCTTATTCATGTATATCACAAAAAATTGTTCGGCATGCAAAACATATAATCATACGGTCATTTTGCTATGGTTTTCATATGATTGTGGTATTGTATTTCTATGAGGGTATGCTAGTAATATTTATAGAGCGCGTTTGCATTTCTAGTTAGTTTGCCCTCCTAACATTTGGTTTGGACATGCATGCCTATGCCCATGCATGCATAGCACCTTCTCTCTAGTCAATGCATGCAGACACCCCTTCTCACCCAGTCAATCCTAGGTTTCTATGGCTGCTTTTAGCAAGACTGACTTGAGACAAGAGCAAGGGCCCTAACCAAAAGCAATAGATAGCTTGAATGTTGATATCGTAACAAATGTTATAAGTTGCTGACGTTTTCTTGCAATGGCATCGCTTTTAAATCATGTCAAGGCTCGTACATGCAACCATGATAATGGTAATACGGTAAAGCCATATATATGTGGACAAATATCACACAGATTCACATCGGGGGGAGGAAGGAAGGAAGGAAGGTATTTTTATCGTCCACGGAGACCAATCGGTCTATGGGACCCAATACAAAAGCGCAGCAAGCGGATTACTACCCGGATTAAAAACCCCGCCCGGCGCGGGTTTTCGAGGAAAACTGCGGGCGAAAGAATCGGCCTGTGACAAAGCTGTTCCAATATACTGAAATGCAAAACACACAAATATATACACTCATGTATGCAGACCGTAGTGCCCGATCGTGGGTAGCCGGTGAGGACAAAGGTGGGCTCGCGAGATCCAAGACTCACTGAATGTGCGACCCCGAGCACGCGTCTTGGCGGTGTGTTCATCAACAAATGTAGGGGCAAGTCCGTACCGTACTAAGGGAACGATATCGGCCCTGGATCCGTGAATCTTTGCCGGACAACTCGGAAAGTGTGAGACTCATCCTCAATGGCACCCATTTGATAAAGACTTGACAGAGCCCGTCTGGCGGGGCTCCCCAATCCACCTCGCCTGCCTCGATTAGGAGATGGTGGGCACTGTCTTGAATGGAGGCAATGAGTCTCAAGGCCGTTCGGGGCAGCCGGAACGCAGTAGAGGCCGGGCCCCGCCAACGGGGTTGATGTGCTCCTTGTAATGGGCGTTTTGACCTGCTCTAGAGCGCCGGGGTCCCGAGCTTGCCAAGGAAGCAAGCGTCCGGTACTTCCGCTGAGCTATCACGATCGGCCTCTGTGTCCACACACTGCGACGATCCATTGCTCCCAGACGTTCCATCTGGCGAACCACTCGATCTCTTTACCCTCCAACAAAATTCGAGCGGCTGCGGGCCCATTGCCACAAAGATAAGCCAGGTGGGAGCCGAGCATCACCCATATTAACCACTTTCAAAATAGGCGATGTGTCTATCAAGGGCTGCCAGTTGGCCGCAAGAGTCCAGTTTCCTCGCAGTAGCATCCGATAGGGGACTGAAGGTTTCACCCCGAAAGTGCGTGCAAAAATGCCTTCGCACCTGCTCCCAAGTCATTCCAGTCGCCAAAGAGACGACCGGGCCCCAAACCTCGACCCCCTCTGAAGGGCCGAGGGCTCGACCGGAGCCCGGCGGATGTGACCGATGGCCCCAATCATAGAGCTCTGCCCGGTGATTTGTTGTTTTGCATGGCATAAAGCGCTTTCAGGCTCACGTCACCAAGAAGCGGATGGACGCCTCCTAGCAGAGCGAGGAGGGGAACTCCACCCCTAGGTACTTATAGGTGGGCGCGACCTCCACAGGCTGTCCCCGATATGTGAGTGCCGGAGGCATGGGGTGGCGTGAAGAGGATATGAGAACCACCTGGTCTTGGCCGATTCACGCCGCATGTCCAGTAGCTTTGCGGGGAATGTGTCTAGGGCATCCGGATGAGGCCGCATAGCCTCGGGTGTGGGCGGAAAGGTCAACATCGTCCGCATAAATAAGCTGGAGTATGACCTGATGCAAAAGTTGTATGCCATCCTCCCATGCTCAGTAAGCCAGGGCTCTAACTGGTCAATGTAGAGGCCAAAAAGTGTTGGTGAGAGGGGCAGCCTCCGGGACCCGATACCTCTTGGTGAATGCTTGGCCCGGTCGGTACCGCGACACGCCAAAACAACTCTCATACGACTGTATATGGAATTACGCGCAGGCGGCAGCCCCATTGACGCAATCTAGCCCATAGCTTTTCTTGGGGGCCAGATCAAAAGCCTTGTGGTCCACAAAGCAGCAATACAAGTCTTGCCGATGGTTTTGGTTGTCTTCAATCAGTGCCCGCAGTGTAAAGATATGGTCAATCGTTGAGTGGCGGGGTCTAAAGCCTGCTTGTGTGAGGGCTCGCACATCTGCGCCTACGCCCGGCCGGGTGAATCGCTTTCGAGAATGCCGATAACGGTTTGGCAAATCTTGAATCCGACCATGATCGTCCGGTAATTGGCGGGACAGTGTGGGTCACCCGCCTTGTGAATGGGGACAACCCTGCTTGTGGTCCATTGTTGGGGGAAACCTTCCTGCAATGCTCTGTTGAACAGAGTAGTGAGAATCGGCACCAGCGGCTGCCCTGCCCATTTGAGTAACTCGGCCTGCATACCATCGAGGTCAGCTTCCTTCCCATTAGCCAGCCGTTGCAGGCCCTCCACAACATCCTCCTCTGCGAGAACCAATGGGGGGCCATCCTGTGGGGGTATGGGCGTACGCATCCCTTGTGGGTCATAGAGCCGAAAGTACTATTCCCACTACCCGGGTGTGATGTCCCCTGTAGGCTGGGCTGGCCTTCGAAGCACTCTACGCCAAAAGGTCCAAGGATGAGTGTCCAGCAGGCCGAACATCTCCCCCTAATGTCTGGCAAGGTACCGCGCAGTTGGGCACGGTAGTGTGTGGTGGCCTGCAAGCGGGTACCTGGATCCAGAATGTGACGGAGCTGGCGCTTGCGTTCTTTACACTCCACAGCAAACCACCAGTTACGCAGAAATGTTGCTGTCCCTGAGCGGCGACGCGGGGGGGTTTCCCAAAGCACCTGTCCACTGCATCCCGTAATAGTTCAGTCAACTGGTCTGTCTGCTGCTCTAGTGTGGGGGTCCGCAGAATTGCTGGCAGGGCGTCCATGAGCATCTTGATGAACTTGAGACCAATATATGCAAACTACTAGTCAATTTTCCTAGCAACAATCATTCACAATGCAATGATAACTTGAATAGTAGTGCCTTAGCAACAATGAATGAAATTAACCATTAAACTATTGAGAAAATATTCAACGGTTACTGTTCATTTGAGATTGACCAGGTTACTATAGATGCATTGACCGAATTCTTTCTGCTCCAATTTGAACTTTAATCAATCGAATGCCTCACTGCACATGCCGGAAATGCCTGTAATTCACTATGTATTGAATGATCCCAATATGGGATATATGTACAAGATTCTCTTCGTCGGTTTTGGCTACAGAATCGACCGACTCTGATGTGTTTCATTTTGAATGGTTTTTGGCTCCATGTCGGTCGCCTTCACCTCTTGAACATATTTAGCATTAACTATTTACAATTAACCATTGAACAATGGTTCATATTTACACCGATGGCATAACCATAATATACTAGGTTAATATGAAGTTACCTAGGTCTTGTGAATTCTTCCATGGTCATAACCATTTGCATGCAGTTCTCAAAATATATGATGAACCTACCCATAAATATCAACACTCCTCCATCATATATTCTTCAGCAAACATTACCCTTTTTGAAACTGAGTTTGTTGATAAGCTTTCTGCTGAAACATTCATAGCCTGTTTAAACTTTACAAACTTATTTTCAACTAAAGCCTTTGTAAAGATGTCTGCAATCTGTCTTGTAGTGTGTACATAACACATTTGTATATATCCCTTTGCTGCCAGATCTCTTATAAAATGAACATTTAGCTCAATATGTTTGGTCCTGTCATGATCTACAGGATTTTTGACAATGGCCATGCAACTCTGACTGTCAGTGAAGATTTTAGTGGCATTTCCTTGAGCACATTCTAACTCATCAATTAGTCTTCTCAACCAAGCAATTTCTTTAGCCACTAATGATGCAGCCACATATTCAGCCTCAGCTGTTGACATAGCTATGGCACTTTGTTCCTTTGTTCTCCAAGCTATTACACCTCCTCCTAACATGATCACATACCCTGATGTGGATTTCCTACAGCTCAAGTCTCCTCCCCAGTCAGCATCACTAAATGCTTCTAATTTTAATGTAGATGAGTTGAATATTAATCCATCATTCATGGTTCCTTTCAAATACCTAAGTATTCTTTTCCCTGCTATCCAGTGCTGCTTACTAGGATTGTGGTTTCTCCTACTGAGAATATTTACTACATAGGCAATGTCTGGCCTTGTATTGTTTGCTAAGTAAAGTAGGCACCCTATAAGTGCACGATATGGGTTCTCTTCCATTTCCTTCCTTTCAGCCTCTGAAATTTCCACTTCTGCTGTGAGTTTGTGACCTGGAACTATAGGAGTTCTGACTGCATTTGCATGTTCAAGGTTAAATCTCTTTAACATATTGTCAATGTGTCTATATTGTGTAAGCTTTAAAACCTTTTTCTGCCTATCTCTTGTGACCTCTATCCCAAGAAAGTGTTTCAATTCTCCAAGATCTGTCATTCTGAACCTGTTCTTAAGGATCTCCTTGCAATGGTTCAAGCATATAGTACTATTTGCAAACATGATGCAATCATCTACATAGAGTGCAATTAAACAATATTCTCCTCCATTTCTGAACCTGTATAGATTGCCATCATTCTGCAACTTTTCAAATTTTTGTTCTCTAAGATATTTGTCAATACAGTTGTACCATTCCCTGGGTGATTGCTTTAGTCCATAAATAGCTCTATTTAGCTTCCATACTGTGTTCTTTCCTTGTTCAAACCCAGCTGGTTGCTTTAGATAAACATTCTCCTCCAACTTTGCATTTAAAAAAGCAGTCTTTACATCCATGTGATGTACTTCTAGGTCTCGAGCATTAGCTATAGATAATAGCATTCTAAGACTTGTCAACTTAACAATTGGAGAGTAGGTCTCCTCATAATCCTCTCCCTTTTTCTGGGTAAATCCCTGAGCTACTAGCCTGGCCTTGTGTTTAAACTTCCATCTGCATTGGTTTTAAGCTTAAAAAGCCATTTGCTACCAATTATATGTTTATCAGCTGTGTATTCAACTATGTCATATGTGTGTGTATCTCTAAATGATGCCATTTCTTCATTCATTGCATTAATCCACATATCCTTGTCTGGACTAGTTAACACTTCATCATATGATCTTGGGACACTGGCGTCTTCTGTTATGCTTAGAATATGATCATGCTCAATGTGTATTCCCTGTAATCTTCTACTTTTCCCTGTTTCAGTCCTTCCATATTTGTCTAAATCAATCTGAGTGTCTTCTAACAGTTTATCAGCTTGGCTTTTCTTTTGTTTGACTAGGTTTTGCTCTTGCTGCCCTGCTTCATTCTCTAGTTCATCTCCTTGTTGAGTGTTCTCTGCTGGTGTTTCATTTGCATTATCATCCTCTAGTGAGTCATCATCATCTGAATTCACATTGGTAAAGTCTTTGGCCTGTTTGCTCATTGGTTTTCCTGCTTTATCCTGCTTGTCTATTTCTGCTCCCTTTGTTTCATGTTTTTTGAATCTGTCTTTGTAGGTGACATTTTCATTGAACACCACGTCCCTGCTAATGATTATTTGCTTGGTAAATGGATTATAAATCCTGTATCCCTTGGCTTCCTCATCGTACCCTACTAAGTAGCCTACTTCAGCCTTGCTATCCAGTTTCTTTCTTAATTCATGAGGAATATGAGCATAAGTTAGACATCCATAAGTCTTGAACCTGTCATAATCAATTTTTTCATGACCATCATGCCATAAATTTTGAGGTACATTACCTTTAATGGCTGCTGTAGGAAGTCTGTTTTGAATAAGAGTGGCAGTCTTCAAGGCCTCCTCCCATAAATGATTAGGAAGTCCACTTTGTTTTATCATAGACCTAACTGCATCCATGAGTGTTCTATTCTTTCTTTCGGCCACTCCATTTTGTTGGGGCTAAACCTGCAGGTCATCTGTCTTTTGATTCCATTTGCAATGCAAAACAGTTTATACTTTGTAAACAAATATTCTCCTCCTCGATCTGACCTAATGCATTTCACTTTATTTCTAGTTTCTCTTTCTACCTCTGCTACATATTGTTTGAAAGCTTGTAATGCTTGGGATTTTCTTGCAAGACAATAAACTTTGCATTTTCGAGAATAATCATCTATGAAAGTGATAAAATACCTCTTGTTTGATCTGCTCCTTATGTTTAGGGGTCCACAAAGATCTGTATGCACTAACTCAAGAATATGCTTGGCTCTATTTGTTGACTTCTTGAAAGGCAGTCTGTTTATTTTACCAAGCATACATCCTTCACACATAAGTTTGTCTGTCTTATCATCCCTTTTTTGCCAAATACTTAATGTTATTGCAATGAGTGTGAGCTAACCTGTTGTGCCATAGCTCTGTGTCAGAATTAATAATGCAATTTATGCTGTTTTTAATTATCCCCTCCATTTGAAAAAGATTTCCAAATCTTTTAGCATAAAACTTCAATATATTATCAAGATAAATGCTACATCCTTTTGAATCAAAGTTTATCTTGTATCCCAAGTCAACAAGTTGACTAACAGAGATCAAGTTTTTGATCAAAGTAGGTACACACAAGACATTTTCTATGTCAACAACATTTCCATCTAAATCTATCAGCTGCAATAATCCAGATCCTTCAGCAAGTTGTACTTCTCCATTTCCAACTTGAATTTTGCTTTTTCGAGTTGCATCAATGCCTTGAAGTAGATCAGTAGTTTGTACTACTGATCTCTCAGCTCCACTATCAACTACAACCACATCATGCCTTTTATTAGTTTCAGAATTTGCATTTTGTGCAACCAATAATTTATTTACCTCATTCTCATCTTGAGTTTCTTCTTTGTTTGCTTCCTCAGTTTCCTTGGTGATATGAACACCTGCATGCCTGTTTCCTTCTTTTCTTCCACCACCTCTTCCTCCCCTAGGAGCTTTTCCCCTTCCTCTCCCTTGACTATAGTCTTTTGGAGTTGAGCATTTGGCTGCCACATGTCCCTTGCCTCCACAATTATAACAGTTAAATTCCTTTTTTAATTTAGGGCATTGGCTTTTAAAATGACCATTTTCATGGCAGTAATAGCATGTAATCTGCTTCTTTGCACCAGTGAGAAGTATTTCAACAGTATCTTCTCCTTCTTTCAATTTCTTTTGTTCAAATTCTGTTCTCAACACCCTTTCTGCCTCTTCTCGGGTTTTACACATATTTCTTATGAATAATCCTGGTTGTTCATTTTCAATGGCTCTAGAAATTTGTAAAACTTGGCTTCTCTCTGATACATTGACTGCTGCTGCTGACAAATCAGCAATGATGTTATCAAACTGGTTGAAATATTCTGAAACATCCCCTTCTGCTTGAAGTTTTAAACTTCTAAGCTCATTTTCCAATAATTCAATCTGTGAGGAGCAGGGATAGGTTCAATACGTTGTACGTTTTATACGGAATACGTATGAAATGTATGATACGGCACATATTTGCCGTATAAAACGTAAAAAATACGGCAAAAAAAAAAATCGGAAGATTTTTTGGACGTCGCGAAAACGGAAAGCGTGACGTCTGAAAAATTTTTCGGCGTCGCGAAACGATGAAAACCACAGACTGTGACGCAAAAAAAATTTTTTTTTTTTTTCGCGTCAGAAACCTTCAATGCTCACAGTGCGCAAAAGTATTTTCACAGTCGCTGATCTGAAGAATTCGCGTGCGTCTGAAAAAAAAAAAAAAAATTTTTTTTTTTTTTTTTTTTTTTTTGAATTTTGCGTACGCGAAAATAACGTGAAAGCGTACGCGAAATTTTTTCGCGACGCAAGATCTGGAAGGTTTCACGTCTGCCAATTTTTTTTTTTTTTTTCTTGGTTTTCGTCAGCGGTTTTCAAGTTTCGGCGTCTGAAAAAAATTTTCGCCAGACGCTTTCACGAGAAGCTTTTCGCGTCGCCGAAATTTTTTCCACGGCCAGCGGTTTAATACGTTAAATACGTATTTTATTAAAAAATACGTATTTTTTGACTTTATACGTCAGGAATTTTAATTTTGTACGTATAGAACCTATCCCTGGTGAGGAGGTCTTCTCCTCATAGTTCTTAAGGAGAAACATCCACATCTGCCTGGGACTTTTATCTCTCAATTTAAGCCTAATGGTAGAGCTTACCTTGCAAGAGATAATACCTTGGGCCTCCTTGATGCGTACATACAATGATCTTCTTGCCATCCCTCCTTGGCTGACCACTGTTTCCCTTGCACTTGTCTCACCTGCATTTGCATTAGTAACATTTGCATTCACTGAACCTTCTGACACAGACCTTTGAATGGTGTTAACTGGACTGCTTGCATCCACACCTTCTGGATCAACAAGATCCCATAGCTCCTCTACTTCAAGAATGTGTTTAATTGCATCTTTCCATACCTGAAAGCCTGCTCCTCCTTTGAATACATCCACACTGCTCAAGAGACTAGCACCAAATCTGCTTGACATCTTGTTCAAAGAATAATCAAGCACACCAAGCTCTGATACCAAATGATGAACTTGAGACCAATATATGCAAACTACTAGTCAATTTTCCTAGCAACAATCATTCACAATGCAATGATAACTTGAATAGTAGTGCCTTAGCAACAATGAACGAAATTAACCATTAAACTATTGAGAAAATATTCAACGGTTACTGTTCATTTGAGATTGACCAGGTTACTGTAGATGCATTGACCGAATTCTTTCTGCTCCAATTTGAACTTTAATCAATCGAATGCCTCACTGCACATGCCGGAAATGCCTGTAATTCACTATGTATTGAATGATCCCAATATGGGATATATGTACAAGATTCTCTTCGTCGGTTTTGGCTACAGAATCGACCGACTCTGATGTGTTTCATTTTGAATGGTTTTTGGCTCCATGTCGGTCGCCTTCACCTCTTGAACATATTTAGCATTAACTATTTACAATTAACCATTGAACAATGGTTCATATTTACACCGATGGCATAACCATAATATACTAGGTTAATATGAAGTTACCTAGGTCTTGTGAATTCTTCCATGGTCATAACCATTTGCATGCAGTTCTCAAAATATATGATGAACCTACCCATAAATATCAACACATCTCGGCGTAGTCCTCTGCCTGCTCATAATCCAGTCGCAACTGAGGATGGCGAGGGGCTGGTATAGTGGGGGTTCTGGCGGCTTGCCAAGCCATGTCCAAATAAAGTGGGAGGTGATCTGAGTCGACCTCCTTATCCCGACTGTCGGTGCCCACCCGAAAACGACTGATGAGATGCATATCTTGCGCAACTACGAGCACATAGTCCACCACACTAGACCCTCCCCCCTGATTGTCCTGTCTGCAGGTGCACTTGTGAGAAGCGGGCCACTGTGACAGACCATTGCAAATTATCAAGTCAAAAATACCACATAGCAGGAGCAATTGTTCACCAAAGCGAGTGACCCGGGCGTCATCATCCGATCGTCGTGGGCGGGTTGCCTCTCTGCGGGGCGTAAATTATCCAGGACATCGTCGGCCGAGGGGGTCAAGTCTCATGGGCTGCTCTACTCCTGTCCGTGCATTGAAATCCCCAAGAAGGACGACCCTACCCAACTGCTTGTGCTACTGTATGTCATCATATAGATTGACATAAGGGTCCATCCTATCCGCATCGAAAGTGGTTCGCGATAGAAGGTGCTCTCTGCGTGAGGGAAACAACAAAGCGCCGTAAAAGAGGGGTGCCACCGGTATTATGCACACGAACCCACAAGTACCGGTTGTGTGCGTGCGCCTTCCGAGGGTAACCGAATGTGCCAAGGTTATCCGGGTAGTAGCAAGCAACCCCACCATGACCCCTCTCGCCTGCATGTGTATTGAAGACCGAGAAATGTTGGTAACCCTACAGATCGTAGCTCGCGGCCCGACATGCTCCCATGTCTCCATGAGAAAGATGAGATCCATATCGGCTGCCACCTGAAGTTGAGACTATCCCCTTACGCCAAGGGAAGCCTCGACAATTCCATGAGACCACCCGAGGCACAATTCCTATTTGTCGCCAAGCAGGGTATGCGCGCAACCGAGTCAGCGGGGGAGGACGGGAAGCGAGGGCCGAGTGAGAAGTAGATGGAGCCGAGGCAAAGATGTGGTGGTATGTATGCGGATCGTGGAGGGAAGCGGGAGTAGGAGCGGAGGAGAAGGGGTGCCGTGGTAGGAGAAGTAGAAGCGGGCGCGACCGGGCGATTGGGGTCGCGGGTCCGATGCATGTAGCAACATGGAAAAATGTGCATCCCGCCGAACCAATCCTGCGGCACCCCCGTGGTGGCGGATGCCTCGACCACGACAAGCTCCCTCTGCGTGCCTTCTGTTGTGCGGGTGTGAGGTCCCGGTCCACGCATGAGGGGGCGCCCCTTCAAATCTTGCCCTAGCGCAATATGGCATCACGCACTGCGCATCCGCAACCGCCGAATATGACAATGCGGCATTCACGACTTCGAAATGGAAGCATGGCGGACCTCGGGAAATGTGAATCGGGCGCCGAATGTCATCCGATCGAGAATGTGTGTTCGGATGTTGTGGGCGACTCTCCCCTCCTCTTACGGCATGCCTCGGACTACCGTGTTGTGGCCTCTCCGTCTGGCGCTCTTGGAGTTCTCGGCTGCCCGCGTCAAGGGTGGGCGGCGAGGGGCCGGCCTGGGGGTGGTGGTGGTGGCTGGGATGGCGTGGGGTGGCTTGAGTGCGGGGCAGTAGTGCGTGGTCCTGGCTGCCGGCGTGCAGGCTGTGCATACTGGGGAGGTGGTCAAAATATAGCCATTCAAAGACATCAATCCTTAACTCCACAACTTACCTTGCAGTGAGCACACTGATTCCAACCATAGTGCCTAAAGGAAAGCAAGTTGCGAAGTAAGTCCTGATGCAGTTGAAATATTACAATGGAACATTGAACATAGAGATTGCATATGGGAACCTCGACAGTCCTGCAACCTCAAGTTGAGACAAACATGAATTTGGGCTTGCTCTCATGCCAGGGCATTTATTAGTGGCTCTAGCGGGCCAGTTGGCCACATATTGATATATTTCATAAAATAGTCAGCCATGCCAGAGTAGGAAAGGGTAGTGGCCAGTTCAAAACACCATTTTATTAAATCCAGTGCATAAGTGGCTAATTTGATATTTGCCAAATCTTCAAACCCCTAGCGCATGGCCATTCCAAAATATCATGCACAATAGCGACTTGTTGTGGTGGCCATTTAAACCATGGAATAATTTTATGCTTCTAGGGTTATGACCCAGCTCTATATTGGTGCAACTGCCTTGATGCAACTCAGATGCAATCTTCCATGCTCTTGCCTCCTCGGTGCTCCTCTGCCTTCAGCCCTACAAAAGCTCTTGCAAAGTCCTCCTTAAAAGCAGCAAAACCCTTGCTTTTTATGCTCTCTGTGCATGCATGCCAAGCACGTATACATACGTATATAAATACATATATTGGTCCATCAGATGGCTAGGCCTGTTTCACATTACTAGCTCCAAATCAATTCCATGCTTACACGGAGTCCACAATGCTACTTGCATTTGCCCATGAAGATGCACAGATTTATAGCTTCAATTCACATAGGTGCAAATTACCTTTGAATTGAGACAGGTAAATGGGCTCAGGAGGCGCGTGAGGATAGACTTTGTCAGTGTTGCCAATAGGGTGTCATTAAGAATGAATGTCAACTCTTTAGAGCTGTTTGGCATTCGCCCACATCCAGGTCCGCAATGCTGATCTGATCTCGCCTAACAAGCTGCTCCAATGTGCTGATGGACATGGCTTCAGGTTCCTCGCTACGGGTGGCATAAATGATGCCATTTTTAGCCCTAAATAATAGCGCTAATTAAGGGGGTTTAATTGAATTTTTAAATTTTATTTTAGCACTAAATCCCGCCCATGGGATCCTAAACCGTTGAACCTTTCCTCCTTTCCTTTTTTCTTGGAGTTTCTTGGATCGGATTCAGAAACATAGCTGCTCCCCATCGAGATCCACGTACTCTGCTTGGTTAACTGGCCGGATCAAATTGTTGTGACTGTTCTGCTCCTACAGCAGTAATTATCGAATTCCGTTATTTGTACCATTCTAAACAATTGGCAGTCATTAGATTCAACAAAATCCCCAATCGAGATCCCATTTCCCTGCTTGGTTAACTGGCCAGATTAAATTGCTGTGACTGTGCTGCTTCCACACCAGTAATTATCGAATTCGGTTATTTGTACCATTCTAAACAATCGATTGCCAGACAATCGAGATCCCATTACCCTGCTTGGTAAAGAGCTCGGATCAAATTGCTCATCTGAACAATTTCCCAGACTCAAGAAAAGTTGTTTTAGTGGTAAGCATCTAATCTTTGTTGATAAATCTTTGGGAATGGTAAATAATGTGGAAATGGTTTCATTCTATTATTTTATATTTCATGCTTCTATATTGAAGTTAAAGGTTAATGTAGCAGGTGTGGAGGATTGCATTCCATCTTGCTTTGATTCATCTCTTTATTAGTGTGATATTTCAAGCTACAATTTTTTGGGCTTGGCATCAGCGGAAAGTACAGCACAGTAATGTTTGGTCGTGCAAGTTCAGTAATTGATGCTAACGAGTTTAGCATTTGGTACTATGTTTGCAGACAATCAGTTAGCAAATTATGCTAACAGATTATATTGGTACTATGTTTCGCAGGCAGTACTTGCTAGTTAGTATGTGCTGGGTACCCGAGTTACTTAGTGATTTCGTTCTATGTTTGCAGGCAACATTTGCTAAGTAGCAGGTTACATTAACACTAGAGTGGTCCCGGGGACCATTCCTGGTCCATGGACCAGAACTGGTCCAGTTGACCCACTGTCACTTAAACTAATATATCTGAGAATAGAAGTTTCAATTTCGCGATATATCGCCACCATATCAATCTTTACTTGATTCTTAATGACCTTCGAGAATTTCAAGACTAATGAATTCACCTATATGTTGTAGTGATTGTTCAAATATTAGAGAATTTGACAGTTTCTGCAATAGTCCAGAACTGCATTCTTGGGTTTTCCTAGCATAAACAAGCCTAAACCTTGCTAAAATTGGAAGTATTTGTCTATTTACGATAGAACATATTGATTTATATCTTTTCAGCTTTGGTTGCTATCATCTAACGCCCGTGGAAGCCGGCAAACCCTATTTTGTTCAAAAATGTTGCATGCGGTTTAGGAATTATTTCTCTCTTATTATTACAAGTTTTGAGTTAATTCTTGTGGCCATGTATTCTTAACTATATGAAGTATAATCTTATGTTTTTTTTGGAGTGTTCATAAGTTATATCAACTTCAAAATCTAATAGAGAATTTCCAATACAGAATTTAGGACAAAATTATATGTTAAAATGCTCCAATATCACCACCTGTAAGTATCACGAGGGTAATGAATGATGCATTCTTCTTATATCTACATAGAAAATTACTCTATCAACTTGCATATAGTGTAATTAGGGTTTAACCATGCAATTAACTAGATTTAAAGATGATGTACAACCATAGGATTAACACGTTAGAGGTTAAAAATTTGAGTTAATTCCAAAATTATAGGCTGAAAACTCATCATTTACTAGCTAGTGATGTTTATTGATGAATGAAAGTGAAGATTATGAAGTTTAAGTATAAAAATAAAAAAATTAAACCATATGACCTTTGATGCGTCTTTCTTAGCTTTGTAGAAAACACACTACATTTCTCCAAATAAGCCTTTCAAATGGTTCAAAATATGACAAGGGACATATATATATAGGTCGCCTATATAGGTTGTGTGGCTTTCTTGCAAAGATATATAGAGAAACATGGTTATTTTTTACTAGTATAAAACTGGTGTATCCATTGCTGCTACAAAGCATTAGAGTTCTAGTAGGATAATGTTACAAGTAGGTCATCTTTTATGTACACTATATTTTTTCATGAATGCGGGCCTTCCTTTGCAATATAACTCTCAATTTTTATATTGAAATAATATACTATTTGAAAGATATGAATATAATTAAGCATGAACCATTTATGGTCCATAACTAGACCAATTGTATAGAGCATATACTCTCACTAACCCTATCCATTTTATCCCCATAATGATACCATGGTTTCCTACCTTTAACAATATAATTTTTGAATGGTGTAAGTGGAAGCCCATGTAGATTCAATTGGCAAATAAATACCCCATAAATTCACAGTTATTTGTACTTAAACATTGCCCTCAAATTATGGAAACTCGTCTAACCAATTATTTTTACCCCATAGAGAACTGTACGCATAAACTATATTCTAAAGTTGAGATCAAAATTGATTAAGATGTTGCCTCTATTAATTTTTAAACTTCCAGTCCTGTGGACCAATAATGGTCTGCAAGTGGAGCTGCACATAGCAGTCTAACTTGACTTTTTATAGCCATAAACTTTTGTATTTTTCTTTGAATTTTTTTGCATTGATTTCATGACATGGGACATTTTGAGAATGTGTTTTTTTAAAGGCACATCTCGAGGCATAAATCTAGAATAAACATAGAAGACATATTTGAATTTGATGCTATAAAGTTTAATCCAAATCTCAAGGTTATGATCAACAAATAATTTCCTTACTAAAGTAAATGAGAAGCTATTCATATCCCAAAATTTAACTTTAGATCAATTAATATAAGGAAGTTATTGATTTTAAATGGACCTATGGACCAATAATGGGCTCAGGTACAGAAACCTTTCTTGATTTCTTGTGACCATGTCTTTTGCTTTTTTAATGAGCTTGTTTTTGCATTGGTTTCATATCATTTTGAACTTTCATATTATGATTTTTTGGAGGACATCATAGAGTAAGTTTTGTTCTACGGGGGGAAATATTAATCATTATTACAAGTTACCTAAAATTGAGATCAAAAATGAAAGTCCAAACGTCAAATTCAAGGCCAGCCAACATTTTTATGGGATGAAGAAACTTGTCAATTGCTTATATGTCAAATGTTAGCTCAAAATGCATTTCCTTGTAAAAGTTGTTGTATTTAAACTACAACTGCCTTCTGGGAACCATAATTGGTTCTGAGGAGGCAGAAAGCAGTTTTGACCCTGTCATGTTTGAATGGCCCTATCTTTCTTTACAGACTTCGGATTGACATGTGGTTTTTTGTGTCATTTTCTTTATCTCGTGTAGAACAATATCATGATAATCAAAAAATTTGAAAAAATCGTTTTGTCGAGACAGTTTTACTTTATGTAAACATGAAGCTTTTGGTACTTGACCCCCCTGAGTTTGCTAGAGCATAACTTACAAGAATGGAGGTGTATATATTTTTAGATATTTTTCTAGTGGACCATGACTGGCATATATGAACTCCTAGGAAGGGTTCGAATAGATTTTGTACCATTGATTTTATATGAATTTTAAAGTGAACACTGCAAATGGACCATTTCTGGTCCATCACCTGACCACTCTAGTGTTAAGAACGCGAATTTTGTGCTACACTTGCAGGCTCAAATTGTTATTAGCGGCGGTTGCTAAGAAGATGAAGTTCAGTGCTAAGTTAGAACGAGTTAGCTGCTATTTAGCATGACATGCTAAGCATTTCTATTTTGCATACAGTAGGCCCAAGGTAATTGGTGTTCATGACAATTAGTAATTATTTGGAAAAAGTAGCAGTTCATTGCTAAGCTCTTAGAGTTAGTACTATTCAGGATACTTAGTGCTAAGATTTGGATTGGTTTAGTTTTTTGCAGACACAATGATGAACTTCCAGTGATATATAATTTCAAAGCTGGTGCAGGGATAGAATGGCAACGAAGAAAACTCAACCCAAAGTGACCATAGACAAAGAGGAAGCAAGGAGGATGTTTGACACATCTGTGTTGCCTTCTGAGGGCATGACCTCTTTAGATGTAAGAAAGGCAGATGTGGCTGAAGATGAGATACGCAAAATATTTGGCTGTGTAAAACTGGTGGGTACCAAGCAAATTTATAAGTCTAGTCGAATGAATCCACTATTTGTGGATCAGTTTATGAACATCTACAGAAGATGTTACCAAAGAACTGATGTTTGTGTTGGAGAGATTGGGAAGTTTTTTGCACGGGCATTCACTTTGCATGTGAGATGACAAAAGATTAACTGGCAGTCATTTGTGGTTAAAACGAAGAAAAGTGTTACAGCTAAGGTTGAGAAAGAAGATGAGTACGAGTCCTTATTTCCTCATACAAATGTTGTTGGTTGTGTAGTGGACTATTTTGTCATCAACTCCTTGATTGCTGAGTTAGATAAGCAGAAGGATGACTTGAATGTTAGAGTTAAAAAGTGCATCCAGTGAAATGAAGGAAAAAATGAAGTTGTGGAAGAAGTGCAGTTACGAGGTGGATGCTACAAAACAGCAAATTGAAGCAGCAAAGGCCAGGTGTGAGCACTCCAGTGTCATTACATTTTTGTTGTCAATGCTGGTTTCCAAGGAAAAGGAACTTTTGGAGGCGACAACAGCATACAAGAGTATGGAGGAAATTCACAAAGGGGTAATTGCTAATGACCTTTGCAATTACATAGTGCTCAATAATTTTTCTTTCTGCTTCATCATTCTTTTTATTTTTAAACAGGCAGAAGACGAAGAACATAGACTCCATCCAAGGCTGGAGAAGTTGAAAGAAATAGCTTCATCTCTAAATAAGATGTCTGGACTGCAACTCAACCTTCCATTTTTGGAACATCCAAAATGCTCTACTGTAGCATTTGCAAAATTACAAAGTTGTTCTTTCTGTACATATGCCTATGACCCACTTTGTGTCTCAGCCATTGTTGCACATTGCATGCACAGTTTTCATCCAATTTACGCTTACATATGTTTCTCAAAGAGATCAACTTGTCCTTCTTGTGAGAGCCAGATGCCTCATAATTGGTTCAGGTCCATTAGACTTCCATGTAGATCTGCAATAGAATCTGCTCCGAATTATAGTGCAGTGCAGTCCATTGAAAAGAGTCGAGATCCATCATTAAGCACACCTGCTGACTTGGAGGAGCCTGATATAATTATGCAATCCATTGAAGATTGCACTTTATTATCTGCCACAAGCCCAAACTTGAAGAGAGACAATGCTGAACAAAGTAATAGTTGTAAAAGACTGAAAAGTAAGTTATTCTTGTGAAGTATAACTACTTTGGATTTTTCTTCTATAAGTACTTATTTAGTTTGGTAATTTGAATGATGTAGGCTCAAGTTTGGATATTTCAAACTCTATAGTTGACATTTTTAACAGAATTGAAGACAATATTGTGCAAGTAATAGATGAAGAATGTGAAGCAATGTTGAAGAATATAGATGATTATGTTTCCAATTTGGACAAACGTGCTGATATTATAGAGAAGACAATCATAGAGGAAGAAACTGATTTGGCATCAGTTGGAGAATATCCTTCTAAGAATAATTCCAAGCAGGTTTCCTCCAGCAAACGAGCTCCATCGAAATCAATAACTAAGAAACTAAGGTGATTCTAGTGTGTTTCTTTCTGTCTGTTGTACTGATATAATTTCTCTAATAGTTGTCATTGCACAGTGCTAGTGTTGTTGGCAAGAAGCTTTTGGTTATTGAGCCAGAGGATTTCATGTACAAGGTTTTCAAAAAGGCTAAAGCAGTACCTGATGTAGTGGAAGGTGTCCAATTTCTTCCATCAAGAAAAGAGGTTCTTGCTGTCAGGCCAAGGGCACTGCAGTTCATGCATTTCGTCACCAAAAATTTTGATGTTGGTATATGGTCTTCCAATCACTCAGTGATTAGCTGCCTGAGGTCTTTCATTCCTCAGTCCTTAGTGGATAAGTTTCTTTTCAAATGGATGGTGCATCCTTTGAAAATGAAAGGAGGAACTTCTTGCTACATCAAAAATACTCACAAAAGTTTATGAGAAATGTCCAGAATTTAGCATGAGGACAACTTTGCTTATTGATCCTTACAAATACGTGAACTTTAAGAATAATGCAGATTCCTGCATCACACCAAGGTCCTTCATGCCTGACATAAATGACGGTGATTACCTATTGAAGACTATGGTACCTTACTTGGAGAAGCTAATGACAGAAGTGAACGTAATTGCTTATGTACAGAGGTTTGTGCATTTTCGAAATCAGTATGATGAGAAAAGCACAAAAGTGTTGGAGGTACTAAAGACCATGGATTTGTCCTAAACTGTTGTATGTTTTTTTAATATTAGATCCCTTTCTTATTGCAATTTGGTGTTTATCAACACCACACACGTTTAAAGAACTTTATAATTAAGCATGAATTCATTAGTTAGAGAAATTTGGAATTCTCGTTGATCTCCAAATAGGTTGCAATGGCCATATAAAACGCAAAAAGTTCTTCATGAGAACCATATTCCAAAAACATGCTAAAAAGGTTGCACAGATCGCGACCGCGATGTATTTGCATCTACACGACCAAAATATTTGTTTTTTTAAGGTATATTCATCATATATCGCATGTTTTATGAGATATATATTGCACTCTATGAGCTCCCAAAGATCGCCATTGCGATCTATTAAAACAAAACATGGGTGCAAAATAAGCACCCAAAGACCAAATAAAATTTTTATTTTATAAATTTTTAAGCTTTATACAATATTGAAAATACTAAAAAGAATACAATTTTTGAAAAGAAAAACATTTTATCTGCTCAACAGAATCGCTGTGGCGATTTGCTTGAGCACGCATGAAGTTTGTGCAGATGAGATTTGTGCTCATGGATTTCGCTACGACGATTTAGTGGATCAAGAATAGAACCATAAAGGCAACCTTCTGAAATCCGTACGGACATGCTTTTCTGCATCAAGAATAGACTGCGAAGTTTTTTTCCTATGGAGTTGATATGATGACAGACCTGGATAAGAAAGGAATCGATTAAAAACCTAAATAATAGATCTGAATAAGAAAGGATTGGATTACAAATCTTAATTTTCAACAAGCTTGATCTTACTCAAATCGAAGAGAGAATCAAGATTGTCTGCTGCTGAGAAACCTTCAGTGATCAGATTAACAATACAAGCTGATCTAATATTTTTTTTAAAGTTCTCATCCATATTGTCATTCCCCTGCAACTCTGTCTGCGTGAACTCAATTTGATCTTCAATGATCCTGAAACCAGCAGCTCCGAATTTCATAGTTGTCTTTCTATTTGGTACTGCTCCCAAGCATCTTGTTCAATAGGCTTTGAATACTGCTCCCAAGCATCTAAATTGAAGTTAAAAGCATCATTCCTTTCAGCCAAACCAAGCCCATCATTTAGCCTGAAAAGCAGCCATAGATTCGTGGATTCTGAAGCGCAGCAGCTTCGTCAGAGTTTGATTTTGGTTGAAAACATAGTTGAAGGGGATTTCGACTCAAAGCCTTGCTCAAAACACTGCGGAAATCCATGGCTTTTGCTAAAAACATGGACCCTAAAAATTCTAATACACCTGCACAGCACTCAAAATAAACCTGTAGGGAATCACTTCCAGCGGAATCCTAACTGCAAAGAAATCACTCACAATAATCACTGTAAATCGTCGAAGAGATGCCGGTTCCATGGCCGGAAGAGATGCTGGCTCCATGGCCTGGAGACATCTGCTGAAGGCACATCGAGCAAGGCATCCGGAGGTCCTGGCTTTTCGGCGTGCTGCTGCCCATTCAAATCGAGTAGTTTTTAGAATATTAATGGTCCTACACCACGTTTTTATTTGAGTTGTACCTTTATCCCGCCCACGTTGGGCGGGACAAAAATTTGAATTAAAGGTGACCACTTTTGCTAGTGGTGGGCCTAAAGTGTTGCCCTTTAAATTCTCAAAATCCCGCTTTTTTCTCCATATAATGAATTCATGCTTAATTCTCTGGTATGCAATTCCCGTTATAATGGGCTCAAATATCCCGCATGCTTTGGCCACAAAATATCGCCAAAACAGCAACCCAAAAATTAGCACAAACCTAACACAAAGTTAGCAATATCCCACATGCATATATCGCAAAATTCGTGCGCATATATAAATAGTTTTTTGCTGCTTCATTGAAGAGTGTGGATAGAGATTAGATGATGAAAGGGCTCTGACTCGCTGGCTTGTAATCTTCAGTTACAGGCCAGAGTGTCATGACCTTTCAAAATGTAATCCTTGTCTACCCTTTTTTTTTAGTAATGGGCTCAAATATCCCACATGCATTCAATGTTCCACATGTTACCAAATCAACAAATGTCAAATGAATGGATTATGTTAAGGCATATTGTGTATCTATGCATATTGTGTTTGGTAAAGCGTGAGTCAACAATTTTCAAGTCAACAAGTGTTTCTATGCATTATGTTAAGGCATAAATTGTATAAGTCAACAACTTTCAAGTCAAGAAGTGTGAATCACCCCCAAGCAAATGTTTGACTTTTATTGACCAACATCTTTGGTAAAGCGTAAGTCAACAATTTTCAAGTCAACAAGTATGAATCACCTCTAAGCTAAAGTTTTACTTTCATTGACCAACATGTTTCGTAAAGCGTGAGTCAACAATTTTCAAGTCAACAAGTGTGAATTTTTTGACCTATGCTATTCTATGCATTATATTAAGGCATATTGTGTAAGACAACAATTTTCAAGTCAACAAGTGTGAATCACCCCCTTTGTTACATGTTTGACTTTCATTGACCAACATGTTTGGTGAAGCGTAAGTCAACAATTTTGAAGTCAACAAGCAATTTACACTAACTCATTATAATTACAATTACTAAACAAGTGCCAAGCCAACATAAGATGATTGGTGTCCAAAAAAGAATGGCCATTTCAGGATAGATATATATATTTTTTTTAATGTTTTAGAAAATAAAATTATGGTCATTTCGAGGTGATTACATTTCACTTCGTATCCTACTAAATCATTACGATTAAGATACTAATGATACGAAATCCTAAAATCGTAGCCTACGAAATTAATTTCACGCCATCCTTTATAGGCTATGGTCGTGAGGGAGAAGCATCGTCCAATTCTCCCAAACAGAATGCCGAAGCGCTGCCGCTCTCCCTCCCGCTCTGCTTCCCCTTTCCCTGGCCCTTCCAAGCGTCGGGCCTTGCTTTCCTTACCTTTGGCACAGGTCCTCGCGAGTTATGGCATAGGATCTTGGACAATTCCTTTGCAGGAGCCCAATGTTGAAACCAATTCTGTCGAGAATTCTTTTGAGAGCCCCGAGCAGCAGCCAGAGTACAGCAGCTCCTCTTCTGAAAGCTCTGAAGACTCTTTTTCTGAGCTTTCAGAAGAGGTGGATTCCTCACAATTCGATTCCTCTAATATGGATTCTTCTGAGGAGCAGATTGATTCAGAAGATGAAAACTGGAGCGAACATGAGACGACCAGCGAAGAAGAAGACCCGGACGAAGAAGAAGAAGAAATTTTTTTGGAATTTCAAAATTGGCTGGAGAGTAAGTAGCAGCAATTTCAATTTTTGCTTTCTTTTATTACAGGCTTTCTAACTTTCTGAACTTTTCTTACAGATAAAGCTTGAAGTCCCGACAGCTCAGGAAGCCACGTCTTGTTTTTTTTTTTTTTTTCTTTTGATCAAGTTCAGAAACAAGCCTTTTATGCCTTTGTATTTTTTTAAAAAAACAGATGCTATAGGCCTTAGTGCCTTTCTTTGTAATGGCTTTAGTGCCTTTCTTTGTAATGGCCTTAGTGCCTTTCTTTCTTAGACCCTTCTGTGAAACAGGCCTTAGTGTCTTTGAAATATAATGGCCGTGCCGACCCCTGTAACACAGGCCTTAGTGCCTATTGTAATATATAATGGCCTTGTGCCTTTCTGAAAATTTCTGGTTTTGTTTTCTGTTTTAATCAATTGGTTTTGTAATACCTTTTTATTATGCCTTCAGTTTAATCCAAGCCTTGTGCCTTTTGTTTAATCCAGGCCTTAGTGTCTTTAATTGTAATGGCCTTGTGCCGACTGTAATTCAGGCCTTGTGCCTTCTGTAATCCAGGTCTTAGTGCCTTCTTTAATGTGGATGATGGCCTTGTGCCTTTCTGTAAATTTGTGGTTTTGTTGCCTTGTGTAAATTTGTGCCTTGTGTCTTTTTCTAATTCTGTTTTACCTTGGAATTCATTCAACATTCCAGTACAAAATTCTGTAACTGAAGCATCAAAAATGAGAATGCAAAATACAGAAACTTCTTTATATTCATAAAAGTACCTATACAGTACCCTTTACACAATTGCTCTTTACTATTCCAACAACGTGGGAAGCCTCTCTAGAATATCTTGTTCTTCTTTGGCACTTAGAGTGTAAACCACTCCCTGCTTAACAACGTGCTTTGCTTGAACCAACCTGACTTTGTTATTTGCAACTTGAGTGGCATAAACAATTGCTTTATTTCCTCTACAAAACTTGTAGCTGGATTTACAATTCACCAACTTCTCATAGTATGTCCCTTTAATGACCTCATCCGCTTTCACAAACTTCTGCCCTTGCATATCTACAAAGTCTTCTAACACCAAGTACTTAGCTTTGGTACATAGGATAAGGTAGAATTTCACATTCCCGTGATTGTTATTTGGAGCCACCACTGCAAAGACATCACCTATAGATACTTGCATGCTACATAAGTCAGCGCTGCCAATATATGTTTCTTCTCCTTCATCATGTACTTCTTCTTCAATAATAGATTTGATGGGCTGTACCACAACTAGTTCAAACTTCTTAGTATATGATACATTGGGGCAAGATTCCCAATTCAAATCTAAACAATATATATGCTTATGGAATGGCCATTTAGGCCACTTGGCCAGATCCTGTAATGCCTTAAGTTCGCCAAATCTTAACTCATTAAGAGGTCCCCTCATAAATTCATCATTTATGGAGGGCCAACATTATTAGAATTTTTTATTCCTAAATATGTCTACCAACTAAGAATAATCCCGCTCTTCTGGAAAATCAAATGTCAAGGCACTTTTCAATCCTCTTTACCAAGACTCTGGCACCGATTTTTTATTCTCCCTACCAGCAATCTGTGCATTATTAAAATACATGGGGTATGAATTCAAATTCATACAACATGTAACTTAAACACATTTATATAGGGTAGCAACTTCTTTATGTTTGGGCAACTAGCTCTACATTTAATAAGAATCTAGCTAAAAATTGCCATTTGAGCTACACATTATTAGATATTTGGTTCAAAAACCACTAATTGGATTCCAGCCACATTAGAAAAAAAACAGGAAAAATGGTCAGTTCAGCTACACTTTTGGGGGTATATTTTACAAGGAATGGCCAATTCATTATACTTATACAAAATTATAGGTCTCTTAAAATTTTCCCTGGTTTGTCCAATAATCCACAACTTTTTCAATCACTTCTTGACTCAGGGAATCCTTTCTCTTCTTCCTTCCCCCAAGAGCCCACATTGCATTTTTATTACTAATTGCAACACGGTGCTTCTTAGCTCTGGAACAATTCCTTGGATGAATTCCTAACGCCTTGGCAGCTAATCTTTTGCTGCCATGCCTGACCTTCCCAAGTGCCATGACTAATGCTGCTCTTTTTGCTGCTAATTTGTCATTGGACTCCACTCCTTTCACATGCTGTATGGTTTCTTGGATGCTACCGACAATTTCACTGTGAACAATCTTTTCTTTATCAGACACTGCAACCTGCATAACTTTGCTGTTCTCCACTAGATGCCATACTTCTTTCTTCTGGTCTGTAGACATCAAACCTGTCAAATCCAAAAACGTTTTCGTGATTATGGAGGCTGCATGTTGCAATTGCTTATTTGAGTGCTCAATACTCCAATCTAAATTTTCATTTGACAATTGTTGCCTCATCTTGCTCGCTCTTTGCCGTTGCTTCTGCAAACGCCATTTCTGCCTCCTGTCTTCGTCATTAGTCATTGGATCATAAGAAGCCTGAACAAAAATGGATGGAAAGAAAGAAACGAGATCTCTCTCCCTCGAGAAAGGGGGAATCAACCACCCCCCGATATTCTCATTAATTTTGAATTTCCCTCTTCCCATAATACTAAAATATAGTGCTAATTTGGGTGGACAAAAGGACACTAAAAATGAGACACCGTAACATGTGAGGACCCTTCAATAAAGTTACTGGGGTCTTCTAAGAGATCATGGATGTGCACACTCATCTATGTCCTCAGAACTGCATTGAAATATATCATAATGTGTCATTGCCCAGTTTCTCAGCATGCTTATACTGCCGATGCTTTTCCCTCTAAAATCTTTGAGGCAAGGGTTTTGCTAACCTGATAGTAATACGATCGTTATTCTTTTTTATTGTCTCCGTATCGGCTTATTCAACTCAATTTAATTCAATACTTATAAAAAACTACAGGATCAGCTTAAAAAACCAAACCTCTACATGACCACGTAGTTTTTTTTTTTTTCTTTTTGTAATTTTCTCAAAAACAACCCGTGGACTCTTATGTCCGTTGTTTTCAAGTATGGATCATTTTTTTGGATCGTTATGTCCAGTATATCTTCATGTTCTAGCTAGAATAAACCATAATATGCTTTTGCCAAGACCTAAGGATTGATTGGCTTAAGCCAATTTACGCTTTTTTCTTCGAGTTTGGGCAGATGCATCAGGCTACAAGCTATGTTCTCGAGTCCACTAAAGATATGATGCTCAAAAATTGTGTTCTCTGCTCCAAGAGCCAATACACTTTCATATCAGGTTAGAACTTAGAGTCGGAGTGGATTTGGAGCTTTGGTCTTTCAAAGTCATCCACAAGCCTTTGAAATCAGTATCCTCCTCCTTCTAGATGACCAAACAAAGTTTTGCTCAAATTATTACGTTGAACCAATATGAGGGCCATGCACACTTATCAAACCCTTTAGTATCTAGTTTTACTTTTGACCATAACAATTCTTTTTATGCAGACATCTAATAGGATATTCATAGTCAACCTCCATGTATGCGAGCATAGTTGCTTCATTATATAGAGGAAGACAAATTGGCAGCAACAATGGAAGGGGCATGTCTCTTCCTCTTACAGAGTGATGGATCTATTTTGCTTCGCCTATAGCGTAGAAGTCAGGGGAGCCATCTCGAGTGGTTGAACTTGAGGAAGGGCTTTAGCAACAAGGTTTGAAGCATAAAGTCGGAAAGTTTGGTGGTTGTTTCAAGAAGATATGGTGGATGTAGTTGTGTACCTCTACTTCTAATTGTTACAGGTTGATCGAAATTATAGCCCCTATTTCCACTATGTGTTGGAGCAAGTTGCCACATGGCTTAAGAAGGATGAACATCAAGTTGAAAAAACGACCAACAGGGTCATAATTGAGTTCATATCAAATGATTGATATATTAGATTTTTTTTCCTCAAAGCATAAGCAATAAATTGAACTGAGCTTAATTGATTTTATCCTTCAGGAGACCAAGCGGTCTATAGATGCCAAGGGATATAAGAAGAGCACAATAACCTTATTCCTGTATATGATTACAAAAATATCACCTCCAAGGGAAAAACCTTAACAATAATAAGTTTACTATGACATTACTTTGTTCGGAGCGGGCGTAAATGTGCATGCCATTCAAGAACCTCCATGACATTTGCAAAAATATATGTAGTGACTGATTAGGTGTAACTAACTCAACATATTTTGCTTTGATGCTAGAAAATTTTGAAAAAAAAAAATGGTACTCATCTTAATCACTATTATCTAACAACATCAATAGATCCTATTCTCACCTAGCTCACGGTGTTGTCGGCTCAAAAATATGTGCAAGAAAAACAACATGCCTGGCTGTTGATGAATTGGTCCCCCAACGCCACGTCAACAGGAAATTCCAAATTTGCCTATGAAATTTTATACCACCTTGAAATTTTGTAGACGTGTCAGGCTACGTGGCAGAGATATAAAAGACATTTTGGGACAATTTCCTCTTCCTTTTACCTGTGTCTTCTTCGATCGGGCATGTTATTGGAGCTTTTGGCGAGGATCTGCAGCATCTTTCTGGTAGTTTAGGGTCTAATCTTGCTGGGGCTTGATAAGCACCTTAGAGCGCCACAATTTCTTGGTGGTTTTGAGGTTTTTGTGACTTTTTAGAGTTTCTTGATGGTTTACCACAATCTTGGCGAGTCTATGGCGCTTTGGCGAGTCTGTGGAGCTTTTTGCGATGATTTGTGAGTCTATGGAGCGTTTGGCGATGATTTGCAAGTCTGTTGTTCTTTATTGCGAGTTGTGGCTACTACCGAAATATATTTTATGCTCTGCCTAAAGGTCAGTTTTGCTCTGCCTAAAGGCTTTGATATGTACCGAACAGATATTTTATGCTGTAAATCCTTATGGAAATTCGTGTAAATGCAACTTATCTTGATTGTATTCATGTTGGAAGCCACTTTGCCTATTTTCACCTGTTCATAGTAAATGCTTAAAACCTTGAACTGAAATATGTAGCATTATAACAGGGGGTTTTTTTTGTGATTTTATACGCTTTTTGGCATGGTTTTTATATGATTTCATGGGCGTATTGCATGAGGCATACTAATCAGTATATCTAGAGTGCACACTGGATTCTCATATTTGAATGGCATTTTATCTATGGTTTTGCAATAGTTTTGGCTTGCATGTTTTTAATTTTATGAAGGCCATCCAAGCAACGAGGCATTCAACTCTAGGGTTCGACTTTAGGGTTCGTGGCGTGAAGGGGATTTACAGGACCATTTCCGGCAGTTTTCTCCTCGCTATGGCTTCGAATGGAGAGGGGAATTTTTCTTTTTCCGCTGCTCTGGTGGCGTCTTCTTGGCGGACTTCCTTCTTCTTCTCTCCTTCCCTTCCCATTTCTTGCTTGCGAGACGAGCTTTTGGCGGCAGATAGATTCGGCAATAGGCAGAATTTGTGACTCCACTCTCCTCCTATCCATTTTTTCTCTCCTTTTTTTTTTGCAGGTTAGCGGATTGGGAGGCAGCCAACAGCAACTACAGTGGCTTCTTGCTCTTCTTCTCCCTCTTTCCCATTTATTCCCATTTCTTCTTCCGGTCTGGCAGTCTAAAACAGAAAACAGAGACTGCCATAAATCTGATAATCTTGGCAATATCTTGAGCAATCATCATCCTTCTGTCCCAATCTAAGACTTTAGGACTTAGTTCGATGTTGTCAGGACTAGACCCTCTGTTTTTGGTGCCGGAGACCCTGGTCCCCAGCCAATCTGCCAGCGATCCGTTTTGGGCAAACTCGTAAACAAGGTAAAAATTCTCTGTGCCACTGATGCATAGCCCGACAAGCTTCACAATGTTTGCTTTGATGTACCTTGCACAAGATTTTGAGTTCTACATTCATGCTACCCTTCATGGCCTGAGATGCTTGGTAACAGCATTGGATTAGGCTGTCCTTGGCTCGTTGCTGGTAGTGGAGCTTGCTCTGATTTTTTTGCTTCAACCTTCCTTTTTTGTAGAGTTTGGTAGAAATCTTTGCAGATCTAGTTGGCTCGGCCTTTGAAAAAATGATACTTTTTGCTTGGCTTTCTTTCCTTGGATCTATTCTTCAATCTTTTCTTTGCTATATATATAGTCATTATGGCTATGACTATGCAAAAAATTTTATGCATAGTTCACCGCAATAACCTTTAGCTTGTTCTTTTTGAATTTTTTTTTTCAAGCTCAATCCTAGCATTGTTTTTCACGGAATCAAAATTGTAGAATGAGGAATTAACGTACTATTCCAACTTAGTAGATCATTTGCTTCTCGATAAATGATTTCTCTGTCGTCAATCGAAGTCGCCTCTTATGTTCTTTGGCTAAGATTTGTAATTTGCTTTCGGTACGCCAAATGCACAAAATCCTTGACGGCAGCTTTATGGAAGGATTCGCCTAACAATGTGCATAGGAAGAATTTGGAAGAGAAAGGAACCGTTTCTTTCAAATACATCGATAGAATGTTTCACCAAGAGAATTCCTCTATCCTGAGAGTTATCGTATTTCCACTCGAAGCATTAATCCATTGCTGCAGCATCAAGTTTCAGTAAGCTTTTCACCTTATATGCTTGCATTTCATGTCTCTCGTCAATTTGAATTGGGATATGGATAAGCAGTCATATTTCATATTTTTGGGAATAAGAAATGCAACTCCCATTCTACCATGATTATTATGGTGGATTGTATTAGATGTTCCTACACTCATATGCTCAGCCACAATAGCTAGCTGGGATTTGGAGGCTTTTCAAAAGATATGTTAACCAATATTTTGTCATACACTCATAGCTCAATGCTAAATATATTCTTGCTATCTTTATATCTGGACAAATTGCATGTTCCTCTTGGAACTAATCCATGTTCTAGCATGAACCACGCCCTCTTATACATGTGTTCAACTAGAATATCCAAGCTTCTTAGTAATTAATATATAAATTAAAGTCTACCTATGTTTGATTTTGTTAGGGCCCGAAGGGCCCAATTTGTTTTTTTAGTATAACATCAACTCATCCAACTGTGAAGTCACGTTGTTTGTTCTTTGCCCCGAAGGGGCAAAAATTTTTTTTAACCTATAACAAAAACCATTATATTAAATTAAATTAAACCATTACATTAAACCATTACATTACCTTTAAATTAAATCCCCCTTCAAACCCCCTTTGGTTTGGGTGCATATTCACACGGGGGGTGACGTAGGGCAAATGAGCCCCTATAATTATGTTTTGCATTACAAAAAATTAACACCATATAGTATATTACCTCAAATCTTATAGTATTTTGCAAATCTTGTTATACAGTATAGCAAATTCCATACTAACATACCCCACAAACGAGGAACTTTGCGTACGGTGTAGATTAAAGAATAAAGGGTGAATATGCCTATCCAACAGCTCTCGTTGCCCGGAGTCACCCCCCGTGTGAATATGCACCCAAACCAAAGGGGGTTTGAAGGGGGATTTAATTTAAAGGTAATGTAATGGTTTAATGTAATGGTTTAATTTAATTTAATATAATGGTTTTTGTTGAATTGAAAATCAACAGAGAATCACCTTAAAATTTTGACTTTAAAATCAAGGTGATTAGGCTACGTTCCCATGAGCCTAACCGGACTTCGAAATTCAAAGGTGTCAACTGCAACATTCAGAAATCCTCTGCCATTTCTGAAAACTCAACGTGAACTTTCGCAATAATTTGAAGTTAGGCGACAGCATGGCAACATACCCTTGGAGCCGAAATTTCAGGTCGTTAAAATTTGGGAACAATAGGTTAGTGGAGCAAGGGTGCCCTGTTGTTTTGTAGGTGGCATGAGCCAATCCTCTCTCTCCCGCCTAGAAATCTATTTGGTCATAAAACATGCGGGATTGGAACACCCAACTATTGCCTCATGTTTTCGTGGCCGTAGAATAGACGAGGCAAGGTTTTTTTTTAATCTGTACGGCAGTGGATTTTATGCTCTTATGATACCATGACTCTATTTATTGAGCAATCCAGACAACAATGTTAAGGTTGTATTTAGCAACCTTAACCACGAGTTATTTTGAATCCCACCGTCCCCCACCATCGTATCCGGATTGGGTTATATCCAAGAACCTTCCAAATATTAGTATGTTTAAAGAATATTCCATGAATTATTACAGTAATCTTCAGAATATTCATTTTTTAAAGAATAGTCCACATAGTACTACCGTAATCTTCTGAGTCTCCCGTTCCAGAAACATTTTCCTGCAATAAATACTTTGCAATACTCTATTACGGCATCAGAGCCGACAATCGTTGGTGAAAATCAGTGCCTGGAGCATGGAATCCCTGGCAAATGCATGAAATCTGGCAGCTCCTTCATCATTTCGGCAACTCCTATACCTTGTTCTTGCAGCATTCCGGCGGCTCAAAAACTCCTACCTTGTTCTTGTATTCAGAAATGGCAAAAACTTCTACTCTGTTCTTATATTCAGAAATCACAAAAGCTGATGCGATGATGTGAAGTAGAAGCGAGTAGTTAGCAAATAGGGAACCAGCTTACATTCTCGGCCGGAAACCTCAGTGAGGTCCAAAATAATACTACTCAAACTCCTGAAGCAAGCAACATGTTCGCCCCCATAGCTTCTTCTGCCGCCATACTCAAAACAGAGAATAAAGACCTTAAACAGAAAAACATCCAGCTGTTCACACTGCACAAATAAAAAAAAAATTAACTTGCTCAAGGGTTGATTTGCTGTGGTTCCAGTTTTATCACTTTTCATCTCCTTTTTGTGATTTGTAGAGCAGCATGCATCGATCTGGGTGTTCAAAATCAGGATGGAAAGCATATAGCACCTGAGATTTCTACAACAGGTAGACATTGTGCAAAAAAATGTCTTGAGAAAAATATGCATTAAGCTTTAGAGCTTCACATTTCTTGCCACCAGGACGTCCCTATCGGACATTCTCAATTATTCAATTATATATGGTGTGATGTTGTGATAGGATGCATGCAATCCCATTAGGCTAATTTTAAAACACGTGGCCTTATGCTACACACTTAAAAAGTCATATTAGTGTTGAGTTTTGGCGCCAATTGGTTCTCTCATTACAGAAGACTGCCGAAGCTGTTTCATTACATTTCTTAAGTTATGGAGGTATCTGATTACATCTTAAGTCAAATAATGACATGTAAGTAATCAAATGTTTTTATTTGAATGCAGATGGCAGAAAACTGTGCAGAAGAGTAGTTATATAATGTAGTGGAGGATTTTTTAACAGAGCTAAATGACGTAACCTGCTTGTCTGAGGATGAATCTAGTACAGTCGCAACAGTTGATGATGATGATTTTGAAGAAGTAAATGAAAGCCAAATGAATGTTATTGAAGAGGAAGGCGAATGTTTTGAAGAAAAAACGAGCTTCCACTGCCTTGAATGCTGCCCAGTGCTGGCATATATTATTGATGTCATTAAAACTTTCACAGATGAAGAAGATAGAGGGAAAACGTATGTTTTATCATCTGGACGCCATAGCCTTGAAGAGCAGGCCAAATTAGGCATCTCTGCCCCCACTATCGATCATGCTTTTCAAGAGTATTTTGCTACACATGTTCAGTTATGATACTTGGTTGCTAATTTTTTTTTTAACGATGTATGTATGTACCCATTTAAAGAAATTTCTACTTTTACTTATATTTCTCGTTCATCATATCCAGGATACTGGATCTCTTCAGTTGTGAACAATTATCCCAGTGACCTTTTCATCAGAACGTCTTATACCCAAGCCTTTACTACACATTGCCCCAGGTTTGGAGAGTACTTTCCTAAATTCTTTATCTTATTATGTGTGGCTGGATTTTTGTAGAAACATCCCACTGGAGCGTATAAATTGGATTGCAAAAAACATTCCACTAGTAGACTGATGAGCTGAGAAAATTATGCATTTCTCCTTTATCACTATGTAGCATTCTATTTAATGGATTGTCTGCTATTCCTTTTCTCACTGATCATACACTTTTCAATCAAAAAGACATGTTTTGTTATCTGGGCCCTTTTGCCTAAAATTGGATGTCAAACTACACATTTGCGCTTCCACAATAGATCATCCGTTGCTATATTTATAAGCTTTGAAAAGCAATAGGAATGTTGTTTTGTATGCATAACCCCATTACATCTTTTTTCAAACATCTAATTGTCATGGAATGCTGAAACTTGGTGATATGAAAAATGATTTACCACTGTTGGTGATGTTTGTTGAGAAACATTATGACACAGCCTTGATAATTCATACTAAGCAGAAATGATAATAACGCAACTCCGGTATGGTTTATATGTATAATATGGTCTAAGAGTAGGAGTTAACACTAGAGTTGTCCCATGATGGACCAAAAATGATCCATTTGTAGTGTTCGCTTTAAAATTTGTATAAAATCAATGGCACAAAATCTATTCGAACCCTTCCTAGGAGTTTATATATGGCAATCATGCTCTACTAGAAAAATATCTAAAAATATATACACCTTCATTCTTGTAAGCTATGCTCTAGCAAACTCAGGGGGGTCAAGTACCAAAAGGTTCATGTTTAAATACCAAAAGGTTCATGTTTAAATAACATCAAACTGTTTCGACAAATAGATTTTTTCATATTTTTTGATTACCATGATATTTTTCTGCACGAGATAGAGAAAAAAAACACAAAAAACCACATGTCAATCCAAAGTCTATGAAGAAAGATAGGGCTATTCAAACATGACAGAGTCAAAACTACTTTTAGCCTCCTCAGAACCAATTATGGTTCCTAGAAGGCAGTTGTAGTTTAAATACAACAACTTTTACAAGGAAATGCATTTTGAGCTAATATTTGATATATAAGCAATTGACAAGTTCCTTCATCCCATAAAAATATTGGCTGGCCTCGAATTTTGATATTTGAGCTTTCATTTTTTATCTCAATTTTAGGGAACTTGTAATAATGATTAATGTTTCCGCATATAGAGCAAAACTTACTCTATGATGTCCTCCAAAAAATCATAGTATGAAAGTTCAAAATTATATGAAACCAATGCAAAAACAAGCTCATTAAAAAAGCAAAAGACATGGTCACAAGAAATCAAGAAAGGTTTCTGTACCGGAGCCCATTACTGGTTCATAGGTCCATTTAAAATAAATAACTTCCTTATGTTAATCGATCTCAAGTTGAATTTTGTGATATGAATAGCTTCTGATTTACTTGAGTAATTGAAAATATTTGTTGAGCATAACCTTGAGATTTGGATTTATCTTTAGAACATTAACTTCAAATATGTCTTCTATGTTTATTCTAGATTTATGCCTCGAGATGTGACTTTGAAAAGTCACACTCCCAAAATAAATCAATGAAAAAAAAGTTCAAAGAAAAATATGAAAGTTTATGACCATAAAAAGTCAAGTTAGACTGCTATGTGCAGTTCCACTGCAGACCATTATTGGTCCACAGGATTGGAAGTTTAAAAATTAATAGAGGCAACATCTTTATCAATTTTGATCCCAATTTTGGAATAGAGATTATTCGTACAGTTCTCTATAGGATAAAATTGGTTGGTTAGACGAGCTTGCATAATTTGAGGGCAATGTTTAAGCACAAACAACTGTGAATTTATGAGGTACTTATTCATCAATTGAATCTACATGGACTTTTACTCAAACCTTTCAAAAATTATATTATTAAATATAAGAAACCATGGTATTATTATAGGGACAAAATGGATAGGGCTTGAGAGGGATATATGCTCTATACAATTGGTCTAGTTATGGACCATAAATCGTCCATGCTTAATTATATTCGTATCTTCCAAATAATATGTTATTTCAATATGAAAATTGAGAGTTATATTGCAACGTAAGGCCCGCATTCATGAAAAATATAGTGTACATGAAAGATGACCCACGTGTAACATTATCGTACTAAAACTTCAATGCTTTGTAGCAGCAATAGATATACTAGTTTTATACTAGTAAGAAATAACGATGTTTCTCCGTATTTTTTTGCAAGAAGGCCACACAATCTACATAGTGGACCTATATATATGTCCCTTGTCATATTATTGAACCATTTTGAAGGCTTATTTGGAGAAATGTAGCATGTTCTCTACAAAGCTGAGAAAGACGCATCAAAGGCCATGTAGATTAGTTATTGATTCTCACAGTTAAACTTCAAGATCTTCACTTCATTCATCAATAAACATCACTAACTATATAAATGCTCAGTCTTTAGCCTATAATTTTGGAATTAACTCAAATTTTTAACCTCTAATGTGGTAATCCTGTGGTTGTACATCATCTTTAAATTTAGTTAATTGCATGGTTAAATCCTAATTACACTATATGCAAGTTGATAGAGTAATTTTTCATGTAGATATAAGTAGAATGCATCATTCATTACCCTCATCATACTTATAGATGGTGATTTTGGAGGATTTTAACATATAATTTTGTCTAAATTTCTGTATAAGAAATTCTCTATTAAATTTGGGAGTTGATATAACTTATGAACACTTCCAAAAAAACATGACATTGTACTTCATATAGTTAACAACTCATGGCCACAAGAATTAAACCAAAACTTGTAATAATAAGAGAGAAATAATTCCTAAACCGTAAGCAACATTTTATAACAAAATGAGGTTTGGCGGCTTCCATGGATGTTAGATGATAGCAACCAAAGCTGAAAACATACAAATCAATGTGTCCTATCATAGATAAGCAAGCACTTCCAATTTTAACAAGGTTTAGATCTGCTTATGGTAGGAGAACTCAAGAATGCAGTGCTGAACTGTTGCAAAAATTGGCAAATTCTCTAAAATTTGGACAATCACCACAACATACAGGTGAGTTCATTGGTCGTGAGATTTTCCAAGATCATTAAGAATCAAGTAATGATTGATATGGCAGTAATATATTGTAAAATTAAAACTTCTATTCTCATATATAATGGTTTAAATGGCAGTGGGTCAACTGGATCAATTCTGGTCCATGGATCAGGAATAGTCCCCGGGACAACTCTAGTGTTAATGAATGCTATGTTGTGATTACAAAATTATGTGTAACAATGTTGAATTTTGCCCTCCTATGTTATGCACATCCGATTGTTGCTTTATTGCTAAGTCAAGGCCATCATGGATATTTTTTTCTTCCAAATCTACGGGATGGAACCCATTATGTTTGCAAATGTGTTTTATAAACTTTTCTTTTTCGAGGAAAAAGGGTTTTAATAAAAAATAGAGGATTTTGTGCGTGAAAACTATTGCGGGACCATATCTAAGAATAAAAATAAAAAAAGTTGTTATTTTGCTTTTCAAAAAGCGCTCACAGATCATTCAAACCGGGGAAGGTGAAAATTTTAGATCCGTGGCTTTTCTTAAGCCGAAATCACACTAAAGGCTAAACTGAAAAAATCTAAACGAAGAACCGACAGAACTACAACAGTTTAGGCATGCACCACATATCACATCTAGGGTGCCAAATGCCCAGTCGGCCTTTTGGCACCCATATATTTTTGGACGGGGGATTTTCCCTGTCCCAACTTTCGGCAGCCACCACATCATCCACCTACTCATGCAATCTGGCGGGATATCATACCCTAAAAGTACCTATTCATGCAATTCGGCTGGAGCTTTCTGGAAATTGCTGGAGTCTAGATAATCCGTTGGAAAATCGTTGGGAAAGCGATGCATGTAATCTCGAAATCGTTGGAAAAATCTGTGAAAGACAGATCAAGTGGAAGAGCCGAGCGATGGATCAAGAGGAACCGACTTAAGGTCTTTTGCAAAAATTGCATCAAAGCTTTTCCATCAGAGCTTTTCTAAACTCGCATCAGAGCTTTTCCATCAAAGCTTTTCAATCTTGGAACTATGATTTCTATCAGATTTCAGGTAACATAGATGGGGCTTTTGGCATACACACGAGCAGGAAGCCATTGCTGCCCTAGATTATAGCAGAAATAAACTTCATGAAGAATAGCTGAGATCAGAAGGATAAAAAACGATTACAAATGCCCTATCAAAATTCATCAGGTTTTGTCACAGATTATTGCCGCTTATTAAAGAAATTAATCATGTAATCAATCACAGAGAGGAAACCCAGTTGGTGGAATAGGTAGATGGAGTTTTATTGCATAAGAACATATACAAAAGTATGCATCAGGATAGATGCGACGGTTGTTATGCCAGGTAGACAGACCATGGCTGACTATATTTCCATATTTTATCACTCCCACTTCAGCCTGGATCTGTCATAATCTTCAGTAAGTTTCTGTCATGCTGAAATTTGTCTCGGGCAAGTGCTTTAGTCATTATGTCAGCTAGCATCTCCATAGTTGGGCAGTATAAGAAACTGATCACACCATTTTGAACTTGGTCTTTTATAAAATGATATCTTGTTCCAATGTGACGAGTTCTTGGATGATACTTTAGAGAGTTAGCCATAGCAATTGCACTTTGATTATCACCATATAATAAAGTAGGTGCTTGTTGCTCCAGCATAATTCCTCTCAACATTTGACGTAACCAGATTTCTTCTTGTGCAGCAAAGCTAGCTGCAACATATTCGTATTCTATACTAGATAGTGCCACTATTGTCTGTTTCTTACTCTTCCACGATATAATGGAATCTCCAACAAAGAAGACGAATCCGGAAGTAGATCTTCTAGTATCTTGTTCGCCTGCCCAATCTGAATCAGTATATCCAACCAATCTGAATGATTCTTTATCATCAACTCTAGAATAATATAAAGCATGATCCCTTGTTTCTTGAAGATATCGTATAATGCGCTTCACTGCTGTCCAATGTGCTTCACCTGGATTTTCCAAGAACTGGCTAACCACTCCCACTGCATATGACAAGTCTAGTCTTGTACATATTGCTAGATAAATCAAGCAACCCACAGCGTGTCGATAAGGAACCTGACGCATGCGAGCTATCTCGGAATCCGTTTTAGGAGACATATCAGATGTAAGTTTTACATACGTCTCCATTGGTGTTGAGACTGGTTTGCTATCTTACATGTTGAATCTTATAAGCACATCATCAATATGTTTGCTTTGAACTAACCTCAAGCGACCCTCTTCAAGATTTCTCACCACCTATATGCCAAGACAATAACTGATCTCTCCCATGTAACGTACAAGGCGACAATGACAAAAAATTCTCCCACGGTTTTAACATAAACATTGCCATCTGCCTCAGTACCTGTAAAACCAAGAGACAAAAGATAAGTATTAATACGATTATACCATGCCTTGGGGGATTGCTTGAGCCCGTATAATGCTTTCTTCAACTTGCAAACAAGATGTTCTTGACCCCTTTTGATATAACCTTCAGGTTGGAAAATAAAAATCTCCTCTTGAAGCTCTCCATGAAGAAAAGCAGTGCGTACATCCATTTGGTGTACTTCAAGATTAGCATGAGCAGCAAAAGCAAGCAGGATTCGAATGGAAGACATACTCACTACAGGTGAGAATGTGTCAAAGAAATCAATGCCTTCCACTTGAGAGAAACCTCTCGCAACAAACCTTGCCTTCCACCGCTCTACTTGGCCAGCCGCATCTCGCTTTCCAAACATGGGCATAAGCAACACATCCGAACTATATGGCTAAGGGCTGGCTTCTTTCCTGTCCATGCTTCATATGGGGTAATGCCATTTACTCCGGACGTAGGCAACCTATTTCTCAAGTAACCTGCTGTTGTTACTGCTTCTCCCCAGAACATGTTAGGCATACTAGCAAAATTCAACATTGCTTTAGCACTTTCCATCAAGATCCTGTTCATGCATTCTGCAACTCCATTTTGTTGCGGAGTACATGGAGTTGTGTGCTGGTGAATAATACCTGTCTCCTTGCAATATTGATCAAATTCCCCTAAAAAATACTCTCCACCACCATCGCTTCGCAGAACCTTAATTAATTGCCCTTTTTGTCTTTCCATTTGAATGCGGAACTCTCTGAACATAGCTAGTACTTCAGATTTTCTTGTAAGAAGTCTAACTGTCACAAACCTGGAAAAGTCATCGATGAAGGTCAACATATAGTGTTTCCTTCCCATAGTCATGGTCTGCATTGGCCCACATACGTCAGAGTGTACAATCTCCAAAGGTGCACTGGCTCTCCCACTTTCTCCTACTGGAAATGATGTTCTACTATGTTTTCCCATCACGCACGCCTCACAGAATTCAAGCATATCATCTTCAAAGGGTTCAAGATCATCAACCATCCTCTCCTTTGCTAGTTTCTTAAGTGCTTGAATATTTGGATGTCACATTCTATTATGGCATTGTTGAATATGCGTCACATTTGCCTTCACTGCTAGTGCTTGTGCTGGGTCCTTCATTCTTGCATCAAGCTATCCATTCGTGTGCCACTTGCAATTTGATCTCCAAACTCATCAAATATAGTGCATTTAGTTTTTGTAAAGAGGGCACTTAAACCTGTATCTGCAATTTTCCCTACTGATAATAAGGATTGCATCAACCCTGGCACATAATGCACATTTTGTATCTCTTGGACCTTTGCTCCACACTGGACCATTATTGAGCCTCTCCCACTGATCTCGAGTAATCTACTATCCCCTATGTAAACCTGTCTCTTATTTGTAAAGGGCTCAAATGTATGAAAAACTTCTCTGATTGGAGTCATGTGCATGGATGTACCAGAGTCCAGCCACAAGACTCTATCTTCTCCACTGCCTGGAGAGTTTCGCACCATAGTGTGGTCACTGCTTGCCCAAATTCAGGTGTAAGTCCCTTAAGCAGCACTACCATCTGATCTTCCACAGGGACGATTGACTTTACACGTGCCAGGCGCACCACCAAAGATCTTGCTTAAAAATTCTGCCACACTTTTCCCTGATTCCATCGTAATTGCAAACAATTGCTGCTTTAAAGACAATTCACAGTTTTTCCCTGATCAGCCAAATGCCTTAGTAAGGTCATCCCAATTTGTTTTAGAATTCTTCTGCAAATCAACTAGATGGACATAACCTTCTCCCAGTGCCAGTTCTATGGTAGTGACTGCCTTTTTATCCCTTTTCTCCCACTCAAGGGCTTTGTCAGCATCTGCAGGTTTGGGTTTACTACCGTCAACTAATCCCCATGTGGATTCCCTCATTAACACCATTTGTAATTTCGAGGACCAGGTATGAAAATTCTTCCCAGTAAATTTTTCCAGGAATTTTTCTAGAAACTTATCAATGCTCTGTGTTGTGTTTGTCATTTCAAAATTCAAAGGAATTGAAATTTATGAAATACCTTTGTAATTCTTCAATGGAAGGATAATCGTTGAAAAATGGTTGATCTGGTTTTTGGATACAGCGACCTGGGGAATAATCTTCTGTTTTGGGGTAATAATCTTTTGTGTTGGCTGCCGCTTGTGAACAAATCCTCCAGATTTGCGCTGATATTTCTCAAAAGGCCGTTGCTGCAAAAGCCGATGCTGCCTACATATGGGTTGGGAAACCTTATTTGGCTTCTGATCTTTAATTGGATTTTGAATTCTGGAAGATACCGTCTGTGATTTACGTTGTTGTAGCCGATGGTTGATTGTGAGCAAAGCAAGGCGAATTTTGATTTCTCTCCTATGGTCGTCCTTGCTCTTACCCATCGTTGGGCTCTGATACCATAAAGAAATTAATCATGTAATCAATCACAGAGAGGAAACCCAGTTGGTGGAATAGGTAGATGGATTTTTATTGAATAAGAACATATACAAAAGTATGCATTAGGATAGATGCGACGGTTCAGTTATGTCAGGTGGACAGACCATGGCTGACTATATTTCCATATTTTATCACTTATGTGGCAAATGACATGGAAGACTTTTTGAATAATTTGGCACGATGGTGTGATATCGAGTAGTGATAGAATGTTTTTGGGGCTAAACACCTGCCTAGACTTGCCACATATTTAATTGAGTTTAGCCATAGTGTGATTTCTGCGTTAGCCATGCCCGATGAAGAAAAGGACAGATGAAAACTTCTATGGCTTCCCATGCTCCGCTGAAGATGTAAGATGTTTGAGATTTTTGCTTGTTTCCGTCTGATTCTAAAAGCTTCACAAGTTGGGGCGGAATTGTCAAAGCATTGTTCTCGACTGCAAGAACTGATGATGTCGGCATTAAGAAATCGACTCCAAAAGCCTGATTCAAAGATCAACAGGGTAGAATTTGAAGGCAAATAAGGGAGGTGGAGCACCAATGGTGCACCACCCACCGATGGCACAAACGGCTTAGCGAACGTGGCTAGGGTTTCAGTCCACGTGGACGCCCAATATAAGCAAGAAACTGCCCTAATGGCGATCTTTTTTTTCCCTCTGTTTTCTAAGCTGCTCCTTCGATGGCGCAGCATCTGTCCGCCATGGCCAGCCTTCCGACATGCAAGAATGCATGGTTTTTTCTTTATGGAGCAAGATTCTGCCCTGATGGTGCTCCGTCTGGTTCTACACCATTGTATTTTTCTTGCTTGCACATTCATTATTTCCATAGTTCCAGCCATGGCTTTTTGAATTATGGCCTCAACAAACATTCGTGGCAGGTTGTTGGGCATTTTAGAGGGAAAAGTTCACATTATTTGCTGGATTCTTGAGTTGGCACAGATCCGTCCCTTCCTTTGGAGGATTCATGAATTGGCTGCACTATGGCCATTGATTTCTTCCCTTTATCCTCGGTGATCTAGCTATATATATGAGCAGCCTGTTCTTGGAGTTTCATACGAATCCTAGGCCTATTCTCAGAGCAGAGCTGCTTGTTCATGGGATAACATTCTGATTGGCTCTTGTTCACAGAAAAGGTGAGTCTTTTCCCATTTCTTTCTTTGTTTTTGCTTTGCAGGATGGATTGATTTACTAATCTTACATCTTGTGTTTTGTTTAGGTCATCCATACAAGTGGTTCTTTGCCTCCTTCACTTATTCCTTCATCTATCTTCTCTTTTCTTATTCCTTTGCTGCCTTCCTTTATTTTCCTGTCTAGTTTTTTTCTCTGCAATTACCATGAATTTAAGAGGCAAATGTGAGTTGTTGCCCCTTCACCTGATGCTCTTGTAGCTGATTCAACTATCATCAAGCAAAAGAGAACTCCCAAAACTCGTCCAATCATTCTGAAATCTGCAAACACAGACTTGCCTGTTGGAAAGAAAAGAGTGAGGAATTCCACTAGAGGGTCTTGGACTATGGAGAGTCTGCAAGAGGCCATTGAATCCATTGAGTCTGGGATTTTCAGCATAAGAAAGGCAGCCAAACACTTTGGCATTCCTCAGACCACTGTCAGAAACCATTTGTATGGATTGAGCCAAAGCAAATTTGGTGCTATTCCAAAAGCACTAACGAAGGATGAAGAACAATATCTTGTGGATTGGTGCTTTAAGCTCTGTTCTGAGGGTAGGGCAATTACCCTAGGAATACTTAGGCAGAAGGTTGCAGAAATGACAATTAATAGGCATACTTCTTTTAAAGATGGTCTTCCAGGACCTAAATGGTGGCAAGGCTTTAAGAGGAGGCATCCTCAAGTGGTTTTAAGGTCTTCTCAATGTGTGGACATGTCTAGAGTGAAGGCAGTTACAACATCAAACTTGTCTAATTTTTATTCCACTTTGCAATCTGTTTATGATAAGCTTAATGTGGATGCTTCTCGTGTGTGGAATTGTGATGAGACAGGTGTGCAGGCTGGAAACAGGACATCTATGAGGGTCATTGCACGGAAAGGAATGAGAAATGTGAGTGAAACAATACCTACAAATCGGGAATGGCTTAGTGTTTTATCTGCGTGAATGCGCAGGGAGGTAAATTACCTAATTTGTATGTATTTAAAGGAAAAAGAATGAGGGATTCAGATTTGTTACTTGGCTGTGAGCCTGGGGCTGTGATGTCTTTTCAAAAAAAGGCTTGGATAACTGATGTATTATTTAATGCATGGATAGATCATTTCAGATCAACTGTACCTGGTGGAATAAGTGAGGATAGACCTCATCTTTTGATTTGTGATGGACATGGATCTCATGTCACAACTGAAACAATTCAGAAGGCCAAAGGATTTGGACTTCACATTTTGCAGTTACCTCCTCACACTTCACATAGGCTGCAACCATTGGACGTTGCATGCTTTTCTTCATTTAAATATCATTTCAGGAATTACAGATCTCAATTCATGCATAAGCACATGGATGATAAGGAGAAGAAGGAGCCCAGCAAAGAAGATTTGGCTAGCATTGTTTCAGATTCCTTGCAGTTGGCTTTGTCTCCTTCAAACATTCAATCTGGTTTTTCTAAAACAGGTATATGGCCCTTTAATTCCACTGCTGTTACTCCTGAACCTTTGGCTGAACAGTTGGAAGCAGAGTTGAGTGTTCCACAAACACAGCAGCAGTCTGAACCTGCAGCAGGTCCATCAGTACAAGAAAATTATGATGATGAACAGGTAAATGCTAATGTAAATGCAAATGGAAATGATTCTGGCCTTGTAGCATTGGCTCTAGCAGCTGAAAATCCAAATTCTTCACCACAACTCCCTTCTGAACTTGCTGCAAATTCTTGTCCTTCACCTCAGATCCATCCTGGACTTGTTTGCATCATGCACGACCAAGCAATAGTGAGTGCTCAACCACGGCTGAACTCCGCAAAGCAGAAGTGCAAGCGAAACATGCACCTGCAGCTAAACAAAAGAGAAGGGGAAGATTGCCTCCAGGTCTTGTGGGCAAACTTTATGTATCTTCAGATGAGGTTCTTCAAGCTAGGTTGCAGCATCAAAGGCAGATGGAGGAGGCAGCACGAATTAGGCAACAAAAGTTGGAAGAAAAGAAAGAGTTACAAGAAAAAAGGAAAAAGGCTAAGGAAATTGAGAAAGAAAGGAAAGAAAATGCTAGGAAGGAAAGGGAAGAAAAGAAAAAGGCACTTGGACATGAAAAAAAGGCCAAGAGAAAGAGAATAGTAATTGAGGATAGTTCAGATGATGAAGAGATTGTTGTGATGGAGTTAGCAAAAGAAAGATCTAAGACTAGGAGAACTAGAATTAATACTTGTGATGCACTTAACTTAGAAGTTAATATTCCTATTGAAAATGCAGATTTGGTAGATCTTGTAGATCAAGATGACATATTCCAAGATACAAAATGACGTTTTTCAGATACTCACATTGGTCAGTAAGAGTGTAGAGGTTTCAAAATGCGAAAAATGATTCCAAAGAAGAAGACACTTTAAAGAAGACAAAGACACTTGATGATGTCTACAGGAAAGAAGCTTATGACAAAGTTGAGAGAGTTAGGGATTTGAAAGGCCTGCAACATTTGTTTTTGCAATGCAATGTCTCTTGTTTAATCTAAATTTCAGAATTCAATATCATATTCTTTGTCTTAGTCTTCTTTCATTGTACGTTGTAATTCTATACATTAATAGCTACTGATTTTATTGCATTGCAAATTTGTTGTAGCATGGACATGGTGTAACTTTTGATTCAATGCTGAATAAACTGTACACAACAGTTAGTACATCTTGGATCATTTCATTCCTCATTATTTTTGTTGTTAAGTTGGGCTGATAATGGCACCAATAGTGGTTTCACTATTGATCCCATTATCGTCCCCGCGCTTATTTTGATTTGTTTGTTGTTTGGCATGTTTGTAGGTGGAATGAATGGTTGCCAGCTTTGTGCTGGTCTATGGTTCAATTCCATAGCTTAATTCCATTTGCAGGGGTATGATTTAGGAGCGTAGGGGCTGATGTAGGAGCAAAGGGGTCTGATGCGGGGAGCAACAAGGTTATTTGGGTCACTAGTATCGGAAATTTTGAAGACCATGTAAAGTAGTTCATAGAATGTTTGAAGTAACGAAGATGTCTATTGCAGGTAATTGAGATATCCGTTGTATGTAATCGATATCTCCATTGTATGTAATTTACATAACCATTGTATGTATTTGACATCTCCATTGTAGGATGTGCAGTGCGCCAACCAGCAGTTCCAAGTGATCCATTCGTGGATAAGAATGCATTATTCGGGTCAGGCATATCACCATTTGGGAAATATTGTTCACTATTAGCAATGCACCATGCAAGAACATCCATCACCATTATGGTGTTCAAACCCCTATGTGTTTAGGCCATAATCTGGAGTAAATCTGTGCAGAAATTTTATTAGAGTTAATTTGATGATGTTCTACACATCCTAGGGGAGTTGGATGTGAAAAAAAAATTTGATTTGATCGAAACAGGTGAAAACTGGAGAAATTTTGCACTTAAGTGCACCAAAGATGCTCCACCCCCCTTAGGGTCTAGAGGCAAAGGAGGTCGGATCTGAAGGCCAACAAGGTATTCTGTGTCCACTTTGACTTTAGGGGCAGTCTGCCAAGCTGCCCTCATAATTTTGTGCAAAAAGGATATTTGACAATTTATTTTGTGGTTGTTTATCACCATAGTTGAGGCACTTACTTCGGTTCTGCATCTCCACAAGAAAGGGCAATGCATGGCAACTCGAAATTGTGTTATTTTGCATGGCAGAGATTGCATGGCTATTTTGCCCCAGCAGGGCCAGGGGCAAGCTACTTCCTCTCATGGCAGGGCCCCCTCTTCACCAAGATTTTTAGCCAAGAAGGGGCAAGGATGGATTTAACTTAGGGAAGAATGAATTTCTCCCATATTGGCGGAGCTGATGATTGTTTTGAGTTTTTTTTTGGCCAAAGGCGATATCCATTTTCCTTCGTAGTGCAAATGTGGGTCTTGCATGGTACTACAGATTTGATCTGGTGGAGTTCTCGGGGTGCTTGAAGTCCTTTTTAGATCACGACTCCTTTTTGATCCCGAGAAAGGTGCAAGCTTCCCGTATGGCAGGGATAGGAGAATCTTTGGATTCGGATCTGCAAGGGTTGGATCTACAGCCAAGCATACACTTCGATCTGCAACTGCAGCGATGTGCTCTGCACTGGAACTAGAGGCAAAATTCTGGGAGTTGCTATGGACAAAACCAAGAAATATGATCCCTTTATTAAACAAAAGGCACAAGAGGCGTTATCCTCATATGATCTTAGAAGCGAAAACCTTTGTAAACACAGCAAGATTATTATTTCCTAATCTTGATGGTGTGGAGCAGATGCTAGCAGTAGTTGATGTGCACATGGCTACGCAGCTAAAAATCAGAGGAAATGAGATGCATTGAATTGCAATTTTACAGGTTGATCCTTCTGCAGATGATACCACAATAAAGCCACAACACAGGAAGCTTGGACACACGAAGTTGCATTGGGGCTTGTTGAAGAAGCTTAAGCACATGCTGCATTGGAGCTTATTGCAGAAGCCTTACGAATCGCCCTCAAGTTTGCAATTCTGTACAAAATGCTTATTGATAAATTGGGATTTTTGTCCCAATAAAACACACAAAGAATGGAAATTAGTTGTCATTGAGCGTACTGCACGTCATATGATCTTAGCAGCCAGCTCGTAGTTGGTGATGTTTTTGCAGTTGTTGCCCCAACAAACAACTATGAGAATGTTGAATTCTATCTTGTTCTATGTACAAAGACAAGAATGCTGAAGTTTGTAGATCAGCATGGGCAGAAATTTGCCATTGGGGATGCGGTCATCGAAGGTAATTACTATGAGAAGCTGCACAACTCAAAAAAAGGCTACAAATATTGTCCAGTAAAGCCATTGTGTTTGTGGAGCAAGTTGCAAGAATTAAAATTCATATGTCTATTGGCAAACACAGTGTCAAAGGTTGTGATACGGTTTATACTCTCGAAGAAGAAGAAAAGAATGAATACTTGAGAATCTCTTCGATCTTTTGTAAAAGATTCATCATGATGTGATTAACAATTCGGTTGTACTATAGAATAATTACAATTCGGTTGTACTCTAGAAATGGTACTGGATCCCTACATTGTTTCCTTTTTTATTTAATACATTTATCAGATTCTCTTACTCATCATTATTGTCTACTTTGTTACACAGAAATGAAAGTTAATTGTGCAGCAACTTGCTATTGCTTATGTCAGATGATGCTGAGAGATAGATCTTAGCTGGGTAATGCGTTTACTGCTAGGTGCAGTACTTAAGCAAATAGAAGTTTGACTAAGCAGTGTAGAACAACATCCTGGTCAAGTTAATTAGAACTACGTTCTGGATTGCATCTTCATGGCTTAAACGTATTCAGCTATGCTAGGGTTTAGAGTGGGTTTGTCTTACTAGATCAATTTGACATATCTCAGAGGTTTAAAGTAGGGTCTGATAACCATCTTTGACCTGATGTAACTTAAGCAGGTTGAGCTTTAGTTTTTTCATGAAGAATATGGCAAATCTGATCCTACTTGTTCAGCTCAAAGTTCAAATTGGCAATGACAGAAATTTAAAGCAATATCTGTATTAAAAATATCTGGTGAATATTGTGTTAAAAACAAAGTTAAACCTTGAGGATCAAATGAGGAAGAAATATTGCATGCAAGTATAAAACAAAGTTAAATCTTGAGGATCAAATGACAAAGAAATATTGCATGCAAGTATAAAAGGGTAAAACACTGCATGTAAGAAACTGTATTATATTATCAAAATGGATCAAAGAGTTTACATAAAACGGATCATAACTAACTCATGAAAGAGCTTACAGAAAACAATTTACTTAGAAAATACTTTGTAGCTTTACATCATCATTTACACCAAAAGTTATCCATACATAGCCGAGAAAATAAGAAGATTTTAGATAGATCTACCCGAGATCCTATTAAACGACATCCGAAGAACGAAGGCAAGGCATCATCAGCTGAACATGAAGGTCATTGCCATCAGCTTCTATGTGCATCTCCAGAAGGTGTTCGTCAGTTGCATGCACACGGTCTATCCACTGCTGGACCTTAGATGAGACTGCAGCTTCTTTTCTCTGCAGCTGATTCACCTCCAGACGAGAATTTGGCCACAATCTTCCATTTCGTGCCCAGATGGCAGTGGCTGGAAGCAACGGACTCCTCCATGGAGGCCTTGGCGGTGATTTTGAACCTCGCCATAATACTGTGAAAATGAAAGAGTGATCGATTGAATCTAGTATCTCAATAGGAACTCTGCTGCATGCATAATTAAATGCAGGCCTCAAAAGTCGAGCCCAACAATAAGTAACTTTTTATAACAATCAAATGTTCTATATGGGGTACCAGGTATTACCATATCCATGTTTATAAGAGACTCAAACTTGATGATAGATCATTGATAACATATCTAGTAGGTTATGACGAACATTCAAAAGGATACAAAGTATATGATCCTGAAAATAGAAAGGTGTTAATCAGCAGAAATGTTGAATTTGTTGAGAAGGAATTATACGAGCTAAGGGGAACAAATGCTGAACTCAAACAAGAGGATAAGACAAAACTCATTGTTGAGGAAGAATAAAAGGAGACAGGAGTTTTATTAGGATTACTAGAAAATGATAATGTTGAAAGTGATAATGAGAATGTGGAAGACGAATTGCAGACAGAAAACAATAAGAATCCATGGAATAATCATGAAAAATCCATTGTACCTCCCTTAACAATGCCTAAGAAAAGAAAGACAGAAGGGGAAAGGCTGACAGATGAGCTACACATGGATATTGAAAAATATAGAAGGGAGAAGGATGGCAGAAGTACTAGGTTGCACTGATGCAAAGAAAATATAACAGAGGCAGATGAAATGAACTCATTTGACAGAACTTCAACATATGAATTGGTTGACATGCCTGATAATAAGAAATATTGTAGGAAATAAATGGGTTTACAAGCTAAAGATAAATGCAGATGGAAGTCCTAAACATAAAGCAAGACTGATGGCTCAAGGATATTCTCAGAGAAAAGGAATAGACTATGATGAGACCTACTCTCCAGTGGTAAAATTGACAAGCATTGGATTCTAACTGCCATAGCAAATGCTTTGGATATAGAGCTACATTATATGGATGTTAGCACAACATTCGTAAATGCTGGCTTGGAGGAAGAGATTTTTATGAAACAAGCACCTGGTTATGAAGCAGGTGAAAGCAAAGTCTGGAAACTAAAGAAAGCCGTGTATGGGCTTAAACAATCACCTAAACAGTGGTACAAGTGCATAGATAATTATTTGAAAGAGCAGGGATTTACAGAGCTAAATTATGATGGAAATGTGTACATGTTCAGAGATGTGGAAAACTATGCGTAATAGGTCTATATGTGGATGATTGTGTGATGGCTGCTATAACAATACAAATATCCTAAACAAGTGTAAAGACATATTGAAAGACAAGTTTAAAATGTATGATCTAGGTGAGTTAAGACAATTTTTAGGAACTGAAGTGACAGTGACAGGGAAAAGAAGAGAATTACACTCTCTCAAGGAAATTACATTAATTCTGTAATATGAATGAATTCAACTCTGTTAAAGCTCCAATTGCGCCTGGTATGAAAATCTCAAAAAGATTATGTCCATAAACAAAGAAGGAGAAAGATAAAATGACTGAAATTCCATACAGACCATTGATAGGAAGTCTGCTATATATAGCAAACAATACTAGACCTGACATTACATTCATTGTTAATGTTCTGAGCAGGTACAATAATGATCCTGGAAGAGGTCATTGGCAAGCAGCAAAGAAAGTTCTAAGATAGCACTACTTTGTCATAATCCTTCATATGTAATGCAACGTCTAATAATTTTTGTTCTCCTCTAATTTCTTCCTTACAAGTTACGAGACCATGACACGTTGCATTGATGGCATTTATTGCATTGATTTCTATTTATGAGCATTTATGGCGAAAGAAGAACGCGCGCATCTTCCTCCCCTTCTTTGTTGCAGTTAAGCTTTTTTTTTTTCGGGTCCATCCTTCTGCTTCAAAATCCTTCATTCCGTCCATGAGAATCAGGAAGAATCGTTGCTCCATAGCTTCTTCTTTCTCAATTCCTCAGAATCTCTGCCCCGTATCTGCCAAATCCGTCCAATCTGCTCCCCTAGGGAAAAAAATATAAAGAGAAAAATGGTCGAAACTGCAAGACGACACGCCCACAATGCTCAACAGAATGCTACTATCGCTGGGTCGTTTGACCACCTTGCAACTGGAACCTGGCAGATCGTTGATCATCGGGCAGTTTGCTAAATTGGGCAAATCCGTCTACTTCAGTCTGGTAGTAGCTAAAGATTTAGGGTTCTTTGTGAGAGTATTCTGATGCATAAGCAGAACATGGACGATTTCAAATGTTTCAGCAGCGAAGCAGCAAGTAATTTTCCGAGTGAAATCTTACTTGCTAAAGTTGAAGCTTCTGTGGCAAGATAATAATAATAATAATAATAATATATTTCTAAGCTCGTAAGGGCCTTGAAGGCCATAGAGCCAAAATTGTACAAGGATTTATGAACTCACTGTTTTCAACAAAATGAATCTAAAATCTTCTATTTCTTTTATATACACACCTACTTGATTTATATCCATAGTAGAGTCAAAAAGCGATCTGAAGTTGTCTATCCGCAACCCAAATCTCAATCTGAAATCACTATAGACAGGACATGTCGCGAAAACATGGTCCTCATCTTCGACTGCTCCTTGGTTGCACAGTTTACATATTCTGCCTTCCAACGGAATTTTGCTCCATCCGCCTGCTTTCTATTTCTAAGTGATGAGAGCTCACTCAGATCTTGCTATCCTTTGTCTCATCCTCTTTTGCAAATTCCCTGTTAGATAGCTATGGTCACCGAGTATGCTCGGGTTTACCTTTTCAACATAGTGGTTCAATCTGCTGCCTCTCAATTCCCAAAGCCGCTGTAATGTCTGTTGTTCTAACACAAGCCTAGCCGCCTCCTTGTCTTCGTGCCAGCCATCATCGGACCCCCATCCGCAAAGCCATGCTTTTAACATCCGCAAACCACCCTTGATGTTCGTAAACCCGCAAGGCTTGAAATGAGAGCCCGTCATCCGCTTGTCCATTCAGCCTATTTACAAAATTAATAGTGTGATACGCAGCTTCCATCTCAAGAGGAAAAAGACCGGTTTCAGCCAACATGATCCGATATGGAATGGTGTTTTTAATGCCCAATTCCCGCATATAAACAACTTTTGACTGATTCGACTGTTTCCATAGCCTCTCGGAGGTACTTGGACCCCATATTGGAGAACCATACAGAGTCACCGCTTACGACCAAATGGCCTTAAAGAGAAACTTCTTCATATTCCAGTCTTCCGGATAAGCTCGTGCACCCGGATAACATGGAGAATAGAGCAGCTTTCCTCTTGTCACTCTTCTTCTAATGCATTCCTTCCATCCATAATTGCAAGCTAAATCAATTCCTAAATATTTGAAACAATTTACCGCTTCAAGTACACGCCCATTGTAGATTAGCTCGGTCTCGCTCCTAGTCCCAAAGATCATGATCTTGGTTTTCGCAATGTTTACCTTCATTTGTTTTTCAACACAAAAGCTTTCCAAAGATGTTTAGATGCTCTTGCAAAATGCAATGTTTATTAGCCGAAAGCACTATATCATCTCATAAAGTAACAATTGGACTAAGAAAGCTCCTAGTCGTGTGTGCCAAACAAAGACCTGGAGCTGGCCATTCATCCACTCATCAATATAAATTCAATAGTGTTGGAGACAAGGGGCAGCCCCCCTGCGGACCCCAATGTTATTCTCGAATCAGAGCTATTGAGTCACGAGACAGCTTTCACCAAAACTTCATCAGATAATCGAGCAAATCAACGATCTCAAGTACTCCGCACCCCTATATCAGCCATCCTATCTCCAAGTCCCTTCCTTGGGACTGTATCAAATGCTTTAGTAAAAATCTATGAAGGTCGCATATAAAACAAAACCCTGGCTTCTTTGCTTGTTCAATCAGACTCTAAGAGTCGAGCATGATCTAATGTGTTATAGTCTCTTCTAAAACCAGCTTGAAATTTTGATCTTTTGTCATTATCATCAGCCCATGAACTTATTTTTGCTTCCAATAAGCTGCCCAACAGACTTGGTGAAAGTGGAACCAATCAAGATGGTTCTATAGTTTTGTACTTGGCTTTTATCCCCTGACTTATAGATGGGCTGTACCACTGCTCATTTTCCATGCATCCGGCAAACCCCAAAGTGAGACTCAAGTTCAAAGAAATTCGTTAGAATTCTCAAGGTTTGCTGTCCTCACCCCCATTTAAATAGCTCTATACATATCCCTTCCATGTCATGAGCTTTATTGTTATCAAGAGAGGCCAACGCCTCTTGAACTTCTTCTTCGAGAACAAAACCACCGCATCGGTATCAATAGACATCTTATCCGCTCCATTTACTTCATAGATGTTTCTCACTAACTCAATGAGATCATCGTTATTCAGCTTCGTGGGTATCAACTTTGCCTTGCAAGCATTTCCAAAACGCCTTTGGAGACTTCCTAAGTCCGTCTTTTCAAGCCTTCCTTTTGTTTTCATAGAACATTCGCTTCTTATTACTTAATCGTGATTTATACCATTTAGGCTTCCCCGATACATCCCGGTGGCGGCAATTTCTTGCATTTTGGCAATCTACATCCCACCATGCATTGTTTGGTCTCCCCGGTTTATGTTTCTTTGTCCAACCAAAGACTTGGTGGGTCGCTTGAAGCATGTTCTCGTGTGAACTGAGATACCCGATCATGAAATTCGCATCCGGATCAATATGTGCCATCAATTCCTCAACTTTCCTCTTGTATTTGGCATGATATAAGTAGTCTACTTTCAACCTGGGTTGGAAAGAAGAATTCTCTTGTTTCCGCCTCCTCAAAATTGATATCCATTAGCAAAGGACATGATCCGATTCATGTAATTTTCTACTCAAGCTGAAATCTCGAATCATGTCGGTATTTCTTGCCAACAAGAAGTCAACTACACCGCCCCCTGAATGATTCAAGCAAGTAAAACCATCCGAAAGAGCAAATTTGCTTGATCCCATTTAAAATTTTCGATTATGTGATTGTGCAGTAATGTGCCTCCAAGAGCATTTCACCAAGCATTTAAGATCCGGTCGGCGAGAAGATCTAACATAAGTCGGTTCTTCTAGTTCATGTAAACGATATCAGCTATATTTTCAAAGGTACTAGCTTGCTTGTGCCCCACCCTTGCATTGAAATCACCCATTAATATGACTTCTCCTTCATTGTTTTACATGAGTATGTCATTTCAAGATTACTCGGAAAATATCTGTCTTATCTATTTCTAGAACATTGTACAGAGTAGCTGCCGTGGGTTTGCAAAATAACGTAAAACACGTAAAGAGATCATGGATCCCGAGCCACACGTATTGCTTGTTTATGTCCGTCTTCAAGACCGAGACATTATGTGATATGTTATTTCGCCATAAACTGCTATGCCTCCATAACCACGACCTACCATGCTCTTCTTCATGTTCCAGGAGTTACATATAAGTGTAAATCCTGGAAGATCAGGCAATGGGCGGGCCTGATGTTCCCAAGTCTCAACAAAAGCAGCTAAATCACGTTTTTCCCACACATCCCAGGTGGCTGCAATTTTGGCTTGATTTAAACCATATGCATTCCACATGCTCACCTTCAAGACCCCTGATTTTCAAGATAGAAAACTCAGCAGGATTTTGAGAAGGGCCCCGGAGCATATTTGGTCCTTGAAATTATCAAGCCTCTCAAAAGCCTTCTCGATTCAAAACCTGGCAAAATTTGTCCTGCCCAAGCACAAATCTAAGCTATTAAGAAACATTTTGCACCGTATGAGTTGCATTGAGCTGAACTAATATCCTTTCAACTAGCCCTCAACCAAAAGTAGGGCCAAAGGTCATCGACGCAGCAAAGAGCTTCCTGCTTCGCATTAAGCCACAACAGTTTTCAGATTGAATCAATTCAATCCAACAGATTTCTTTGCTTTCTGGGGTTATTTTTCTCAGATGAATCATCATTAACCATCTCAGGTCTCCAGCTTTAGTAGCCACAACAAACAGCTACATTTGGTCACCTATTCCAGAATGAAGCTCTTTCTCAAATTTTCAGGTCAAGCATCCACGCCGTTTTTAAAAATTCTGTGTCTTTATATTTTATAACCCAAATACAGTATTGCACCGCAATCAATTCTCCACATACAGTTGTGCGCATTGCTGTAGTACGCCGTCAGTTCGATCCCTTGGCTCCTACCTCCAGGAGGTTTTGGATCTGCGGACTCACCTCTGTCCCCGCGCGCCTACCTGAGGTGCCAGGAATTCATGTGTATAGGTATATTTGTACAGCTGCCAGCAGGCTTGTTGCTGCAACGGTTTTTCCCTCGTAAGGGGGTTTTTTAATCCGGGTAGCAACGGGCTTGCTGCACCCGTGTAATTTGGGTCCCATAGGCTGATTGGCCTCTGCGGACGATAAAAAAACCTTCCTTCCTTCCTTCCTTCCTTCCTTCCTTCCTTCCTTCCTTCTACTGCAACTGGCCTGCTCTATTGGTGTTGTTTGCTTTCCCTGTTCTATTGGTGTTGGAATGGTTCTTACCAGCAGTCGGCCCCTGCTACTGGCAAAATATCAAGGCCCCTAATTTAGTTTTAATATTCATTGTAGTCATTTTAAATTGTATGTTGATGGGTTTTGCAACCTTTAGATAAGTATGATCCATGAATTCAAAGAATATACTGTCCCCTTTCTTGCTTAATCTAAACATTACTTTAACTTACGTTTTACATATATAGGGAAATTAGGTACACTTTATCTTGCACGATGTGAGGGGGAACGTTACATGATCAATAACCCTCATTCACAATACATTGTTGATAGTCAAAGAATCATAGAACTTGAGGAGAACTTGCGAGGTCTGCCACCAAAGTTCTTGTATAAATAATCTATGTTAAGGTAGTATTGGAATACATTTGATAGTTTTAAGGAAATAAAGGGTATCAGTACCTTCCTTCCTCAGATTTGATGTTGATGTATTAGAATCTGTACACTTTTAAGGCAAGCATAAATGATGGTAAAATTGTTACATGGATTGTCCCATCAGATTTCATTATTCTCACTGCTTTTTAAATGTATTGGTATGGACCGTGAATGCAATGATCTCATAACAAAAGCTCGAAAATTCGTTGGACGAGGAGGAGCTTGAACGAAGATCCAGAGCTGAGAAGGATCATCTGGTATGCATGTAGACACAATTACACGAACTTTTTCAACTATAGTGAAGCATAATCCATTGAAACTTATAGTCCCGTAGGAACGAGTAGAGGCGTTTACTTGCCACAAATCTCCAGCACCTTGAGACAATACAAGCTATAACAAATTCCAAGTTTAGAGTGCAAAAAATTGTATAAAATCAACAAATAGATTGAATCAAATTGAAAAGGCGAAAAAAAAACACGAACCCTGGTCCCGTCCCAACGGATTCCGCCCCCAACTTCCCGGTTTCCCAGCCAGGTGAGACCGGTTGGTTCGTCTCTTCTTACGTTCCAGACCTGTCTCAGAAAAAACGAGCAGATGGGCATATCTTTTTTTGATCCGAAATAAGCTAGACGTCTAGGGTCTCATTCTGCTCTGGAATACCCACCTGGAATTCGTCTCTCAGGAGTGATGTTCTCGACAATTGAACCACATCTTCAAACACAAACGCATTGACTGCCAAGCACAGTCTCCAATTCCTCGAAAAAATGAGATATTCTGCCCCTCTTCCACCGCCCTTTGCATATGCCTGCAAATAACCCGAATGCCAAGTGTGAACACGGGCAAAATGAATACCGTTTCTACCCTTCCAAAGAATTGCAATCTTGTGAACTAACAACACTTGCATTGGCATGGTAGATCCCAATAACTTGAAGAAACAAATGTAGCATGTACCTCCTCAAGCCCATCTTTGTGATACAACTGTTGAACTTTCTTCCCTTTCAAGTGATCCCTTGGCATTCGAACATGGCATTTCCTTATCTTTTATTGTTTATATAAATGTATGCTTCTCGAGCACGTTCCCCAAGCATTCCAATAATTGTCTCTTTTCATAGACATTTCACTATAAGTGCAAGGCAGTGTTGTTAGTAAAAGTCAACTCGCCTACTCAGTTTTTGTAACATATGTGCAATAGATTACTTGTGTATAACGTTGACCTTATCATTCAACTTAACTAGCTAATTCAACCCCATCTATAAGTGACCATGTAACAACGTTCCTTATGGTACTTCTTTAAGTATACCAATTCTTAAGCATCTTCTACAAACATTCCAATAATTGTTTGTCATGTAACGACGTTCCTCAGTGTACTTCGTTAGATAGACTACTTCTTAAGCATGTTCCCCAATAATTGTTTGTTTGAAAAGACATTTTACTGTGAGTGCTAGTGTTGTGATTAAAAGTCAACTTGCCACTCAACTTTTGTAACATATATGCAATAGATTATTTGACATCCACATTCAACTCAACTAACTGATTGTGAACTTCAATTTTCTAAATGTTTCATGCTCGAATTTAGCTTGATAGAACTGAAATGGTTGGAAAGCTCGATCTTTAGATTTTAAAAAATAAAGATAATGCAATAAGTTTTGCCACATGCTCTCGACATGCATGGGCCCCCATAAATTTGTGTGTACCAAGTTTAAAATTCTTAAAGTTTTGGAAAACCTGGATCTAAAACTGTGTCTAGCTTGTTTTCCAAGCATGCACCCTCGGCACATTTTATGCTCATCTGTAGCTATGCTGGTAGGCATATCTTCCACCAGCTTGTGTTAGCTCATAATTTTTGTGGTTGTATCATTCACATGTCCAAGCATCAGATGCCGTAATTCTAATAAACTGACACTTCCAACACAAGGAATAACAATATCACAGTTGGGTCGCTGCTATTTCCGGTGGTGCATTCTCAGGCATCCACGTCGCCCCTGCCGATTTCAAGGAATCCTATTTCCATTCTTCATGCTTCAGCACCGGCTGCACAGGTAAGAAATCGTAGCAAATTTTGATCATACTAACCGGATCTTGCGCTCCCCAACTGTGATATTGTAAGGGTAGCACAATTGGTCCTGGATTCCCGGTTTGCAGCTCCCGGCTACGCCGGTCGCTGCCAAACCGGGAATCCAGTCCCAATTGTGCTACCCTTATACATCCAAGAAATACAACTTCCCTTTTCTCCTTGCATGTATCATTCTACAATTACCCTTTATTTCACAACAATAACGATCAAAATCAAGCTTATATCCTGCATCTACTAAATCTGCAACTGAAACTAGATTAAATAGCATACCAGGAGCATACAAAGCATTTTCCATTTCCAAATACATCTTGTGACAAGTGACGTTCCCCTATACATCTTGTCTACACCGTCATGATAAAATTCCCCATCTGCACATATGGTTTTATCCACATCCTTTCACATCCTTTCACATATGGTTTTCAAATATGGTTCCCCATCTGAAGCAATGATAGTTCTCTCAGCATCGTCAAATGAACCGCGGAATCTGCTTCCATTATCATGATCTACCCAGCTGTGATTCCACTCTCAAATTTTTCGAGCCTAGGATTCGAACCCAGAATATAATTCCATTTCTCTGACTTCTACACTCTTCACACCACACAATGAATACAAATTGACTGAAACGAATTTGAAACCATAGTGAATCCGATGTCTACTTTTGGGTGGTTGCCAGATTCGCTCATAGCAGTTGCACCAACGAATCCGTTTCTTTATTCAGTTGTGTATGATCCTCTCATGTTTATGACGTTTTATAGTTAACAAAAGACCTGAAAAAACAACTAGAATGAAAAACAAGACATGGCCAGCTAAGCAGAATTAGGACACCCAATTTCCCTTTTGTATAGGGGGTCACTTGTGCCCTGCATTTTGGGTTTGAAACCGGGCGATTCCCCAAGGTTTTAACATTTCATGCTTTGGCGGGACTAGGGTTTTTCAAAGCGAGCTTCGCCTCGGAGTGCAAGTAATGTTATCCTCTTCCTCTTCTTCTTTGGCTTCAGTGCGTGTCATTTGTTTATAAGATTCTTTAGTTCGTCAGTGTTCTTGAAAGAACCTAGTCAGAAGAATTTAGGCTTTGCAGACTTTACAAATTTCTTCTTCACCCCGTTTTCATGGTGATATGGCTATTATTGGTGGTTTCAGATCTTTTCCAATATCAAACATTCTGAATGATTTGTGCAGTATATGATAAAATCTCTTTCATTCTCTTGATTTATGCTAACAGATCTAACTAATGGATACATCAAATCCCTCACCGATGGTAAATGGTGAGCTCCTACGGAGGTATATGGGACGCAGAGTTCGTTGTGTGCTTAAGGTAATTCAGGCGGACGGTGCTATGTTTCTAGGCCAGACATCCGACAACCAGCAGGTCAGTATTAAGCAGGCCAAAGGACCATTTACACAATATGTGGAAGTCACAGGAGTTGTAGATGGTGACCATACTATGAGAGCAGATCATTGTACCAATTTTGGTGACAACTTTGGTGAGTGCGCATTGTTTCAGATTTTTTGTTTTTATCTTTTATGCTTCAGATGCGGGATTTATGTTTGTCTTGGTGATGCAGATCTGACATCATATAATCAGCTTTGTCAAATGGCAAATGGAGAACACCAAGATATATTTGTGTAAAAATCTACAAATGCTCTTATGACTGAGATGAATGGGCTACCCTGTGAAATGCATGGTATCAATGTAGGGAAACTAAGCCAAATTCTTGAATTTGACATGTGTTAACTGTTGAAAAATAAGATTCAGGCCTTGTGATGAGTTCATACTGAGTATCTTCTTAAATAAGTGTTGGGTGCTATGCTACTTTATAAACTAAACCGTCTAATCTGCAATATGCTCTTTTTGTAATCTTGGCTAAGGGCCAATCTTGCAAAGGAACGAACTGCCCACCAAATTAAAAAATGTAAGGGAAATGAAATGCAACTGAAAAATGGAGCACAGAAGGAGCTTAGAGATACAAAGGTGGGGTCAGATCGGTTTTCTCCAGACGTAAGATTTTGATAAACTATCAGTAAATTTGTCGTATGGGATTTAAAAGCTCAGTGGTTTATAATCTTCTTATATTTCTCTGTAAAGGGTGGAAGCAAACATAGAAATCGCTATGGTGGTCTGATTCATGCAGTAGACATTTTATTCTCTGTTTTGTATCACGTGTTGCCAATAGTTCCTCTTGATATAAGGCAGAATTTATCCCTGGTTCAGTCAGAAACATGTGAGGATTTTTTATGATGTTAGATATCACCGTTGTTGATTGGAAAAAGGGAGCTTATAATAAAACCTAATCTGTTGTTTCAATTTCTATTTTTGTACTTATAACAAATTACAATTTAATTGAAACGTTGAATTTCCATGATAAGATGTTGTTGTTGTCCCTGTTGCTGCAACTGTCTCAGTTTCTTTACCGAAATGCTGGAATTCCAGGAACAACTGTGGCTCATTCTAAAATCATTCTTCTATCCTGCCTTGAAAATGTGACATACTGGAGCTTCATGCTGCAATAGTAGCATCAATAAAACCTTGGCAAAGTTTATTGATGTACTGTTATACTATAAAGAACAAGAAATCAGCTTTTAGAGTGGTTATTGGGAAGGGACCAATGGGACAATTATATGCTGCTAAATAACATGCTTCTACCCTTTCAGAATGTTCACGTCTCAGAATTGTATATGCTCCTTGGTTGCCAATACATGGTATTCTATTTGGAATTTTGGGACAAGAATGCATTTAGCTTAAAAAACTCAGGTAAAGCCATGCAAAAGGGTTCCTGAAAATTTAAAAGTTTCTCTAGCTTTTGAGTTTAATCGTGGCATGACAGATGAAAAGGGACCTAGATCGTTGATGCAACTAGTGAACACCCAGATCAACATGTTGATTGCCACACCGACATCCTTTCATGTCAGTTGATGCAGCATTGTGGATAACTAGAATATTAATGAATATTATTAAATTAACTTGCAAAAGTTTGAAATTTCGTGGTGCTCTTAGAACTCACTTGTCTCATGTTCGCAGGGGATGGCAAGCATCCGTTTGGTCAAAACTTCTGAAGCAGCAAAACGAAAAGTTATATTTCTGGATCTCCAATTTACATCTACGAATGGCATTGAGATTCTCAGTCGACCCAAAATAGGCATTGAAATTCAGCACGCTTGCTTTTGTCAGTAAATACAAATGGGCATATTAAATTGAACAGCTTGCTTTTGACGTTATATAAAATGTTGATGCATTCTGCAACAACTCGAGATCCAGAAATAAGTATTCTATTGACTAACTTTGCTCTGGCTTTATGTTCTCTGTGATTATAGCTCAGAAGAGATATGCCTCATGATGATGTTTGACAGTTCACTGATCCCTATTGGTAGCTTGTATAATTTGTATTCATTGTTTCTATGTGCTTTCTTTAGCAACTCTCATGTATCACTATTGGGATTATGATTTTTTATGGCAAATTTCATGCTTGAAAGTCAGAAATAGGACGTGCAAAACCAGGAAAAAGTGGGCTTTACTAAAAGTTTGCTACTTAATGGGGAGGCTTACACTTTATTACAACAGTAGAGTATAAAGATTCTGAAATACATCAGAAGTAACAGCAATTGTCTGATAATAATGTTAATATTGAAAAACAATAGCTGCCCCTGATACATTCTGCTCATCTAAGTGCAGCAGCCAGAAAGAAGTTTAGATTGTGTAAGTAGTAGGACTATTCTATGACGAAGATGTAAACTATTACTCATATTAGACGAGATCTGAATAGGTAGACATTTTCTCAGCTTCAGAATTATGCTTCAACATTATAGGACCTGGAAAAAAAACAAGCAGGTGAGTTAAATGGAAAAAATTTAAGCATAAAAGAGTAAAAGGAGGGTCTTACTTGTTATTGCAAAATTCAGATTGACATTGAGAGGCGACATGAGTAAAGTTTGGATTTCGAAATCCAGATGAGTGACAGAAGCAATAGTTGGACAAAGGATTATTTTTGTATTGAAAGCAGCAACTGACCAGGCATTGTACACGGCTGCAAAGCTCGAAACAATCTACAAGTTGAGAGGCATAGCTGATGCACGTCTTGTTTCTTTCAACTGGAAGCCTGTGGTGTGCAGCAGCACTAGTAACAGCAGGAAATGTTCCTCCAACTAAAATAATTGGCACTACCACAGCTAAAACAATTGGCACCATCATTCTTAATCCCATGTTTTCTAACACAAAAATAAATGTTGAAACAGGGCCTTATTTATAGCCGACGTCGAGTATGCCAACTGTCCGTTTCTTTGGAAATCTTTCAAGGATAAGAACAACACGTCGCTGCGTTCAATTTCTATTGGCATTATATGGTGGATGTGGATGTATTTCACACTACAATAGCACCCCTACCTACATAAATAACTTAGCATTTATACTTCAATCTCTAATGGAGTTACATTGTGTAATGGGAATGGAATGGGGGAAGCCATTCTTGCTGCCCTACTGACCTGGAGAATCCAGGAGCACTCCAGATTCTTTAGATCACTAGGGTAGCAGGAATCGCTCCCACTATCTCTAGGGCAGTACGAATGGCTTCTTCCATTTCAATCAACAACGTCAAGAAAATACCTTTCTATTTTATTACCTTTGTCTTCTAGTTACCCACAGGAGTGCACAACAAGTTTCGATTCCACGATGCAAGAACACATACCCAATTTTCTTGACATATTTATTTAGGCATAGAACTGTTGTTGCATCTTGGGCCCCAAGGGCCTTAAGGTTGTTCTGTGTACACTCCTTTAAAAACTTTTCGACTTGAGAAAAAACTTTGATGTAGAAGACTTATCCTTCCTATTATAAGGCAGATACATTTTTCTGCCGGAGTGTAATTTCTTCCTTATAAATTACAGTGGAATGACACGTTGCGATTTAGGCATTTATGGCAGATTAGGCATTTATGACAGACAAATGCATTTATTGCCGCCATTAATACACTGCATTTATTGCGGCCGACGTCCGCCATAGCCAGACCTATGCTTGAACTCCGGCGCCTGGTCACGAAATTGGAGGATTGAAGAAATCTTGTGTTGGAGGAAGACATAGGCGTTGAACAGGAGCTGCGGTTCGTATTAATTTGTATTCCTATGCTAAATATGGCTGCTTCAGTTGCTGCCATTCGGATGTGAGCTTTTACATTGTCCTAGCCATCTTCAAAAATGATGCAGCAGGGCAACTAACTCTATGCTATCACAGATACAATAACCGCAGGAAAAGGTTGGTTTTTTTTTTTGGCCTGGATTGTGACTTCTAGTGGCAAGGTAAGGATTAAACACTGGGTTGTCTTCCTTTTGACATGAAGTGCTTACTGGAGTGTCTGTGTTTATTGATTCATTCCAAAGAAAATTTTGCTCCGACCTAGGCAATTTCAGGACAAAGCTTTTGATCCAACCTAGATTTGTTTGGAGCGTGCAAATCAGGTGCATTGGCCTCCCAAATTGCAACAGCCAAATTTCATCTCCAAGCATCCGGTTTATACTTCCTTAATTCAAGAAAAATATAAAAGACGAGGTCGCATCATCCGAGTTTTGCAGGAGCAGGCTATAGCATCTCCGGATTTCATAGCCAAACAAAAAAGGTAGGCACCGATGAATTTGAACCGACCTCAAAATCATGAACAAGCTAAGTCTAAATTGAGAGGAAGTGAAGGTAGGGCAGGATGGGCTTTGCCGGAGTGACAGTGTGGTATTACATCCTCCTCCATTTTGTTTGTGAAATTGCAAAGCTGGGCCGGAGACCTATCGATGGCGCACTTAACGGGAAAACATATCCTAGAAGACCCTGTGGTGATCGGATTGAGCCCTTGCTCCATTGGAAATTGCACACAAGAGGCCCTGCTCCGTTGAAAATGGTCAAGAACCCTAAAAAAAGGGGCAACAAACACTGTACTCGTTTTGAATGTCTTGATTAGATCTTTCAAACGCATCTGGTGCGTCCAATTTCGCGTGCCCTAAAAAGGCATTTATTGCAATGTAAAATGTAAAGAAAGGGAGAAAATTTAAACCTAGCAACTGGATTCACCATTTGGCGGCGCTCCATAAGTGGCCCCACACCATTATGGCCTGCCCCTTAGTGCTTACCCTTTTCGGTCGCTATGAATTATTTAATGGTTAGGCAGTATTATGTGCACAGAATACGCAGATGATATTGCATCTCAGACCTGTCATACATGTTACATGTAGATAATTGCGGAATAAATGGGGGGTGGGATAGTTGCTAAAGTTCCATTTTGCACCATAGGAAGTGCTGGATCCATATATAACGAGGAAGCTATAAATTGGAGGTCTAAATTAAACTCAACAGAACAATTACAATTACTAGGACAATTGCAATTACTTAGACTACGTAGTAGTCAAGAAATGCTGAATGATTTCAATGCCAAAACCCCTTAAACCACCACGAGGGAGGGTACTGGACTCTTCAATTCCATTGAAGTTTAAACAAAAAAACCGATGTAGAGTAGGTTAGCACATCCGATTTTGGGTTGTTGATACTTGAACCTAACATATATTTTGTTATGTTTAATCATGAACCTATCTTTATAATGTTAAGTTTTGAACGTTATATTGTCTAGTGCATGGCTAAAATAGTGCATGTCTCAAATATACAGGAAACCTATTCTAAGATAGGGTCAATGGACCATATTAACTTGCTTTGTTACTGCAGAAACCTTAAATATTTCCTCATTTTAACTACGCATTGATCAAGATGTTATATGCTCTAATGTTTGCTTTTTGGTATGCACCAGGAATTTAAAGAATATCGCATATGGAGGTATTGTCCAATGTCAAATTTGGTTGAATAAAATTAAGATTGGAAGTACCGTCAATCAGTCAACATGTCGACTAAGCACCTCAGGTATCTTAACCATTACAGTATTTTGTACTCATGCAGCAATGCATTAAATCGATTTAATATTATATGATTGTTTTGATGATCATTAATAGGATTCAAACATTAGAAAGTCACGATGTTCAAAGCGAACATGTCCAGAATCAACCGGTACCCAAAAAAAGAGGTCGCCCAAGTACGATTTAACAGCCATTGCAATTAAGCTTCATTTGATGTTTTATTTACATATCACTCATTATCTTAAAACTAAGCTAAAAAACATTACTAGGTCCAATACTTAACTGTTAAAATGGCATTTTCCCTTGGTTAATAAGGTTTTATTTAAATGTTTGCTTTTAGACACACTTCTAACTAATGCGAGTAAAGTGAATCACAAAATTTGAACCTCATTTTGAGAGCCTTGAAATAACATTTTTATCTTCAATATGAGGGCAAAGCATTATGGCTTGAGATATGCTTGAAGATGTGTTTTCACGTTGGTTCCAAGTTGACACAAATCCCCTCTAATGGATTTGGAAGAAGAGAAATGTTCGCGGCGGCCTTGGCCGCCGCGATAAATTTCTTGTATAAAATAATCGTGTTGAAGGGAGCCCTTGGTTTGGAGCAAAAAAGTTTATCGGCTCCCCTTTTAACCCAAAAAACCAAGGGATTGTGTTAAGCCAATCATTAATTAAGGAGTGGATTGGCACTAATGTGACAAGCCAATCCGATATATATCTACTGTATTGTTGTAGTCCAAACCTAGAATAAACCATATGCTTTTGCCAAGAACTAAAGATGGATTGGTTTAAGCCAATTCACGCTTCTTTCTCCGAGGTTAGGCAGATGCATCACGCTACAAGCAATGTTATTGAGCCCACTACAGACATGTTGTTCAAGGATCATGTTCTCTGCTAAGACAATCCACCTTCATATTAGACTAAGACACAATGTTTCTATCGAATCAAAATGGATTTGGATCGCTTTAGTCTTGCAAAATCATCCCCAAGCCTTTAATTAGTATGCTCCTCCCTTCTTTTTGGATTGCCCCCTGTTAAGGGGAAATTTGTTAGGGAGAGGGGGTTTGGGTATCTTGAGCTATATTCTAGGCATATCTAATGGCCTGAAGGCCATAATTACTAGTTATTTTTTCGGCAGTGAAAAATATTTTCGTATTTTTCTATATGAATGTGGGTCTTAGGTTTTTGGCTTTTTGAACGCCAAAAAATCTTGGCCTCATTTTGCCCTAATCAGATTTTCCAGCCTTCATGCAATATTATCGGCGCTTGTTAATTCCTCGTTTATAGACAACCCTGTGGTTACCCCTTTATGTCGAGTTATGCCAAGTATCTATTTATTTGCCAAATTGTCAAGAATTTGCTAGATGTCTCTAATGATAAGAACAACAAGTTGCAACATTATAACATGGCTTCAGTTTCTATTGGCATGATATAATGGATGTGTTTTAATCTACCATTCATTAACTAGACTAGATAGCCCAGTACCATGGTTCGAAAATAGGGGAGTTCCTCCCCTAAAAATCCGCCCACTTGTCTTAAAATCCGATCATCCTGAAAAATTTCCGGCAATTTTTCGGCAAAAAAATAACAAATTTCCGGCATAATACACTAAAAAATGCACGAATATATATTTTTTCCGGTAGCCTCAAAAAGCCAGCGGCATTTTTTCTAGCTAGACTCATTGCTATTTTTGAGCCCTACCCAGTACCATGCCTAGAATATCATTTTGTGTGGCATAGCCTTCACATTAGACTAGCACCACTACATGACTTAACATTTTACCTCTGGCGTGTTTTTTCTTTTCCTATAGAACTTCAATCTCTAATGGAGTTACATTAAGCAATGTGGAATGGAAAGGGGGAAATCATTCCTGCTGTCCTAGCAACTTAGAGAATCAGGGAGTGCTCCAGATTCTCCAGGTCATTAAGGAAGCAAAAATCACCCCCAAATTTCCCAGGTCGCTGGGGCAGTACGAGTGGCTTTCCCAATTCCATTCGATAATGTCAAGAAAACACCTCTCTATTTTATAACCTATCTTCCAGTTACCTGCAAGAATGCACATCAACTTTTGATTCTACGATGCAACGTATTTATTTCGGCATAGAACTTGTCTCTTCCTCCCCGCCCCCCCCCCAACAAAAGCATAGGTCACATAGATTAACATTTTGTCTAGGACGTAGTTATTAACATAAAAAGCCAGTATGACTCTAATGGCATGTCAATTTATGCCATCTGGCAATTTTTTTGCCAAGATATCGGCCTAGATTTGTAATAATGAAATTTTGTTAACATTATAGCTTTTAGGTGATATTCCCCTTAACATTCTACTTTGCATTCTAGTTGACATTCCACTTTTAAATTCTATTCTACTTTACAACGCGGCCCTAGACCCATCAGGCCCACGCATTGGCTGATGACGAGAGATTTGGCTGATAACAAGGGACCTGACACATTAGCACATGTCTTGGACGACGTTGCAAGATAGTTTCAACGTTTAAATTTGCTTATACTATACAACGAAATCATAGAAAAACCATGTGAAAAAACGTATAAAAATCTAAAAGTAACCCCCTGTTATTGTGCTACATATTAATAGAAAAAAGTATCAATACAACGTACAAACAAGACAAAATTTCTCTTATTGAAACAATTTTTGCCTCAACAATATCAATTTCTTATGTCGAAACAAGGCATCATCTCAGTATATATAGCAGGTTTCATCAAAGAACTAATTTTAGGAGGCAGTACAAGAAATTTCATCCAGTTTCAATGTTCAGAACCAGGAGCTAGTTTTCAAACTACAACAGTAACATCTAAATGACTGACAATTGCTCATTTGTAGATGAAATTCCATTTAGGTGAAATTCCTAGCGGACTTGGCGGCATGGTTTCCACACTAGGAATATCACCTAAATGGTGCTTTTTATTATGTGGGAGCAACCTAAACCCAATTCAGTGGTGGTGACACGTGGCAAGAAAAAACTTTTGTACTCGTACTTTCATTTTCTCCTCTTCTCTTCAGCCACCATACATATTGGATGCCAAGAATAGCATTAATTCATCAACTTTTAAAGGAGAAGCATACTTCATGCAACTCAATCATGTTTGTTAAGAAAGAGATCATTTTTACAGAATGAAGACCAAAGATTACAAAATTGTTTGGAAAAACAATAAATTTGGTGGGAACTGAAAAGATTGAGTGTCTGACATAAACAATTTGAATTGCTTATTTTTGTACATTTATGTTTTTTTTGTTTTATAAACCGTTTAACGATTATTTTTTTTTTGCAATCAGAGTGACATTGAATTTGAAGACCCCTTGTGTATACAGTCAAGATGTTCTACGAAGCATGGTAGAATGAGTAGGTTGAGAAACAATGAAAAGGTAACTTGTGTAGACTATCGAAGAACGAAATGCCTAATTGCAAACTAAGATGAAAGGATGTAGACCCAAGGGATTCACCTATATATTTTTGGATATGGCATTTGCGTTCCAATACCCTCATCGTACGCATAAAAATGCCTTCCTATATCCATGTACTCCTTAAAATACAATCAGGCAAGTGAGTTAAATGGTAGATACCCCTTATTATAAGTATGCAATATGCATAAAAAACCCCATAGCGTACACTTAGATAGTTTATATGCATAACACAAGTGCACCCCCCTTGGATCTAGATACCATTGTTTGGAAATGAATTAAATTGAATTGAATTTAATTTATTTCGTCCACGGAGAGTGATACCATTGTTTTGTACTTTATTTCTATGTGTCTTCTCGGTTTGGATAATGAAGTGGATTTTGTTTGTGAATAGATGACATGTTTGTCCACCAAGAATCACGTTTTGACATGTTAAGACAAGATTTCATGTGTAAGCTATAGATCTGCTATCTCAAAATGGGACAAATTAGCTTGCATTTGGTTGAGTAGGAAGGATAGATAGATAGTACTTTTTACTTCAAAGACTATATATAATTAGAAAAAAGACAATTCCGATAAACATTCATAAAATTGCATGTCATGCATACCAATAATATATTTTGTTCTTATCTAAACATATATAATCAATAGAAGAAATTTATTGCGGCATCCAAGGCCAACCCATGTAGAAGATACTCGGTGCAATATCAAATGTCATGGATGACATCCAATGTTGAAGGAAATATGATGATTGAAAGCACCTTATGTCCTCAAGAAGATGTCATGAATGTGGATCGTGATCAGAATTACTTTATATCCTTAAAAACAAGATGGCGCATTAAACGGGAGCAAATCATCGAAATGGGAGCAAAAGGAATATTCCTCAAAGATTCTTATTTTTCCAAAAAAGAGCTAAAATGAGGTATATAAAAAAAAGACATAAATTGTGTTTTGACCACCCCCCCCCTCCCCAAAAAAAAAAAATCACCAATTTTTTTTTGTGCAAAAACAAAATTGACTATGTGACACTTTTCACAGCAATTAGAACTTCCTTAAAGTATATTTTTGGAGAGAACATCTAATTTAAGAAAATATTACCTTTAACCGAAAGTTGAAGTGAAGTCTTCAACTGAAATTGTAGTATTTTCAAAAATTGAAGATAAAATCCTCATATTCACATGCAAAATTTACAGTGTTTTCCTAAGACTCAGTTATGTGCAAAAGTGTGAGGAGTGATGAAAGAGGAATCCAGCACATCATCATGCTCGTTTATGCCTTCGTCATCACATTCACTTCTTCCATTGTCACTTGAGGAAGTGCTAGAGTTATCTTCCTCGTCACTATCAACCGAGGATGAATCATTGTCACCTTCTTCATCTTCTTCCTCATAATTACAAGCTTTTTTAAGCAAGTTGACCGTCCTTTGACGTAGATGATTGTCTGATTTCAATTTGAAATCATGGCACAATATAGTCACGTCACGTAGGTTTAGCTCATCCCTACAACCTACTTTCTTGGCATTTTTTCCCTTCCTTGACTTCTATTTCTAACTCATATCTACCTTCAAAAGCATTTTCTGAACGTGTAGCAAGCCAGTGAATCTTGAGCTTAGTCACGAAGCTTTCCTCCTTGATTGTATCGAGTACTTTTGCTATCCAAAAAGGTCGCCCTTTTTCATCCTCCTCGGTCGGAAGAGCAATCAGCATATCTTTGGCAATTTCTGTGATATTACCTGGAGTCTCATTCTTGCATCTTGGTCCGAGGTACATGACCCGATCCTCGTCTTCCTATACTGCATGTGCTACTGTAGCATTGCTCTGACCTGCCTGGTTCTGGGGTTGATGGAAAGCGTTAGGCCATTGAAAAAGTTCCTGCAACTGCCTTACAGTTAGATTTTGAAGCACAATTCGAACAAAGAAACTTCTAAGAAGTACTTAAAGCTCGAGGAAATTCCATTCTCAATTGCTTTTAAGGGGAACAGATTTGAGGAAGCACAACCCCTCTGCTGGACTCCAATCTTTAGTTGTGGTATGTTTCTTCATCATTCTTTAAGTAAAACTTGATATGATGTTGAAAGGTAAGATCATTCAACTTATTCACTTGTCATATGGTTTTTCGTCGTCGCCGTTGGTGCATTGATTGTTGTGGTCGTAGTTTGTGGTTTGTGTTCGGTTTTTTGTGCCTTATTTGTTTACGCTTTCCATTTGCCCGATAGTTTTGGCTTTCTTATTTGTTACTCCATCTTTATGAAGTTTGCATCATTTGTCCTCGTTTTCCTCCCACCCTTCCTTATTAGGTTTTGCATTCTATGGCTAGCTTTTTCACCTTCAATATTCTCATCTTTTGTCTCGCCTCTGCTCCCTCTGGGTTCACCAATCTCATTTAGTAGTTGTTTCTTCTTTGACACGCCCATGGTATAGGTCGCTCCTTGTATATTATTCTTTGTCGTTCTCTATCAGGTCACTCCAGTTTCGAATCAGTTCTTCATCACACAAAGGTCTTAGTTTCATAGTTGTTTTATATGATGTCTCTTTTCTGCATCTCTATCGCTAAGAAATCGCCTGCCCTCTCAGTGATCTTACTTGTTTTTGCTCGCAGTTTTGGTCTGTGATTGGAGGAGGTAGGTTCCTAGATGTTGTTGCTTTGTAAAGGACCTTTCCCTAGAATGCTATGGTTCTCTTCTTATAAGAAGATAACCATCATTCTTGGGAAAGGGATGTCTGTTTTGGCGTCACGCCATTTTGGGCGTCAAAACCATCTATAGCCTGAGCCTTCTATCGCGCAGACTTTCTTTGGCTCTGTCTCTATATATCCGCTTTGCTTGCCAGTATTCCTCATCGGCATTTCCTCTGAGCTAAATTCTGTTTGTTCCAGAGTTTCCCTCCCTCCCTCCTCTGAGTCTAGTCACCTGGTATCGGCTCGCCTTAACATCTATTGGTCTCTTCTCGTTCCATCTAGTGAAGGCTGGATCAACTCTTCTCTTCTATTTCTTTGTGGCTGGTGGTCTTTGCAATTTCCTGGCGAGCATTTGTTGCTTCTGGAGGGCACCTAGGGGCAGACCCCCATGGTCGGGCCTAGACTATTTCTATCTTACTCTCTCTCTCTCTCTCGGCGTAGCTCTGTGGCTTCTGAGTATTCTCATTTGGTGTGTCATTTTCCTGAAATCCTTGTTCCGTCCTGCTCGTGTGTTTTCTGATTCAGTTAGCGTTCTATTGCTTAGCTCGTAAGGGTGTCTAACCCCTTGTCTTTAAACTTCCATGTGGTCTATTTATTTGCAATGGGTGCAGGATGGATCGTCTTTTCAATTTTTGATATTGTGCTATTGTGCTTGGTCGCTCGTGTTGGCTATTAACTATTTGATTACTATCGAGTTAGTTCTCAGTTGGCCAATAGGCCCCTGCATTTTTCTAGCGTATCACTTGTCGCTTCTGGTGGGCATCGAGAGAAAGCTGCCCTCGGTCGAGCCTGTATATAGATATTGGAATTCTCGATCTCGGCATAGCCTCGTGGCTTCCGACGATCCTCGTGGGTTGTTTCCCCATATTGATGTTGTGATTTTTGTATTCTTGATCCCGGTGTAGCATCGGGGCTTCAGGTTTCTCATGGAATATTTCTCTTTTTCGATATTGTAATTCTTGTATTATTGGCCCAGTTTTATAGTCTCCTGACACTTGGCCCGTGGGTGGCTCCTAACCCTTACACTTCGACTATTGGCATGATTTTTGCACTTTTTGGAGCTCTGACCTCATTGATGCTCATGGGGTGGCTTGACTTGCCGAGCTGCCCAATTTTTAGCTCTGATCTCACTAGTGCAGGTGGAGTTGCGTGTTCAGACGAGTAGCCAAGGGCCGGCGCATGGAGTTGGTGTGGCAACTTTAGCGGGACATATTTTGAATTGCAGCTTGGATGGTTGCCAAGGTGGACGCGTGTAATATTGGGGTGGGGATCTTAGTACAACTTGTTGAGGCACAGCTTCGACGAGCGGCAGTACTTTTTTAGAGTTGCAGTTTGGGCAGTGTGGTGGCGATCTTCTGGCTTCTTCTGTCTTGACTTTCTACTGGGGCCTAGCCTCACTATGAAGGATTTTTGTGTTACCATCGAATTTATCTAGACAGTTGAGGATGCTATTGTTTCTTACTCATTTTGGGGTTCATCATTGGGTACCCCTATGTATCATTGTACTCATTCATTCAGCTCAATGGAACACCACTTCACTTTTGTTGCTTTCGAAGGACCTTTCCCTCGAAAGGTCCATGACAGCATCAATCCAAGCAATCAGAACAACATTTTGGGAAGGGATGAACTCTTTATATAAATGATACCATTTCATTTAGCCAAATATCGACATCTTGTCTTAGTCGCATTCTTCGTGGCTTCCTGGTTCCCTCTAATTTTTCCTCGACCATCCTTGTCCCTTGTTCCCCCCTTACCTTTTCTTCAGCCATTCCATAATCTCATATCGTAACTAGATACTTCCATTGGAGGGCGCTTCTCCTCTTTTTGCATGGGTTTCTTCATCGGTGTCTTTGGCACTATAAAAAATTCTCGTAGTTTGAGTGGTTATAGTTCTAGTTCTTCAAGTTCAACCAAATCAAGACATCATTAAACAAGATCAAAAGGACTCATAGCTACTGCTATTAAGAAACGTAAAAAAAAAGTGGACCCTTTGAGCTTCCGTCAATCACAATAGTTGTCATTGCCTCAATACAAAAGCATTCCAAATCTGTTACATAGTGGTATGACTCAAGCAAATACAAAACTAGAAATTGTCCTTCATTTCTTGTACTCTGTCCAATACTGATAGAAAGAAAGAAGCTTAGAAACTCAATAGTAACATCAAAGGTTAAATCTCCAATAAGCTATTCCGTGCAAAGGCTCGCTTTGCTACTTTATTCAATGAAATTGATAGAAAGAAAGAAAATTGCAATAAGCTATTCGAGTGCAAAGACTCCCCTTGCTATAAAAAAGAAGCAAAAGAGTCAAATATCAAGTGTAGAAAAAAATGGGTGAAATGTCTCACATCTTGGAAGCTTCAAGTCTTCTGGCAGCTATAGAGTAAGAATAGGTTCAAGATATGCTCATCATTATACCCAAACAATCGATGCCCATTTTGCCTTTGGTCTTAGTTTCTGCAGTGGCTGCATAGAGCTGGAGCTTTAGACTTTGAGCTACAAATACGACAGCTCTTGGCGTGGGTGAGGGATTTCTTAGCGTGGGCACTTGTTTGAAGAGGAATGGGCGAAATAGAAATACGGAAAAACAGAAGAGGAGCGAAGGTGCTGGATGGCGGAAGAGCCGCAGGCACAAGTGAGGACGAGAAATACCTGGTTGCAATTAGTGTGGATCAATTTGTGTTACACGACGCGAATATTTAATGTGGCCAAGGAAATGGATCGTTGCATTTGTCGTCGCGTGAAGAATAAAGAAATTAATTTTTTTTTATATATTAATATTTAATTTTTTACAGAAATATCACACGACACGAAAATGGTCATTGGACAGGAAGACGAACCGTTGTATTTCATGTGATGTGAAGAAATACAAGTATATTATCTCTTATAAATAATTTCATGTAATAAGAGTATGTCAAAGGATACAAAAATCGTCTGTCGGACAGCCACTAGATAAATAATTGTATTGATCCAACCCTTCCTTATGTATCATATACATTACAATTTTTTCCGTTTTACGCTCATCTTTCATTTCTTATTCTTTCAAAATTTCATGATCATGCATCAAATCAGTCATTGTGGCAGCCCATATCCCTGAAACAAAACCAAATCACCATTCCCAGTGGCAAATCCAACATGCAAGAAAAGCTAAATGCTACCACTTTTGTTTAGCATCATTCAAATGCAAAAGGGCGTCTAATCAGGCGCCTTGATACTTTCCCATAAAAGCCCCAATTATTTACCATGTTAACTCCATATATACGATAACAAATCCCCAAAACCATTGCCTAAAACCCAATTGCCCAGTATTGTTATGCAAAGGGATCCTAAATTTAGAATATCCAACGTATAAAAATACAATAAATCCTAATATCATGTAGCATAAGTTTTCTAGCAAAAAAAAAAGAAAGACAAAAAGAGAGAGACTAATATGTCAACTCTACATGCCCCAAGCTATTGGAAAACTAAGCTCTTGACTCCTCCTTTACAAGATAATAATTTCTCATATTTTATTTTATTTTATTCTTTATATTGTGCTCATGTAAGCTTTTACTTGAAAATATGTCAAATATGTTTATTCAAGTGATGGTATTGTATATAAGACCAAGTAGGGTATGCATGGATAAACAATGAGTATTTACAATGCAGTTTATCCCGATAGTTTTTGTCTCAAAGAAACACATATAGGGGAGGGTCTCCAATAAGGCAAGAAAAGTGTAGTGATACCTCATACCGAGAGCTTTTAAGCCATGCACGAGAGCTTTTAAGCTATGCATTTTGATTGAAAAAAAAACTATTTCCAACGCTTCCTTGTCCATAATTTTCAAATATGTAGCATAATAACAGGGGGTTTTTTTTGTGTTTTTGTACGCTTTTTACAAAGGTTTTCCTAAGATTTTATGGCGTATTCGAATGGATGTACTAATGCGTACATCTAGAGTGCACTATTTCTTAGTCGTTGATTTAGCTTTTTTTTTCCAATGGTCCAACATCCAAGGGCTCACAACAAAAGCCCTCTTTTTATTTTAGGGGCTGAACATGCAAGCCTCGTGGATAGCATTTCAGGGCATTCTTGCTAAAAATTAATGTTATTGTGATCAGAGTGGAAACAGATTTGGAGTGGCAGAGGATGATGCGGCCGGATGCTTGCTTCAGCAGTTTGTGCTACATATTCCAAGTTTCCATGGCATGGTCTGGTGGGTTTCAAGGCAACAAATGGCGAGGCGGCTTGTCTCGGCCGCTTCAGGGAGGTCGGTTTCATCCCGAGCTATTTTGTTCTGATGGGGGGATTTTGTTGCATATTATTTGATCGACTAGGTGAATGTTAGCTCTTTTGCAATGTCCCTTCTCTTTCTTTCTCATAGACCAAAGGCTAATATGGACTCCCTCTTTTCCTTGGAGTGCTTAATTACGGCCTTGTCTAAGCTGCTTTCCGGGAGGTCAGTTTCATCCTGAGCTATTTTGTTACAATGGGGGATTTTGAATTACGGCCTTGTCTAGTGGGCTTCCAGCATCTATCTTCAACCAGTCGTATGAACTTGTCCCCCTTGATCGCACCGATAAATGGAAGCGTGTTTTTTTTTGTCAGAGCTATGCCCATGTCAAGAAACGGAAGCGGAAGATTTTCACAGATGAAATAGTTATTTGCTAGCAATGCAAATATTGCGTGTGCGGACAGGTGTTTTCCTTGAACGGTAGGATAAGGAGGATGGTGCCATTCCCTTATGGAAGAATGTTTTTTCAAATTACTGTAGTCTTCCTTCATGGGAAGAACCTGCAGACAAACCGGACTTTTGATCTTTGGCATTCATGCATCCACAGTCAAAAACAGGGAGAAATAAACCTAATTTGCTGATGGCCCTTTCCTTCTGTTGTTTGAACATGTGATCAAGACCTGTCGAGGAGCTGGCTGAATTGTGTATATGCTTATTCTACCAAGCCCTTTGATTTTTGGTCTTATATGGTTGTCTATATTACAAAAGCTTTTAATTCTCTTCAAAATCTTTGGTTGGCTCTCTTTACGTGGCTTGTTTTTATCTTGTGGGCTGCCAACAAGTATTTATGTATGTCTCGAGAACTTTGGATAGTACGTGTGCACCATATTCTGAACTTAATAATTTGTAGAATTTTAATTTGCAAGAATTCTTTGAAGAATTGGTGGTTTGCACTAGTGAGCACAGGTATTATTTTAGATATAGACCACTGCTATACTTGGACTTCTGGTCCTAGCACAGGATAACTCCATGGGGATTTAATGGAAAATATTGCAATTGCTTGCCATGATCAAGGAGATGGAGTGCAGATTGCAATGTCGGCTGATATCACGGGAGCTATGTTTAACACTCTAGTTGGTCTTGGCGTTTCTTTGATCTTTGCAAGGTGGCAAACCTATCCTGCTGCATTTTCGGTCCACACAAGGCAAATGACTGTTCTTCTATACTCTTGGCTTTCTAGTTGCAAAGACTTGTGTGGGCGCTCGTGGTCCTTCCGACCAAATAGGATCGCCGACAAGACTTCTAGGAATTGGCCGGTTTTTTTCTTTGTATGGACTCTTTCTTGCTCTCAGTTATGCGGTGCCATGGGTTACATCTCTCTTACGGGCTTGTGGCGGGGAGTAATTTCATATGCTTGTAGATGTATGAACTCATTTGAAGCAAAATTTTCAGATTCTCAAAAGAATCCTTGTTTGGCATCGGAGCTGTTGTTTGGTGATATATGCAAGCCCATCGTGTTTTCCACCGGTATTGGATCGGTGATAACATGATGTGTTTTGCCTTGCGGTCAGGTGTTCTTGCTAGCCCTTCCAATTTAATGGAGCAAGGCGATGGCTCCAAATGCTATATATCCGATAAGTGTGGCTTTCATTATTGCATTGCGATGGAATAGGCGATATTAATTGTATCCTTGTTTGTTCTCCACGAGACATTTCTTATCACGGGAATGAATCTTCAAACACTCTATTTCAAAATACTCTATTTTGGTGCAATTGTCAAGCTTTGTTATCTTATGTAGCACTATGTTCAACTCATATCATGATGGATGGTTAAACTCTCGGGTTCAAATTCGGACCAAGTTTACTATGGCTCTAAGCCATCGCTCCATCCGAAATTTCATGCACATGAATTAGGTGCAAAACTATTTAAAAATTGCGGTTGCTCTTAAGTAGCATTGTGATGAAGAGACAAATTATGCTTTTATGCCATTCATATCTGAGGATACAATGTTGTGGTGAAGAATCAAATTCTATTTTTATACCATTCTTTGTTTCTCAACTTGGTTCTTTACTTTACTCATTCTTCTTGCTCTTTTATTATTATACATCACCGTAGTTTTTTTCTTTTTTTTCTTTAAATTTACCAAAGACACTAGGTGAATTACGTTTCTCCATGGCATTCAACTCAACCTAGAGGAGGATTCTTGCCATTCACTCAACCTAGAGGAGGATTCTTGCTATTTTGTTCCATTTCTCTGCCTCATTTAATAAAGTCTCTCTCATTGTTTCTAACATTAAGTATAGTATAGTTTGTATCATTGTTTCTACATGTGAAATTCCTTCTTAAGGGCCCGAAGGGCCCAAAATTTTTTTTAATATAGCAATCAACACATAACTATCATTAACATTAATTAATACAAACCATTGCATCCAACACATTTAAAATAAAATCCCCCTGAAACCCCCTTTGGTTTGGGTGCATATTCACACGGGGGGTGACGTAGGGCAGCGAGAGCTGTTGGATAGGCATATTCACCCCTTATTCCTTAATCTACACCGTACACAAAGTTCCTCATAATTGATCCACTATTTGGTACACCTCCAAGTCAAAATTGTCGTCAGAAGCAAGATGTTCAAGGCTTTGGTTTCAAGAGACTATGGTTAGGGGTCGATCCATGATGAGCTAATATATAATCAGTGGAAACATCCATAACCTCACCCGTTGATTGGATGTCATGTAGAATTGACTACAACAAAATGTGAAAATGTTAAATGTCTTGATGTTGCAATGGAAATTGAAGGCTATAGGTGGACATAAACCTGCATGTTTTTCGACTTAACCGCTCCTATCGGTGGCGTTCTTGAAGCTGGACAAACATATGAACTTGAGCAACCTTATAACTCCAAAATCTAAATTAATGTAATGCATTTTATGCTTACCATCAATGGTGCAAATTAAGATCAATGTCATGAGAACCTCCATTTGGCATGACATCCTTCCTACTGTGCCTTTGCCTTCTTCCAATTGTAGTTCAAAGTATCTTAGCTTATATATGGATGCAATCTTTCTCTAATATGATGGTTTAATTTTCTATGCTCTTCAAATCATTAGCTTTGGTGGTGTCACATCCATTGGGCTTCACAAAGACATTTGCTTTGCTTTGATGGGAAGCTTGATGGAAATGCAATCATATTTTTGGACTCGCATGGGCTTTGCAAATCAACTAAACGGGTCCACTCCATCCATTACCTATAATAACGTCTCTCCAGTTTCTTACGTAGGTTTCCAAATAAAAAATTATCTCTAGATGGAAGATAGATGATAGTTAGCTCGATGATAAAAGCCTTCTGCCAATGAAAAAAATAAAGTCCAAATGGCTAGAATATTCAAAACTTGGTAGTTATATATCTCTCGATAGAGAATGAGGTCTTTATTAAGGTTCAAGGTTCACAATGGCATCTCAAATTTTTGGCATATATGTGATTCTTATGATCAATAAAATATTTTCATAATGATTTTGAAAATGCATGAGGCATAACACAAGCACGCAACCATTATAAGATGTTTAGAAAGCATATAAATTGTAAGTCAAATGTAAATGATGATTACGTCAGTAGTATTAGAACAAATAAAAAGTCATAATGCAATGGTTCTATTTGTCATTCATGGGAAAGGAACGCCATCTTTGGCTCGTGTGTCTTTGAGCACTGTATGTTTATTTTATTACGGTTAATTAGCCGCTACATGTGCTCTTGCAAACGCCTGGCACAATGGCACTAGCATCCATATCTTAGAGGTTCTCGATAGATGAGCTCCATTATGTCCTACACTGACATGTATTGATTATGCTATGTTGTTTTCCTTGAAAACCCTTCGACAGCAGGGTTTTTTTTTTTTTTTTTTTTTTTTTTGAGGGAATCTCAGGGGATCCACCTTCTTTATATATGGGATATGCCACTTGCATGCGTAGAATAGCCAAAAACCCCTAGTGTACGTGTCTCTGATAGGCAAATATGACCCCTTTTTGTATGGTTTTATATCTAGAAGAACATCAAAAAACTCCTATAGGATACACATGGAAAATGATAAACCACCCCTCTCATTAATGCACGTGGTTTTGACAGGTTCCACAAGGTGACGCCCCCTTGGAGGGAATAAACTTTTTTAATCATTAATTATGGAAAATAAGTACAACATGTATGTTGATCATGATCATAATGATCACACCAGCTAAAATTAAGTAGCACAAGTCTAAAAATAAGCCTGGATATAGATCTCCAAACATTTGTAGGTTAACTAGCAAAGTCAATTTTGCCAATATTTAGGACCAATTAAAACCCTTGAAAACTTCAATTGCCTCATATCGATTTGATTCTTAATCAAAAAGTTAGGGTTCAGCATCAGCAACATAGTAGTTGAAAGTAACATTCTCTCTGAGCCTATCCAATTCCTGTTGTGTAGATATTGGAAGCCCTGTATGATCAAAAGAAAAAACAGGAAGAGTGAGTTAAGAGGAATATGAGTCAAGGAAATGGAAATGGTCCCGGAATTGAGGTTATAGAATAGGAATTTGATGTTTCTCCCAATCAACTATCTCAATCAGTCTGTCTGCATTACAAGTGGAATACAAATGGATCATGGTGCCATAACAATCAGCCCTCTCTCTGTGATAATAATAACATTCTCCGTAAAATTCAAACTGGCTATCTGTCATGCTTCTACTGTTTATTTCCAGGAACTAGAAACGTGTGTTTGTCAGAAAAATCCCCTGTCCATATTATCTTCTTCTCAGGAGTTTCATGTAAATACTGCATCAGTTTTCTTTGACTACCCCTGTCCAATAATTATAATCATACTCATGCTGCACATAGATGTGTTAATCTAGAAATTTGCTGGCCTCAACTTCATCAAATTGTAGGTCAAACTTATATTTGCAGTTCTTCAGGTAATCTTGGTGGGGGAGTTTGCCATAACCACATTTAGTGTTGAGACGTCACCTTCAATAGAGCAAGTGATGTTGCATCCTTTTTGTGCATCTAGTCATTAGAGGTATATTGGGATGCCATTTCATCCTAAAGTGGCGTATCCAGTCAGCAAACTCGAAATAGACTCGGACCAATCAAATTTTAGGGCATCCTACATGTCATCTATTCTTGGCTCTTACCAAATCAGAGACGGGATACGGGAAAATCCTTCATCGATTTTCTGTTCTGCTTCCTTCGTTCCCCTTTCCAACTCCTCCTTTCGCTTAGAAGGATCGATCTTCTCAATCTAATGCCTAATATGGGATGAAAAGCCATTTCCTTGCATTTTGATGATCATAATTAGAGTTTAGGAGTTTCCCAGTTCATTTTAAGACTCTTCTGGGAGCTTGCAGGTTTGGAAATGCCGGATTATTGGGGCTTGCTATTGTTTCCTTGGTTTATAATTTGTTTTCTTTTACTGAAGGTGGCTGGCATGGCTCAGGTTAACGTATTTCCATGTTGCATTGCCCTTAATTTTTGTATGAGCATGGACTGATTGTGGAATGGCACGGAGTTGTTTCACAACAACAATCGTCACCGTTCAGGTAAGCTTGCTTTTCATTATAATATTTGTTTTGTTCACTCGAATTTGATGCTGTATTTATTACATTTCAGGTTTCATTCACTTCATAGGCTTGTTGCTTTTTCTAAACTTTTGTAAATCCTCAGTCTCTATGGACATTGAGCAGTTGCATTCAGATGCATGTCGTATTTTTGGTGTGCTCCATATTTTACAAGTTATTTTCTTCTACTATAAATGATATATCACAGCAGTTCCAAACATGTTTCCAGATTGTGTATTGGTGTGGAATGACACGCAGTTTTCTCACAACAACCTCATATTTTAGGTAAGCTTTCTTTTCATTTAGTATTTGTTTTGTGCTCATTAATTTTCTATATTTCATGTGCTTCTGTTTGCAATAGTCTTACCTTTTACAGTGGAAGTATAACTTAGCAATTCAATTGCAGTGTCAAAGTCAAACTAAGTTGCAGTCTGAAATTTGTACAACTATTGTTAAATAAAATTTACTACATAGAAGGACGTTCAGCTGCATCTATTTCAGTATGTGCATGCCTGCTAGTATGTGCATATTGGTTTCTATTTCCTTTCAGAATAAGGTAGTTAATATTCATGCTCTCCATGGTCTGAAATCTTTGGTTTACATTTGGTATTCTCTTTTATATTAACATATGGTGTTTTTGTGAAGGATAACTGGCGGGTAGTTCACAACCTGTGAAATTGACACGAAGAGTATTACTTTCAGGTAATATTATCCTATATGTTTGACTTCTAACTACATAGTTGCTTTAGAATCCTATATGTGTTACATTTCAGGTACAGAATTCCCAAGCAGACCTTATATTGCAATTTTTATATTGAAAGGAAAAAAAGGAGCAAGAAGGAAGGCAAATGGATATGGAACAATGTGGAAGATAAGTGTAGTAAGGCGCCAACAATACAATTACAGATTCATATTACTGAGGAAAGGAGTGAAATGTTAGATGTTGATGGTGAATGGTCATTGATGGAATGCCGACAGTTATAGGGAGCTATTCACCAACTTTTTGACTTCCAATTCATGCATAATGATCAGAAGATTGGTTTTCGAAGAGAATGTCAGATTAAATGCAAAGATTGCACTCATCCCCTCAGTTTAAAGCTCAGGTTTTAAGATCAGGTTGGCATGGCAGTTGCACAACTATATGTGTATAATGAACAACTTTTATCAATGAAAATTGTTGCTTTACATTTCTTTGCAAAGTCATTCCAGCATGTTATTGTTTCTTCCATCAATTGTTTTGTGTGAAAACAAAGTTTAAAATGAAACGCACTTATTTGCTGGAAACGCACTTCAAAAGGAATCTTTGAAAGATTCCCTAAAATTCCCTTAAAAAAGTCCATTTTTAAGAGGTGTGACAATTTAGTTAATTTAGGTACCTTTTTTGAGGGGTTGATTGAACATAACTTCCGTGCAAAAATTTCAAATAGCAATTTTTATCCTCCTATTTTAGAACAAAAAATAGTTACTTATGTAAAGTGTAGCAAAAAAGGGCAATAAAAAAAAATAGCAAGGGTAGTAGAGTGACAAAGAAGTGATATATTCAAGGTTGTGAAAATTGTACAAAATTATGAACAAAATTGTCAAAAATATAGGACATTTTGACGGAGACAATCATCACACTGCACTTTACATTCTTTACATGTTAGTCATCGGACAAACTTACATTTGCAGCAAGATCGGGATGCATCTCATCCTCGACTCATTTATTCCACGATCACTTGAGCCTTCATCCTCGGCTTCAAAACTAGATGTACTCGAGCGATCTTCTTCCTCACTTGTCTACAAGTGAGTCTTCATCATCATCTTTTTGGCCACCTTTTTGGCTTGTTTGTCTAATCCACATGCCCGACCTTATTAAAGTTTGGTGACCATCGTAACTTATTAGCGGCGGTCGAGAACAAAGTCATATGCAAGAACCTTTACTTGATTAGATCTATGGCATTGTGCTTGCTTTGGACTTAGCTCTCTTTCCCACTCTGTTTTACCATCTCCAAAGTATAACTCCCCTTTGAGCATTGGCGTGATCGTTCTCATCCGGTGCACTTTTAATTGAGTGGGAATTCCATCCTCTCTTGTTACCTCGATTACTTTAGCTAGCGAAATGGCCTCCCAGTTCATCATTATCAGGTTTGGGACAGCTATGAGCATTCCTTCGAATCTCTGAGGCCCACCCGGATACTCGAGCAACTTGTTGTCTTTGTATACGGGGCGGTGTACATGACTTCTGTCATCTTCATCGAGCTAGCCAATATCTCTACATGTTCCTCTTGATTCTCAACTTGCCGCGGGGAGAGTTTGCCTAGATGGCGATTAGAATGGCGGTCTTGACCTTGTAATGAAGCTTGCAACATGTCCGTTCTTGAGAAAAAAATTGAGGCCACCATAAAGCATCTGCCTCCCCAAAGTGGTTAGAAGCGGGGAATTTGAATACTTGTCTCAATATAATCCAATGATTTGTTTGAGTCAAATGCTCTTCCCTCCTTTTACTCTTTGTGATTTCTTTCAAGCTTTTAGAGGCATTTGCTCTGCGGAGAGCATGGAACTAGTATTGGGGATGGTGCGAATGAATTGAATACACAGCTGGCGGTACCTTTGCAAGGATGTGGCATATTTCTTTCCTTGTAAGATGGCCTTGCCATCTACAAGTGAAATTTACATCGATGCTTGAAATGTAATGTTTCTCAAGGGCTCAATAACCGCATGACCTAGTTGATCTCTCCGAAAAATCCATTCTTTGAAATCATAAGTTTCTTCCAATAACTTCGATGCACGGGCGGGGATTGTAGGAATCTTGGATAACCTCAATCATTGTTGGTAGGTGAGCTTTTTTTTTTAGCAAGGCGTTTAGAGAACCTCTTGAACATCGATCAATTTGATCGTGTGTATGATGACCAACAAGCGGGAAACCAATCTTCACCTTCTTCAAGATTTGTTTCTCTACTAGCATAACCGAGTAAGCAAACAACGCTGATTCTTATTTTCCCTTGTCGTGTTGTCTAGCTGAAGATCTGAGAACCGGTGGTATATGTTCTAGATTGGAAGAAGCTTATTCAATATTGTGATAGTGAGATTTGGATCAGCATGAATGTTTGGATAATTCAAAAATGCTTTGCAAGATAGTTTTCCATTAAATACCATAGCACCAACAACATGCGGATGTATGAAATCTTCTTGTGACATCCTTAGACACATTGACAAAATGTGGTAGGGTGGTCTTCTTAAGGTCCATTCCATCAATAACAAGCGATATGTAGTTGAGTGGTTGTTCGATGCTTTCTTCCTATGTTTTGTCAATTTTCTCCTTTCCAAAGATTGTTGTTCTCTGTGCTTGTTCAGTTTCTCCTTCAATGCATCTGAAAGGAAAATATGTTTAGGAAAGAACCTACTTTTAGTTAGAACTAGGCAAGAACAAATCACGGAAGCTTACTTTTAGTGTGAAGTGTCCTTGCATTTTGTCTCTCGAGCTTTTAATTGAGCATGTAGCACAAAAGCAGACATCCGGTGCTTTCTAGGAATGGACACGAGAAAACTCTTTTTCGAACCCTGATAAAGTAAGTAGTAGCGACACAAAGCGTTCTCCAGCCTCAAACACACATCTCCTTATAATTATAAGTAGACTTCTTGTTTTAGGTAAATTGTCACTCAAGTGGTACATGGGGCTGTTAGGGAGTTTCTCAAAGACTCCTTAAAAAAACCTTCCATCAAGAAACACATTGAAGGGCATGAATTCTGGATATACCTCTGAATGGCGGTAGTCATTAATGCTGGATTCTTGTCAAGCCTTTTCTTGGCCGGTCAAGTCGTCTGCTTGCCTAAAGCATGAATCAATTTGAAGGCCGTTTGTGGGGGCGTGGCCACCGTTGTGTAAGTAAACTTCTCACCACAATCGGGCCCTAATATTGAAGGCTAAAAGTAGCCCCTTTGGTCTAGCGAGTCATTGAGCTGTAACTATCACGAATCAACCTCAATTCCTTTAGTCCAATCTTAAGCAAACAACGTTGAGAACATCAATGCTTTGTATGTGTTTGCCTTAAGTGAGCCTCGTCCATGAGTTTCTTTCTTCTAGCGGTTGTACATGCTTTCTTGTGTAAGTGCAGCAAGATTCTTACTTGCGGGGGCTTTGAATTCGAACATGGAGTCTTGTGGCCGGTGGGTCCTGTCTGAGACATCAACATGAGGTGTTTCTTAAATGCGAGAGATCAACATGAGGTGTACTTGTAGATCTTTGAGAGGTTTGATGTGGGCAAGTCACGGGGGGAGGTGCTTTCCCTCTCTCTGGGAAAAATGTCGAGAGGTTGGTGGCGTAGTTGACCAGCTCCTGAAGTGTCGTAGAACCACGGGGAGTTGCGTGTCGTTGCTTTGCTCCCACTTGTTGTAGTACCATTTAGCGAAATGGATGGAGTTAGGCGTAATTTGCCTCAGGGGAGGGAGCCTCACGGTGGACTATGGGCGGACGTACTAAAATTAACTGGAGGAGGTAGTAGTGAGGCTCTCTAGCACAGTGGTGGAGTAAAAAGCGCATTGGTGGGGGCAAGCGGCGTTGGGGGCGAGGGTGTGGTGGAGTAAATTGAGCTGGTGGTGGAAGCCCGAGGTGGTGCGTCTTTGGAGTAAGCTCAACATGAGGGGTCTTTGGAATGTCAGACTAGAATATTCATGACTACTTCACGGTGTGCATTGAGGAGGTGTAAAACTCATTGCGGTGGGAGCTGCGAGCGGGGATTGGAGGCTCTGCCCGTTCTTTTCTCTCGAGCCAAACTTCGAGAAAGTTAAGCGTCTACCATGTAAATTTATCTGACGAGAAAAACGAGGCGGTATAAATTTATCTGAGAGATGGTATAAATTTATACGGGGAAAAAAACTCTTGGCGTGAGACGGTATAAATTTATCACGGAGATGGTATAAATTTATCTGAGAGGAGGGCAACATAGAGCGAAGCGGTATAAATTTATCACGAAAACTCCGCGGAACACTTGTATTGGAAACTTTATGGAGAAAGCGTTATCTGAAAGCGGCACTTAGGGGGGGTACTTAAGCGGCGCCGGCCACCTATTTTCCATATCGCACATCCGGTCGAAGGCGCTTCGCTGGACCTATATATACCCCTTCTTATTTGCTCTCCGGAATGTCTATACGCTAGTCCATACGGTCATGGCCACGTAAGTCTACTTTCCGTACTGTTTTAGTTTCTCTTTTGTTTTAATCTGTTAGAGTGGTAGCTCGAGCGGTATAAATTAAAACCCGAGATGGCTCGGCTCGGTATAAATTTATCGCCCGTCTTTCGGCGGTATAAATTTATACCGCTCGAGAACACAATCGGTATAAATTTATCATAAGTGTTCTAGGGCGGTATAAATTTATCTGCTTCAATGGCGATATAAATTTATACCGTTCAAGAACACTTGCGGTGTAAATTTATACCGAATGTGTTCTGGAACGGTATAAATTTATACCGCTCGAGCACGGAGCGTATAAATTTATACCGACCCAGAGCCATCTCGGTCTTAATTTATACCGCTCGAGCTCGGGGCGTATAAATTTATATTGTTTCAAAATTATTTCGGAATCTTGGTGTCTAGTGCTTAAAGAATGGACCCGAACCTTAATATTTTAGTAATATTGTTGTGTTTTAAGCTTAAATAAGACAACAAAAGTGTTAATTAATTGTGGATTTTATGCCCTTTTAGCCTCTGTTTTTACTGTTTTTGTGTGTCAAAAAGTCAAAAAATGTTCTGTTTCTTACAAAAAAAATAGTTTTTTTTAACGCCGGTTCGGGCCCAAGGATAAAGTTTGTGCACAAAGGCCAATCTTGAGTCAATCTTCCCGGGCTGCACCTCACATGCCATAGGCGTCTGAACTAAAAGACCAGGGCGTGAATGCGTCCACGAGGGGCAAAGAGAGCAAACCAAGCCAGGCGTGCACATACTTGTGCCATCATTCGGGGAAGGGCAAGTACAAGGCCGATGATTATTATCTGCCGTGAAATAATAAACACAGTTTACTCTGAGAAAAGCGAAAATGAACTTTTAATGAAGTGCATGCATGACAATGGGAAGTCTTCTCGTTCTCATTAGTAACATGCTTAGATTAAGCATGTGCAAGCCCAAAAGGCGTGAATGAGTACATATCTAGAAAATTACAAAGGGCGGCTATGTAAGTTATTCTTAGTGGCTTTACGTATAAATTTATCACCGTCATCCTCCTAACTAAACCACGCATTACGGGATATAGTGGACATTTTGATGTCGGTGGTGCTTTGCGATGAAAGGTGTTGGTCAAAGGTCGTGGTACCCACTACTACTCGAAAGAGGAAGAAAATGTTGTGAAGTAGAAGAAGAAGAGGAAGAGGAGGAAATAGTAATACCAAAGGGAAAGGGTAGGAAGCATTCCACGGTAGTAGATACCTGACCTCCCACCAAAAAAGACTAGAACCACAAAGGCATTGACTATAGAGGTCAGTGTGAAGCTCTTGAAGGCTCAGAGTCGGATATTGTTGTGAAGCACATGGACAAGTCAAGTGCTATTCTAAGGTTAATGACACTAAAGCTGCTCAAGCACACAATTTCCTTGACATTGAGCACTATTAAGAGGCCGCCTAAAAATGAAGATGGGGTCGAGTTCTTGGTCTGAAAGGCATGCAGCGGCACATGTGGCTATACTCAAGCAAAGAATGAGAAGGAATCCTCATGCCCATGTGTAAGCCACTTGTTGTAATGGTTGGCCGAGTCGGTGCAACCAACTAAAAGATTATAAAAAGGCTAACTTTGAGGGATTACACATATTTTGTACTTGGAGGCACACATAGTTACAAAGCAAGGAAGGAACTCTCAAAAGAAGAATCCCGTAGCGAAGTTTGGAAGGCGTAGAAGCACATATCTACGTTGGAGTCACCAGACGAGGAAGCAAAGCGTCATTGCTTGGTGAGTCATAATCTAAAGCAATGACTTGGACTAAAAATGAGTCTTATAGACAAGATCCGCTTCATGCAGGAATCGTAGAGTTCAAGCAAGTGCATGGGAGGACTTCAAAAACAAAAGAACAAGCTCAAGAACTTGAGAAGCTTGTGTCGCAGTCTTTGCCTCGACTCTGATTGAATAAAGCCCATAATGGTACGTGAAGCGATCACGACAATTACTTCGACTTGCTTTTGGAGATGGTCAAGTAAGTAAAAGCTTTAATTTAGTTATGCGTAGTATTCTTAGCATAAATTTGAGTTTGTATATTAACATCGAACTTTGTAAATGCGTTACCAAGGAGACCCGTACGGTATAAATTTATCACCGTGCACAGTCCCCGATATAAATTTATCACCGTGACCGGACCGCGATCGCGGTATAAATTTATCTGGTGCTAATAACGGTATAAATTTATCGGATTTGCGGGACCGCGATATAAAATCATCTGGATTGCCGATCCGCGGTATAAATTTATCTAGTGCACAGTCCGGTATAAATTTATACCGTGGCTGGTATTCGTGTGCAATAATATAGTAAACGAGTAACCAGCGGCTTTTAGCCATTCAAAACTAAAATACTTGTGTTCGATCGTCAGCGGGTGTGGGATCTTCAAGAAAAAGAATATTTTGTATGTTCGAAGATGGTGAAATGAAAAGAACAATCTAGCTCTGCTTGGGAAAAAACCAAAAAAAAAAAAGGTGGTGAGGCAAAACAAAAAAACATGAGCATTGTTCCACAGGCCTTGACTCTGAGGGTTTGAAAAGCAAAAGAAATTTTTGTAAGACTTCTAGAAAAGTTGTGGCCAAAAATTTACTCTCGGCGAAATGGCCAAAGAAGCTAAGGCGTAAGCCACACTTTTATGTAGTGTTCTTTTTTCTTAATTTTTGTACGATCACATTTTTCCCTCCATGATCGGAAAAGACATTGTCACTGCCGGTGAGAATTAATGAACAACTTAACACGGAGGGCCCGGGAGGAGTGCAAGGCTTTATATCCAACCTCTACTCCCCGGATACTATTATCGAGAGAACTTATTTGTTAACCCGATTGGGTTTGGGTAAGTTAATCTGAGAAAATACTTTTTGTTTTAGTGCCTTTGTCTCACAGTTTTCTTGCGAATAAGAAGAAAGGCCTACCAAGGATTTTTAAACACTGGTTCGTAGGGCCAAGGAGGAAGAAGCGGCCGAAAGCAATTAACAAGGTTTAAAATGAAAGCACTTATTTAAGAAGTGCGTTTGAAAAGTCCTTTATAAAATTGGAAACTTGAAAAAAAGCAGACAAAATAGGGAGCAAAATAGATTGTTAAGCAATTAGCATTGAAATACCCCAAAAAGCAACATTTTTGAAGCCTTTTCATTTTTTAAGAGGGCAAAAAAAAAAAAAAGCTTGTTTTTGAGGAGGGTGACATTAAATTTAAAAATTTGAATAAGTATTTATTCTTTGAAAATAGAAGGAAATCTGGTTTGTCTTTTTTTACAAGCTTAATATAAGTACTAAGAAAATTAAACATAGGGAAGACAAAAGTGTGAAATCATGGAGCAAGAAAGAGTTGCTCTAATTAAGCAACATTGAAGAGACAAAGCTTTTCAGATTAAAAATCATCATCAAAATATGTTATATTTCTTAGCACATAGTTTACAATAAAAAGTTAGTTTGTAATCTTGGTTGTATAAATTTATACAAGCCCGGTGGAGGGAGGTGGTTCTTCCGGTCCACGGGACTCTCGTACCCCTTAGGATCTGACTCTTGTGAGGGTATGATGGCGAGGCATACAGCCGATTCCAATAGCACAGTGCAGTGTTTCTCTAGCTTCGGGCACCCACAGATAAGTCGACAAACTCCACCTCCTCATCTCTTCTTCCTGTAAGTGGAGGCTGTATTTCTGTGTAAGTGCCCTTAGCATCCTTCTTACCGTTCTTTGCTCCCGTTCCTCATTTTCATCAGGAAAGGATTCACAAGAGCTTATCACGGTCTGATGAAACTTACTTTATCTGGGTCTATGTCGTTTGAGGCGACATTGCGGCTTTGCTTTAAGGCATGGCTGCAATTGCACGATCGGAAAAGGCATCTAAGATCCAGTCTCGAGGCGAAAACCTTTGTATACCAAATTATTAATAAATTTTGTGGCTTCGATAATGGGACACCACGGCGCCTTGTCATTTGTGGGTCTCTTAATTCTGCGAGAAACAATTTGGCCTGAAATGCATTGCGGGGAGGAGTCTTCTCATTAGCGTGTTAAAATGAATCATGGTTTTTGGTGTACTGCTTTTGTAAAACCTATATGAAAATATCGAAACAACTCACTAAGCGGGACCACCACCATGACCCTTGGCGTTTGTTTTAAGCACGCCAAGCAAAGCGGCAATTAGAAATTAGTAAAAAGAAAACAAGGAAAATAAGTTAGCGGTGGTGTGGCGGTATAAACTTATCTGACGGTTGCCTTGCCCTGTATAAATTTATACCACGGCAAAGCCGTATAAATTCGAAACAACATTGCCTTCTTTGTATAAATTTATACATGGTTTGTTCCGGCCTTTAAAATTTAAACCTTAAGGCCGGATGTGGTATAAATTTATCACGATTAGATTCTACCGTAAAACAAAAGCGTTAATTGTGAAGCTTACCAAGCGCGCGATTTTGAAGCGGCGTTCTGGGGCCGCTCCCATAGGTTTAAGCAGAGCATCGATGCGAAGGTGAATGAAAAATGATGACCCTCCGGTTTTGGATGTGCGTGACTTCTTTTAGGCCATCCGGGAAAGACCAGGACTTGCGTGGTGAAAGCCTCCTCATCAAAATGGCTATCCTTTATTTTAAATCCATAAGGAATATCTCGCAATGCATAATGTAAAATTTTGCTTGTCTAAAAGAGTCCCGGCCTTGTACAATCACCCTCAACAACCACCATCTTGGGCGTCGACCAAATGTGGTAAATCTCTCATATATGCAGTCAAAGCTGGAAGTGGCGACCTCTCTACCACTGTTCAATTGCCTTAAGCCTTTGCCTCTCTTCTTTGGCCCCACGAACCCGGGTTTAAAAATCCAGGTTAGTAGCCCCTTTTTCTTGTTACCTAAGAGTAATGTAAGATAAAGGCACAAACACATAACATATTGTTTGCAAAACTTAACGACCAGCGAGAAGTTAGCTGCGTGCTCTCGATGATAATCTTGCGTGGTGCAACTTGGGTACAAAGTTTGCACTCCTCCCGATCTTCTAGGTTGAGCTGCTTCATTAACTTCGGCACGGCAAGTGACAATGTCTTCATTGCCGGAGGGAAAAGTATTGTAAGACAAAAAGGTAGAAAAAAAAAACTTGGCATAGCAAGTGGGCTTCACGTTTTAGCTTCCTTGGCCATCTCGTCTAATGTGATTCTTTGGCAATTACTTTTTCAGCGGTGAACAAATATTTCTTTGCTTTTAAGACCCTGTAACTGCGTCCAGGGTACAATGCTCATATTTTTTTGTTTTGATTCACCACCTTTCTTTGGTTTCTTTCCTGCGTCCCTAGCTTGTTCTTTGAGCTCCCCATCTTCGAACATACAAAAAATTCTCTCTTGAAGATCCCACACCTGTAAATGTTCAAACGAAGTTTAGTGTTGAATGGCGTAAGAGGATGGGCACGGCGACTCAACACGGTATAAATTTATACCGTGCCTGGCCGCGGTATAAATTTATCTGCGTACTTATCTGCGCACGGCAGTATATAATTTATAAAGTGCACAGTGGCGGTATAAATTTATACCGCAGTATAAATTTATACAGCGACCCGAACTTATATAAATTTATCACGAATCACTAAACTATTACAACCTTCTAACTACGCTAAACATACTACAAAAGATTGAATTGAAGCTTTTACTTACTTGACCATCTCACGAAGCTAGTTGTAGTTATCGTATTGTTTGACCGACCATAATGGGTTTCTTATCCAGAATCATAAGCGAGGCTGACACTGTCACCACAGGGCTTCTCGAAGCTCTTGAAGCTTGTTCTTTTGTTTTTGAAGTCGTCTCCATGCACTTGTTTGAAATCCACGTACTCTCGGTGCATGGCGAATCTTGTCTATTAGGCTCATCTTTGAGTCTACGAAGTCATTGTCGAGATTGTGACTCCGCGGCAATGACTTTTGCCTCTTCGATCATCACCCCCCACATAGATATGTGCTTCCCGCTCTTCGGACTTCATTCTGGCTTTCTTCTTTTGAAAGTTCTTTTCTTGCTTTATAGCTATGTGTGCCTCCAAGAACATAATAGGTGTAATCTTCAAAATCTGCCTTTTTGTAGTCTTTTAATTGGTTGCCTTGACTTCTGTCCACCATCACAACTAGTGACAACACATGGGCATGAGGATTCCTTCTCATTCTTTGTAGGGGATAGCCACATGTGCAGGCGTACAACTTCGGACTGAAGCACTCGACCCGTCTTCATTTTTTGGTGGCCTCTTAATAGTGCTTAGTGTCAAAGAAATGGTGCCTTGAGCGGTTTGGTTTCATTAACCCGCTTGAGAATAGCACTTTCGACTTATCTGCCGGGCTTCTAGCGATATCGCTCCTGGAACCTTACGAAGAGCCTGGCGACTCCTCTATAGTCAAGGACTTTGTGATTCTAGACTTTTTCTTGGTAGGAGGCATTGTATCTTCTACCGAGAATACTTCCTACCCTTTCCCTTTGTGATTTGGTTCCTCCTCTTCCTCTTCCTCTTCCTCTTCCTCTACTACTTCCTCTTGATAATGCGGGGGTACCATAGACCCTTGACCAACACTTTTTAAGTCGCATGCGGCCTCTTACGACATCAAAATTTCTACTAATCTGTAATGGGGTTAAGTTAAAGAGAATGGCAGTATAAATTTATCACGGAAAGCATGTAAGAATAACTACCCGAAACGCTCTTGTAATTGTCCGCAATGTAATGGGTAATGCGTCTTTAGGCTTGCACATGCTAATTCTAAGCATTCTAGTATTGAGAACATAGTGGGCCGGGACCCTTGTCATGGTTGCCTTTGCATTAGAACTTCATCATGGATTCTCTGTAGCAACAAGGCTTATAATTTCGCCCGGGGTAATAATCATCGGACTTGAACTTGCCCTTCACGATTGTTTGCACAAGTAAAGATGCGCCTCGATGGGTTTGCTCTCTCTTGCCCCTACGTGGGCCCATACCAAGTCTAATCCTTTAGTTCATAAGTACGTTGGCTCTGGTGGTGCACCCTTTGATGATGACCCTCCAGTACAAACTTGATCTTAGGGACAACATGTCGCCAAAAAAAACCATTTTTACAAAAGCGTACCTTTTGAATTTTGAAACACAAAGCAGGTAGAAAAAGAGGATGAAAAGGCATAAAATCCACACTAAATTAACACTTCATTTGTGTCATTTAAAATGAAAACACAACAATATTACAAAATATTAAGGTTAGGGACCATTAGTTGAGCACTAGACGTCAAGAATTTAAAATGGTTCTCGAGCGGTATAGATATGGCTCGAGCACTTGCGGTATAAATTTATCATAGCTAACTAGTCTTCTGGGCGGTATAAATTTATGCAGCTAGAGCACTAAAGCGTGTAAATTTATACCCGCTCGAGCACCGGCGGTATAAATTATACCGCTCGAACACCGAATGTGTTCTGGAAGCGGGTATAAAGTTTTGCCACATGCTCTCTGACATGCATGGGCCCCTATAAATTTGGTAGTGTACCAAGTTTAAAATTTTAAAGTTTTGGAAACCCTGGATCTAAACTCTGTCTAGCTTGTTTTCCAAGCATGCACCCCACATTTTATGCTTCATTCAGAAGCTATGCTGGTGGCATATCTTCCACCAAATTAGTTAGCTCATAATTTTGTGGTTGTATCATTCATAGCGCCCAAGCATCGTATGTCAGAATTTAATAAAACTCATTAATTTCCAACACAAGGAATAACAATATCACGCTTGGGTCAGCTTTATTTCCTGGGTGGTGCATTCTCAGCATCCACGCCCCTCTGCTGCATTTGGCAACTGTATTCATTCTTTTTCAGGCTTCAAGACCTAGCCAAAGACAAAAGTAAGAAATCGAGTAAATTTGGATCATACTAACCGGATCTTTGCGCCCCTAATCAGGATATTAATATCATCCTTGACTTTGTTATAGCCTTGCCACGCTTACCGCCAAACCCTGTGAATCCACCAAATGTACAATTCCTTATACATCCAAGAAATACAACTTCCTTTTCCTTGTATGTATCATTCTACAATTACCCTTTATTTCACAAATAATAACGATCAAAATTGCTTATATCCTCGTGATCTACAACCCTGAATCGAACTAGATTAAAGAAAGTATACTGTGAGCATACAAAGCATTTTCCATTTCCAATACATCTTAGACAAGTGATCGCCCTCTATACATCTTGGTTTGCAATTGTCATGATAAAATTCCATCTGCACACATATGGTTTTATCCATTATCCTTTCACATCCTTTCACATATGGTTTTCAAATATGGTTCCCTATCTAGTAATGATAGTTCTTCAGCATCGTCAAATGAACCGGGCGGGAATCTCGCCCATTATCATGATCTGCTCCAACAACAGGATTCCACCCCTAAAATTCTGCTCAGATTCTAAACCCGTAATATAAATTCCATTTCTCCGACTTCTGCCACCATACAAACTGACTGAAACGAATGTCCAAGGAATCCCATGCCTACTTTATCGCTCATAGTAGCTTGCAGAACGAATCCTGCCTTTATTCGGGCTTGTATATGATCCTCCTATGTTTGTTATGACGTTTTATAGTTAACAAAAGACCTGAAACAACGAACAAAGACATGGCCAGCTAAGGCGAACAGACACCCATTTCTTTTGTATAGGGGGTCACTTTGTGCCCGTGCCTGGTTTGAAACTGGCGATTCTGGCGAAGACTTTAGCGCTTTAAGGACTAGGTTTTTCGAAAGCGAGCTTCGCCTCCCCGAGTAAGTACGTTATCCCTTCTCTCTTCTTTGGCTTCATGTGTCATTCTGTCTATAAGATCTCTTTAGTCTGTCAGTAAATTTTGAAAGAACCTAAACAAAGAATTTAGGCTTTGCAGACTTTACAGTCTCTTTCTTTCAATTCTGTTTCGGTGATATATTACATAGGTTTCAGATCTTTCCAATATCAAACATTCTGAAATGACGCAGTATATGATAAAAATCTCTTTCATCTCTTTGATTTGGCGCAATAGATCTAATCCAATGGATACATCAAATCCTCACCGATGGTAATGTATCTTTACGGAGGTATATGGGACGCAGAGTTCGTTGTGTGCTTGCATCCAGGCGACGGTGCTATGTTTCAGGCCAGACATCCACAACCAGCAGGTCAGTATTAAGCAGGCCAAAGGACTACGGTACACAATATGTGGAAGTCAGCGGAGTTGCAGATGCAGACCATACTATGAGAGCAGATCACAGCCCAAATTTTGGGTGACAACTTGTGAGCGCATTGCTCCAGATTTTGTTTTTAGACCTTTATGCCTAGATGCGGGATTTATGTTTGTCTTGCGATGCAGATCTGACATCATATAATCAGCTTCTGTCAAATGGAGAACACCAAGATATATTTGTAAAACGCCTATGACTGAGATGAACGCCACCCTGTGAAATGCATGGTATCAATAGGAAACTAAGCCAAATTCTTGAATTTGGATATGTTAACTGTTGAAAATAAGATTCCAGCTTCAGGGATGAGTTCATACTGAGATTTTCTAAATAAGTGTTGGGTAAGCAGCATTTATAAACTAAACTGTCTAATCTGGTAATATTTTGAATTTAAGGAAATAATCTTGCAAAGAAACGAACTGCCCACCCAAATTAAAAAAAAAAAAATGTAAGGAAATGAAAGCAACTGAAAATGGAGCACAGAAGGAGCTTAGGAAGGTGGGGTCAGATCGGTTTTCTCCAGATCTAGTGATTTGATAAACTATCAGTAAATTTGTTTCCATGGGATTTAAAGCTCAAAGTGTTTAAATTCCTTATATTTCTCTGTAAAGGGTGGAAGCAAACATAGAAATCGCTATGGTGGTCTGATTCATGGTAGACATTTTATTCTGTTTTGTATCAATGTGCCACACAGTTTCTGATATAATGCGTAGCCCGTCCTGTCCAAACAGAAACATGAGGATTTTTATGATGTTAGATATCACCGTTAAGTTGATTGGAAAGGAGCTTATAATAAACCAACTGTTATTTCATAATTTCTATTTTTGTACTTAGTAAATAAATTACAATTAATTGAAACGTTGAATTTATGATAGCATGTTGTTGTTGTCCCTAAGTTAAGCGTAACTGTTCCAGTTTCTTTACCTAAATGCTGGAATTCAGGAAACAACTGTGGCTCATTCTCCTAAAAATCATTCTTCTATCCTGCCCTGAAAAAAAAATGTGGACATACTGGAGCTTCATGCTGCATTAGCAGCATCAATAAACCTACAAAGTTTATTGATGTACCATATACTATAAAGCAACAAAGAAAACCAGCTTTAGAGGGTTATTGGGATGTAATCCAAATGGGATGCAATTATATGCTGCTAAATAACATGCTTCTACTCCTTCAGAATGTCTACGCCCCAGAATCTGGTATATGCCCTACAATACATATCTTAGCTTGGAATTTCCTAGACAAGAATGCATTTAGCTTTTAAAACCTTGAGGTAGTTTTGGGCAAAAAGGGTTCCAAAGTTTCTAGCTTTTGAGTTTAATCGTGGTACACAGATGCAGTGGGCAAATCTAGATCGTTGATGCAACTAGTGAACACCTGATTCTAATATAGAGGTTAGATTGCCAGTTAACTGACATCCTTTCATGTCAGTTGATGCAGCATTGTGGATAACTAGAATATTAATGAATATTATTAAAATTAACTTGCAAAAAGTTTGAAATTCGTGGTGCCTAGAACCGTAATTTGTCTCATAAGTTCGCAGGATGGTAAACGTTTGGTCAAAAACTTGGAAGCAGCAAAACGAAAAGTTATATTTCTGGATCTCCAATTTACATCTACGAATGGCATTGGAGATTCTCAGTCGACCCAAAATAGGCATTGAAATTCAGCACGCTTGCTTTTTGTTGGGGTAAATACAAATGGGCATATTAAATTGAACAGTTTGCTTTGACGTTATATAAAATGTTGATGTGACTGCAAACAACTCGAGATCCAGAAATAAGTATTCTATTGACTAACTTTTTGCTCTTGGCTTTTATGTTTCTCGTGATGGTGCCTAGAAGAGATATGCCTCATGATGATGTTTGACAGTCCACTGATCCCTATTGGTAGCTTGTATAATTTGTATTCATTGTTTCTATGTGCTTTCTTTAGCAACTCCTCATGTATCACTATTGGGATTATGATTTTTTATGGCAAATTTCATGCTTGAAAGTCAGAAATAGGACGTAAAACCAGGAAAAAGTGGGCTTTACTAAAGTTTGCTACTTAATGGGGAGGCCACTTTATTACAACAGAGTATATAAGATTCTAAAATACATCAGAAGTAACAGCAATTGTCTGATAATACTGTTATGATAGAAATATTAGCGTCCCCTGATACATCTCTGCTCATCTAGCAGCCAGAAAGAAGTTTAGGATTGTGTAAGTAGTAGGACCATTCTATGACGAAGATAAAACACATCTAAGACAGACGAGACCTAAACAGGCAGAGGCCCTTCTCAGCCTTTGGGAATTATGCTTCAAACATTATAGGACCTGGAAAACAACACACACAAGAAAATGCCGGAAAATTACATGTAAAAAAGACATATAAAGATGGTCTTACTTAAGTACAAAATTCAGATTGACATTGAGAGGTGACATGAGTAAAGCTCTGGACTTAAAACCAGATGAGTGAGAAGCCAACAGTTGACAAAGGATTATTTTTGTATTGAAAGCAGCAATTGACCAGGCATTACCATTGCAGCCTGAAACAATCTACAAGTTGAGAGGTGAGCATATTTACCGTCTTGTTTCTTTCAACTGAAGCCTGTGGTGCAGCAGCACTAGTAACAGCAGGAAAGTTCCTCCAACTAAAATAATTGGCACTACCAGCTAAAACAATTAAACATCATTCTTAATCCATGTTTCTAACACAAAAATAAATATAGAAACAGGGCCTTTATTTATAGCTGACGTCGAGGCCAACCGTCCAGTTTCTTTGGAAATCTTTCATGATAAGAACAACACGTCGCTGCGTCTCAATTCCCCATTGGCATTATATGCGATGTGATGCATTTCACACTACACAGCACCCCCACCTACATAAATAACTTAGCATTTATACTTCAATCTCAAATATGCCATATTTTGTGTAATGGGAATTTTGAATGGGAAGTTATCTTAAGGTCTCTACTGACCTGGAGAATCCAGGAGCACCCAGATTCTTTAGATCACTAGGGTAGCAGGAATCGCCCCACTATCTCTAGGCAGTACGAATGGCTTCTTCCATTCTAACCAACAACGTCAAGAAAATACCCTTATTTTATTACCTTTGTCTTCTAGTTACCCACAGGAGTGCACACAAATAAGTTTTCGATCTAATGATGCAAGAAACACATAAATCTAATTTTGACATATTTATTTAGGTATAGAACTGTTGTTATATACTCCAAATTTAAGTACTGCTGTTCGGTATGTTCCTTTAAAAACTTTTCGACTTATAAAAACTTTGAGGTGTAAGACTTATCCTTCCTATTATGCTATATACATTTTTTCTCGTTTGTTAGCAAATTTTCCTTATAAATTACAAGCGAACGACATCGCCAAGCGATTTGCATTTAATAAGTAGACAGTATTGCATGACAAGACAAACGATTTATTGTCAATATCATTAATTCAGATTTATCATAATGAATGTCCGCTTATAACAGTAATCCATGCTGAACTCCTCCCAAGGTCTTGGCCACGTAAAATTCGGTGATTGTAACCTAGCAAGAGTAAAGCAAGCAGAAACAGGAGCTATGGCTCAGGTATTAATTTGCATTCCTATGCTAAATATGGCTGTTTGTTGCTGCTATCTGATGTGAGCTTTTACATTGTCCCAGCCATCTCTAAAACATGGCAGCAATCACCCCTGCTATCAAGAGATACAATAACTGCAGGAAAAGGTTGGTTTTTTTTTTTTTTTTTTGCCTGGATTTCAGACTTCTAGTGGCAAGGTAAGCAGATTTAAACACTGGGCTGGTCTCTCCTTTGACATGCATGCTTACTCAAGGGGTCTGGCCATTGATTCATTCCAAAGAAAATTTTGTCTGACCTAGGCAATTTCAGGACAAAGCTTTTGATCCAACCTCAGATTTGTTTGAGCGTGTTCAGGTGCATTGGCCTCCCAACTGGCAAATAAGCCACCCCCATCTCCAAGCATCCGCCTATACCTCCAATTCAAGAAAATATAAAAGACGAGGTCGCATCATCCGGGAGTTTCTATATGAGCAGGCCAGCATCTCCGGATTTAATAAACAAAAAGGTAGGCACTGATGAATTGAACCACCTCAAAATCATGAACAAGCCAAGTCTAAATTGGAGAGGTGAAGGTAGGGCAGGACAGTTTCTGCCTGGAGTACAGGCCAGATCCTCCTCTGCAGTTTGTTTGCAGCCTGTGCTGGGCTGGAGACCTATCGAGGGCGCACTAACGGGAAAATATATCCTAGAAGACCCTGTAGATCGGATTTGGAGCCCTTGCTCCATTGAAATTGTACACAAGAGGTTCTGCCCGCCGGAAATGGCTGAACTCTAAAAGGGGCACAACAAACACTGTACTCTGCTTTGAAATGTCTTGATGATCTTTTCAAACGCATCTGGTAAGTGTCCACCTCATGTGCGCCCCAAAGTGCTACATTTATTGGGTAATGTAAATGTAAAGAAAGGAGAAAATTTAAACCCAGCAACTGGATTCACCCATTTGCTAAGCTCCATAAGTGGGTCCTGACACCACGCGCCTGTCTTTAGTGCTTTACCTCTTTCGGTCGCTATGAATTATTTGTACTTACAGTATTAGGTGAATACGTTAGATGATAGACGAAGACTCATTGGCATATGTTAGCATGCAGATAATGGTGGAATAAATAAAAGATAGTTTATGCCCCATTTGCAACTATAGGGAAGCGCTGGATCCATATATAACGAGTAAAGTTTATAAATTGAGGGGTCTAAATTAAACTCAACAGAACACAATTACTAGAATTGTAATTACTTAGACTACGTAGTAGTCAAGAAATGCTGAATGATTTCAATGCTAAACCCCTTAAACCCACCACGAGGTACTGGACCTTCAATTCCATTGAAGCTTCAGTTAAAACCATGCAGAGTAGGTTAGCACATCCGGTTTGGTTGTTGATACTGAACCTAAATATATATTTTGTTATATGAATCACAAACCTGAATTTTTGGCCGTTAAGTTTTGAACGTTATATTGCCCTAGTGCATGTATTAAAAGTGAGTATTGTCCTCAAACATGGCAGGAAACCTATTCTAAGATAGTCATTGACCATATTAACTTTGCTGGTTACCAAACCTTAAATATTTCCTTCATTTAACTAATGCATTGATCAAGATGTTATATGCCTAATGTTTGCTTTTGGTATGCACCTGTGAATTTAAAGAATATCGATGATATGGGATATTGTCCAACAGTCAAATTTGGCTGGAATAAAATTAGATTGAAGCACCAATAATCAACATGCTCCACTACAACTCCCGTGCATTCAACCATTGCTGCGATTTTGTACTCCATGCAAGAATGCATTAAATCTATTTGAATATTATACATTGTTTTGATGATCATTACTGGGATTCAAAATGACAGAGTCACTTTATGAAAACAAAATGTAACACATGTCCAATCAACTCACACCCAAAAAAGAGGTTTTCAAGTACATTTAATGTATCATCGTAATTGCTTCATTGTTTTGTTTACATATCTACATTATCTTAAAACCAAGCTAAAAAAACATTACTAGGTCCAATACTTCTAACCTAAAATGGCATTTCCTTGGTTAGTCAAGCATATTTAAAATGTTTGCTTTAGACAATTTCTAAATTAAATGCGAGTAAAGTGAATCACAAAATGGAACCCCCATTTTAGAGCCTTGAAATAACATTTTTATTTTCAATAAGGAGGCAAGCATGGTAGCTTGAGATATGCTTGAAGATGGGTGTTTTCAATGCTGGTTCCAAGTTGACACAAATCCCCTCTAATGATTTGAAGAAGAGAATGTTTCGCAAGGCTCCTGGCCGCCAGAGCAAATTCCCCCTTTTGTATGCACAACGTTGAAGGAGCCCTTGGTTTGGAGCAGTGTTTATCTACCCCTAACCCAAAACCAAGGGACTGTGTTAAGCCAATCACATCATATTATGGATTGGCACCAATGCGACAAGCCAACCGACATATATCTACCGTATTAAGTGCTGTAGTCCAAACCAGAATAAACCATATGCTTTTGCCAAGAACTAAAGATGGATTTCGGTTTAAGCCAATTCACGCTTTTCTCCGAGGTTAGCGCATGCATCACGCCATTAAGCAATGCTATTGGAGCCCACTACGCATGCTGTTGTCTGCTGATCATGTTCTCTCAAGTAAGACAATCCACCTTCATATTAGGACTAAGACATTGCTTCTATCAATCAAATGGATTTGATCGCTTTAGTTCATGAAAATCATCCCAAGCCTTTAATTAGTATAGTTCTCCTTTTGGATTGCCTCTTAAGGGAAATTTGTTAGGAGAGGGGGTTTGGGTATCTTGGAGCTATATTCTAGGTATATTCCATTCAAGCCATAATTACTTCAGTTATTTTTCGGCAAGGAAAAATATTTTTCAGATTTTTCTATAAGGAATGTGGGTCTTAGGTTTTGGCTTTTTGAACGCCAAAAATCTTGGCCTTCATTTTTGTCTTGAATCCATTTCCAGCCCTTCATGCACATTACTTCCAGCTAATTCTTCGCTTAGACAACCCTGTGGTTACCCTTTATGTCGAAGTTATGCTAAGTATCTATTTATTTTGCCAAATTGTCAAGAATTTGCTAGATGTTCTAATGATAAGAACAACAGTTGCAACATTATAACATGGCTTCAGTTTCTATATGATATAATGATGTGTTTTAATCTACTATTCATTAACTAGACTAGATAGCTCCAACACTATGAAATTAAATAGGGAGTTCCTTCCCCAAAAACTTCCAATTCTGTCTTAAAAATCCCATCATCCCTAAAAATTTCCTAATTTTTCTCGCAAAAAATAACAAATTTCCCAAGATAATACACTAAAAAATGCACGAATATATATTTTTTCCCAGAGTCTGGGTGCCGCATTTTCTAGCCAGACTCATTGCTATTTTGAGCCCCACCCAACATACCTAGAACACGCTTCTTGTGTGGCATAGCCTTCAACATTAGACTAGCACCACTACATGACTTAACATTTTACCAGTTTTTAGCTTATGAACTTCGAATTTCTGAATTTGAGTTATTAAGCAATGGAATGGAAAGGGGAAATCATTCTCGCCAGTTCTAGCAACTTAGAGAATCAGGGAGTGCCCATTCTCCGTGTCACATGAAGCAAAAATACCCCTAAATTTCTGTGTCGCTGGGCAAGATGAGTGGCTTTCTCCCACCTATCTCGAGCAATGTCAAGAAAAACACCTCTCTATTTTATGCAACCATCTTCCAAGCATCGCAAGAATGCACATCAACTTTTGATTCTAATGGTGCAACGTATTTGCTCTTGATAAACTGCCCTCTTCCTCCCCTCGCCCCAACAAAAGCATAGGTCATATAGATTAACATTTTGTCTAGGACGAAGTTATTAACATATAAAGCCGCGATGACCTCTAATGGCATGTCAATTTATGCCATTCGGGCAATTTTTGCCAAGATATCGGCCTAGATTTGTAATAATGAAATTTTGTTAACATTATAGCTTTAGGTGATATTCCCTTAACATTCTACTTTGCATTCAGTTGACATTCCACTTTTAAATTCTATTCTACTTTACAACGCGTTCTAGACCCATCGTAAAATGCCACGGGAGACGAGAGATTTGGTCGATAACAAGGGACTCCGGACATTAGCATTATTGTCTTGACGACGTTGTAAGATAGTTTCAACGCTTAAATTTGTTTATACTCATATAAATCCAAATCATAGAAAACCATGTGAAAAAACGATAAAAAATCTAAAAGTAACTCCTCATATCATATATACATGTAAAGATCAATACAACGCATAAAACAAAGACAAAATTCTCTTATTGAAACAATTTTTGCCCTCAACAATATCAATTCTACGCCGAAAACAAGGCATCATCTCAAGATATATATGTGTTTCTACAGAACACTTTAGGAGGCAGACAAGAAATTTCATCCAGCCAATACCGTAATCCGTGAGCTAGTTTTCAAACTACAAATGGGCACATCTAAATGACCGACAATTGCTCATTTGTAGATGAAATTCCATTTAGGTGAAATTCTAGCTGACTTGGCGGCATGGTTTTACACACTAGAAATATCACCTAAATGGTGCTTTTTATTATGTGGGAGCAAATCCCTAAACCCAATTCGGTGGTGACATCGCAGCAAAGAAAAACTTTTTTTGTACTGTACTTCATTTTCCTCTTTCTCTTCACCTATATTGGGATGCCAAGATATCAGCATTAATTCATCAACTTAAAGGAGAAGCAATTTCATGCAACTCAACTATGTTTGTTAAGAAAGAGATCATTTTACGTAATGAAGACCAAAGATTACAAAATTGTTTGGAAAACAATAAATTTGGTGGAATCTAAAAGGATTGAGTGTCCCATACAAACAATTTGGAATTGCTTATTTTTGTATTATTTATGTTTTTTTGTTTTTATAAACCGCTTAACGATTATTTTTTTTTGCAATCGAGACATTGGAATTTGAAGACCCCTTGTGTATACAGTCAAGATGTTCTAATGAAGCATGGTAGAATGAGTAGGTTGGAGAAACAACAGTGTAACTTGTGTAGATTCATCGAAGAACGAAATGCCTAATTGCAAACTAAGATGAAAGGATGACCCGCGATTCACCCATATATTTTTGGATATGGCATTTGCGTTCCAATACCCTTCATCGTAATGCAGCATAAAAAATGCCTTCCTATATCCATGCAATTCTTTAAAATACAATCATAAGCAAGTGAGTTAAAATGTATATACCCCTTTATTATAAGTATGCAATATGCATAAAACCCCATAGCGTACACTTAGATAGTTTATATGCATAACACAAGTGCAACTTCCTTGGATCTAGATACCATTGTTTGAAAATGAATTAAATTGAATTGAATTTAATTGCCTTTGGTCCACGGAGAGTGATACCATTGTTTTGTACTTTTATTTCTATGTGTCTTCGGTTTGATAATGAAGTGGATTTTGTTTGTGAATAGATTACATGTTTGTCCACCAAGAATCACGTTTTGACATGTTAAGACAAGATTTCATGTGTGTTATAGATCTGCTATCTCAAATGGGACAAATTAGCTTACTTATTGAGTAGGAAGGATAGATAGATAGGTATCTTTTATCAAAGACTATATAATTAGAAAAAGACACCTGATAAACATTCATAAAATTGCATGTCATGCATACCAATAATATATTTTGTTCTTTTATCTAAACATATATAATCAATAGAAGAAATTTATTACGCATCCAAGGCCAACCTACGTAGAAGATATTCTGCAGGTAATATCAAATGTCATGGATGACATCCAATGCTGAAGGAAATATGATGATTGAAAGCACCTTATGTCCTCAAGAAGATGTCATGAATGTGATCGTGGATCGAATTACTTTATATCCTAAAGTTAGCGATGGCGATTAAATCCCGAGCAAATCATCGAATGGAGAAAAGGGAATATTCCCAAAGATTTTATTTTTCCAAAAAGAGCTAAAATGAGGTATATAAAAAAGACATAAATTGTGTTTTGACTTTACCCCCATTCCCAAAAATCACCAATTTTTTTGTGCAAAAAACAAAATTGACTATGTGGACACTTTTCACGTTAATTAGAACTTCCTAAAGTATATTTAGAGGAACATCTAATTTACAGAAAATATTACCTTTAACCGAAAGTTGGAAGTGAAGTCTTCAACTCGAATTGTAGTATTTTCAAAATTGAAGATAAAACTCTCATATTCACATGCAAAATTTATAGTATTTTCCTAAGACTCGCTTATGTGCAAAAGTGTGGAGGAGGATGAAAGAGGAATCCAAAGACATCATCATGCTCGCTTATGCCTTCGCCATCACATTCACTTCTTCCATTGTCACTTGAGAAGTGCTATTTATCTTCCCTCGCCACTATCAACCCAGGATGAATCATTGTCACCTTCTTCATCTTCTTCCTCATAATTACGTTTGAGAAAGTTGATCACCTTTTGACGGGATGATTGTCTCATTTCTAATTTGAATTATGGCATTAATATAGCTATCGTGGTTTAAATATCCCGGCACAACCAGCCTTTCTACTTTTTCCTTCTTTATCTTTATTTTCTGGACTCATATCTACCTTCAAAAAGTATTTCTTTCAACGTGTAGCAGTTTTCAGAACTTTGAGCTTAGTCACTGCTTTCTCCTTGATTGTATCGTAGTACTTTTGCTATCCAAAGTTATCGCCTTTCATCCTTCTCCTACTTAAGAGCACCGAAGATATCTTTTGGCAATTTCTCGTGATATTACTCCGAGTCTCATTCTGCATCTTGGTCTGTATATAATCTGATCCTCGCTTTCCTATACCGCGATGCTACCGTGAATGACTCGCCTCGGTTCTCGGGTTGATGGAAAGCGCAGGGCCATTGAAAAGTTCCCCGAACCGCTAGGCCAGATTTTGGCCATCAATTTAACAAAGAAACTTAAGAAGTACTTAAAGCTTCGAGGAAATTCCATTCTCAATTGCTTTTAAGGGGAATGATTTGAGGAAGCACAACCCCCTCATTGGACTCAATCTTTAGTTATTGGTATGTTTCTTCATCATTTTACGAAGTAAACTTGATATGATGTTGAAAGGTAAGATCATTCAACTTATTCACTTGTCATATGGTTTTAAATCACAGCCGTAGTTGAATGCGTGATTGTTGTGGTAAGTAGTTTGTGGTTTGTGTTAGGTTTTGTGCCTTATTTGTTTTCACTTTCCATTTGTCAGATAGTTTTGGCTTTCTTTATTTGTTTACTCCATCTTTATGAAGTTTGCATCATTTGTCCTCGTTTTCCTCCCACCCTTCCTTATTAGGTTTTTGCATTCTATGGCTAGCTTTTTCACCTTCAATATTCTCATCTTTGTCTCGGCCTCTGCTCCTCCGGGTTCACCCAATCTCATTTAGTAGTTGTTTTCTTCTTTTACGTTTCCATGGTATAGGTCGCCCTTTGTATGTATTCTTTGTCGCCTTCTATCAGTCACTCCAGCTGGAACGGCCTTCATCACACAAAGTCTTTAGTTTCATAGTTGTTTTATATGATGTCTCTTTTTCAGATCTCTATCGCTTAAGAAATCGCCTCAAAGGGGATCTTACTTCTGTTTTGCCGCAGCTTTGTCTCGTGGATATACGTCTTATCGTTGCTCAGTTATCCTTCCGAGAATTATTCTGAAAGGGATACCGTTTTGGTTGCCACGCCATTTTGACGCTAAACTATCTATAGCTCCTCGAGTCTCTATCGCTAAGTAGATTTTATTTCGTTTCTATATCCGCGAGCTTTGTTAAAGATTCCTCATCTATTTCTCCGAAGCAATTGCTGACCTGTGTTTCTCCCTCCTCCTCTCGAACTAGTCAATTGCATCGGGTTTCCGCTTTAATATCTATTGGTCTCTTTCTCGTCGCATCAGTGGTATTTGATCAACTCTCTTTATTTCTTTTGTGGCTGAGTGGTCTTTGTATTTCTTTGCGACATTTGTTTATACGGAGGCACCTAAGGGACCCCCATGGTCGGGCCCTGAATATTTCTATCTTACTCTCTCTCTCTCTCTCGGTAGCTCTGGGCTTCCGGAGTATTCTCATTTGGTGTGTCATTTTCCAAACTTTGTTCGGAGTCTCCGCTCGTGTGTTTTACGATTCGGTTAGCGTTACATTGCTTAGCTCGTAGGGTGTCTAACCCCTTGTCTTTAAACTTCCATGTGGTCTATTTATTTGCAATGGAGTGCGGGGATGGATCGTCTTTTTCAATTTACGATATTGTGCTAATAGTTTGGTCGCTAGGTGTTGGCTATTAACTATTTGATTACTATCGGTTAGTTCTCGGTTGGCCAATAGGCCCTGCATTTTTTCTAAGCGTATCACTTGTCGCTTCGTGGGCATCGAGAGAAAGTCACCCTGGCCGAGCACGTATATAGATATTGGAATTCTCGATCTCGGCATAGCCTGCGGTGGCTTCCGACGATCCTGCGTAGGGTTGTTCCCCATATTGATGCTGCGGATTTTTGTATTCTGATCCCGCAGCATCGCCTGCTTGCTTTTCTCATGGAACATTTCTCTTTTTCGATATTGTAATTCTTGCATTATTGGCCCAGTTTTATAGTCTCGACACTTGGCCCGTGGGTGGCTCCTAACCTTACACTTGACTATTGGCATGATTTTTGCACTTTTGGAGCTCGACCTCATTGATGCTCATGGGGGTGGCTTGACTTGCCGCAGTCATTTCCAATTTTAGCTTCGATCTCACTAGATGCGAGGAGGGTGGTTCGTGTTGAAAAGTAGCCAAGGGCCTACGCATGGAGTTGGTGGCAACTTTAGCCGGGACATATTTTGAATTGCGCCTTGGATGGTTGCCAAGGTGGTGTGATGTAATATTGGGGTGGGATCTTAGTACAACTTGTTGAGGCCACCGGCTTTACTTTTAGAGCTTACTTGATTTCAGGCGGTGTGGTGGCGATCTTCCGGCTATACGTCTTGGATTTCTCTCAGGGGCCTAGCCTCACTATGAGATTTTTGTGTTACCATCAATTTATCTAGGCGACAAGGGATCTTTGTTGTTTCTTACTCATTTTAGGGTCTATCATTGGGTACCCTTTGTATCATTGTACTCATTCATTCAAATCAATGGAACACCACTTCACTTTTGTTGCTTCGCTGACCTTTCCCTCGAAAAGGTCCATGACAAACATCAATCAAGCAATCGTGGAACAACATTTTTAGAAGGGATGAACTCTTTATATAAATGATACCCATTTCATTTAGCCAAATATCGACATCTTGTCTTAGTCGATTCGCCGTGGCTACCCGTTCCCTCTACCTTTCCTCGACCATCCTTGTCCCTTTGTTCCCCCCTTTACCTTTTCTTGACCATTCCATAATCTCATATCAGCTAGATACTTCCATTGGGAGGGCTTCTCCTCTTTTGCATGGTTTCTTCATCGGTGTCTTTGGCACTATAAAAAATTCTCGTAGTTTGAGTGGTTATAGTTCTAGTTCTTCAAGTTCAACCAAATCAAGACATCATTAAACAAGATCAAAAGGACTCATAGCTACCGCTATTAAGAAACGTAAAAAAAAGTGGACCCCTTTGAGCCTCACAATCCCAATAGTTGTCATTGCCTCCTCAATACAAAAGCATTCCAAATCATACATACATAGTGGTATGACTCAAAAAAATACAAAACTAGAAATTGTCCTTCTTTCTTGTACTCATTCCCATCTTGATAGAAAGAAAGAAGCTTAGAAACTCAATAGTAACATCAAAGGTTAAATCTCCAATAAGCTATTAAGTGCAAAGGCTCGCTTTGCTACTTTATTCAATGAAATTGATAGAAAAGAAGAAAATTGCAATAAAGTCTGAGTGCAAAGACTCCCTGCTATAAAAGAAGCAAAGAGTCAAATATCAAGTGTAGAAAAAAAATGGGTGAAATGTCTCACATCTTGGAAGCTCTAAGTCTTAAAGGCTATATAGAGTAAGAATAGGTTCAAGATATGCTCATCATTATACCCAAAACAATCGATGCCCATTTTTGCCTTTGGTTTAGTTTCATAGGTATCGCATAGAGCCGAGCTTTTGACTTTGAGCTACAAATAATGCCCGACTCTTGGCGTGGGTGAGGGATTTTAGGCGTATGGGCACTTGTTTGAAGAGGAATGGGCTAAATAGAAATACGGAAAAAACGTAAGAGGAGCGAAGGTCTTTGGATGGCCGGAAGAGCCACAGGCACAAGTGAGGACGAGAAATACACAGGTTAATTAGTGTGGATCAATTTGTGTTACCGCGGCCAGCGAATATTTAATGTGGCCAAGGAAATGGATCGTTGCATTTGTCGTCAGCGTGAATAAAGAAATTAATTTTTTTATATATTAATATTTAATTTTTTCACGAAATATCACCGCGACGAAAATGGTCATTGACAAAGGAAGACGAACAGATTTGTATTTCATGTGATGTGAAGAAATACAAGTATATTATCTCTTATAAATAATTTCATGTAATAAAGAGTATGTCAAAGGATCCTGAAATCGTCCGTCGGACAGCCACTAATAAATAATTGTATTGATCAACCCTTCCTTATGTATCATATACATTACAATTTTTTTCCGTTTTACGCTCATCTTTCATTTCTTATTCTTTTCAAAATTTCATGATCATGCATCCGTCGATCATTGTGGCAGCCCCATATCCCTCAAACAAAACCAAATCACCATTCCCATTAGCAAATCCAACATGCAAGAAAAGCTAAATGCTACCCACTTTTTGTTTAGCATCATTAAATGCAAAGGGCGTCTAACGAGGCGCCTTGATACTTTCCCATAAAAAGCCCCAATTATTTACCATGTTAACTCCATATATCACGATAACAATCCCAAACCATTGCCTAAAACCCAATTGCCCAAGATTGTTATGCAAAGGGATCTAAATTTAGAATATCCAGCATTATAAAAAATACAAAAATCCTAATATCATGTAGCATAGTTTTCTAGCAAAAAAAAGAAAGACAAAAAGAGAGAGACTAATATGTCAACTCTATATACCCCAAGCTATTGGAAAACTATTAAGTTCTTGACTCCTCCTTTACATGCAAGATAATAATTTCTCATATTTTATTTTATTTTATTCTTTTATATTGTGCTCATAGCTTTTACTTGAAAATATGTCAAATATGTTTATTCAAGTGATGGTATTGTATATAAGACCAAGTAGGGTATGCATGGATAAACAATGAGTATTTACAATGCGGTTTATCCTGATAGTTTTTGTCTCAAAAGAAACACATATAGGGGAGGGTCTCAAGAAAAGTAAAAGTGTAGATACCTCATACCAGGAGCTTTTAAGCCATGCACGAGGAAGCTTTAAGCTATGCATTTTGATTGAAAAAACTATTTCCAACGCTTCCTTGTCCATAATTTTTCAAATACGTAGATAAATAACAAGGGGGTTTTTTGTTTTTTGCAGCTTTTACAAAGTTTTCCTAAGATTTTATATGTGATTGAATGGATGTACTAATCTCGTGCATCTAGAGTGCACTATTTTAGTCGCTGATTTAGCTTTTTTTTTCCAATGGTCCAACATCCAAGGGCTCACAACAAAAGCCCTCTTTTTTTTATTTCGGGGTTTGAACATGCAAGCCTAAGTGGATAGCATTCGGGAGCATTCTTGCTAAAAAATTAATGTTATTGTGATATTCCAGTGGAAATGTATTTTGAGGCCCGAGGATGATCTGCGGTGGGATGCTTGCTTCGGCGGTTGTGCTACATATTCCAAGTTTCCATGGCATGGTCACAGTGGTTTCAAGGCGGCAATGTGGCGGGACGGCTTGTCTCGGTACCTTTCTAGGAGGTCAGGTTTCATCCTGAGCTATTTTGTTATGGTGGGGATTTTTGTTGCATATTATTTGATCGGGACTAGGTGAATGTTAGCTCTTTTGCAATGTCCCTTCTCTTTCTTTTCTCATAGACCAAGGCTAATATATGGACTCCCTTTCTTTTCCTTGGAGTATGACCACGCCTTGTCTAAGCCGCTTTTCGGGAGGTCAGTTTCATCCCGCTATTTTTGAGCAATGGGGATTTTTTGAATACGGCCTTGTCTAGTGGGCTTCGAGCATCTATCTTCAACTGGTCAGTATGAACTTGTTGTCCCCTTGATCGCATCGATGAAATGGAACTGTGTTTTTTTGTGAGCTATGCCCATGTCAAAAACGAAGCGGGAAGATTTTCCGCGGATGAAATAGTTATTTGCTAGCAATGCAAATGTGCGTGTCTTGAGACGGGTGTTTTCCTTGAACGGTAGGATAAGAGGATGGTGCCATTCCTTATGGAAGAATGTTTTTTCAAATTATCCGCGTAGTCTTCCTTCATGGGAAGAACCGCAAAGACAAAGAAGCTTTGATACGGCATTTATGCATCCACAGTCAAAGCCGAGGAGAAATAAACCCTAATTTGTCGATGGCCCTTTCCTTACGCCGGTTTGAACATGTGATCAAGGCCGTGAGTCAGGTGACCAGGTATATGCTTATTCTACAAGCCCTTTGATTTTTGGTCTTATATGGTTGTCTATATTACAAAAGCTTTTAATTCTCTTCAAAATCTTTGGTTGGCTCTCTTTCAATTGGCTTGTTTTATCTTTGTGGGCTGCAAACTTTTTATTTGCATGTCCTAACTTTTGGATAGTACGTGTGCACCATATTACGAACTTAATAATTTGTAGAATTTTAATTTGCAAAATTGTCGAAGAATTGGTGGCCGCACTAGTGAGCCTGGCATTATTTTAGATATAGACCACTGTATGCTGGACTTCTGAGTCCCTAGCACAGGATAACCCAGGGGATTTAATGGAAAATATTGCAGTGCTTGCCATGATCAAGGAGATGGAGTCTTGATTGGTAAATGTCTGATATCACGGGGGCTATGTTTAACACTCTAGTTGGTCTTTTTCTTTGATCTTTGCAAGTCGGGTAAACCTATCTGCTGCATTTTCAGTCTAAGGCAACGGCAATTCTATACTCTTGGCTTTCTAGTTCTGCGACTTGTGTGGGCGCCGTGGTCCTTCCAAATGGGATAGATGCTGACAAGACTTCTAGGAATTGGCGATTTTCTTTATTATGGACTCTTTCTTGCTCTCGACATTATCAAGGCCATGGGTTACATCTCTCTTCAGGGCTTGTGACCGGGAGTAATTTCACATATGCTTGTAGATGTATGAACTCATTTGAAGCAAAGAATTTGATTCTCCAAAAGTAACTTGTTTGGCATCGAGGGTTTTGTTTGATCGAGGCTTACAGAAGCCCATGGTAGTGTTTCCACCGTATTGGATGGTGTGATAACATGATGTGTTTTGCCTTGCACGTCGATTGTTCTTGCTAGCCAATTTAATGGAACGAGAGTCGATGGCTCAAAATGCTATATATCGATAAGTGTGGCTTTCATTATTGCATTGCGGTGGAATAGACGATATTAATTGTATCCTTGTTTGTTCTCCGAGGGCATTTCTTATGCAGAAATGAATCTTCAAACACTCTACTTCAAAATACTCTATTTTTGGTGCAATTATCAAGCACTGTTATCTTATGTAGCACTATGTTCAACTCATATCATGATGGATGGTTAAACTCGGTTCAAAATTCAGCACCAAGTTTACTATGGCTCCTAAGCCATAAAGCCCATCCAGAATTTCATGCACATGAATTAGGTGCAAACTATTTAAAAATTATAGCTTGCTCTTAAGTAGCATTGTGATGAAGAGACAAATTATGCTTTTATGCCATTCATATACGAGGATACAATGTTGTGGTGAAGAATCAAATTCTATTTTTATACCATTCTTTGTTTCAACTTGGTTCTTTACTTTACTCATTCTTCTTTTGCTCTTTTATTATTATACATCACCTTAGTTTTTTCTTTTTTTTTTTCTTTAAATTTACAAAGACACTAGGTGAATTACGTTTTCTCCATGGCATTCAACTCAACCTGAGAGGATTTCTTGCCATTCCTCAACCTAGAGGAGGATTGTGCTATTTTGTTCCATTTCTACGCACCATTTAATAAAGTCTCTCTCATTGTTTCTAACATTAAGTATAGTATAGTTTGTATCATTGTTTCTACATGTGAAATTCGCTATAAAAAGGGCGAAGGGCCCAAATTTTTAATATAGCAATCAACACATAACCATCATTAATATTAATTATCATAAACCATTGCATCCAACACATTTAAAAATAAAAATCCCCGAAACCCCCTTTGGTTTGGGTGCATATTCACACGGGTGACGAGGGCGGCCGAGGAGATAAGTATATTGGATAGGCATATTTATTCTTATTCACTGCCATTAACAAAGTTCCTCATAATTGATCCACTATTTGGTACACCTCCAAGTCAAATTGTCACGTGATAAAGATGTTGAAGGCTTTGGTTTCAAGAGACTATGGTTAGGGTAGATCCATGATGAGCTAATATATCGTGGAAACATCCATAACCTCACCCGTTGATTGGATGTCATGTAGAATTGACCACAACAAAATGTGAAAATGTTTAAATGTCTTGATGTTGCAATGGGAAATTGGAAGGCTATAGGTGGACATAAACCCCATGTTTTAAACAGCAACCATAATACCCGGCGTTCTTGAAGCCGGACAAACATATGAACTTGAGCAACCCTATAACCCCAAAATCTAAATTAATGTAATGCATTTTATGCTTACCATCAATGGTGCAAATTAAGATCAATGTCATGAGAACCTCCATTTGGCATGACATCCTTCCTACCGTGCCTTTGCCTTCTTCCAATTGTAGTTCAAAGTATCTTAGCTTATATATGGATGCAATCTTTCTCTAATATGATGGTTTAATTTCTATGCTCTTCAAATCATTAGCTTTGGTGGTGTCACATCCATTGGAGCTTCACAAGACATTTGCTTTGCTTTTATGGGAAGTTGATGGAAATGCAATCATATTTTGGACTCGCATGGGCTTTGCAAATCAACTAAACGGGTCCGCTCCATCCATTACCTATAATAACGTCTCTCCAGTTTTCTTACGTAGGTTTCCAAATAAAAAAATTATTCTAGATGGAAGATAGATGATAGTTAGCTCGATGATGCCTTCACAATGAAAAAATAAAGTCCAAAATGGCCAGAATATTCAAAACTTGGTAGTTTTATATATCTCGATAGAGAATGAGGTCTTTATTAAGGTTCTGGTTTGCAATGGCATCTCAAATTTTTGGCATATATGTGATTCTTATGATCAATAAAATATTTTCATAATGATTTTGAAAATGCATGAGGGCATAACAAGCACGCAACCATTATAAGATAAGCGAAAGCATATAAATTGTAAGTCAAATGTGGAAATGATGATTACGTGAGTATTAGAACAAATAAAAGTCATAATGCAATGGTTCTATTTGTCATTCATGGGAAAGGGAACGCCATCTTTGGCTCGTGTGTCTTTTGGAGCGTATGTTTATTTTATTACTAAGCATTAGGCCGCTACATGTGTGCTCTTGCAAGCGCTTACGGCACAATGGCACTAGCATCCATATCTTAAGGTTCTCGAGATGAGCTCCATTTATGTCCCTTAATCGGTATGTATTGATTATATGTTGTTTCCTTGAAAACCCTTCTCCACGCTGAGGGTTTTTCTTTTGTTTTTTTTTTTTTTGAGGGAATCACCGGGATCCACCTTTCTTTTATATAGGATATGCCACTTGTATGGTGAGGAATAGCCAAAACCCCTAGTTATACGATGTCTCCGATAGCAAATATGACCCCGCACGTATGGTTTTATATCTAGAAGAACATCAAAAACTCCTATAGGATACACATGGAAGGTATAAAACCACCCCTCTCATTAATGCACGGAGTTTTGATGGGTTCTACAGGTGGCCTGACTTGGAGGGAATAAACTTTTTAATCATTAATTATGGAAAAATAAGTACAACATGTATTTGATCATGATCATAATGATCACACGCACCTAAAATTAAATGCTTACAAGTCTAAAAATAAGCCCTGGATAGATCTCCAAACATTTGTAGGTTAATCCAGCAAAGTCAATTTTGCCAATATTTAGGACCAATTAAAACCCTTGGAAACTTCCAATTGCCTCATATGATTTGACCTTTAAATCAAAAGTTTAAGGGTCAGCACGACAATATAGTAGTTGGAAAGTAACATTCTCTACGAGCCTATCCAATTCTGTTTAGATATTGGAAGCCCCAGATGATCAAAAGAAAAAAGTAGGAAGGTAAGTTAAGAGGAATATGAGTCAGGAAATGGAAATGGTCCCAATTGAGGTTATAGAATAGAATTTGTTTCTCCCAATAAACTATCTCAATCACCGTCATCATTACAAGTGGAATACAAATGGATCATGGTGCCATAACAATCAGCCCTCTCTGTTTTATTGATAATAATAACATTCTCAAAAATTCAAACCCTATCTGTCATGCTTCTCTTGTTTATTTCCGGGGAACTAGAAACGTGTGTTTTGTCGAGAAAAATCCTGTCCATATTATCTTCTTCTCGAGTTTTCATGTAAATATTTGCGAGTTTTCTTTGACTACCCCGTCCAATAATTATAATCATACTCATGCGCACATAGATGTGTTAATCTAGAAATTCTTTGGCCTCAACTTCATCAAATTGTAGGTCAAACTTATATTTTGCGATTCTTGAATGTCTTGGTGGGGAGTTTGCCATAACCACATTTAGTGTTGAGCCTTCACCTTGATAGAGCAAGTGATGTTGCATCCTTTTTGTGCATCTAGTCATTAGAGGTATATTGGGATGCCATTTTCATCCTAAAGTGAAGCGATATCCGGTCAGGGAAACTTCGAATAGACTCGGACCAATCAAATTTTAGGGCATCCTACATGTCATCTATTCTTGGCTCTTACCAAATCAGAGACGGGATACGGGAAAATCCTTCATCGATTTTCTGTTCTGCTTCCTTCGTTCCCCTTTCCAACTCTCCTTTTCGCTTAGAAGGATCGATCTTCTCAATCTAATGCCTAATATGGGATGAAAAGCCATTTCCTTGCATTTTGATGATCATAATTAGAGTTTAGGAGTTTCCCAGTTCATTTTAAGACTCTTCTGGGAGCTTGCAGGTTTGGAAATGCCGGATTATTGGGGCTTGCTATTGTTTCCTTGGTTTATAATTTTTTTCTTTTCAAGGTGGGCATATGGCTTCAGTTAACGTATTTCCATGTTGCATTGCCCTTATTTTTTGTATGAGCATGGGACCGATTGTGGAATGGCGCGGAGTTGTTTCACAACAACAATCGGTCACCGCTTCGGTGTAAACTTTTTCATTATAATATTTGTTTTGTTCACTTTCGAATTTGATCTTTGTATTTATTACATTTCGTGTTTCATTCACTTCATAGGTTTGTTGCTTTTCTAAACTTTTGTAAATCTCGATTCTCTATGGACATTGAAAGGTTGCATTGAGATGCATGTCGATTTTTTGGTGTGCTCCATATTTTACAAGTTATTTTCTTCTACTATAAATGATATCCGCGGTAGCCAAACATGTTTCCGATTGTGTATTGGTGTGGAATGACACTAGCGGTTTCACAACAACCTCATATTTTAGGTAAGCTTTCTTTTCATTTTAGTATTTGTTTTGTGCTCATTAATTTTCTATATTTCATGTTATACGCTTTGCAATAGTCTTACCTTTTACAATTGGAAGTATAACTTAGCAATTTCAATTGGATGTCAAAGTCAAACTAAGTTGCAACCGAAATTTATTACAACCATTGTTAAACAAAATTTACTACTACATAGAAGGACGCCTGTACGCATCTATTTCAGTATGTGCATGCCCCGCTAGTATGTGCATATTGGTTTCTATTTCCTTTCAGAATAAGGTAGTTAATATTCATGCTCTCCATGGTCTGAAATCTTTGGTTTACATTTGGTATTCTCTTTTATATTAACATATGGTGTTTTTGTGAAGGATAACTGGCGGGTAGTTCACAACCTGTGAAATTGACACGAAGAGTATTACTTTTCGTTGCAATATTATCCTATATGTTTGACTTCTAACTACATAGTTGCTTTTAGAATCCCATATGTGTTACATTTCGTCTGAGAATTCCCAAGCGCACCTTATATTGCAATTTTATATTGAAAGGAAAAAAAGGAGCAAGAAGGAAGGCAAATGGATATGGAACAATGTGGAAGATAAGTGTAGTAAGGCGCCAACAATACAATTACAGATTCATATTACTGAGGAAAGGAGTGAAATGTTAGATGTTGATGGTGAATGGTCATTGATGGAATGCCGACAGTTATAGGGAGCTATTCACCAACTTTTTGACTTCCAATTCATGCATAATGATCGAAGATTGGTTTTCGGAGAATGTCGCATTAAATGCAAAGATTGCACTCATCCCCCGGTTTAAAACAGGGTTTTTTAAGATCGGGAAGTTGGCATGGCGCTTTAAATAACTATATGTATAATGAACAACTTTTATCAATGAAAATTGTTGCTTTTACATTTTCTTTGCAAGTCATTCCAAAGATGTTATTGTTTCTTCCATCAATTGTTTTGTGTGAAACAAAGCTTAAAAATGAAACGACTTATTTGTTGGAACGCGACTTCAAAAGGAATCTTTGAAAGATTCCCAAAAATTCTTTAAAAAGTCCATTTTTAAGAGGTGTGACAATTTAGTTAATTTAGGTACCTTTTTGAGGGGTTGATTGAACATAACCAGCGGCAAAAATTTCAAATAGCAATTTTATCCTCCTATTTTAGAACAAAAATAGTTACTTATGTAAAGTGTAGCAAAAAAGGGCAATAAAAAAAAATAGCAAGGGTAGTAGAGTGACAAAGAAGTGATATATTCAAGGTTGTGAAAATTGTACAAAATTATGAACAAAATTGTCAAAAATATAGGACATTTTGACGATAATCATCACCGCACTTTCAAGTTCTTTACATGTTCGAGTCATCGGACAAACTTACATTTTTGCAAGCCGATCGATGCATCTCATCCCTCTGACTCATTTATTCCCTGATCACTTGAGCCTTCATCCTCGCCTTCAAAACTAGATGTACTTTCGAACGATCTTCTTCCTCAACGTCTACAAGTGAGTCTTCATCATCATCTTTTTGGCCACCTTTTTGGCTTGTTTGTCTAATCCACATGCCTTGACCCTTATTAAAGTTTGAGTGACCATATTAACTTATTAGCGGCAAAGGACAAAGTCATATGCAAGAACCTTTACTTGGTTAGATCTATGATGGCATTGCTTGCTTTGGACTTAGCTCTCTTTCCCACTCTGTTTTACCATCTCCAAAGTATAACTCCCATCGAAAGCATTGGCGCTAGCCGTTCTCATCCGGTGCACTTTTAATTGAGTGGGAATTCCATCCTCTTGTTACCTCTCCAAAGTTTTAGCTAGCTGGAATGGCCTCCCGATTCATCATTATCGGTGGGGGTATGAGCATTCCTTTCAATCTCGGTGACCGAACTGCATACTCGAGCAACTTGTTGCGTCTTTGTGCTTACGGGGCCGGTGTACATGACTCGTCATCTTCATCGAGGCTAGCCAATATCTCTACATGTTCCTCTTGATTCTCAACTTGCACGCGGGGAGAGTTTGCCTAGATGGCCGTTCGAATGTAAACGGGTCTTAGACCTTTAATGAAGCTTGCAACATGTCACGTTGTCGGTGAAAAAATTGAAGAGGCCACCATAAAGCATCCGCCTCCCCAAAGTGGTTAGAGCAGATCAATACTTGTCTCAATATAATCCAATGATTTGTTTGAGTCAAATGCTCTTCCTCCTTTTACTCTTTGTGATTTCTTTCAAGCTTTTTAGAGGCATTTGCTCTGCAGAGAGCATGGAACTAGTATTGGGGATGGTGCTTGAATGAATTGAATACCTGTTGCTGGCGCCAATAGCAAGGATGTGGCATATTTCTTTCTTGTAAGATGGCCTTGCCATCTACAAGTGAAATTTTGATCCGATGCTGAAATGTAATGTTTCTCAAGGGCTCAATAGCACAAAGGGACCTAGTTGATCTCTCCGAAAAATCCATTCTTTGAAATCATAAGTTTCTTCCAATAACTCGATGCACGGGCCGAGGATTGTAGGAATCTTGGATAACCTCAATCATTGTTGGTAGGTCGAGCTTTTTTTCGAGCAAGGCGTTTAGAGAACCCTCTTGAACATCCGATCAATTTGATCGTGTGTATGACCAACAAGCGAAACCAATCTTCACCTTCTTCAAGATTTGTTTCTCTACTAGCATAGTGCCACGATAAGCAAACAACGCCCGATTCTTATTTTCCCTTGTCGTGTTGTCTAGTCAAGAAGATAACCGGTGGTATATGTTCTAGATTGGAAAGAAGCTTATTCAATATTGTGATAGTGAGATTTGGATCACATGAATGTTTGGATAATTCAAAAATGCTTTGCAAGATAGTTTTCCATTAAATACCATAGCACCAACAACATGCGGATGTATGAAATCTTCTTCAAAAAGATCCTAGACACATTGACAAAATGTGGTAGGGTGGTCTTCTTCCGTCCATTCCATCAATAACAAGCGATATGTAGTTGAGTGGTTGTTCCAAAGGTTTCTTCCCTATGTTTTGTCAATTTTCTCCCTTTCCAAAGATTGTTGTTCTCTTGTGCTTGTTCAGTTCTCCTTCAATGCATCTCGAAAAGGAAAATATGTTTAGGAAAGAACCTACTTTTAGTTAGAACTAGGGCAAGAACACGCCACGGAAGCTTACTTTTTTAGTGTGAAGTGTCCTTGCATTTTGTCTCCTTTTAATTGAGCATGTAGCACAAACAGACATCCGGTGCTTTCTAGGAATGGACACGCGAGAAAACTCTTTTTCCAGAGCACGGTAAAGAAAGTAAGAGTAGCGAACAAAGCGCTCTCCAGCCTCAACACACATCTCCTTATAATTATCGTGAACTTCTTGTTTCGTGAAATTGTCACTCAAGTGGTACATGGGGCTGTTAGGGGAGTTTTCGCAAGACTCCTTAAAGAAACCTTCCATCCAAGAAACACATTGAAGGGCATGAATTCTGGATATACCTCCGAATGGCGGTGGTCATTAATGCCTCGGATTCTTGTCAAGCCTTTTCTTCAGGCGGTCAAGTCGTCTGCAACGCCTAAAGCATGAATCAATTTGAAGGCGCTTGACGACCCGCGTGGCCACCAAATGTAAGTAAACTTCTCACCAAATCGCCTAATATTGAAGGCTAAGTAGCCCCTTTGGTCTAGCGAGAGTCATTGAACTGTAACTATCCGCGAATCAACCTCAATTCCTTTAGTCCAATCTTAAGCAAACAACGTTGAGAACATCAATGCTTTGTATGTGTTGCCCGTAAGTGAGCCTAGATCCATGAGTTTCTTTTTCTTCTAAATTGTACATGCTTTTCTTGTGTAAATTACGCTTTAAGATTCTTACTTGCGGGGCTTTGAATTAACATGGAGTCTTGTGGCTTCGTGGGTCCTCGCCCCGAGACATCAACATGAGGTGTTTCTTAAGGTCAGATCAACATGAGGTGTACTTGTAGAATGTAGAGGTTTGATGTGGGCAAGTCCCTGGGGAGGTGCTTTCCCTCTCTGGGAAAAAATAACGAGGTTGGTGACGTAGTTGACCAGCTCCCCGGGCGTGAACACGAGGAGGGCGTGTCGCCGGATCTCCCCACTTGTTGTAGTACCATTTAGCTAAATGGATGGAGTTGGCGTAATTTGCCTCCGGGGAGTGGAGCCTACTGTTGGACTATGGGCGGCGTACTAAAATTAACGGAGGAGGTAGTCCGAGCTCTCTAGCCCGTGTGGTGGAGTAAAAGCGACAGGGGGGCGGCGTTCTCGTGAGCAGGGTGTGGTGGAGTAAATTGAACTGGTGGTGGAAGCCGAGGTGGTCGTGGTTGAGTAAGCTCCCTTGCTGGTGCCTTTGGAAATGTCGGAGCTAGAATATTCATGACTACTTCCGTGTGCATTTGAGGAGGTGTAAAACTCATTGCGGTGGGAGCCCGCTTGAACAGGATTGATATACCGGCCGTTCTTTTCTCTCGAGCAAACTCGAAATTAGCGTCACAGCATAAATTTATACTAAGGAAAAACGACGGTATAAATTTATCTTAGAGATAATAAATTATACAGAAAGGGAAACTCTTGGCGTGACAAGATATAAACTTATAATGAGATGGTATAAATTTATACAGAGGAGGGCAAATATAGAACGGCTTGGTATAAATTTATACTAAAAACTCACGCATTACACTTGTATTGGAAACTTTTATGAGAAGCGTTATACGAAAACTGCGGCGCCTAGGGGGTACTTAAGCGGGCGCCGCCAAATATTTTCATATCGCACATCCAGTCCGAAGAGGCATGACCGCCTTTATACCCCTTCTTATTTGCTCTCCGGAATGTCTATCGCTAGTCCATACGGTCATGGCCAATAAGTCTACTTTCCGTCTTGTTTTAGTTTCTCTTTTGTTTTTTAATCTGTTAGAGTGGTAGGCTCGGCCGGTATAAATTAAGATCAAGAGATGGCTCGCCTGGTATAAATTTATCGCCTGCGTCTTCAGCCGGTATAAATTATACGCTCGGAACACAATGCGGTATAAATTTATAATCGCCAAAATTTAGGGCGGTATAAATTTATACCCCGAAGCACTACCAGCGATATAAATTTATACCGCTTCAAAAACACCTAGCGGTGTAAATTTATACCAGATGTGTTCCAAACGGTGCCAAATTTATACCGCCGAGCACGGGAGTATAAATTATACCGACCGAGCCATCGGTCTTAATTTATACCGCTTTCGAGCTTCGAGGCGTATAAATTTATATTATTTCAAAATTATTTCGGAATCTTGGTGTCTAGTGCTTAAAGAATGGACCCGAACCTTAATATTTTAGTAATATTGTTGTGTTTTAAGCTTAAATAAGACAACAAAAGTGTTAATTAATTGTGGATTTTATGCCCTTTTAGCCTCTGTTTTTACTGTTTTTGTGTGTCAAAAAGTCAAAAAATGTTCTGTTTCTTACAAAAAAAATAGTTTTTTAACGCACAGTTCCGGCCCAAGGATAAAGTTTGTGCACAAAGGCCAATCTTCAGGTCAATCTTCACAGGCTGCACCTCCTGTGCCATAGACGCATTTAACTAAAAGACCGGACGTGGTATGCGTCCATTGGGGGCAAGAGAGCAAACCAATCGAGGCACTGCATTTTGTGCCATCATTCAGGGAAGGGCAAGTACAAGGCCGATGATTATTATCCTGCCGGCGAAATAATAAACCTGGTTGCTACAGAAAACGAAAATGAACTTTTAATGAAGTGCATGCATGACAATGGGAAGTCTTCTACGTTCTCAGTAGTAACATGCTTAGATTAAGCATGTGCAAGCCCAAAGACGTGAATGAGTACATATCTGAAAATTACAAGGGCGGCTATGTAAGTTATTCTTAGTGGCTTTACGTATAAATTTATACCGTCATCCTCCTAACTAAACCCCGACATTACAGATATAGTGGACATTTTGATGTCGGTGGTGCTTTGCGATGAAAGGTGTTGGTCAAAGGTCCGTGGTACCCCAATTACTATCAAGAGGAAGAAAATGTTGGCGGGTAGAAGAAGAAGAGGAAGAGGAGGAAATAGTAATACCAAAGGGAAAGGGTAGGAAGCATTCCACGGTAGTAGATACCACCTCCTCCACCAAAAAAAAGACTAGAACCACAAAGGCATTGACTATAGAGGAGTCGTGAGGCTCTTCTAAGGCTCGAAAAGTGCAGATATTGTTGTGAAGCCCGTGGACAAGTCAAGTGCTATTCTAAGGTTAATGACACTAAACCGCTCAAGCACACAATTTCCTTGACATTGAGCACTATTAAGAGGTCCGCCTAAAAAATGAAGATGGGGTCGAAATTCTTGATCACTAAAGTCAGACGGCACATGTGGCTATACTCAAGCAAAGAATGAGAAGGAATCCTCATGCCCATGTGTCGCCACTTGTTGTAATGGTTGATGTGAGTCGGTGCAACCAACTAAAAGATTATAAAAAGGCTAACTTTGAGGATTACACATATTTTGTACTTGGAGGCACACATAGTTACAAAGCAAGGAAGGAACTCTCAAAAGAAGAATCCCGAACGAAGTTTGGAAGAGCGTGAAAGCACATATCTACGCTGGAGTCACAGACCCGAGGGAAGCAAACGTCATTGCCGTGAGTCATAATCTCGACAATGACTTCAGACTAAAAATGAGTCTTATAGACAAGATCCGCTTCATGCAATCGAATAATGAGAGTTCAAGCAAGTGCATGGGGAGGACTTCAAAAACAAAGAACAAGCTCCAAGAACTTCGAGAAGCTTGTGTCACGAGAGTGTTTGCCTCGCTACGATTCGGATAAGAAGCCCATAATGGTCACGGAAGCAAGACGACAATTACTTCCAGCTTTGCTTCTCGAGAGATGGTCAAGTAAGTAAAAGCTTTAATTTAGTTGTTGCGTAGTATTCTTAGCATAGCTGAGTTTGTATATTAACATCGAACTTTGTAAATGCATTGCCAAGGAAGACCACCCACGGTATAAATTTATCACGGGTACACACGATAAATTTATACCGCGACCCGACCGCGATGCGGTATAAATTTATACCGCACCGTGACCCGATAAATTTATACCGTTGCCGTGCACCTGTATAAAAATATGCCGTTACACTGATCGCGGTATAAATTTATCACGGGTGCCGGTCACGGTATAAATTTATACCGTGGCTGGTATTCCGTGTGCAATAATATAGTAGACAGAGTAACCAACGCTTGTTCGCCATTCAAAACTAAAATACTTGTGTTCGGATCAGCAGTGTGTGGATCTTCAAGAAAGAATATTTTGTATGTTCGAAGATGGTGAGCTGAAAGAACAATCTAGCTCTGCCGGAAAAAAACCAAAAAAAGGTGGTGAGGCAAAACAAAAAAACATGAGCATTGTACCCTGGACGCAGCTACAGGGTTTGAAAAGCAAAGAAATTTTTGTAAGACTTCTAGAAAAAGTAGTGGCCAAAGAATTTACTCTCGTGAAATGGCCAAAGAAGCTAAGACGTAAGCCACACTTTTATGTCGTGTTCTTTTTTTCTTAATTTTGTCTGATCACATTTTTCCCTCCGCAGTCAGAAAGACATTGTCACCTGCCAGGCAGAATTAATGAAGCAACTTAACCTGGAGGACTGGGAGGAGTGCAAGGCTTTATATCCAACCTCTACTACAGATACTATTATCAGAGAGCACGCTGTTAACTTCAGTGGCTGGGTAAGTTGTACAGAAAATACTTTTTGTTTTCGTGCCTTTGTCTCACAGTTTTCTTGCAGAATAAGAAGAAAGGCCTACCAACAGGATTTTTAAACCTGGTTCGTAGGGCCAAGGAGGAGAGGCAGAGACTGAAAGCAATTAACAAGGTTTAAAATGAAACGCACTTATTTAAGAAGTGCGTTTGAAAGATTCCTTTATAAAAATTGGAAACTTGAAAAAAACAGACAAAATAGGGAGCAAAATAGATTGTTAAGCAATTAGCATTCGAAATACCCCCAAAAAAGCAACATTTTTGAAGCCTTTTCATTTTTTAAAGAGGGCAAAAAAAAAAAAAGCTTGTTTTGAGGAGGGTGACATTAAATTTAAAAGCTGAATAAGTATTTATTGCTGAAAATAGAAGGAAATACAGTTTGTCTTTTTGCAAGCTTAATATAAGTACTAAGAAAATTAAACATAGGAAGACAAAGAGTGTGAAATCATGGAGCAAGAAAGAGTTGCTCTAATTAAGCATCGCTGAAGAGACAAAAGCTTTCGATTAAAAATCATCATCAAAATATGTTATATTTCTTAGCACATAGTTTACAATAAAAGTTAGTTTGTAATCTTGACCGTATAAATTTATACAACCGGTGGAGGAGGTGGTTCTTCCCAGTCCACGGACTCTCGTTGCCCCCTTAGGATCCACTCTTGTGAGGGTATGATAGCAGACGCCGCTTCGATTCCAATGGCACAGTGCATGTTGTTTCTCTAGCTTCGGGCACCACAGTTTCTAAGTCGACAAACTCCACCTCCTCATCTCTTCTTCCCAGTAAAGTGGAGGTCGGATTTCGTGTAAGTGCCCTTAGCATGGCTTAGCACCGTTCTTTGCTCCCAGTTCCTCATTTTCATCGGGAAAGGATTCACAAGAGCTTATCCCGGTCCCGATGAAACTTACTTTATCCGGGTCTATGTCGACCGAGACGACATTGCGGCTTTGCTTTAAAGATGGCTAACTGCGGGTGCCCGATCCGGAAAAGGCATCTAAGATCCAGCCTCCGTATTGAGAAAACCACTGTACCAAATTATTAATAAGCCGCTGGCTTCCGATAATGGGACACCACGCCTTTGTCATTTGTGGGTCTCTTTAATTTCCAGAATAAATGGGAACCGAAATGCATTGCGGGGAGGAGTCTTCTCATTCTCAAGGCGGTTAAAATGAATCATGGTTTTTGGTGTCCGGCCTGAAAAACCTATATGAAAATGCTTCAAAACAACTCACTAAGCGCGGACCACCACCATGACCCTTGACGCTTGTTTTAAGCACGCCAAGCAAAACAAAGAATTAGAAATTAGTAAAAAAAAAACAAGGAAAATAAGTTAGCCCTAGTGTGGCGGTATAAACTTATAATGACGGTTGCCTTCTTGTCAGATAAATTTATACCATTTTAAAGCCGTATAAATTTGAAATGACATTGCCTTCTTGTATAAATTTATACCGCTGTTGTTCCAGCCTTTAAAATTTAAACCTTTAAGACAGGATGTGGTATAAATTTATACAAAGGGAGTTACCGTAAAACAAAAGCGTTAATTGTGAAGCTTACCAAACGCAGCTTTTGGGCCGGCGTTACAGACCGCTCCCATAGGTTTAAGCACCGACATCGTGCGAAGGTCGGAATGAAAATGATGACCCTCCGGTTTTTGAGGATGTCGTGGACTTCTTTTAGGCCATCCAGAAAGACCGGGACTTGCACGTGAGTGAAAGCCTCCTCATCAAAATCGCTATCCTTTATTTTAAATCCATAAGGAATATCTGCAATGCATAATGTAAAATTTTGCTTGTCTAAAAGAGTCCCGACCTTTGTACAATCACCCTCAACAACCCCCAGACTTTGACGCGTCGACCAAATGTGGTAAATCTCTCATATGTACAGGTCAAAAATCGAAGTGGCGACCTCTCTACCCCCGCTCAATTGCCTTAAGCCTTTGCCTCTCTTCTTTGGCCCCACGAACCCGGGTTTAAAAAATCCAGGTTAGGTAGCCCCCTTTTTTCTTGTTCTGTAAGAGTAATGTAAGATAAAGGCACAAACACATAACATATTGTTTGCAAAACTTAACCAGCCACTGAAGTTAACTGCGTGCTCTCTGATGATACTGTCTGTGGTGCAACTTGGGTACAAAAGTTTGCACTCCTCCCAGTCTTCTAGGTTGAGCTGCTTCATTAACTCGGCCTGGCAAGTGACAATGTCTTTCTGACTGCAGAGGGAAAAGTATTGTAAGACAAAAAAAGGTAGAAAAAAACTTGGCATAGCAAGTGAGGCTTACGTTTTAGCTTCCTTGGCCATCTCGTCTAATGTGAATTCTTTGGCAATTACTTTTTCCAACAGGCGAACAAATATTTCTTTGCTTTTAAGACCCTGTAACTGCGTCCAGGGTACAATGCTCATATTTTTTTGTTTTGATTCACCACCTTTCTTTGGTTTCTTTCCTGCGTCCCTAGCTTGTTCTTTGAGCTCCCCATCTTCGAACATACAAAAAATTCTCTCTTGAAGATCCCACACCTGTAAATGTTCAAACGAAGTTTAGTGTTGAATGGCGTAAGAGGATGGGCACGGCGACTCAACACGGTATAAATTTATACCGTGCCTGGCCGCGGTATAAATTTATACCGTGCCTATACCGTGCCTGGCCGCGGTATAAATTTATACCGTGCCTGGTCGCGGTATAAATTTATACCCACGGATAAATTTATACGCGACCGCAGCCGCGGTATAAATTTATACCGGCACTAGGCTATTACAACCTTCTAACTACGCTAAACATACTACAAAAGATTGAATTGAAGCTTTTACTTACTTGACCATCTCTCGAAGCTAGGGCTGAAAGTAGTTATCGTATTGTTTGACGGCCATAATGGGTTTCTTATCCGAATCATAACCGAGGCAAAGATCATCACACGAGGCTTCTCGAAGCTCTTGAAGCTTGTTCTTTTGTTTTTGAAGTCGCCTCCATGCACTTGTTTGAAATCCACGTACTCTCGTGCATAGGCGAATCTTGTCTATTAGGCTCATCTTTGATCCGAAGTCATTGTCGAGATTGTGACTCACTAACAATGACTTTTTGCCTCTTCGTCTGTCACCCCACATAGATATGTGCTTCCACGCTCTTCCGGACTTCATTACTGCTTTCTTCTTTTGAAAGTTCTTTTCTTGCTTTATAGCTATGTGTGCCTCTCAAGAACATAATAGGTGTAATCTTCAAAATCTGCCTTTTTGTAGTCTTTTAATTGGTTGCAATCGACTTACGTCCCACCATCACAACTAGTGACAACACATGGGCATGAGGATTCCTTCTCATTCTTTGCTTAAGGATAGCCACATGTGCCGGCATTACAACTTTTCGGACTGCAAGCACTCGACCCCGTCTTCATTTTTGGTGGCCTCTTAATAGTGCTTAGTGTCAAAGAAATGGTCTCCTTGAGCGGTTTGGTTTCATTAACCCGCTTTGAGAATAGCACTTTCGACTTATCTGCCGGGCTTCACAACGATATCACGCTCCCGGAGCCTTCCGAAGAGCTTCTGGCGACTCCTCTATAGTCAAGGACTTTGTGATTCTAGACTTTTTCTTGGTAGGAGGTCGTGTATCTTCTACCGGGAATACTTCCTACCCTTTCCCTTTGTGACGACCGGTTCCTCCTCTTCCTCTTCCTCTTCCTCTTCCTCTACTACTTCCTCTTCGGATAGTACGGGGGTACCATAGACCCTTGACCAACACTTTTTTCGTCGCCCAAAGACTACTGGACATCAAAATTTCTACTACGTCCCCACGAATGGTTAAGTTAAGAGAATGACGGTATAAATTTATACGGAAAGCATGTAAGAATAACTTACACGGCCGCCTCTTGTAATTGTCCGCAATGTAATCGTTAATGCGCCTTTAGGCTTGCACATGCTAATTCTAAGCATTCTAGTATTCAGAACATAGTGGACGGGACCCTTGTCATGGTTGCACTGCATTAGAACTTCATCATCGTTCTCTGTAGCAACAAGGCTTATAATTTCGCCAGCAGGGTAATAATCATCGGACTTGAACTTGCCCTTCCCTGATTGTTTGCACAAGTAAAGGTACGCCTCAGTGGGTTTGCTCTCTCTTGCGCCCCTGTGGACGTACCAAGTCTGATCCTTTAGTTCATAAGTCTGTGGCTCTGGTGGTGCACCCTTTGATGATGACCCTCCGAGTACAAACTTGATCTTAGGGACACTGTAATGCGCAAAAAAAACCATTTTTACAAAAGAAACTGTACCTTTTTCGAATTTTTGAAACACAAAAACAGTAGAAAAAGAGGATGAAAGGGCATAAAATCCACACTAAATTAACACTTCATTTGTGTCATTTAAGCTGAAAACACAACAATATTACCAAAATATTAAGGTTCGGGACCATTCGTTGAGCACTAGACGTCAAGAATTTAAAATGGTTCTCGAACGGTATAAATTTATACGGCTCGAGCACTTGCGGTATAAATTTATACCGCTAGTGCTCTGGAGCGGTATAAATTTATACCGCTCGAGCACGGGGCGTATAAATTTATACCGCTCGAGCACGAGCGGTATAAATTTATACCGCTCCGGAACACCGAATGTGTTCTGGAGCGGTATAAATTTAAATTTCACCGTGTCGAGCCGTATAAATTTATACCCTCGAACGGCGGTATAAAATTTATCGCCTCCCAAAGCACTTGCGACATCGCAAGTGCTTTGGAGCCGATATAAATTTTATACTATTATCAAGTGCTTTGGGCCGTATAAATTTATACCGCCGGTCGCACGGGCGATAAATTTATCACCGATCCAGAGCCATCTCGGTATAAATTTATACCGTGGGGCTTACACTCTAAATGTGAACGATTAAAACCAAAGAGAAACTAAAACAAGACGGAAAAGTAGACTTACGTGGCCATGACCGTATGGACTAGAGTATAGAGGTTCCTGAGAGCAAATAAGAGGGGTATATAAAAAGGACGGACCGAAGCCTTCGACTTCGAAGCCGCGATATGAAAATAGGGTGGCCGCCATTGGGGCTTAAGTACCCACGCGTCTTGCTTTAAGATAGCGTTTCTCCATAAAGATTCCAATACAAGTGTCTTTGTGAGTTTTCGTATAAATTTGTGCTACGTTCTTCCTCCTCAGATAAATTTATACCATCTCAGATAAATTTATACAATTTTTGCCTACAAGTTTGCCTTCTCACGTATAAATTTATACCATCCCCGTAAACTTTTACCATCCGCTCTTCCGTCAGATAAATTTATACGATTGTGACGCTACCTTTAAGTATGGCTCGAGAAAAAGAACTGCAGAGCCTCCAAGTCCTGTTACTCGCAGCTTCCTCCCCGCAATGACATTCACACCCCTCAACCGACACGAAGTAGCCTCGGAAATTACGCCTTTGATATTCAAACCCCGGCCTCGTTGGAGTTTACTCCAAAGACGACCACCCTCGGCTTCCACCACCCAGTTCAACTTACTCCACCACACCACAGCGCTCCCGAACGTCGTCGCCCCCACCAATGCGTTTTACCCCACCTCCCGGGCTAGAGAGGCCGACTACCTCCTCCACTTCGGTTTAGTACGTCAGCCCTTAGTCCACCGTAGGCTAAATCCCCTGAGGCAAATCACGCCAACTCCATCAATTTCGCTAAATGATACTACAACAAGTGGAAGTAGTCACGACACGCAACTCCCTGTTCTCACGACACTTCAGAGCTGGTCAACTACGCCACCAACCTCGATTACTTTTTCCCGGAGAGGGAAAGCACCTCCCCGTGACTTGCACACACCAAACCTATCAAGATCTACAAGTACACCTCAAGTTGATCTCTCTCGCATCGAAGAAACACCTCATGTTGATCTCTCGGGCGAGGACCTACCAAAGCCACAAGACTCCTTGTTCGAATTCAAAGCCCCCGCAAGTAAGAATCTTAAAGCGAATCTTACACAAGAAAGCATGTACAACTGTTAGAAGAAAGAAACTCATGGACGAGGGCTCACTTAAGGGCAACACATACAAAAGCAATCGTTGTTCTCAACGTTGTTTGCTTAAGATTGGACTAAAGGAATTGAGGTTGATTCGTGATAGTTACTGTTCAATGACTCGCTAGACCAAAGGGGCTACTTAGCCTTCAATATTAGGCGGATGATGGTGAGAAGTTTACTTACACACTGGTGGCCACACCGTCAATCAAACGGCCTTCAAATTGATTCATGCTTTAGGCAAGCGTGACGACTTGACCGCTGAAGAAAAGGCTTGACAAGAATCCGGGCATCAATGACTACGCCATTCGGGAGGCATAACCGAATTCATGCCCTTCAATGTGTTTCTGGATGGAAGGTTTCTTTAAGGAGTCTTGTGAGAAACTCCCTAATAGCCCTATGTACCACTTGGTGACAATTTCCACGAAACAAGAAGTCTACGATAATTATAAGGAGATGTGTGTTGAGGCCGGAGAACGCTTTATGCGCTACTCTTACTTTCTTTGCTTTCTGGAAAAAGAGTTTTCTGTGTCCATTCCTAGAAAAACATAGGATGTCTGTTTGTGCTACATGCTCTGAATTAAAAGCTCGAGAGACAAAATGCAAGGACACTTCACACTAAAAAGTAAGCTTCCAGGCGTGTTCTTGCCTAGTTCTACTTAAAAGTAGGTTCTTTCCTAAACATATTTTCCTTTCGGATGCATTGAAGGAGAAACAAGCACAGAGAACAACAATCTTTGGAAAGGAGAAAATTGACAAAACATAGGAAGAAAACCTTTGGAACAACCACTCAACTACATATAGGTTGTTATTGATGGAATGGACGAGGAAAGAAGACCACCCTACCACATTTTGTCAATGTGCCTAAGGATCTTCTTGAAGAAGATTTCATACATCCGCATGTTGTTGGTGCTATGGTATTTAATGGAAAACTATCTTGCAAGGCATTTTTGAATTATCCAAACATTCATGCTGATCCAAATCTCACTATCACAATATTGAATAAGCTTCTTTCCAATCTAGAACATATACCGCCCGGTTCGTATCTTCACTAGATAACACGACAAGGGAAAATAAGAATCAGGCGTTGTTTGCTTCTTTGTGCTATGCTAGTAGAGAAACAAATCTTCAAGAAGGTGAAGATTGGTTTCACCTTGTTGGTCATACACACGACCAAATTGATCGGATGTTCATGGGTTCTCTAAATGTCTTGCTTTCGAAAAAAAGCTCTAAGCCCATCACCATGATTGAGGTCATCCAAGATTCCTACAATCCTCGTCCCGACATCGAGTTATTGGAAGAAACTTATGATTTCAAGGAATGGATTTTTCTAGAGATCAACTAGGTCACCGTGCTATTGAGCCCTTGAGAAACATTACATTTCAAAGATCGGATCAAAATTTCACTTGTAGATGGCAAGGCCATCTTACAAGGAAAGAAATATGCCACATCCTTGCGAAGGCGGCCACAGGTATTCAATTCATTACGCAACATCCCCAATACTAGTTCCATGCTCTCTCGCAGAGCAAAATGCCTCTAAAAAAAAGCTTGAAAGAAATCACAAAGAGTAAAAAGGAGGAAGAGCATTTGGCCTTAAAATAAATCATTGGATTGTATTGAGACAAGTATTCATCTGCTCTAACCACTTTGGGGAGGCAGATGCTTTATGGTGGCCTCAATTTTTTTTCTCGACAACGTAACATGTTGCAAGCTTCATTACAAGGTCGAAGACCCGGTTACAACAGCGGCCATCTAGGCAAACCCTCCCCTGTGCAAGTTGAGAATCAAGAGGAACATGTAGAGATATTGGCTAGCTTCAGGATGAAGATGACAGAGTCATGTACACCGCCCCCTAGGCACAAAGACAACAAGTTGCTCGAGTATCCGGTTCACCTCGAGATTCACGAAAAGGAATGCTCATAGCTGTCCCACCGTGATAATGATGAATCACGAGGCCATTCCGCTAGCTAAAAATCGGAGGTAACAAGAGAGGATGGAATTCCCACTCAATTAAAAGTGCCTTTGGATGAGAACGATCACTGCCAATGCTTTCAAAGGGAGTTATACTTTGGAGATGGTAAAAACAGGAGGGGGAAGAGAGCTAAGTCCAAAGCAAGCACTTCCGTCATAGATCTAACCGAAGTAAAGGTTCTTGCATATGAATTTGTTCTGACTGCTGCTAATAAGTTACGTATGGTCACTCAAACTTTAATAAGGTCGGCATGTGGATTAGACAAACAAGCCAAAAAGGTGGCCAAAAAAGATGATGATGAAGACTCACTTGTAGACAAAGTGAGGAAGAAGATCGCTTCGAGTACATCCAAGGTCTTTGAGAAGCCGAGGATGAAGGCTCGAGTGATTAGGGAATAAATGAGTCGAGGATGAGATGCATCCCGATCTTGCTTTACAAAAGCGTAAGTTTGTCCGATGACTCGAACATGTAAAGAACAGAAAAGTCGCGTGATGATTGTCCATCAAAATATCCTATATTTTTTGACAATTTTGTTCATAATTTTGTACAATTTTCACAACCTTGAATATATCACTTCTTTGTCACTCTACTACCCTTGCTATTTTTTTTATTGCCCCTTTTTTGCTACACTTTATAAAAGTAACTATTTTTTGTTCTAGTTTAGGAGGATGAAAATTGCTATTTAAAATTTTTGCACGAAAGTTATGTTCAATCAACCCCTCAAAAATGGTACCTAAATTACTTAAATTGTCACACCTGTCACAAAAAAATCTTAAAAATGGACTTTTTTAAGGGAATTTTAGGGAATCTTTCAAAGATTCCTTTTGAAGTGCGTTTCCAGCAAATAAGTGCGTTTCATTTTAAACTTTGTTAATTGAGCAAGGAAAGCAAGTCAGCACTAGCAGCTTTGACACTACTTACGAGAGATTTACTACATTCGGTCAGGACGTCCAGTACAGGGTTGTTCAGGGTGACTGCACGAGGCTGGGGACTCTTTTAGACAAACAAAACTTTACGTTATGCATTGCAGATATTCCTTATGGCTTCAAAATCAAGGATAGCACTTTTGACGAGGAGGCTTTTACTCACGTGCAAGTCCGTTCTTTCTTGGATGGCCTAAAAGAAGTCACGACATCTGAAAACTGGAGGGTCATCATTTTTCATTCCGACCTTCCCGGGCGATGTCGGTGCTAAAGCCATTGGGAGTCTGTATGCATGCGGGCTTCAAAAGCTGCGTGGGTAAGCTTTTCTTGCTTTTCTATTTACTTTAACACCACGGTATAAATTTATACCTCAGTCGCCTCGTGGTATAAATTTATACAGCAAGGCAATGGTGGTATAAATTTATACCGCCACACCACTTAACTAACTTATTTTGTTCGTTTTCTTTCTGCCAATGTTTAATTGCTTTTTTGTTTGGCAGGCTAAAAACAAATGTCAAAGGACATGGTGGTGGTCCGCGCTTAGTAAGCTGCTTTGAACATTTCCATATTGGTTTTTACAGCGCGGACACCAAAAAAACCATGGTTCATTTCAACACGCAGCGAATGAAAAAGACTCCACCACCCAACGCTTCGCCTTCGGTTTCCTATTTCTACAAAATTGAGAGACCCACAACGACAAGGAGCTGTGGTATCTCATTATCAGAAGCCACAACGGCTAATTAATAATTTAATTCAGTGGTTTTCTCGCCCAGGAGACTGGATTCTAGATGCATTTTCAGGCTCAGGCACCACAGCAGTTTGCGCCCTTAAGCAAGGGCGCAATGTTGTCTCCGTTGACATAGACCAGGACAAAATAAGTTTCATCAGGACCAGGATAAGCTCTTGTGAATCCTTTCCTGATGAAAACGAAAATCTGTGGCGTTCGGCATAATATAAGCCCCTAATCGTATATTATCTTGCCCGCGTCCTGCATACATGTCACAAGTGACATGTACTTGAGAGTAGGACAACGTTGCACCTAGGAGCTAAAGGTTGCACCTAGGGGGCAACCTTGGATGTTGGGTATGTAATTAAACATACACAACAAAAGGTTCCTTGTTCATCCATTTCCAAATGGCTTAAAGCCATTTGCCCATGTGGATGCCCTAACCTAGATAGGGTCTATATAAGGGCTAAAACCCTAGACCCTAGCTCTCCTTTCACTTTGCCAATTAGGGTTTTCTAGAGCTTCCTTTCCTCTTTCGCATTTAGGGCTTTCCTGGGCCAATTCGGCTAAGGTAAGGCTCGAAATCGCATTGCCAGGCTCCGAAGAGTCGGATTTGCACAACAAAGTTCTTTGATAGCTTGGTGTCTTGACAAGATCGGGGAGCATGGACGCCTTCCAAGGATCAGGAGCAAGCCAAGGAGCAGGTATCTAGTTGTTCTGTTGTGCAAAACCGTCTTTAGGCATGGCAATATGCCGGGTTAGTATGTTAGATCATCTCTGGAAGCCTTGTAGATCCCTAGACCTGAGACTCTAACGAATGAACCTAACATTGGATGTTAAGTAGGTAGATTGATATGATTCTCTATCTCTGTTCTGTGATATTGTATGTATTCTACTCTGTGATCTCCTTGTTGTGGGAAGGGGGGTAGAGACCTAAAGGCTGTGTAGAAGATGCTCCTAGCATAGCACCTTAGTTCCCACATATATGCGGCCCGTGCACAGGGGAGCACACGGCTGTGGGTGAAGGGGCAAGGCCGGTTGATAAGGAGGAACTTGTCCCATCGCGGACTGACCCCTCTGATAGTAAAGCCTATCGGGGGTCTTTCTTTGCTGGCTAGGCTTAATGGCTTGCCCTTTAGCGTGTGGGCAAGGCATGAGCTCGACACTTTCGTGGGGTGGTGGATATGACCTTCCAATGAGTTCAAGTCGAATAAGGGCGGTGGCCCTCTCTAGCGCTGCGATGAGCATGGATACCTCTGGAGGAGAGGCAGCTCTCTTCTGCCTCATCGGGGTTGGGGAGATGCAACCCGGCGGTAGTAGCCCCTCGGCTACTCACCCGCGCGAGCTACGGCCAAGTCCCAACACTTTTCAGCCTATTACGCAAAGTGTGCGGGAGGGGCGGATGGAGTGGACTACCCTAAGCCATGTTCTATGCCAGCCAAATCCATTGCCATGAATTACATCCGCAATGAACTCACGGAGGCCTAGCCGTCGATCATCCCCTTGAGTCGGAACCACGGGTAGGATCCCTCCTTTGTATTATTGTTATGAAGGTATTGCTGACTCTGTGATGTTGCTATTGTTATGGTGATTGTGTTGTATATTATTAGTTGTGCTCACGTTTGTTTGTTACGCTTCCGCAGATAGGTCGATCCGATGGAAGACGGATGAATGACACATCCACTCTTCCCTTGGCGCTCTCGCCCCATGGGAGTGGAGTCGGTGGATGGCCCCCGTCGTGCATTTGCCGGGGGAATGCTCCTCCTTCGAAAGTAATCGCGGGCATCGTTATAAGGAGTAGGGGCGTCCGCGGTGGTATCGAGCATGATCTTGGCATCCAAGATCGGGCACTGGCCATTTTCCCTTTAGGACTAACAGTAGATTCGAGTCTTGGGGTATAGCCACCCAAGCAAGAGCTACGAACAATTGGAAAAATTTCCAATTTTTGGGTAGATTTTAGCTCCATGATAGATTGCTAGTAAAGTGTAGCATCTCTCCCAACCTAAATTGCCAAAAATTAGGCCACCCCTCACAGAGTGCGCCCAGCACCATTCGGTTCGCAAACCGATTCCGCCCAGGCGCACTGTGTGAGTGGTTGACCTCCGTTGACCTAGTTAGGTGTCCCAATCAATTAAGATATTGGTGTAGTTTGGCTTATTCCCTTAGTTCTAGATAGGTTTGTATGTTATAACACTAAGAACCTCCCTGTAAATTGTAAAATAGCCCCGGGAACAGTCGACCCCTCACAGAGTGCGCCCAGCACCATTCGGTTGGTAATCCAATCTGGCCCAGGCGCACTGTGTGAGTGGTGGGTGTTTTGGAGTATGGTGAACCCAGATGAATGCCTCGTACCTTCGCTAATGCCCTAGTTTGTTTTTTTTTCCCCATATGAATTGCAGGTCCCAACCCTAAATCCCACCTCCCTATAAATAGAAAATTAGGGTTTCCATTTTACCCCCACCTTTCGGGGAGAAACGGCTTCGCCCAAGAAGACGATCTTCAGCGCCAAAGCTCAAACCCGGCTGAAAACAAAAAGCATGGCACCTGACGAAAACAGACCGCCCGGCAAGGTTATGCCACCGGTTATGTGAGCTTCAGAGCGAGCCAGTCCGGTAAGGCCGACGGAGGAGGCGTGTGCACATCGGGAAGAGGAGGCACCGCTGAACCTAACCCTAACCCCAAGAGCGTGAATGTGTATCGGAGCACCTCGACCGGGAGGCTGACGCCGGGGCGGAGTCAGAGGGAGGGAGTCGGGCGAGATCTTCTGGGATGATGAAGAACCAGAGCAGAACCAAGAAGAAGAAGAGGGAAAGAGAAGAAGGCGAAATAAGAAATCTAAGGCGGAGCGGCGGAAGGAAAAGGAAGAGCGCAGAAAGAGGAGGGAGGAGAAGAAACAGAAGAGGGAAGAAAGGAGGAAGCGCAAAGAGGAGCGGGAGAGGGTGAGAGCAGAGAAGGGTAAGGACCCTAAGCGCCGGGCGAGAAGCCAAGAAGAAGAAGACACCGGCAGCGGCTGACTATCAGGAGCCGGATCCCGAAGCCCCCATCTTCGTCCGGGACTCAACCCAGGAGGAGCGGGAGGACACGAGCCAGGGAGAGACTTCGCCCTTCCAGATCCAAATACCGGAGGATGAAGACCCTGTGGCTAATGCACCGCCCTATCCTAAATGGCCGTCGCCGAAGCACCCCAGCGACAGCACCAAGAAACCAAAGCCGCAGAGGGAGTCCTATGCGCTGAAGAGGGACTTGCAGTACCGGAAGGAGCTAAAGGAGTATCTACCGCGTACATGAAAATGCCGCGAAGAATACTCCAAATATTACGAAGAACACAGAGTGAAGACCATTGAGGGAGGTCGGCCGACGAAGCAGAACACGTTGAAGCGGCCACCGGAACTGCCAACCCCTCCGAAGAAGCCGATGAAAAGACCGGCAGACTCAAAATCGCAAAAGGGCGCCCAAGAAATTAAACATTTCCAGCAGAGCTATGGCTTCCTCATTCCTGCAGCCCCTTTTGCACGTTTAACGAGGGAGATTTTTGGGGAGTTTGACCCATCCAAACGGGTCCGCGGGCGACATGTTGCTTTCGCCTACGAGGAGGCGTCGGAGCAGCACATTGTACACTACTTCGAAGACTCTGTTGCGTGTGCTCAACACGCTAAGAGAGTGACTTGCATGCCCAAGGATATTAGACTAGCTCAGTTTATTAAGAAGGAGGGCCCCTGAACTATTGTAAATGACCTTTTCTTTGGTATAAGTCTAAAATTTTGATAAATAAATAAGTCGAATCGAGTTTAAATAGGGTGTATTACCGAATTCTACATTTAGAAATAGCAAAAATTCGGAACAAACCAGGCATTTTGATTCCACCCCTCACAGAGTGCGCCCCGACCCATTCGGTTTGCAAACCGATCCCACCCTGGCGCACTGTGTGAGTGGTTGAGCATGGTTTGGTGCCAAATCTTGCCTAAATGCAGAAAGTAGGTATATTATTCGACCTAACTCATCCCAGTTAGTAGGAATTGACCCCTAATCTGTCCAAATTGGCCAACGCCGAGTCAAATGGAGCTCCACCCCTCACAGAGTGCGCCCAGACCCATTCGGTTTGGAATCCGATTCCGCCCAGGCGCACTGTGTGAGTGGTCGAACCCCAAACTCCACCACAACTTGCCCAAATAAGGCGAGTAAAGGCTCAATCCTATCTATCTCGATGAGATATCCAGGATTATGTCTTTAGTTCTCTAGTTTAGCATCATTAGTGACCTAAACAGCAGCCCACCCCTCACAGAGTGCGCCCCAACCCGGTTGGGTTTGCAAACCCGATCCCACCTGGCGCCTTTGTGTGAGTGGTCTTGTCCGAATTGATCCAAGTTGTCCTTAGACGAGCCAAAATCATTGCTTAGAGACCCTTAGGAGCATTTCCAAGCTCAGTTAGCCTATAAATCATACCTCTAGACCTCAGAAAGTCAGAGAATTGTAAACCTAAAATTTTCCCAAAATTAGGGTTTTGCCTATAAAGGGAACCCAAGTGTCATTTCGCCTTCCAACCTGGCTCTGCTCCCAAGCCGATTTCCCGATCCTTAGGGCGCTTACGCATCCGTCTGTCATCCCGGCTCCTCGGTGCTCATGGCCACTTCTTCATTCAAGCGATGGTGCAGTAGCCACAACTCATGTGGCTGAAGGCGACATCGAATCTATCTTCGATGTCTTCCTAAGGAACTTCGACATTGAGGCCACCATCAGCGCCACTCCCTTCTACGAACATCATCGTGTCGAGTTCCATGCCAAGATAGGACCCTTTACGGTAGAACTCCCACCTTGTGTAGGGTATTTTGCACCTAACACTTGCCCTCAAGTCAGCCACAAGATATCCCAAATGTAGATAAGTACTTAGAGAATAAAGCAGTCCGCCTTCCCAACTATATGTCCATCTCTGTCAATAGGAGGAGGTACTTCTCCTATCGGCGGCTGTAGCCATCTTTCTATCTCTTGAGGGGTCAAACCGGGTAGGGGAACCCTCGGTCTGACCTTTAGAAGTTGAACCCATAGCCATGGCCGGCGCGAGGGAGGAACGGATCGCGACTTCGATGTACGAGCAAGAAGAAGAGGAGGAGGATGAATCTGAATCAGACCCGAAGACTTGGATCTAGAAACGGGGAGAGGCGGCAAAGCGAGCAGCGAGATCAAAACTTGAAGAGGGACTGCGAGCAACAACAAGAAGAGCCCCACCACTTTCGGGCGAGGGCATTACAAGCTTGACACCGGTGTTCATAGCAAGCGAGGCATACCTAACCCTTCCGACATCAAGAATCTTCCACGATTAATGTCGCGACGAGGCCTTAGGGTGGATGAGATTTTACACCTTCTACGACGGCAGATCTCGGCGACTTCATCGATCGAGAAGCCGGGACTTCCCTATCGGCATAAGAGAAGCCAAGACCTTCCGCCGTGAGACATCATCGGATATATAGAGGCTTCGCGGGCATCGACGGATGATGGCGAAGCGGAATTGCCCTCGGAGGAGGAGTTCATGGCAATTCGGGGAACAAATGGGCATCAAAGGCAAGTCCACATCAGCATTATTACCGAGCTTCGCCAACACCCATCCCGAGCGGCATGGAGGCGGTATCAACCTAAGGAGGCTGGTGCACCAAGACTTGAGAGAGCTAGAGGAGATACCCGGTGGATGACTTGGCGGGAAGGCCTGGCAACTTCCTCGTCTGCTTAGAAAAACGGGGGCATGATAAAGGCGCTTCGGATACTACACGTTCTTCTTTGGGCCGGAAGAATAGCGGTTATTCACCGCCAATTTAGCCTAAGGGGTGAAGAAGGGGTCTTTATGCTTATAAGCCCTCTCGGGGTTTGGACACCATGCGATTACCTCCAAATATCGACCATGTTGTCACGATCAAAGAAGCGATTGCATTGACCATCTTCGACTTCGCCATCCCTTATAGGCGGCCGGAGGCGATTGGCGATGGCAATTTGCGTATACATCGGATAGGAGAATTCAAGACATGGAGGCGGTACTCCAAGGAGGAGCGTCAACAAATATCCTCGGGAACTTAACAGGGATCATTAGAGTGCGGCCCAAGTGAAGAAATTTTTGGAGGACCACCACGATTACCTCAAGAAGTTTGAAGAGTAAAAGTTTATAAATTTGCATGTAAAAGCTTATTATATATGAATATAATATATATCTCTTTTTGTATATAATTGCTCCCTCAAATTGTATAAACAAGTAAAACAACGTAACACACAAAACAAGAGCTAATAATCGAGAATGTACTCTAATGTGCATGCGGCTAGAGTACCTAGAAACATTGATGAACACGGGCGGCGAGAACAAGGGCGTACCCCACCAAAGGCTTCCGGTAGGAAATTTCGCCAGTCGATCTTGGTAACACCGGAGGAGGAGCTATCCCAAATCAGGTCCGACATCCACGATATAAGGGCATTGCTAGCGAGGCGGCGGCGGTAGGAGGGCGGGACCGGAATGTCCCCTTTACCTGGAAACGCCCGGTGGCGAGCGGTCCTAAACGAAGGAAGAGAGCGAAGGAGAAGATCTCCTAGCTTCGGGATCCTCAAGCTCCGGCTTCGGATCTGATTTCGGCATCGGAAGAGAGCTGGAAGAAGAGGCCGCGAGGTCCCCGGCGGGGATCAAACCGTGTCGAGGGGCGAAACCGCGAGCGGACTACGAGGAAGAAAGTCGACTCCGCCCTCGGTAATGTGTGGAAGGCCAAAAGTTAGAGCAGATTTCGGGGGGAAAACAGATCGGAATGGAAGCGAGAAGCATGGCTGGATGAGATGAGTGAGTATGGCAACGCCTATGGCATGAAAGATAAAGACAAAGCGCGGGGTAGCAACAAAGGAAACCTCAAAGGGTGCAGCCAGAATTTGGTGGAAGGGGTATGCCAAGGCACATGGGTGGCGAGGGGACGGTTGCAAGTTGAAAAAGTTAAGCCAAAGCATTCAAAAATCATTATGTGCAGAGAGAACATAAGTGCAACATGATCTGCCAGTTCTATAGGCTGCAACAAGGCAACAAATCAGTCCGAGAAACACGGAGGAATTCATGAGACTAAAATTTTTTATGTGCCAAAGTTGAGTGAAGCATCTTTGCGGTGGAAGGCTATATTGAAGGCTTGAGCGATGAGATCCGCAAGCTTGTAAGGGCAATAAACCGAAGTCCGTGTCGAGGCGAAGCAAAAGGCCATAAGTTTGCAAGGAACGAGGTCCACAAGAGCGGGCTTCAAGGCAGCGATATTTCGGGGATAAGGGGAAGAGCACAGGGGCTATAGCCCAAGGGCGGCAAGCCCATAGCTAGCAAGGCGCGGTACAATTCAAATTATGGGAAGCAAGGCAACACAAGTAGTGGCAAGCGGGAAAAGAAAGGTAAGCTTCAAGGAGCAAGGAGCCAAGTCTAACTACTCCCCAAGCGGTGAGGCAATTTCTGCATCCATCCCCAAGGAAAAGCGGGGGAATGTATAGAAAGCGGTATGTTTTGAGATGCTTCCAGCCGAGGGCATAGGACCAACAAGCGCCCCCGATTATGAATCTGGCATTGGCGAGTGGGATGGGAGACACCATCCCGGGCCTTGACGGCGGCGAAGCGGGATTACATCCATGGTGAGTGTCACATCTTTGCGGCTATTGATCTGAGGGAATCTGAGAAAGTCGGTATAAAGTGATCTCAACGGCCGAAAAGCCCAAGAGAAATCCTTTATAGTATTGATAGACTCGGGCGGTCATAATTTTGCATCCCCTAGGATGGTAAGCATGTTGAAGCTAAAAGCGTTAAAGTCAAGCCCGGGCCGGTGGTGTTAGCCAATGGAGCAATTAGGCATCTGGCCCGGGGAAGAGAATAAACTTCAACGTAGACTTGCCGGTGTTAATGTTGCGTTGGGGCGGAAGTCATGAATATAGGCAAGTATGATCTCATTATTGGAATGGAATATCTTGGACCAGGCCGGGAGCAATCATCGATTGTGGGAAGCGTAAGGTGACCTTAACAACGCCCGAGAGGGCAAAGTCATCGAAATCCGCGGGTAAAAAGTAACCCCAATCATGCAATGCATGAGTAGCGAAAAATTGCTTAAGTGCATAAGAAAGCGGCCGGTGGCCTATCTCCTTAAGCTTGAGCTCCAAGATCGAGGCCCAGGAGAGAAATAAAGAGATCAAAGAATCTAGCAAGCTTCCCGGGCCAATAGCAAAGTTGATCGAGGAATTTCACGACTTGTTCCCGATGAGATTAAGCGACTTCCGCCCTATAGAGGAGTCGAGTGTGAAATAGCACTTGAACACGGGGCCAAAGCCTACAAGCAAGGCACCTTATAGGATGTCAACCGAGGAGTTGTGAGAGTTAAAAAGCGATTGCAAGAATTGCTAGACCTAGGGTTCATAAGACCTAGTGTCTCCCCGTTCGAGCCCCCTATTCTCTTTGTGAAGAAGAAGGATGGTAGCCTTAGGATGTGCATTGATTACACGCCTGAGTTAAATAAGCACACCATCAAAAATAAGTATGCCTTTTGCCGAGGTCGATGACTTAATGGATCGATTCTGGGGGAGCAAAGATCTTCTCCAAAATAGATCTCGGATCGGGATATCACCGATTAGGATCAAGGAGGAAGACATTCATAAGGCAAATAAGCGAGGACAAGATATGGGCACTATGAGTTCCGCGGTTATGCCCTTTGGATTGTCTAATGCACCAGCAACATTCATGAGATTAATGAGCGGCGTCTTCCGGCGAATTTACGGATTCCTTCATCATAGTCTTCTTGACGATATCTTGGTTTCTGACAAATCTCGTGGAGAACACGCCCAACACTTGAGGAAGGTGCTTGAAAAGTTAAGAAGGCATCAACTCTTTGCGAAGTTATCGAAGTGCCGCCGCCTTGAAAGAGTGGAGTACTTGGGGCCGCGTGATCCAAAGAAGAAGGCATTTCCACGGACCACTGCGAAGATAGAAAATTTGTGATCGGCTGGCGGCACCAAAAGAATCTCACTTATGAAGTCGAAGCTTCCTAGGGCTAGCGGGGCTATTATAGAAGATTTGTCAAAATTTTGCCAAAGTAGCAGCGCCATTAACGGATCTCACAAAAGGTGGGAAGATAAAAAGATTGGGCAGCCCATTGGCAAAACAAGGCCCGAAAGCATTTGAGGCGCTAAAAGGAAGCTTTGACGGCGGCGCCCGGTGTTGGTCTTGCCGGATCCGACCAAAGATAAGCTTGTAGCAACAGATGCTAGCGGGATAGCGACAGTAGCAATCCTCATGCGGGGAGGAAAAGAGTAGTAGCCTATGATTCCAAGAAGTTGAACGGCGCCGGCGGCACTACCCAACGATGATCGGGGAGCTCCTGGCTATAGTAAGGGCTTTAAGAATTTGGAGGCATTATTTATTGGGAAGAAAATTCGGTTAGACCTGAGATCATCAAAGCCTCCAATATATATTTACTGCCAGTAGGCTCCTTAATTTGAGGCAAAGGAGAGATGGATGGAATTCTTGGAAGAATATGACTTTGAGATAAGTTATAAGCCGGGGAAGCTCAATGTGGTTCGACGGGGCGCCCTTTCGGGAAGCCCTTGGCAACCCGAAATTCATTGTAACCCCATATCAACACTTGTAAGTGACTTTGGCAAGAAGATTGAGGAAGTATTGCCGACGGACCTCGACTTCAAGGAAGTTTGGGCGAGCCTTTCAAAGAGGCCAGGACCGACAAGGAAAGGGAGATGTTCGAGGCACTATAAGAAGGAAGGGAACTTGCTATATTATAAAACAAATTGTGTGTACCAAAATCTTACGAAGTTAGAAAGCTTATTTTGAATGATACACACAATAGTCCCATAGCGGGCATCTGCGGGGTTCATGAAGACATATTTCAAGATTAGAAGCGATTATTATTGGCCCGGCATGAAGAAGGAAATAGCAAGATATATTAGGGAGTGCGGATATGCCCGCCAGACAAAAGCGGAACAGCTCGATTCAGGTGCCTTGGAACCATTGCAGTGCCAAATGCTAAGTGGGAGGTGATAAGTATGGATTTTATTACAGGGACTCCCAAGAACGACAAGGGGCAAAGATGCCTTGATGGTGGTAGTAGATAAGTTGTCAAAGATGGCACACTTTGTGCCGCAGGACAACAGTCGACGTGGAGACCGCGACCAACCTATTTGTTAAGGAGATTTTTTAGGCTCCATGGCATGCCAAGGGAGATAATCTCGGATAGAGACTCAAAGTTTATGAGTGCCTTTTGGCGGGACCTATTCAAAGACCATCCGCATCGAAGCTTTTCGATGAGCCGCATATCATCCCCAAAACGGATGGTGACGGCGGAGGGACCAACGGGATCATCGAAGACATGTTAAGAAGCTATGTATGGAACAAGCAATCCAAGTGGGATGATTTCATCTACCTAGTAGAGTTTGCCTACAAGCGGCACCAAAGCGGGGAGTCATCGAGATGAGTCCTTTTATGATTAATTACGGGTATCGATGTCTTACCCGGATACTTGGCACAACCCCTCGCTGTCCAAGGTGGAAGTCTCCCAGCCAGATGCTTTCGAAATGCAAGACTTGGTGGAGGAAGTGAGAGGATATCTCCTTGCGACAAGCAGCAGCGAGTGAAGCATCATGGCGACAAGCATAGGACGGTAAGAGAATTTGAAGTGGGAGACAAAGTGTGGTTGAAGATCAAAGTCAAGCGGGCCAAGCTCCGCGATCGGCAATTGCAAGAAGCTTGCTCCAAGATGGGCTGGACCCTTCAGAATAGAGAAGAGAGTAGGTAACCAATCCTACAAGTTGGACTTGCCAGCACATCTCAAGATACATAAGGTTTTCCACGTAAGTTTGCTAAAGAGGCACACCCCAAACCCCGAGGAAATATTGGAGACAAATGAGTTTTTAGAAATGACGGACGAGCATATTGAAATCGTTACGGAAGTCCTTCTTAATAGATCTTATAAGAAGACAAGAAGGTCAAAATTCCTCCAATACCTTGTGAAGTGGAAGCACTTACCAGTGGAAGACGCTACGTGGGTACTTGAGTCAGATCTTAAACAGTACCCCGACTTTATGGAGCAAAGCAAGGGTCAGCTCGTCACCGAAGTAGTCGACATCAGCAACCAAGAAATCGGCTCGGGCATGTCGATTTGGCTTTGCATTTAAGCATGTGTAGCTAAGGCTACTCTCATGCATGCACGCCTATGCTAGGCATGGGTTGCATCGCGTTGTTACCGATGATGAGACCACTCACGGTGCTCTCTAGGGCGTGGTGTAATGTCAATGTAGGCATGACCGCGTTTCCGCTTGTTTGAGTGGAAGGTAGATTAGAAGTCTACTTACGTTCCCGCGGAAGTAGGCGACCTCGAAGAAAGGAGGTCATTGAGAGATGCATTGATAGGAAAAGCACCTTTAGCCCCATATATGCTTTGATAGGAGGAATCTATCCTTCACGCCCCATATCTGGGAAGGATATCCTCCACGCCGGGCAACTAGAGGTGTAGGCATGAGCGGCATATAGGCATATAGGCTATCTTTTTTACGCCGGGATGGGAGAAACATAATCTTCCTATCTTAGAAGAGATATGCCTTGCATCCATATAATTGTAATTAATGGGTGGTTCCCTTAACAACCAACCCTTATAATAATAATTAAATATATACTAACGTGGCGTACATCCCGCAGGCAACTAGAAGGACCGAGCGCGGAGGAGGGTAGCGCTACAAAGAACTCACAACGCATAATTTTGCCATAATGTGTTGTGAGGAGGCGACGGAAGTTTTTTTAGTTAAAACCTTAAAGCTATAATTAACGTTAATATTGTAATAGTCGATAATGAAGTAGAGGACGGAAGAGCCTCTCACCATAGTACAATTACAAAGAAACTATAAATATTACTTGAGGTGATTAATATAATATGGATATGTAAGTGTCGAATTGCGGGATATATGGTACCCAAGGTGGGGACGCGGCGTGATCTTTGAGGGCGACATCAAGTCAAGGTGGGGAGAATGTGGCGTTCCAAAGAATATACGCCCTAATACGATATTATAATCGCCACGTCCTGCATACATGTCACAAGTGACATGTACTTGAGAGTAGGACAACGTTGCACCTAGGAGCTAAAGGTTGCACCTAGGGGGCAACCTTGGATGTTGGGTATGTAATTAAACATACACAACAAAAGGTTCCTTTGTTCATCCATTTCCAAATGGCTTAAAGCCATTTGCCCATGTGGATGCCCTAACCTAGATAGGGTCTATATAAGGGCTAAAACCCTAGACCCTAGCTCTCCTTTCACTTTGCCAATTAGGGTTTTCTAGAGCTTCCTTTCCTCTTTTCGCATTTAGGGCTTTCCGGGCCAATTCGGCTAAGGTAAGGCTCGAAATCGCATTGCCAGTTCAAGAGTCGGTTTGCTGTGAGGTTCTTTGAGTAGCAGCGTTTGTCTTCGCAAGATCGGGAGCATGGACGCCTTCCAAGGATCGTGAGCAAGCCAAGGAGCAGGTATCTAGTTGTTCTCATTGTGCAAAACCGTCTTTAGGCATGGCAATATGCGGGTTAGTATGTTAGATCATCTCTGGAAGCCTTGTAGATCCCTAGACCTCGACTCTAACGAATGAACCTAACATTGGATGTTAAGTAGGTAGATTGATATGATTCTCTATCTACGTTACGTGATATTGTATGTATTCTACTGCGATCTCCTTGTTGTGGGAAGGGGGTAGAGACCTAAAGGCGTGTGTAGAAGATGCTCCTAGCATAGCACCTTAGTTCCCCACATATATGCGGCGGCACGAGGAGCCCACCGGGTGGGTGAAGGGGCAAGGCCGGGTTGATAAGGAGGAACTTGTCCCATCGCGGACTGACCCCTCGATAGTAAAGCCTATCGGGGTCTTTGGCCGGCTAGGCTTAATGGCTTGCCAACGCTAGCGTGTGGGCAAGGCATGAGCTCGACACTAAGTGGGGTGGTGGATATGACCTTCCAATGAGTTCAAAGTCGAATAAGGGCAAAGGCCCTCTAGCCGCTGCGATGAGCATGGATACCTCTCGAGGAGAGGCAGCTCTCTTCCTGCCTCTCATCGGGGGTTGGGGAGATGCAACCCAGGCGGTAGTAGCCCCTCGGCTACTCACCCGCCGAGCTACGGCCAAAGTCCCAACACTTTTCAGCCTATTCTGCAAAGTGTGCACGGGAGGGGCGGATGGAGTGGACTACCCTAAGCCATGTTCTATGCCAGCCAAATCCATTGCCATGAATTCTGTCCGCAATGAACTCTGGAGGCCTAGCCGTCAGTCATCCCCCTTGAGTCGGAACCCTGGGTAGGATCCCTCCTTTGTATTATTGTTATGAAGGTATTGCTGACTCTGTGATGTTGCTATTGTTATGGTGATTGTGTTGTATATTATTAGTTGTGCTCACGTTTGTTTGTTACGCTTCCGCAGATAGGTCGATCCGATGGAAGACGGATGAATGACACATCCACTCTTCCCTTGCTGGCTCTGCCCCCATGGGAGTGGAGTCAGGTGGATGGCCCCTGTCAGGCAGCTGCCAGGGGGAATGCTCCTCCTTCGAGTACGATGCGGGCATCGTATAAGGAGTAGGGGACGTCACAGGAACTGGGAGCAAAAAATGGGGCTGGCGATGTGAAAGGCACATATACAGAAATCCAGCCTCCACTTACGGGAAGAAGAGATGAGGAGGTGGAGTTTGTCGATCTGGAGCCTGTGGTGCCTGAGCCAGAGAATCAGCCTGTATTTGTACCATTGGAATCAGAAGGGGGCGTCTCTGCCATTAAAACCTCGCAAGAGACAGATCCTAAGGGGAACGAGAGTCCGGTGGACTGGGAAGACCCACCTCCCGTATAAATTTATACAGACAGTATTTTAAATTAACTTTCATTGTAATCTATGTGCTAAGAATCTCAATATATTTTGATGAAGATTTTTCAACTGAAAACTTTGTCTCTTTAACAATGCTTAATTAGAACAATTCTTTTTTTGATTTATGATTTCACACTCTTTCTCTTTTCTATGTTTGATTTTCTTAGTACTTATATTAAGCTTGCAAAAAGACAAACTATATTTCCTTCTATTTTAAACAACAAATACTTAGTGAGTTTTTAAATTTAATGTCTCTCTCCTCAAAACAAGCTTTTTTTTTTTTTTTTGCCCTTTTTTAAAAATGAAAAGGCTTCAAAAATGTTGCTTTTTTTGTGGTATTTTGAATGCTATTTGCTCAACAATCTATTTTGCTCCCTATTTTGTCCATTTTTTTCAAGTTTCCAATTTTTATAAAGGAATCTTTCAAACGCACTTCTTAAATAAGTGCGTTTCATTTTAAACCTTGTTTGAAGCGTTTGGTGAAAATCATGATGTATTAGAGTGTTTTGAGAATATGAAGCAGGAGAGTAGAAAGCCTGACAGATTCACATTTCCAAGCATATTAAAGTCATGTTGTAGCATTGGAATGATAGGATATGGTAGATACTGTCTAAGTCTGTTGTCTTCTGAAGGTCTGCTGCTTGCTAGAACTAGTGCCCCTGTCACTTCAGGCTCTCTCACCTACCTCTAAACATAACCATGAAGGCATTAAGGTGTCTAGGTCTCACTGGACCGATAAATCCAACTCAATTCAATTCAATTTATCCTCCTAAGGTTCTCTATTCTTCTTCAACAAGAGGTGGGACTTTCTAGGCTATATGGATTCTCCATTGATTTTGAGTTCGATCTCATGTAGAGAGCTTATGGAGCAAATGGAATACAATAATGTTTTTTACAAGTTCCTAATTTGTGTTCTCCTAAGGAAATGCTCCTTCCATAATTTGCTACCAATTAGAGATGCAACCTAGACTCTAAGCAAAATATACTAATCTAATCGCCAAAGCCATGAGCAAAAACACCCATCAAGAACACTTCAGCCTTAAAAGACTAATCTTTAGCCTTAAAAGAACACTTCATACATGGTCATTCTTATTATATTGAGAAAATATAAAATGGGAATATATCAATACAATATTTGGAGTAATAAATCAATTCAAGTGTATGAATTTTAAAGGCTCTTATACAGATTGATGCCAGCTCTTAGGTTGTCCCTAATTTAATGGTAACAATGGGCAATGTTGTTACTCACCTTGCCTCCCTTGTCTTTCCATTATTGATGTACTACTGAATATTTTCTGTAAAGAGCACAAAGGCAGCCTTGCTTCATATAACAGAACTTAAAGCTTGCTTCATTGTGCAATTTAAGGCAAGCATGTTAACAAGATATGTTTCTGCAATTCAATACTTAATGCCAAGATGTTTTATAGTTACAACAGATTGTAAAAAACATATACAAAAAACACATATATAAAATCATATTATATTATATCAGTCAACTTGTTTACAAAAATGCCCGTCCAAACCAATTTTTAAAATGCCCGTCCAAACTAGTTTTCACAGACGAGTTTTCACAGACCATTTTTCACATACCAATAAAACACAGTTATATTATGTTATATCGGTCAACTTTTCACAGAAAAACCCTGTACACCTGTTCACAACCCTGTTCTGGAGCCGAAAAACTAAAAAACATAAGATAGTATTTTTATAATTTATAAAAAACTGCAGATCACTTTAATCAGGCATCTTGAGCTGAATTTTGAGGGCACCGTCTCCATCAACTTGAGTCTTCATTTTGAGAAGGCGTTCCTCATGGAAGCAGGAACGATCTACCCACTGCTGCAATTTTTCAAAAACTAAAGCTCCTTTGTGTTGCAAAATCATCACCTGGGAGCAACTAAACCGAGCTCTTGCACAAATTTTTTGAAGTTTTTGAAAAGAACCGACAGATTCCTCCATTGGCCTCTTTTGGGTGAGCTTCGTCCGCGCCATTTTTAGACTGTGAAGCAATGCAATGAGAAACTTCGAAATTTATGGGTCTAAATTTTGCATGCATAAATCACTATCCTATATAGATCCTATATAGGATCTATATAGGACACTAAGGACACTAAGGACCTATATAGATCCTTATAATATTAGAATTAGAATTCATATTAGAATTGCTACTTTTATTTGTTTGAAGAAAATGTTACATTTTTAAGCAAATTTGTGTATCTATCAAAATGCATGTGCCACATCATCATGCCATGTCATCATACACGTCATGCCATTTGGAGAAGACATCACCACATACTGTCATCATGTGCCAGTCCAAGTGGCAGTGCATGTAAGTAGTCCATGTGGCATGCCATGTCAGTAGTTCATGTGGCAGTCCATGTAAGCAGTCCATGTGGAGTCCATGTGCATTTGGAAGTACATGTGGACAAGTATAAGTTTTTTTTTTTTTTTGAGGGCTAAACCATTTATGTTGTATTCATATGGCCGTCACAAAGCCTTCTTCAACACATGAAGAGCAAGACTAAAATGGTCTTCTGTATGGATGCAATTATACCATGTCTACCTAGATTGTCTTTAATGAACACGACACCATTACCAGCAATAGAACAGGAAGGAATTACCATTAACTTTATTTTTGTAATAAAAGAGAGAGAGATCATTTATATGAAAGCTTGGTCTAGATCAGAGAGCATCCATCATAGAACCTACAGCACAGTTTAACAAATCAGAAGGGCCTATTTGCTGTTGATAGATTCTGCAAGCTAGTTCCTTTTCCATATTTTTAAATTCAATTTTGCCTGTGTGCTCTAAACTTGATCTTTAAACAAGAGCCTTGTTTGTGTAACCAAAATGCTCCACATGAGATGAGGACAAACTGATATCAGAAATATAAAGGCAAAGAACCCCAAAACCGATGAGGACAAACTGACATTCATATTTCAAAAATACAAAGGCAGCAAACTTTCGAACTCATCTTGAGCAAATATACGATGTTTTGGCTTCCATTTACTACTCATATAATGAAGTTACAACAGGAGGCAATAAACTGGAATGATTGTTATTCTTTATCTGAAGCAAAAGCAAAAGGCATTGAAACATATACCTTAAATCTCTACGTACTTGCTGCCCAGCCTTTTCCGCTTTGCCCTCCATTCTCTAAGCGAGGCACGAGCATTTGAATTCATCCAAACATCCCTCCTTCTCTTCCTTAATTCAACAACAACTTGATCTATTGCAACACTCGCACCCTTCCGTCGCCTGTTATTCCTCTCATGCTGAGCAACCAGTCTTCTATAAAACCATTTACACATCTGATGCAAAGGTTTTGACATGGTAGAGTTTCCACCTCTCTGCGTTGATCGATGGAAAGCTATCTTTGCCTGTTTGTGGGACTTTTCCATCCCCTGTGCATTCCAAACAGGGATAGGTTCTGTACGTACGAAATTATTTTTTTGGACGTATAAAGTCCAAAAATACGTTTTTTTAGGTAAAATAGGTCTTTTTTCAGATTTTTCCCTCACGCACGGGAAAAAAATTTTCGGTGTAAAAAACTAAAGGTTTAAACTTTTGCCGAAATTTTTATTTTTATTTTAATTTTCGTTAAGCCGAAACCTTCAGTTCGCTTTTTACGAAAAAAGTTTTCGTAAGAGAAACCTGGCTTTGGCTTTACGGAAATTCGAAAAAAAAAAATTTTTTTTTTTTGCCAGTGAAAAAAAAAAAAAAAAAAGGGAATTTCAATTTCAAGCGGAGGAAATCAAGGTTTAAACTTTTACGCTGAAAAAAAAAAAAATTTTGAGGTTTAAACTTTACGCCGAAAATTTCCCGACGCCAGAATTTTTTTTGCTGTATTTTTGACGTATTATACGTCAAATTTGTGCCGTATCATTCGAATAATACGTATTGAGTATAAAATATATACAGTATTGAATCTATCCCTGATTCCAAATTGCAAGACTACCATACTTTTCTGCTAACCATGGGCCATGTGCATGTAACAAATGAATGTAATGTGTTACCTCACTTTCTCCCCATGCATTAATGTATGCTCTGGTGAAACTGGTCACCTTAGCTTTGAACTCTACAACATCTTCCTTGATGTAAGAATGCTTTTGTGACAACAAATTTAATTTTGAAAATGTATGCCAAGCCTTAATGCACTATTTGCTCCACCATTTCTATCTCTCTCTGCAAGAACCAGCAGTTTACCAAACTCATACGTACCTTTGCGCTTAGGGTCTATTTGCTGCAAGAAGTGTCGTGCTTTTTCACCACCTAAGCACACTTTGGCTGGCCTGGAGCTTTTGCTAGATGTCTTTGTATCCTGCTCTAGCTTAACGCAACTGCCAAAAAAAAAAAAAAAAAAAAAAAAACCGTGGAATGTGGGAAAACCACCATATTTTTATAATACTGTGACCATGGGAAGGCTAACCCCCACTGCCACGCAAGGGGGGTTACCACATCCCATAAACTTTAAGCCTTTAAAGAAGAATATTTTGTTGCAATAAAATACATACCTTGACTATCATAGACTCATGAACTACAACAACACGGTATTGTCTTATCATTCTCGAGTCAGGAATCTGAAAATTGTATAGCCAACTGGCATCCAATTGGCATTAATGCAGTGACTGGCCTACTGGCCAACCTTAGCCAACTGGCATAAGTATAGTCACTGGCCTACTGGCCAAACTTAACATTGTCTGCATTAGCAGATTTATGAGTAAAATGTTTGTGGCCGCTTGTTCCAATCATATGGTATGGTTTCATATTCCTCTTCATCATATGCTTCCTGCAATATTAAGTCATCGTGTATATTCAAGTATTATATCAATAGGCTTTCAGTAAATGTGAAGAATGCATATATCAGTTTAAACATAGTAATTCCTAAGTAGCAGCCTAGGACATTGTATCTGCTCCAACAACTAGCAAATGGGTAAGAAACATCATTGGATATCTCCAATGAGATGAAGTTCCTAAAAAACACCTGGCCTGAACTAGTAAATACTAGACCAGACATCTGCCTTGGTCAATCCCTTGGCAGTATTATCATCCTATTACTGGATAGAGCATCTCCAGCATAGTATTTCCAACCCAAAACTTTAAATCTTTAAGTTCATTTCAAACTGTAGTCTATGGTGAATATTTACTTTCAATCTTTCAATCTAGATCTGATGCTGATCAATTAAGGTCATCAAGTACTCGAGAGAGATTTTTACCTGAGGCATTAAGGCATATGAGACCTAATAGTCCTATAGATCATGTTTTAAAGATCAAAATCCTTGATCTGCTGTATATTTTTGTAGTGACATCTACATCTGCTGTAACAGTCCAGTCCATATGTCCAGTTTTAAATTGGCCCAATTGTATATAGAACATTAAGCATGCTTCTTCAACAAGCTTATGTCATTAACATTATGCCATCAATAATTAAATCACCAAGAAATATGTATTATGAGGCAATTTCATATCAGAAGATTCTATTAATGTAGCTGGTCATCTGTCATATTTTTCTCCCTTAACGTGACTTCTATCTTAGATATCTACAGAAAGAGATTATTTTCCAACTGTACTTTTTAAGCAAAATTTAAAAAAAACATAACAAGACATTTACTTGCATGTTATAATAGAACACAAGATTACATCCCTTTTATATTTTGCCTCAGTCTATGTGTCCATACAGGGTACAACTGATTTTGATCTTTGGTATCTCCAACCTCCATCGAGTTAAATATAACTTCACAAGCAAAAGGTACAATGAGAGGAAAATCCTGTACCTGCAGCCAAACATGCACATGTTAGCAGTAATCCCGGTAACGATGCAAGGGCCAAAAGGTACTTTGGGATTTTCAGCTTATGGCTGATCACCCATTGTATCGATTGCCCACAACGCTATATTTAACTGATGGGTAAAGAAACTTAAAAGCAAGTGCAATATGTTAGTTTTGTTGCTGCATTCCAGCATGTTTAATCCAACTCAGTAAAAGGCCTTGAAGTTATGACATTGTGAGATCTGTAGAAAGAGCCTACAACAGTGAGATTGTGGAGCTACAATCTGAGCATGAATGGTTTTCAAGCACAACTAGGATAAATTATGCAACCCTTAGAGTTATGTAATATCTGGATAGTGGAAACAGAAAATTTTGAACTATCTTATGCATAAAACCTATTTGTAAGTCGCTCCATATTTTTTGAAGCTCCACTATTCATATGGAATTTGATGTCCATACACAGAAGTCTTGCCATAGCCAACTGTACCACTGCAACATGCCTCATGCTTTTTTAATGTGCCTTCTGATCAATAAGAATCAGTATCCAAAGAGAAATAATGTTTTGCATTGGATCAGAAACAGTATATGAACACCAACTGCTCAAGAAAAACCCAGCACTCTTATCATTCCTCATCTCGATCCATCTTATCTAAGACAACTGCAGCTCCAACATTGGTCGTTGGTGGTAGCCGCTCAGGCCGGAAGAACTAAGAGCTTTAGTGTTGAAGCTGAAGGTTTAGCTCATCCCCTTTAGAAACAAAAGACTCATCTATAGCCGAATCATACTCGAAAAGTTGGATATCTGTATCCAAAGCAAAGATCTGCATAGGTCAAACAAATCCGGCTGGATCGACCTAGGGTTTTGAACAATATCAATGCCTTTAAGGCAATTTTCATATTTGCCATAAGTTGTGGCTGCCTACATGTATTTCCAAGTAAATCATACTCAAGTTAAAACTTAAATCATGTGTACCAAGGCCATATAATTCTATATCTGATAGCATTTAGTCAAGGGCAATCCCTTTTTGCTAGACCCTTATGGAAAAAAAAGCAATAACATAATATTAAGAAAAAAAAAAATTGATTTTTTTTTTCGCGTAAGCGAAACTTTACGCAAAAAAAGTTTCGCGTAAGCGAAACTGAAGGTTTCGCTTATGCGGAAAAAAAAAAAAAAAGCCCTTAAACCTGTTTACACAGATTGTTTACCTTTCCAAGACCTTTTCAAAAGACCTTTTTAAGGTACAATTAGCAGCCCTAAGTTCAAAACAGGTGCATTTTGACTTAGGCCATAACATGATTAAAAATACAACAATCTACAACTTCTTCTCAGTTTAAAAGAACATTTATACTTGGAATACGTTTAAAAGAACATTTATACATGGTATTCCAGATTATTCATTTTACATAAAAGAACTAATGTTATACAAAACAACATAACAACTTTTCTTTTCCGAAAGGTCATAAAATATGTTAAAGATAAAACCAAAAGCAGTATAACAAGCTGCATTATCCAGCAGTAAAAAAATCAGCAAGAAAATGGAGAATGAAAGTACTGACCTTCCCCAAGTATTAAACAACACAATATGTTAAAAAATACACAAGTAATAGTACAAAGATTTGATAAATCCTTCTTTAAAGAGTCTTGACAGCTTATCCAATAATGTGAAACAACACACAGGGAGCAAGAAATCCCATTACCTGTAGCAAACCATAGGAACATTAGCCTTAGTCGTGGTAAAGACCTAAGCTAGCGGGTGTGCTTAGATTTCTTGGGCTCATCGCCCTTCACCATGTATGCCATAATAATCACCTACTTTTAAGAAAACTTACAGCTTTAAACAAATAACCATATCATAATATTTAGCAAAAAAGAAAGTTTAGAGGCAATAAGAAGAGGCCCCGGACATCTCCTTTCTGGTAATAGGTTAGCAAGCTCCAACTACTCCAGTCATGCATACATTTTTATCCGAAAGGTGAATATAACAGACTTTCCCCAAGTAACACTTCTGAAAACTTTTTCTAAAAACTCAGAATCTCCCATGCAGAACAGTAAAACCAGCCTTGAACTAATACATGTCAAGTATATTAAAGTTACACCTCTAAAGAGCAATATACCTATTTAGACAGAACAGATACATTTATGAAGCTTATCAGGCCGTATAGAGCCAATACTTGATGGCAAAACATGTAGGGATATTAACTGAAACAAGCATTCAAGAAAAAACCAGCATCTATATATCAGGAATTCAAATGAAAAAACATAAGAGCATGAGACCATGCATACAAAGCGATCTGCAGTTTTCATAAGAGCAGTCATCAGAAATTAGCATCTCGTACTTTACTCCCATGCAGAACCTTAGTCAGTCAAAGGCATCTAGAACTAGGCCAGCAAAGCAAATTACATTGTAGGACTTTAAATAAATACAGAGGAATTCTCTAATGAATATAGATGAATAAAAACATGCTGGATCTATAGGATTTTGGAGAGTATCTACAGGCAGATCTGTATCTAACTTCTTATTTGACATAATACCATTAGTTAAAAAGAGCCATAGCCATAGTTGTTAAGAAACAACAATCAGACCTGAATAAGGATATCTAGCAGAAATAACTCAGTCAAAGTATATCCTAACAAGAACTAGAGAAGTAAATATAATAATATCCAATTTTACTGTCTAAAATGGGTTAATCACCATAACAAAAACATTAGATTCAGTAGCCTTAATTAAATGCTTATTTGCTCAGCCAGAATATAACATATAGCATGATGCCTACTTAAATTATAAAGATACTATCAAAACCATGGTCCAACACCCTGCTACAATCAACAGAATTATGATAACAACTGCAACATAATTAAAGAAAAAACATAGACAATGCTTCCAACCCGGTTAGAAGATGCAGGATTATCCACAGATTGAAAAGCAGCTGGCATGCAAACGCCTGAGGGAGTTTATTTTCTAGATCCATTCCCTATTTCCGTGTCTTCCAACATTAATGCCTTATCAGAGCCCTTTTGTGCAGTGCTGGCTAGTTCACTGCATTGTACCAACTTCTCACTAGCCATTTCTATAGAGGCATCTCCCAAGTTCAGAGTAATGGGATCAGTAATAGCTTTAGCTGCTACCACCTTTTTGTGGAAAGAAAAGGGCTTCAACTTCTTGGCAGACTTGGCTTCCTTAGCATTTTCCTCCTCAATTCTTCTTCTAGTGGCCATGTTAAGATCTCCTTTCTTTCGGCCCATGCCTAACATTAGCATAAATCCGACATACCAGCCTAAGGGCAGCACATGCCGGGCATTGAAATCAACTACTCTTCTGCTATAAAAGGAAAAACTACCGTCCATATTGCAAAAGACCTAGATACCGTCAGTTCTAAACTCCAAAAGCACGATTGCACACCTGGAAGCCAGCTTTGATTCAAGAAAGTACTTAATGCCACTGTATTGTTTGTAATTTCTCCAGTGAATGTCTCCTTTGCCGTAAATCCGCTGCCCTAAAATTCAGATCTAAATTTCATGGTTCACATAATCGACCATTACCATAATATTTTTCATGACAACAATTTTAGTTTAATAAAAAACAGTCCTATTATAATATTCAGTGGTCATAGGGTGTTTATGCATCTATAACTCTTGTATTCAATCTTTATTTGAAGTACTCGCCATATTGTAAGCTCAGAACCTAAAGACCTTTTCAAAAATTCCCATCGGTCTTTGTAAGGTATTAAGTCTATTGTATTTTGCACAATGTTTAAACTCTTATTTACATCCCATATATCCATCTATCCCATATGCTACCTAGAGGGCCTGACTACCCCGAGACCAAATGTCCAGATCATTTCTAATTAACCGACCATATCATAGCTTTTTTTTTTTTTTTTTTTTTTTTTTTTTTTTGTAGGCAAGCTTTTTTAATTTTCTATTAATCTTAAAAACATAGTACACGACCTTATTGGAGTAGGCTCCACAATAGGCCAGATAAAATATTTGCAAGAACAATGGTCTACCAGATCGGAAAAATAGTCGCAGTAACACACCAATCCAAGATAAGAGTCTGAAGAGTAGTGCTGTCCCTTCAATTTCAAGCAAGAATGCAGCCACTATAAATTCTACAAACATGGCCCTTTGAAGCTCCAACACCGACAAATGCAAGCAAATGGAGAGCTTAGGCGAGAAAATGTCATACCATGCGTTAACTTGACCTGGCAGTCATCCTGCATTGCAATACTATAAGAGCTCGGCACCCCTTTCCAATCCTGTACTAGGGAGTGAGTTCGTGACTCCATCTTCCTGCTTTGCAAGAACTCATACAGGTCTACCTCAAGGAGGTGGTCTACTTGCTCGTCTAATGCTCCTCCACACGCTGGCATAGGCCACGTCTGCAGTATGATTAAAGGAACCAAGGTCTCCCGCCCAAGGCTTCTTTAAATGGCCTCCTTCTTTGCTCTACTTATCTGTTTCTGCACTACCTGCAGATACTAATCTCCCCTAGCTGGGATAGGGATGGACGAACTCTAGAATAGCTCAACCAAAGTACACTCCAAAGTACTAGAAAACAATATCACAGCCAAAAACAGACCCAACAGACCTGTATTCCATAAGATTCCGCCCTCTTAAGTCCCTCGAAGGCCCAGCCAACAAGATCTGCAGCTCCAGTGACTATGAAGGCTTCAATGGTTCAAAAGAGGGCAGCTTAATATGTCTAGAGGCATACGAATCTATCATTAGTTATCCCACTGTCTTCCCGTACATTAAGCTGCACAAAGCCAAGGTAATCTACAGTTCTTGTCAGATTTTGAATAATATCAAAGCAAGCAACCCGAAAGCTCCGGTATTCCAGGATATAATGGCATTCCCTGATTCTATAACTGCAGTAAGTGCAGTTGCAAACCGCAAGAGTGCAGCCTTCCTCTGCAATGAGTGCAGCATGAAATCTGTCTGCCGTATTACTCAACATTGGACGATAGCCAGAACTGAATGACCAAGCTTATTTACTATTCAAAATCTCGTAGCATTAGCCCGGCAAAAGAAAAACAGCTGGACCCTAAGCACACAAGCATCTGGTGCTGAAGCTCTGAGGCAGAAACCGTTTTTCAAATGCTTGCTAGATGCTACCTAATGCTGATCTAGACTCAAATCAAATGGCAGAAGCATGAGGACCAATTCTTACCCAGTCAGGCCTGGACAAACAGAGGAAAGATCCAAGAACAGCGGCCATGTCTTGAAAGCAGAACCCCTGTTGCCAAGAGCCGATGAAGACCAAGTAGATGAGGGCTCTGGAGCATCAGCCATGGTCTGGCAAGACAGCAGCAGGCATTAGCACTGCTCTTCCAGCCATACGCAGCAGACCTTGGAGCTCAAGACCTCGGGCGGCCGCCGCCGCCGCCCTAACTAGCGGCTAGGGTTCCCATAGTTTCTTCTCCGCCATATCATAGCTTATGGGCTCCCCATCTATCAAAGGAAGAGGCATAAAAATCAAATCTCCAAAATAACTCCATATTATGTAATTGGTTAATATTATTTTTCAACTTCTTAACAAGGAATAAGGGTAACCATTTTCATGTATTCAACTGACCGTATTTTCCTGTTGAATTTGGAAAGCAACAGCTCCATCAAAAAGTATTTCACAGACAATATCCTTCTTAACCACCATAATTGGAGAATCAACTATATTGTTTTCCACCACATCAAAGAATGCCTTGCCATGGGCACCAAAATGCCAGATGTTTCCTTGCATATAGTAACTAACAAACACCCTTAATCTGCATAGTATCCAATTTCCATAACCTAAGGTAGCCATCATGCTCACATAAAAAAAAAAAAAAAAAAAAAAAAATTTCCCGACACCGGAATTTTTTTGCCGTATTTTTGACGTATTATACGTCAAGTTTGTGCCGTATCATTCGAATAATACGTATTGAGTATAAAACGGATACAGTATTGAACCTATCCCTGATTCCAAATTGCAAGACTACCATACTTTTCTGCTAACCATGGGCCATGTGCATGTAACAAATGAATGTAATGTGTTATCTCACTTTCTCCCCATGCATTAATGTATGCTCTGGTGAAACTGGTCACCTTAGCTTTGAACTCTACAACATCTTCCTTGCTATAAGAATGCTTTTGTAACAGCAAATTTAATTTTGAAAATGTATGCCAAGCCTCTATCTTCCTTAATGCACTATTTGCTCCATCATTTCTATCTCTCTCTGCAAGAACCAGCAGTTTACCAAACTCATACGTACCTTTGCGCTTAGGGTCTATTTGCTGCAAGAAGTGTCGTGCTTTTTCACCGGGTAAAAGCACGCTGTGGTGTATCAAAAACGTGCATTTTGACGCCACATTTTGGCACCACCTTTGTGGTAGAATCGGGTGGTGCATACCGAAGCGGAGATTGCGGGAGTGCGAATTAATGAGCGTCGGTTATTTTAAATTTTATGCCACGTCATTGTCCACCTTTTTGAATTAAGAAAGAATCACCTCTTCCTCTGTTTTTTTGCCGCTTCTTGCCGATTGAACCCTAATGGAGTCGAATTGAGCATACTTGGTTACACGATGAAATCTCTCCTCAAACAAGAGATTGTGCCCCACGAAGATCTAAAAAAGCTTTGGGGTGACAGAGTTCCAAATAAATCTGGCTCTGGTATTTTTTCCCCAAATGTTTTGTTCAAACCGAAAAATTAAGGCATATGTTTTCTTATATGCAGGTTGAAGAATCGAGCAATGAACAATACAAAGAGTTCATGCAAATTTACAAAAATTACAGGGAAGCCACATACATGGGGTGGAATGGCTCACGGAACACAGGCGTTGGCTTATTATCTGCATATAAAGGGGAGGGCATTAATGGAAGAGCTTCTGGGATTATTATAAAACTCCCCGATGAGAAAAGCCGAGGCCAGTTCTTCTAGACCCAAGAGAAAGCATAGGCAAATCCAACCCGGCGAGGAGGAAAATAGTAAAAGTGGCAAAGAATGATGAAGATGATAGGGAAATAACCAAATCGGGTTCCTCTAGACCACACATTCAATCTGAACTCACAATCAAAGCAAAAAAAAGCGAGCAATGTTACGAGACCAAAACATGCCATTGCGGTATGTTCAATTATTAGTTGTGTTACAACGAAAAAAAATCTCAAGCTTGATCTAGATTGTTTCTATCAACACGAAAAAGGTAACATCAAATCCACTTCAAGAATCGGGTATGTCTACTACCATTTTGCATCATCTTTGGGTCAGTATTGTCATGTTGTGTCTCTATGATGCCATCATGGGGCATTTCGTGCAATGGATGCGAGAATGATAGATGAGGTATGTGTGGTGGTGGTGAGTTGTTGGCATCCACCATGTCCCACACCACACCCCCGATCTCCCACCACTACACTCTACCATCTCCCACCGCCACACTCCCCCACACACCACCACCACACTCCACCACCACCACCACCACACACACCACCACCATCACCACACTCCTCCACCACCACCACCACCACATTCCACCACCACCACCACACTCCTCTACCACCACCACACTCCACCACCACCACCACCACCCACCACCACCACACCACACCACCGGACTCCACCATGTCCCACACCACAATCCACCACCACCACACTCCACCACAACCACACCACACCCCACCACCACACCCCCACACCCACCACCACCACCACCACACCCCACCACCACACCCCCATCACCACACTCCACCATGTCCCACACCACACTCCACCACCACCACACACACACCACCACCACCACCACACACACACCACCACCACCACCACCACACACACCACCACCACCACCACCACCACCCCACCACCACCACCACCACCACCACCACCACACCACCACCACCACCACCACGTGTTGTGTGGTGTGTCTTGTCTTGGCGTATGTGTGTGGTGTGTGGTATGTGGTGGTGTGTAGAGACTACCTTGTGTTGTGTGGTGTGTGATTGTGGTTTTTCCATCGTCGTGGCTTACTATGTTAGGAGGTCGACATATACGTAGTGTTTTGTTTTGCGGACTATGGCGGACTTGTGAAGGAATGGTTGGCTGCAACATCAGCTAGGTTTGATAGATGCAAACAACGATTGCAAGCAAGCGAGGATAAGAAAAATGATATCAAAAGAAAGATTGAGTTGATGGAGCATAAAGCATCGAAAATTAGAGCTGATTTGCCGGATGGCAATCAATCATGACAAATCCGAAAGCGGCCAGAGGGTGTTCGGGTTGTAAAAGCGAACTAAAGGATGAAGAGCTAAATGGTACAGGTTGCACGGCTGAAACAATTAAATAAGGAATTAATGTAAACTGAAATTGAGCTAAAGGCATGTGAAGATTTCTTCTTTGGGCTGCTACCTCGAATGCAAAGATTTGAGATTTTTTTCGAAATGTGAGTAGTGGTCATGACACTCCTTTAGATCCCGCACTTCCAATGCTTCACCGAGGCGAAGAAGAGGGTGATGAAGGTTGTCCATTTTGTGGGCGTTATGCGAAATGGGAGGGTAAAATGTTGTCGGTTGTGATAGCGGCAGCGATCCCGATATCACATTCCATGTCTATCACACCATTTGAGGTAAATATTATCATCTCTAACCCTCGTCTAAAGACTCTATTGATTTTGAATTTGTTTTGCAGACACTCTAGAACCTGCTGCAGCCCCGTTGTGGCCACATTATGACCGAGACATGGCTTTTGGCTTTTGGTGTTCGAGTGGTACCACAAGAACCAATAGACACAAGTAAGTCCAAAGAGGGGTGAAAGCAAGGTTTGGGAAGTCTCGATGCTTGTACTCAGGTCTCTTTCATCCTGGCTTAGTCTCTTCCATCACGGCGGCTTAGTCTCTTTTGCTTGTCCTTTTATTGTATCTAAAGTGCCCCACAGGATGAGATCGCTCGCTCATTTTAGGGGCACTTTAGATATATATAAACAGAACATCGAAAAAAGAGAGTAAAAAGCCCAGTCTGCGTGACCCTCTTGAATGGTTGTCAACTCACCGGACTTGATATTGTTCGCTGCAAACAATATAGATTACGCAAACAAGTGCCTTAACTAATGTTTCTTGATGTTGTCACTCTATTGACTTAGTGTTTGCGGGGTGCGTAAATTTGAGACCAAGGATATCCAACGGTTATCCACGCCTCGATCAGTTATGAGGCGCAAGATATCTCCGGTTGTACCTAGAATTCACCCCATTTGATACTCCTAAGTCAATCCCATTTGGACGGCATGGAGACTCCAAAACGAAATTTGGATAGTCAAGGCCCGAATGCGATCATTATCAAGTAAAATCACCGATACCACATACATGATTTATTTTTTGTATTTTTTTTTTGTGGTCTTCCTCATTTCAATTATGTTGCGAGATAAATGCTCACGCAACCGGAAGCCATGATGAAGAGATTCCTAGTGCATCTCGATTTAGGGGAAAATTAATTCCCTTGAGATTCATTAAATGCGGGGTCCTTCACCGAAAAAAAAGTTTTGGTCTTGAATATGAGCCAAATCACGGATCACGGTGATGAAGGCGACAAAGAAACCCGCGGATCTGGGACAAGATGCGGTGCTCAACGAGTCCAATACAACCTCAACCAACAAAAACCAAGAGGTTAACTGAAATTCTCCTTGTTCTCGATTTTAATGGGGTTTTAGGCAAGTTTTATGACTTGAAAGAGAGGATCCTGCATCGGTAGAGCCCGTGACCATCCGTAAATTGAACCATCAAAAAGTTCGCGGTTTAGGGCCTGGATTTCCGGAGTTCTTAGAATGGTGTTTTCAAAATTTGAGATTGCATTGTGGTCGGCATGGCTAAGAGTAATGTTGACTTGTTGACGAGAAAAGTTCTTTACAGGAATATAAGGGCGATTTCTTTTTATTTGGAATCGGGATAATTTTGCACCAACACAAAATTAAAAGTGGTTAATAAGCCAATTTTCCTTAAGGATCTGTCCAAAGTGTACGAAAATTTTGGAGATACCGGGTGACAAACACATTGTTGATAGATGACCGCCCGAGATATAAGGGTTACGCCAACCCAGTAGAACACAATGATATGTCCAAATAGTTTTGCTCCCGACGGGTTGGATTCCAATTTCCTTTTGGAGCAACTCAAACCATGGTTGGAGGGACTTACGGCTGAAGAAAGTGTGCCAACTTATGTGAAGGAACATCAAATGTGGAACATGTGGGATTACGAAGAGTCGGCATGAATCGCATGAAAATGCTCGACAAGTATTTTCATAAATGAATCTTGTAAAACTCTTTGAAAGTCAATATAAGTAAAAAGAATTTCTATGATATGTGTTGTACTTTTTTTCAATTTAAAATATTTGAATGGATTGTGAGCAAATGTTCTCGTGTGTGTTTAGAACTAGAGATGATAGAGCTTGGCGGTCCCCGACTATCTAAAGCCAAATACACATGTGGAAGTGGTCTTTGAGTGGGCTGAAAACTGTCGTGATTAGCTCCACCAGACATCAAAATTTTGGAAGCTTGTCTGCATGGTTCAATGATCAATTGATCCTCCTCTTCTCAAGGTGATACTTTCATCGATTTGTGATCATCGAGGATTGTGCCGGATGATATGCATATGTTTGCGAGATACATGGAATACTACTTGATTCTCCAAGGAATGAGCCATCCCTTTCATTTCTTTGACCCTCTTTTCACTCGACATTGTCCAAGGACACAAATAGTTACAAAACAATAAGGAAACATGTGAATGCGGATAAGTGCCGGTACATGTTTTTGCACCTTGTGATGGACATCAACGGACTGTTTTCGATTGTAAGCCCGCAGTGTCTCGCCGCGGAGATATAAACCAGGGGATATATCACTTTGATAGCTCGGGCTTGCATGGCGAAGCGAGATATATTGAGAGGTTAGTGTTTGCTCATTGCATTTTGCTGTTGTGGCACAATGACAACAAACTTTGAGTCTGCGGGTTCACGGGAATTGCTTGGACACAATAATTTCAGCTTTACAACCTCGGATGTTGTGAAAATTTCGAGCGCCTCTTCAAACCGATGGTCATTCATGTGGCCCTGCCAGGTATGTTAGTTTATGCACAAATTTGTGAGGGGGTACTTAAAAGGAGTGAATATATTGTTGCCTGATCTAGTAAGTCAACTTAAATGCAGCGGTACAAACCAAACTCATTATTGACAAAGTGTGGTTAGCTGCGGGTTGTGGACATTTCGGACCGGGATCTAGTTGATGTTAGAGTGTTCATGCTTGAAGTTTTAAGATTAGAAACAACAAAATTTGGGCCGAGAGGAACATATGTATTGGGAAGTATGTAGGTGCATGAGTCACCTCGTGCTTAAATCAACGTATATCTTTCTTATGTACATAATTGTTATTGTAACCTCGATTCATTTCAATGAAAATTCATATTCAATTCATCTCACAAACAAAGGAATCAAGTGTTTTGAGAAAATTCAAATCTTCAAAAGAAATCAAGACAAACTCATTTTTTTCACAATTTGAAGCACAAAACTTCACATGAGTTAAAAGAAAACTACGAGAATGGTTTTACATTTCATCATCATCGAAAAAGAACTTGGGGTAAATTCTATAAAATTTTCTCCTCATCTAAAGGATCCGACCTATATCTGATCTGTTTTGATGTTTAGTTGGTGGCATGTGAAGTCGATTGCACGATCTCTGTTGTGAATACTATGCCTAAGGCGTCTTTCTTTGCAAAGATCATAGGCGACTCGGTTGATCTTGCGCCCTTCTTGTAATACATACCTTCTATGACACTATCACCCATGCGGTACCATGTTCCATTGAGTTGGAAGTCTTTCTCCACTATCCATTTTGGTTTTGTGCACATCGAATCCAAAATTCAGAACCCTCATCATTCCCTTTGAGACAACAACGACAAAATTATCACCAACTCTAAGTGCCTCTGCTAACATCATGGGATTGGAGGAGAACAAGGACTGCTTTGGATTCACGGTCCTCAATGTCGGCATGCACATTGGAGGATGGTACAATAACTTGAAGTTTCAATCATCAGCGTGGTGCTTGTTCACACTAACTGTCCCACATGCCATCCAAGCGTGGCTGCGAAGCATGAAAGTTCCCTCGTGTGCAAGCTGCAATGGAGATTCGGGATTGAATGCATGTACACAATGGATCTGCCTAGTGTCCAAAAATCCTTTACGCACCCCATGCTTTCTTTCTATCTATATCCTCCACCTTGACTTCCCAAAAGAACCTTTTTATATTCTTCCTCTTCTTTGGTTTTGGATGTGTTCATCCACTCGGATGTTCCACAAGTAAACATCTCTTGACAACTTCTACCACTTCATGAGCATTACCCAATTTTATCTTTCTTTTATTTTAATTGCGGTTGTCTTAACCATCTCTTCAACTCAGCGGCTTTGCCATCGTGTTCACCTTTCAGTGGTTAGAACCAAAAATTCCACATCATATAGACATCGATTATGGTTTGTGTACCTAGCCACAAAGTACAATGGTCTAGAAGCCTTGAATTGAGATCTTTGCACCATCCAAAACACATAATGTCTCTTTGGAACCCTTCCTTTACGCTCCGGATATTTGTGGTGCTTCATGAAGCGGTGTTGCCTGAACAAAAAGTATCGTGTTCCCTATCATCGATACATAGTAATGTGTTTCCTTGATAATCTCATCTGCCCTTTGAGTCATCTTGATATGTTATTTGAACCAAAATGGTAATCTGGTTATTGACCCAGTAATATCGTTGCACCTCCTCTTGTTCCTTGAATGTATAGTTCTCTGCAAAATCCACTACCGAGACATGCATCTGTTTGGGAGATTCTCGAAGCTCCTTAAATTGTTTTGCACTGCCATTGGTACCTGAAATTATGCAGTGGAAAGATTTTTAGGCGCTCTTTCGGTTTATCCGAAGCTCCTTGGGTTACATCTCATTGTCTTGATGAGTCGGTCTCCTACGAAACTTCGAGGCGTTGTCTTTTTCATAGTCAATGTACTCCCCATTTCACTTTCCTCTTGCCACTTCCTTCCATGGGGCCAGTCTGAAACTTCTTGATTCCACCACGACTCACAATTTCCAAGGATGCACGCCTTCTTGTGAAACTCATCTAATTCACTCTTTGGACACAATATAGATCTCCATAAACTTCTGTACTTGCAATTTTATGCTTTGGTGTGCCTGCATTGACCAAGTTCATGTGATCTACAAACATCAGCGGTGCAAGTGCAATTCTTAGGATGTTTGGTTCTCATCCCATTGAGTCCATCCACTAGCATTTGCATCCTCCGTCTTTGAATGCAACATCAACTATTGAAGTCCTTCAATTTCACAACAAACCAGGGTTTTAGCTTCTCAAAAGCTTCGAAGGCGAATCTTAATTTACGGATGTTGGTCCGAAACCTCTTGAACAATAGCATCTCCATGAAATGAACACTAAACTGTTAGGATGTGTATACCACACCAAACCATGCACCATACCATGCCCCACACTCATCATATTCACGAGCGAGCACCTTAGTCTTTGTGTACACACCACACACCACACCACACCCCACCACACCATACACCAAATGGTGGAGTGTGGAGTGGTGGTGGAGTGGTGGTGGTGGTGGTGGAGGTGGAGTGTGGTGGTGGGGGGTGGTGGTGGTGTGGTGGTGGGGGTGGTGGGTGGGTGTGTGGTGGTGGTGGGGTGTGGTGGTGGGGGGGTGGTGGTGGGGTGTGTGGTGTGGTGGTGGGGTGTGGTGGTGGGGGTGGTGGTGGTGGGTGGTGTGTGGTGTGGTGTGGTGGGGGGGTGGTGGTGGTGGTGTGTGTAGTGGTGTGTGGTGCTATGATGTGGTGTGGTGGTGGGGTGTGGTGGTCGTGGTGGTGTGTGGTGGAGTGTGGTGGTGGTGGAGTGTGGTGGGGGTGTAGTGGTGGTGGTGTGGTGTGGCGTTGTGGATTGTGGTGTGATGTGGTGGTGGTGGAGTGTGGTGGTGGTGGTGGAGGGTGTGGCGTGGGATGTGGTGGGATGTGTGTGCATGTGGTGGTAATGTGGTGGTCGCAAAAGATGTGGTGGTAGTCTATGGTGGTGGGATAGATGGGGTGTGGTGGGGTGAGGGGAGATTCTCCAGGATCATACATTAACATGCACACACCCACATGACACCATGGACGCCCACACCCACACCACACCACCACACACCACACCACACCACACCATCCGACACCACACATCACATCACATCACTTTTATCCTATTTAAATCGGCGTAAAAAAATCTGCCTAACCTTCTCTCATAAACACTTCGAAATTCGTACACCGATAATAATTACATTCCTCTTCTAATCATTAGAAAAGGATGGGTCCTAAATCCTGTTCCTACGTGCGATTTTTTGGCGTTTCATTCCCAATTCGCCAAATCGAAAGGAAGTTCATTCCGGCAACATGGTAGGATCCATGTTCGAGGAGATCACTACTGCTATTGTAGGGTGACCGAGGGAGGGCATTCAGCACATGTTAAACGAGGGGCTCGTAATAAATCTCAAGAAGGTGGATATGCCTAAATCCACCTTCTTTGCTGATTTTGAATCAACCTAAAGGCATACAACCAATTTGGATCTTTGGGCCTTCAATGGCTATGCTTGGAGTCAGTTGGCGGGAAGAGCTCTTAGGCGAGTTCATGAGCTTATGTTACATCTTTGCGCAAAGGCGGTTTGGTATATTGTTCTCTGTCCTTGTCGCTCGACTCTGTAGCGGTGATTTCTTGGCGAGTGCGTGCCACGAGGGGGATCACGAGGAAGCAGCAAACCTCATCTGTTAAATTAGGATGGCTATGAAAGCTTAGATGCTTTAGTGCGAGAAAACAATAATTTTGGATGCACCGGTTCTCGAGCGATCATACCGGCATTTCTGTTGCTTAGGAAATCATGCATGTAAATTTAGTTCTCGGAGTCAGAGCTTTCAATGGAAAGCCAAATTTTGTAAAAGCTAAATTTTGTAAGATCCTTTTTAATATATCATACTTTCCAACAGTGCTTGAATCGATTGTCTTTATTCAACAAAAATTTGTATCTCGGGATCGATTAGTTATAGCTCAAATATTTTTAGGTACACACACCCGATAAAGGGAGTACTCAATTACATCATGTTCTAATAATATTCCAAACATTAAATATTGCATTTCAGACTAGAGTCAACTACACACAATTCACATCTTTTGCATCTGATTACACCACAATCAACTTTGTACAACACAATAACCACCACATGCACCACCATACTAAGCACCATAACTAAGAAAACATGATTAACGAAATAAACTAACTTTGTGATTCCTCCGGATAGTGGGCAGCATGTTCTTCTCTTACATTTCTCTCAATCTTCTAGTTCTAACATCCTTTGTGTTAGGAGACACTCTGGTGTTCTCAATCCAAAATTTTTTGAATCTTTTCTATATGTTCATCTGAAATTGCATGAATCTTTTAGCCCTCTTGTAAGAAACCCATTTCCCACCATTGTAATCGATCTCTTCCCTCTTTTTTTTTGCCTTTTGCAGGTTTCTTGGGTGAACACCTAATACCTTTCAAGATCTCGCTGGCTGATTTTGTCACTTGTTTGAGAATCTGCAGCGGCGTGGTCTGTTATTACAAGGCAGCTATTCTTGGCTGCTAGGCATTCATTTGGTAGAGTTTGTGATGCTGCATGGGTCCCGGAGGCTCCTTATAACGATGCTCTTGGCTTCCAAATCCTTTAATTCTTCACCTATGAATTTTTCCAATGTTTTATCCCTCAAAAAATCAAGTAAAATTTCTTTCTTACGTGCTATCCTCCATTCTTTTGGTCTTACATTTTATGGAAAGGCGTTAGCAAACTAAGGACAATACGGCGTTTCTTTGCTTGTACTTCTTGATGAACCGGATCCTACGCCAATTCTGCAAGCTCAATTTTTCTTCTCTTCTTCTTTTTTCCTCTTGGCGTCTTTTCTTCAACATTTCTTGTTCCTTGGTTCTTCTTAGTTTCTCTGTCTAAAATGCGGTTTGTGTACAGATTACCTCATTGACATCCATATCCACAATGGATTGGAGCTTCGGCGGGAGGGGCCAAAGAGCAGGCCTTGAGGGCAAAGAGGAGGAAGGGGCCAAAGAATAGGAATTTGAATTTGAATTTTAGTTTTGAAATTAAATTTCCCCACAAATTGGGACTCTATTCTTAAATCTGCGGTGGCGGTTGCCATAATTATACTTTCATACTACAAAAGTGGTGGATGCAGCGCCACATTTTGGGGGGCAGGGGGACAATAGAATTGGAACACCACAGGCGTGCTTTTACCCCACCACCTAAGCACACTTTGGCTGGCACGGAGCTTTTGCTAGATGTCTTTGTATCTGCTTTCGAGCTTAGCATAACCCGCCATGTAATCACCGCATCGGAGAGACCTTTTCTACCCGTGCAATACCTTCCATCCTATCTTTTTTGTTTCTCATGTTCCAAATAAAACAACAACTAGCATGTATCATTTTCTCAACAATACGTACCATTGCATGTAAAGTACATGCATGAACCCTTCTAGAGGAATGGAATCTGCATCCATTTTGGACCTTCCTTGTCGACTAGGTGGCAGATTTTGGTTGCATGTTAAAGTACTAATACTTTGTCCTGTCCTCTTCTTCAAAGTATATGAACAATATATGCAGTTCCTTGAGGTTTGTGCTGGTGTGGAAGATACATTATACAAAGCTTTTTCGGTCTTCAAGTCTGCAGCAAGATGGAACCTCACCTTGAATAATCCGTGGCCTTCCACCCCGGGGGATTCACATAGTGTAGGCCGTATATACCATGTGAGTGGACGATAAGGGGTTTTTTTTAACCTAAAGCGTACGAATACGTACGGGAAGGGGTTCTTTAGACCTTAAAAAATCCAATCTCTAGTGATGTATTTCATACGGAAAGGGGTTTTTTAGACCTTAAAAAAAGCGTATACGAAGGGGTTTTTTATGACCCCTTCCTCGCACATGGCATATCCCTTATACACTAAGTGGTATCCCCGGGCCTTCCACCTCCAATCTTTGCCCAGCTTCATAAAGACTAATTAATCTTGGGATGTCGGTCAAGTTCATAACCCATTTTAAGACCTCATAGTTTTCTTTTCTCACCCGAAACATGCCCAGCCACCATGTGTGCTCCTCTGATTGTACTGAGAACCATTCTACATCTCTTTCTGGCTTAGGTAATTGACCTCTTTATGAGTCGGAGAGGCGCATAATTCATAAAAACTAAAGAAACCCTCTCATACTTTTTTTGACTTGTCAATTCCATCTCGTCAAGTTTAATACAAATGTCCAGAGTTTCTTCTACATTGGCTTGGTAGACATTGTAATAAACAATCATGAACTTCAACAAAGCCTCGAGATCAAACCAAACATTATTCCTTTCATTCAAGCCAATGATATCACATGCACTATCTTTCTTACCTTTCAAATTCGGAGTATGACCAGCCTCAATAGAGTACATCTTTCCAAAGTTCTCCTCCATCGTAAGGTTCCTTCTCTTTCGAATAGACTCAATCACATAAGGACGTGGAATGACAACCTTCTTAGTTCCCAATGATCTAATGGCCTCATGAAAAGTTTTGAATAAACTTCTATACCCTTCTCTGCTAATGCCAATTGTATCACATGCTGCTTGCACATCTTCTTCATTTATTTTGTCACTAATCTCTTTCATAGCCATCTCTAATACACCAATTCGAAGGCCAACATTCATTGGATCACTCAACAATGACAAGATTTCAGCTTTCGATGCAATGGATTTAACAATATTACCAACATTCTTTTCGCTTTAAACTTTTTATCCTTCTTTGAGTTGAGGGCACAGCTTGATTCGCGAGGATTCTCTTCGAAGCGACTCCACAAGTAGGCTTGAGTTCTTCAATCGGCTTGCTCTTTCTTATCCTTTCTCTATATCCTTGTGGTGTCTTTTTCAAGCGGTTTAGCCTACTCTGCGGTGTCTTGGCATTTCTTTTCTGGCATTGAATTTGCTTCTCATGCATTTAAGTTGGCTATCCATTTTGCGGGAGAGTTGTCTCCATTGTGCCCTGCCAACAAATAGGAATTGTGCCTCCACATGGTCTCCACAGGTGTTGGAGACTTCCCATGGCGAGAAGGAGATAGTCTCAACTTCGATTACCCGGAACATGGATCTCATCTTCCTCATGGAAACATGGGAGCATCACGGGGACACGGGATAACCCGACTTGTCGGGGATACCGGCACTACTCAATCTTCAATGATTGCGGGAAGCGGGGGCATGGGGGTTGCTGCTACTACCGAACAACCTTGGCACAATCAATCTCCTTGTTCAAGGCAGACAAGCACTGTGCGATACGTGGGTGCGTGTGCAAAACTGCGATATGCGAGACCCCTCTTTGTGGCGGCTGCTACTTTCCACATCACGAAAAGCAACTTCTATCACACCCACTTTCCGGATGTGGATAGGCTGGATCCCTATGTCGATCTATATGATGACATCTGGCCAGACATATGCGGTTAGGCGTGTCATACTCCTTGGAGACTTCAATGCCGCGCCGCCGGGTAGAACAACCCATGAGATTTGATCCCTTGGTGATGATATATTGCGGTTGCATCTGCGAAGGAGCTTATTACGGACATGTGGATGACAATTAGGTCCGCAGCGCTATGATGCGACAATTGCTTTTGCTCTGCGATATCTTTGACTGGTAATACGCAATGGGTAGCCGGATGGCCTTCCACCCATAAACACACTTGTGGCGGAAAAACCGGTAGCGGATCTAGTGTAGTGGACTATGTGTTGGTGCACGGCGGGGATATGCATGTCATCAAGCACTTCGGTGGGAACAACTAATAGGGATGAAGAGATGGACTCGGACCACTTACCACTTTACTTGAAGTTGGCTTGGCGGTTTATGCGAACCCGGTGCAACAACTCCTCACATGCCTCAGTACTTGCGGATTATGAACATCACGGGGGGCTTATGCCCAGATGCTTATAGATGACACGGCAGAAATTTTGCAATATCCTACACTAGAACACAGCGGGCAATTTGGTGGCCGATGTTAGGATTGCTTGGCGAGAGGTGCTTTGGGATAAGCAGCCCGCGACGGACCTCGAGGAACACAACCTTCCCGTAATCAATGGTTTGATCACGAGTGCAAGGAACACAAATCTTGGCTCCGCCAAGTCCACAGACCACCTTTTCGCCCACATGCGGTCCGACGGGTTACCGCATCTTCCTTAAAGCTAAAGAAAGCCGGTACATTGCGGCGCATCAAAAAATGTTTTACCTCACAGGCGTCACCCGGGACCTTAAAAGGGTTCTTAAGCCATTACAACCCACGGGGAATATCACTCCGGCGGTGGGAGGCAATACTTACAACGGCTATCGACCCTCGGGGGTGCACATCGCGGCATTACCCTTGCAAGAAGGCCCGGTCTTTGGAAATCCGCAGTCCGGACGTGGAACAAGGCTTACAACGTCTTGCCAATGGGAAAGCCCTAGACTTGGATGGTATCTGGTAAATTGCTTAAATTAGGCGGGGGCCGTCCATAATACCGTCTTGTGCCTTGTTCAACAAGGCATTACGAGGAAGGCTTCTAGCTGCGGTGGACCAATAGCGAGTTGTTCCCATCTATAAGGCGGGTGACCCTGCTTGCCAGATATTACCGAACAATCATGGTCGGTTTGGTGTTTGCAAAGCGCTAACAGGATTCTCGGCGGCGGTTAATGGCGGCGGGCGGCGGCCGAAGGTCGCGGGCCCTCACCCGGCGGGGATTCAGACCCGGCACTCAACCATTGACCACATCTTCCGTTCGCGAACTTCGATTGAGGCAGCGGGAACCGCCCGTCGGGGATCTATATTGTTGCTTTGTGGATTTTGCAAAGGCGTTTGACAACGTGCCTCGGGGAAAACTATGGGCAAGATTACCTTGGTAGGGGTTCTGTAGATTTTGCGAATCACGATTAATACGAGCTATATGAAAGATGCTGGAGTTCGGTTGCGTGGACAAGCCGACCATTTGATAGTAGTATCGGGGTTAAATCGGGGATGCCCTCTCTACGCCAACATTGTTTGGGCTTTACATTGATCAATTGGAGAGCTGGCTTGCTGATAATGGAAGCGATGGGCTCACCTTCTCTATCGGATCATCGGACACTTAATATATCGCGATGATGTGGACCTCTAACTTACACACCAGCCGGACATACAGCGACATCTTGATGCCACGAGGCGCGTGCAAACGCAACAGCTGATATCGCATCAACTTTGGCCAAGACTAAGGTGGTTTTCATATCATCTTCCGCGTCGGTAGGGTCCCCCTCCTTGATTACCAAGGCGAATGTGGAAGTTGCATCCACATACAAGTTCCTTCTACTATGCATTGGGACACATCCATACGGCTCTACAGTGATGGCGGTGGAAGGCACTATATGCAATGCAAAACAATAGTCATAGAGTGGAGTTGTATGATTGGGCCCATCGGTCACACACTGTTCAAGGTCTTAGTAGAGCATGTCCTTTTATCACGGGGGTGGAAGTATGGGGCCCGGTGGTATCACTTGCTACTTGGAATAACTTGGAACAGTCGAAAAGCCTTCTTAGTCACGAGCACTAGGGGTGAAGTCCACGGTCCCATATCAAATTCTACTACGAGGAGGCGAGGATTCTTGCCTCTTGGTGACCCTTGATCGTCACATTGTCTATTTTGAAGGTGGTCAATATGGGCGATGTTAGGTCTCCCTAAACTAGCTTATATCATGGCAATGGGGCATGGCGCCCTCAAGGCCTCTTTGGAGAAAAGAGCTCAATGGTTGGCTAGATGGAATGTGCGGGGAGCACGAGGTGCATACATGTGCAAGCGAGGCGAATCACCGAGGCAATATCTTGGCCTTGCTTCCTCGACAAGCTTTGGGATGCCAATGCCCTTGAACATGTCAAGGCGGCACACTACCGGCGCCACATAAATCCCACATTGGAGCAGGGCCCGCAATGCTACTGTACCCACTTGCCCATGAAAAGCGCGCGAACTCATTGCCTCCATTCATACGGGGCACATCATCTTGAATTGAGGCAGGCGGATGGATTGGTGAGCCCACGCCGGGGCAGGCTCTGTCAATCTTGCCAAATGGGAGTCATTGAGGATGAATCTCATACCCTTCAAAGTTGCCCGACATATGATCAAATTCGGACGCTATGCTTTGGTTGGTCAGGCCTGTGGCCGTTACATGTGACATTGAGCACGACATCCGTGCGGGTGCTAGGATCATACCGAGGAGGTTATGGACATGCGAGATCAGCTATGTCCTCGGGCACACACTTGACATGTATATATACATTGATGTATACTTATGCGGTTTGTGACATTCTTATTCACGCCCGCGGTTTTCCCTCGAAAACCCTTGGTGAGGGTTTTTAACCGGACGGTAATAAGTTTGTTGCTCCTTATGGGTCCCATAGGCGATTGGCCTCGATGGGCGATAAAAAATCATTCTCATTCTCATTCTTATAACATAATGCATTATGCATGCTACACAAATTTGTCTCGGAGATGATGCTATCTTCTCTAGCAATTGAAATTACGAAATTCTAGTATCTTTAATGAGTGATCATTCTTTCTTATGCTAAAGCCGACAACAACATGGCGAGTGCGGTTTGGTTTATGTACTTGTGCATGTTTTCCCGCGATATCCTAGCAAACCTAGTTTCCCTTCACATGCAAACTTGGGTAGATCACTACGGACTTGAATTGGAGGCCTCCCGGTGATAGGATCCTTTGGATATATCTTTGCCATCGCCCATAAATCTGCATGCTTTGCACCCATGTCTCTCAACTTACGCTTATCAATTGTGAATCCGTTTCCTCTTAAAATTCTCTTTCACGCATGCCATGTTTCCAAATAATCAATAGAAGGAAGGTAAATTCTGATTTACGCCATAGTGCATAAAGCACTTAGAGCTACAAAATGGAGGAGAAGGATACCCGGGAATTCAAATTCCGAAATAGCTATGATTGCTTTAGAAATTGCCATCATGAGTAGCCCAAACAAAACTTCCGGCCGGTCCGGTGCTTGATTCGGTCTACCGTTATTCTTGGCGTGAGTGCATCTCGGGTATAGGTTCGGGGATCGATGGCGTGGGGGAACAAAATTTGCACACAAGGCGTTGGGATGGAGGGCAATCTACCCGATATCTCTTAGCATAATAAGACAAAAGTGGGATATTAGGGCGGTTTGAGGGATCTCAAAATGGCCCATAACTTGGATGCGATTCCGCGTCATGTTTCTCGCGACCAATGATGTTTTGCGCATTTTTTTTCAAAGTCGATATTAGTTGGCAAAAGAAAGAGGAGCGGGCTTACTTGGCATCCACATGGCAAAATTTCATAGGACATGTTTGTGCATTCATTGCAACCACATTAATGGCCATTTTTAGAAAATCGTTATCGCGGACCAAAATAATGGCTACTTTTTTAGTCTCTGTGCACATGCCTACATGCACCAACCATCTTATCAAATTTTGGCACCAAGATTTCCATTGTTCACATTAAGCGCCCTTCGTGCATCCTCTCACAGCCTTCACTCTTCATTTGGAATCCAAGTCTCCAAGAGTACGTGTTTTGCCCCATTTACTGAACATTCAAGGTTAAGAAGTAGGAGGTTATGTCTCAAAAGGTTCATGGGTGAGTATGTTATAGCATCGATGAGGCGAGCATAGAGTTAGCGACAAGCGGCGGCGATGTCGCGGACAAGCAAGCGTCGTTACATGCCATGTTTTTACTACCCAAATTTTCATTCTAAAGTTTTCCACTTTTCAGCTCTTCCCATTCATCATATTGCTCCCGCCATTCATTCTTACAATTTAACGACCGTCTGTATCTCTAATTGCATCCATCATTGCTCCTAGTACTCCTACATTTATTACGTAGTTCATCACTTACAAAACAATAAAGGCATGGCGGTGGAAGGATATCTATCCATAGGCTCATGGGTGAGAATGCTATCCTTAGCGAAGGGTGACTATGGAGTTATCGGCCCAGAACAACATTCATACACTTAATGAATAGGTAGAACTATAGGGTTCAAAATAAATGCTATGGATAGTATATTGCAAAAAAAAAAAAGGAGGAAGGGATTTGAAGGAGGATATTTGCAAATTTGCACCCTCAATAATACATGGATCACACCATCGAAAATGCATATGCATTTTGTAAATGTGTAGTGAGATTTTGGCGTCATGTGATCCTTGCTTCTTTTTTCTTCCCTCTTCTTGATTTATATTCACCTTGAATCAAATATTTTTAAGTTGGGCTATATTTATCGGATAATGGGATTTGAGATTAGGGAAAAGCATTACTAGCATCGTTGTTGTCTAACATATGGACATAAGAGACATGCTTTTCAAGATATACATTCGGGGGCAATGGGCATCTAGTTTTCACGTTGTAAAGTTGTGGGAGCCAGAGCTTGAAAGTCATTAGCATGACCTCTTTTAAGCGGTGTATTGTGCAAACCTCAAAGTTATGAGAATGGTGTCCTTGCAATGAATAAATGTTTGATAAGGCGTGCATCGGGGGTTGTTGAAAAAATGAGTTACAAAATATTTTCTCCATTAGAGGTGTTTACTAATGCCCGACACAAAGCTCCAAAGACATATTGTATAAAATGTAAACTTTTCGTGAACTTTGGATCGATTAACACAAAGTGTCACATATGGAAACATTGTTAGGTTTGATAAAATAACATAAAAATCTTATTTAATAAAGCTTTGGTTGTTGGTAAAGTGTTGGCTTATTGATTAAGTGTTTGTATTTTTGGGTTTGGGACCCTCTTTAAAAAGTTTAGTTCATAAAACATAATATAACTTGGAATGATACATATTTTATATGCAAATGGGAGACTATTGATGAGGGACTTGGTGTTATTATCTATTGACAACAAACAAGAAAGTGGATCACACCATGCGAATTTAGTATATTCCAACCTTTTAGCTTATACAAAATTAAGCTTGGTGTGATCTTTTTGAAAAAGATGACTTCCTATGAGTAAAATTACTTTGATTATCTTTTAATAAAAAAAATATATGTGTCTTATTTGAAGTTAAGTGTGGATATGTGGCGTGCTCATTTATTGATAAAGTGTTTGTTTTGAAAAGGGCTAATAACTTTATGTACTACTAGAGTTGGTAAAGTATTTTAGATGCAAGTAGGAAAGGGTACTTGTGTTCAAGTTTAATTTGACAACAAACAAAAAAGCGTATCACACCATCTTGAAATGATTGTGTTCTATTTTTTTTGCATTGTATCATTAAGCTTGATGTGATCCTTCTTAAAAAAGATATGCTCTTTGAAAAGGACTATAACTTTATGCACTTGGGGTGGTAAAGCATTAAATGAGAAAGGGGTACTTGTGTTTAATTTTAATTTGACAACAAATAAGAAAGTGGATCATCGATCAGGAATTTAGTGTGTTCCATTTTTTGTTGCATATGTACTATTAAACGAGGTGTGATCCTTCTTGGAAAAGAATATGCTCTTTGAAAAGGGATAATGACTTATGTACTTAAGAATGGTAAAAATTTTAGATACAAATAGGAATGAGTGCTTGTGTTTAATTTTAATTTGACAACAAATAAGAAAGTGGATCACACCATGCGGGATTTAGTGTGTCCCTTTTTTTTCATATGTATTATTAAACTTGGTGTGATCCATCTTGAAAAAAAAAATAAGCTTTCAAGTAAAAGAAAGAAAAAGAAATATCTTATTTAAAGTGTAAATGTTAGTATGTAAAGTGTTGGTTTATTAAAAAGGTGTTTGCTATTATAATCCCATCGATCGAGACATGGATCGCCATTCTAGAATGGGACGAGCATGCATGTTTTGCATGCATCGCGGTGGCCCTTATGCCCGATACAGTTGGGAGTTAAGCGCTATTTTAGGCGGCGTTTACGCATCAACATCTCATCGGCCTTCCTCTTCTCTCGGCCGGTACCTTATTCTCTTTGAATTGTTTCCCAGCGGGGGGGGGCTTCTTCACTTGGTTTGTGGTGGCGTTTCTTTCTTCTTTGTCCTTTTCCGGCCTTTAGCCTTAGATCCTGTGACCTTAGTCCCTCGATCCTAGTTTGTAAAGGAAGTCCTTTGGTATTCGGGCGGTTTGTTGGTTTCATCACGAGGTCCCATTCTAGAATCCCATCGTCCGAGACATCCGGATGCGCCATTCTAGAAATGGGACGGCGGTTCTTTGCATGCATCACGGTAGCGCTATGCCCATTCTGGTGGGAGTTTGCTATTTTAGGCGGCGTTTTACTGCATCAACATCTCATGGCTTCCTCTTCTCTCAGCGGTACCTTATTCTCTTTATGACCCACCTCCCCCTTCTTTGTTGTTGTATTTTTATCGCGTGGCCTTGCGGCGTAATCAACCCCCCACTCTGGGGAGGTTTGTTTTGTCTTGTTGTTTTGTTGGTGATGTGCGGTCTGGGTTAGCGGCGGCATCGTTTCAACTTTTCCATTCATGGGTTTTGGGGCGATTTTTATGCCTTCACGTTTGTCCAAGTCCCTTGCGAGGCTTATCACTAGGGTTTTCCTCGAAAACCCGAAAGAGCGAGGTTTTTAATCCGGTGATAAGCTTTCCGGCGTTACCTAACCCGATCTCTATTAGCATTGTATTTTATTGGGGTCCAAATGATATAGTGGGATTTCCCTTTTTATTTTTATGGGTAGTTAAGCATGTGTGACTGCCCACTATCCATCATTAGCAGAAAATCTGAGATGAATGAGAAGCAAGTCTGCGGTTTGTTGGTTTCATCTTGAGTCCCATTCTAGAATTTAACGACAAACAAGAGAAGTAAGGTCCGCGATCAGAGTTGCTATGTTCCATCTTAATGTTATGTTATACAAAAATAACATTAAAATATGTTTAAAAAGTATAAGTAAAATACTATTTGTTTTACGCTAAGTTGTAAGTTCAATATTTGCATCTCTATTTACTTTTTATGCAAAATCATCGGTGAATTTCTTATATACAATTATACAGCATGAATATTTAGCATCATATGATCCTCTTTAAACAAGGATGGCTTTGACCTTCAATATTCATAAATTTTATGAATGTTTGCATATAAAAATGTCACATATCATATTTTTCTTAAAAATGGTCATCAAATGGATAACTAGTCAAAGGGTTCTTCTACTACTTAAAAAGAGTTTCAAGACTCATTTTGCTATAATTTAAATAGCAATAGATTTTTAAAGGAACCTATTGTGGCAGTCAAAGACTTCTTGTATTAGAGGTATCTAAACACAAACACCATAACCTTTGTACTTCAAGAATGTATAAACCCTTTTGCATTGCAAAGTATAATGTCATTTATTAAGCATCTTCCTTCGGACATTTCCCCTTCCTTAAAGAGGTACTTCTTTTGTCGATGCTATTCGGTGATCTCCTCCTCTTCAACACAATAAGTTATTTTGGCATAGCTATTAATCATATCTCCATTACGTCATATATCTAAGAGGGATGGTGATTATTTTTCCTCCATCCCTTCGATTAGCTTCTATGAAAAAGCTACCTTGGATTAACTACGGGATTTCTCCATGCCTTGTCCACTTCATAATTGTCCCATTTTTTTTCTAACAAAACCAAGTGCATAAGCCCTAGGAGGTGCATGCACCCGTATATGTATGTCTTGGTGCATCCATATGCTTAAATGATTTTGTTAGGGGCTTCCACAAACCTCTTTGCATCTTGTTCTTTGAGATGTATTAAGCTATATATATGGGAACAAGTCCGATGAAGGCATCTCAAGCTTGTTTCATTCTCAATGAGGAATGGATATCATCAGCGCCCTCCTTTCAACATCAACCATCACTTTTTTATATTCAAATTCCTTTGCCTCGTGAATGTCAATAAGCCATCGTTATTAGTCGTAGTCGCGATGGTTTAATGCCATACACATTTTTTATTTCTTTCTAATATGTGAAAATGGGACAATAAATGCCAATCTCTCGAAAATCCATTGAGAATCTATAATTATGAAGGGTAGATAATCTACATGGCATTGGGGAAAGAATAAGAAATCTGGCGATGAATGGCTCTTACGAGGCCATTTTGAGATCCCAAATCTGCCCTAATGTTTTTTTGGGTATTTTTTAAGATATTATTTAAAATTTTTATATGAAATGGCGTTGGAGTTTCCTTATGAGGGCGATTTTAAACTTCATTTTGCCTCTAATGCTATCACGATATCCCCTCTATTTACGTTTCACGTCATTTCTTTTTAGAACAGCATCTACAATTATTATTTCCAAACTTTATTATTTTACTCGAATTTCCTTCATCTTCCATTGTTTCATTTTCCATATCCCATTTTGTTCAGGTTGCTCAACTTGCAACTCAGTGGAGTTAATGCCACATGTTCAAAATACTATTGCTTGATAAGAGAACTAGATTTCTCTAGGGGGTTGTTTTGACCAAGGTTGATCCGGATCCCCAAGGTCATTAGGGGTAGGCATGGAATTAATGGTAATAGGTTTTAATCTTGGAATGGACATCATTTTATTGCTTTCGAGATGGTGGAGCTTAAAACAATTAATGGCTCATCGTTACACACACACTTGATCATCAACCATAGCGGTTAAAATACCATAATTGTTTGCACATTTAACTTTCCCAAAGCTTGCACTTTCTCCAAACTCTTAGTCTTAGAGTTTGGGATTTCCTTATATATAACTTTGTTTGCATCATTGTTTTTCAGTTTGTTGAAGATTTGGTAGTAGGTTGTTGCTAGATTGATCCAAGTCACTAGGATGTGCAATTTCCTTATTCGGTGCATCCTTCTTTCCATAAGTAATGATTCCCCATTCCCTTTTGTCTTACCACTAATCCACGGCACTTTCATTGGTGGCTATGTTAATCGGATGGATTAATCTTTAGAGTTGTTGGCGAGCTTGATTTGGCCGAGACCATTCCTTTGAGATGGTCCAACTTGAGCATCTTATGCATGTCAATCTGTTTGGGCTGGGGTCTTCGCCTTTAACATTCTCTTGTTGTGTTCTATGTTTTGCAATAAAAGACTTGATTCCTTTGTCAATTGTAGGCATTGGAATTTACTTGAGGAAACTTCCTAAAGGAAGAATCACCTTTGTTCAATACCTTTAATGCATCAATGAATTTACTGTGGATTATATTGAATTTCTATTAATTTGTATTTCTAGGATTATAGGCCATTGAAAAAAGCGCCGGGTAAAACAAACAAAGGGAAACTGAACGAGAGAGAACAAGGAAACAAAGCAAAGGAAGGACAATTAACTAACAACAGAGGTGCAGGAGATAGTCTTGGGGCTTTGAACAGAACAATAGCACCGCTTAATGTGGCTTCATAGAGTTGGGGGTTCCCTCAAGTTTTACTTGGTATAATGGTTGGTTGGGTGGTGGTAGAGCATATACAAGACATGATGGGGGCTACTATAATGCTTTGGTAGCAACCTGTTGCCTGCTCATCATTGATAACCTGTTGAATACTGCGATTTTAAGACCATAATCCTGATATTTTTTCTTGCTCTCATATGGTGGTGCATGTTGCCTCTAAGACATATTTCAAGGCGAATACATTTTTTCTTGAAGGATGATGATTTTTGTGGCGAATGGCCAGACGGGCGTGGTTCACTTCTTTCTCTCGACACGGGGCATGGCAGGTATTGTTGCTACCGCTCGCTTGTGAAGTCTTTTAACAAAAGGTTGGGGTCGTGAGCGGGCTTACGCTGCTAAGGAGCCTTCCTGGCAGCTCTTTATCGACAACTTGAGGCCATGAATATGCATTGCCCCATCAAAGATGGTCATGTGGAGAAACAAATTTTGTGTAGCATTCGGCAAATGGAATCATGAGTGCGCACTTTCGCATTAAAGCTGGGTTGCAATGGTTCAAGGAGGGAGACCGGTTCACAGGTTTTTTCTTCAGAGTTGCCAAAACAAGAAAGCTAGCTGCATCTCTTCAGTCTCTGCAGTTCAGGATGGGCGTGTTGTTTCAGATCCAGCTGAGCTTAGAGGCTTTTTGCATAATCACTTTTCAGCTTTCTTCACTGCTTGGCGTCTTCCCTTTCAGTCAGATTTTCAAGCGGCCTTGCTTGCTAAGGTTCATCTCTCATCCTATGGTTTCCAATGAGGCAGGGGCCACTTTAAAGGCTGAATCCATTAGAATGATTTACCCATGAGGCCATTTTTTCTCTCAAGGGGCAAAATTAGGATGTGATGGTATTCAGTGGAGTTTTTTCAGGAGTATTGGGATTGGCAGTGCAGATGTGTATGATGCTTTCAGGGGATTTTAAAGGCAGAGGAGCACCTGGACAAAATCCTCAACTCTGGTTTGCATCTCCCTTATTCCAAATATAAGGATCCCTCTTCCATTTCAGATTGGCTTTATTACTTTGTTGTCCTCGATGTACAAGATCTTTGCTAAAACTTGCTCAGAAGCTTTGGCGTTCTTACCGAGTCCATCTCTTCCACCCAGTCGGGTTTCTTACCTGCTTGTGTATATTGAATAATGTGGCAGGTAGCATATGAGGGGTCTCTATTGGGCTAGAATGCATGGTTTACCCCATTGTATACTTACTTGAAGCTGGATTTGCAAAAGCATATGGCAGTGTTGGCTGGGTTTTCTGGGCGGTTACGCTTTACGTCTTGGGTTTTGGGTGCCCGATTGCAACAGATGTTATGAAACTTCATTATTACTGCTCGTTCTTCAGTTCTTTTTCAAGGAGAACCATCAACATTTTTTCAGGTGGGGCGTGGCATTCGCCGTCGCTTGTCCTTTAACCGTACCTTTTACAATTATTGTGGAGATTCTTTTCGAATATATTCTCTCTTGCGATAAGGAAGGCATCTATGAATCTTCATGAATAATGGTTCACAAAATCTGCACATCGATTATCACCGGTGAAGCCACTCTTGTTTTAATGGTGATCCATGGCGAGAATTTGCGAATGCCATTTCCTTGTTCAGATGATTTCTCTTTGGCTTACGGTGTCTTTGTGGGGTGGTAAAATTATGCGCCACAATGAATCCCCCCTGGAACTCTCCAGTGCAGATGTACGTGGTTGCGCTGCATGGAAGGTTCTTCCTCATGGGAGCAACTAACTTCAAACATTCCGATTCCGGTCACTACGATGCGGAATGCGTGGGATGTCATTATTAAGGGGTGGAAGACATTGCGGTGGTCCCACGGCTGGGGTTATCCATGAAACAGTGCGTGTAGCAGCAAGAATCGATTCACAGAGTGGTACACATGTCTACATGGCATCCGCTTCTTTGGCACCCGGAACAGAATGCGGCATTAGTTGAATGAAGTGCATTATGCTATAAATTTTATGGTAGGGGATGATTCACTTTCTTCTCGAGCAGGGTATATGGCGATCTCTAAGTTCATATGGAATTCTCAATAATAGATAATTCTCGGTCTGCGTCTCATTAGCCGGTCTTTCCTTTGGCTCTCATCCATTGGCGCTTTCTCCTCCGGCGACGTATTTTATCCGCTTTCTCCATATCCTAATGCATCTCCCCTTTCCTCAAGGGGTTCTTCGCCCCAGAGGCTGTCGCACTTTGTTTTGAGTTCCATCTAATGGCCCACCACGGATCCTCGGCCGGTTGTTGGTAGGATCCCTTTGGGTGGCGGTCGGTGGTGTCCCAGACCCTGCGTCCATCCATTGGCGCCGTCGGTGGCGAGTAATGGGGTAACTCCGCGGTATGCATGGTATAATGAGACAAGATTGTTGGCGTGGAATGAGTTCAAATTAGAGTTACTTCTCCGCGCCGGGTTTCAGGACGGGGCGTTTGGAAAAATGGCTTTACACTTCCTCCACACGCCCACAGGCGTAGAAACCACGGCTCACGGGTGGTTCATGGCGGTGTTAAGGAGGAGCGGTTTTCGATGGCGTATCGGTCTGCTTCATCGGTGTTTTTCTCCATGCGTAAGTGGCCGCTTTAGTTTATCAGAGCCTCATGGTAAAGCACCGTCTATGGGATGCTTCATCCTGACTATCCATTTTATGGTGGCAGATCACTTTCATAGATAGATGCCGGAGATTAAACAACATTGTTCATCGTTTCGTCCGGTCTCGTGATTTTATCTTGCCTTGAGGAGAACAATTGAGCAGCACTTTTCTTGTCTCACCATGTTCGACACAGCAGCGTGTGGCTTGAGTCTTTCCAGCTGGCGACTTGGTCGGCGGGTCTATTGGTAGTCTATCCTGATTCTTGGGATAAGTTGAGGGGCTTTCCCTTAGCATCGCTTGGATCATCACGGTCCATCACGGGCGAAATCTCACCATCTTCAAGGGCGACTCTTTTCGGATCATAAAGTGCTTATGATGCGGAAGTATTGCGGCTGTGAAGGTGTAACAGAAGTGTTCTTCCTTAAAGGATGACATCAAAAGTGTCATTTTGAGGAGCAACATCTTCGATTCACACCTACTCATAACAACAGTTATTGCTCATGGTGATCATGTTCTCACTTTCAATCATGTATGTGGTGGGTAGTGTTGCTCTAGTGATATCTTCTGCGGGTTTTGAGATCCCCATGCTTACTCTTTGTATTCTTTGAGTAATAAGGTCCGTTCATAAAAAACAACTTAACAGCAGACTATAGATGGTTGAAATACCAAAAATGTCGAAAACTTTCATAGAAAGAAAAAACTAATGGAGCTCCAAGAGTCAGTAGTCGATGGTGTTTCCATCAATTCACTGAGTAACTCATTGTAAACTTTGCCCGTCTTTTCTTCAAGGCTGTTCTTTGAGCACCCGAAGATTCTTGTGGCGAGATATTCTTGTATACGGGGTTTTCAAAACAAAATTTTTTACTACCAGACTGTTAATAGGTCATGTGCTCTTTGTATATGGGGTCCCATAGAGCGTTTGGTCCCCATGGACGATAAATATCAATTCAATTCCATTATGCCTTCCTTTCTTTACGTATTTCCATTGGCAGCATTCCTTTTGGGCTAGTTTGGGATTGTTGTTGCTATTCACTTGATTTCTCTTCCCTCAGCGATGTTTTGGCTTTGTCTGCCAGTGTTTGAGTTGGTTTCTGGTTTTTTATTAGCATCGGTTACAAAATTCGGTTGATACAATGATTGGTTTCAATTAAATTTGGATCCGTAGAACCGAAATAATGCTTTTAGCAAAGCCTAGATTACTTTCGAGGTCCGCGAGTTCTTTTCATTATAAGCCCGGTTACTTTCTGATTTTTTGTTAGATAGAAGGATAAACCTTTTATCTCAAAAGAATCAATTTACAAAAGTAATTTGAATACCCATGTTTTGAACCAATGCTTTCGCGGCGACATGGCTAAAAATGGGTCCCATATAAAGAGTCGTTCCTCTTCCTTACAAGTTGGATAGGGTTAGCTTTTTTATTTTCTGAGCTTTTTAAAACTTTTATTTTATTCTGCACTTTAGGTGGATATTTGTGTGGAAATTATAATTAACACTTTTATGATTCTACTTTGAGGTGAGATTATACGGAAGAAGTAACAATTTGGCCCTGATCTATGCTGGGTAGATCAAAGTGGTGAATGCCACCGTTCTCAAATTATATTTTTTGATGCATTGATGTAGCAGCCGGAGTTTTTCCTTGATGGACCAGGAAATATTTCGCCGGTTGGCATTCAACTTTGGTCTTTGCGATGAATCATCAAGCCAAATTCTTTCTAAGTTGTCATGTTTTCACTAGAAGATACCTCATTTAAATCAGCGTGAGAGGGTGTTCGAGACAAAGCGAACTAAGGATGAAAAACTAAATAGTCTGAGTTACTGAAATTTTACGAAACAATTAACAAGAGTCTGGCAGAAATTGAGCTAAAGGCATGTGAAGATTCTTCTAGCGGAGGTACACGCTACCTCGAATAAGGTGAGATTTTGGTAGTGGTCATGACACTCCTTTAGATCACGCACTTCCAATGCTTCTGAAGCGAGAAGAAGAAGAGGGTGATAGAGTTGTCCATTTGTGGGCGTTATTAAAATGGGAGGAAAATAGAGTTGTGAAAGCGGCAGGTTATCATTCCATGTCTATCACACACCATTTGATCACCGGTATCATCATTCCCTGTCTAAAGACTCTATTGATTTTTGAATTTGTTTATCATCTCTAACCAACTGTCTACCCGGTTAATGGCCACATTAACCAGGTTTTGGCTTTTGTTTTGCCAGAACACACAAATGAGATCCAAAAGGGAGGTGAAAGCAAGTTTGAGAATCTGTCTTGTACTCGGGGTCTCTTTCTGCGGCTTAGTCTCTTCCATCTGGTAGGCTTGATACTCTTTTGCTTGTCCTGTTTATTGTATCCTAAAGTGCCCCACGGGATGAGATGGCTGTTTAGGGGCACTTTAGATATATCGCGAACATCAAGAAGGTAAAAGCGTCTTTCCCTCTTGAATGATTTGTCCACCCGGACTTGATATTGTTCATTTTGCAAACAATATAGATTAGGCGCAAACAAGTGCAGCAATGTTTACTGATGTTGTCCACCGGATCTATTGACTTAGTGTTTCCCAATTGCCAGAAATTTGAGACCAAGGATATCCAACGCCTCAATGGAGTTATGAGGACTGCAAGATATCTCCCGTTGTGCGTACCTAGAATTCACCCATTTGATACTCTAAGTCAATCCTGCAGCTGCTGACGGTTTGGATAGTCAAAACCAAATTGGATAGCATGAATCAAGACCGAAGTAAAAGGGATACCACATACATGATTTTTTTTGTATTTTTTTCGTGGTCTTCTCATTTCAATTATGTTGCAGTAGATAAATGCTAATGCGAATCGGAAGCCATGATGAAGAGATTCCCTAGTGCATCTCGATTGGGGGAAAATTAATTCCCTTGAGATTCATTCTCAGACGGGTCCTTCACCGAAAAAGTTTTAAAAGGAATATGAGGCAAATGCGGATGTGTGTGATGAAGTACATTAAAGAAACCACGGATCCGACAAGATGCACTGCTCAATCCAGTCCAATACAACCTCAAACCAACAAAACCAAGAGGTTAACTCAAATTCTCCTTGTTCGATTTTAATGGGGTTTTAGGCAAGTTTTATGACTTGAAAGAGAGGATCCCAGATCGCCGAGCCAGAAGTGACCATCCGTAAATTGGAACCATCAAAAGTTCGCGTAGTTTCGCCCCGGATTTTGTGAGTTCTTAGAATGGTGTTTTTCAAAATTTGAGATTGCATTGTGGTCCAAAGATGGCTAAAGAGTAATGTTGACTTGTTGACGAAAGTTGCCGCAGGAATATAAGGGCGATTTCTTTTTTATTTGGAATCGATGACCGCACCAACACAAAATTAAAAGTGGTTAATAAGCCAATTTTTCATAAGGATCTCATTCAAAGTGTACCAGAATTTTTGAGATACTGTGTGACAAACACATTGTTGATAGATGGCCAGATATAAGGGTTCTCGCAAACCACCTAACACAATGATATGTCCAAATAGTTTTGCTCCCCAACGCTGTTGGATTCCAATTTCTTTTGGAGCAACTCAAACCATGGTGGAGGGACTTCCGGCCAAGAAAGTGTGCGGCTCATATGAAGGAACATCAAATGTGGAACATGTGGGATTCAAGAGTCAAGAATAACTGTGATGAAAATGTTCTAATGTGCTATTTTCATAAATGAATCTTGTAAAAACTCTTTGAAAGTCAATAATATAAAAGAATTTCTATGATATGTGTTGTACTTTTTTTCAATTTTAAAATATTTGAATGGATTGTGAGCAAATGTTTCTGGGTGTGTTTAGAACTAGAGATGATAGAGCTCGCAGCCCCGACTATCTAAAAGCCAAATACACATGTGGAAGTGGTGGCCGAGTGGAACTTAAACGTAGCCGATTAGCCCAATCACATCAAAATTTTTGAAGCCGGAGCATAAAAATGGTTCAATGATCAATTGATCCTCCCTCTTCTCAAGGTGATACTTTCATCTGATTTGTGATCATCGATTGTGCGGATGATATGCATATGTTTTGTGATACATGGAATACTACTTGATTCTCCAAGGAATGAGCCATCCCTTTCATTTCTTTGACCCTCTTTTTCACTCGACATTGTCCAAGGACACAAATAGTTACAAAACAATAAGGAAACATGTGAATCCGGATAAGTGCCAAGACATGTTTTGCTCGCTTGTGATGGACATCACCGACCTCATTTTTGATTGTAAAGCCGTGTATGTCTCGCACGGAGATATAAAACCAGGATATATCACTTTGATAGTCTCGGGCTTGCATGGCGTATGCGAATATATATTGAGAGGTTAGTGTTTGCTCATTGCATTTTTCTGTTGTGGCACAATGACAACAAACTTTGAGTGCAGTTCCCCGAATTGCTTGGACACAATAATTTCAGCTTTACAACCTCGGATGTTGTGAAAATTTCGTAACGCCTCTTCAAACCGATGGTCATTCATGTGGGTCCGCCAGATGTTCGTTTATGCCAAATTTGTGAGGGGGTACTTTAAAAGGAGTGAATATATATTGTTGCGATCTAGTAAGTCATCTTAAAATGGTCACAAAACCAAACTCACGTTATTGACAAAGTGTGGTTAAGCCAGTTGTGGACATTTCGCAGCCAGGGATCTAGTTGATGTTAGAGTGTTCATGCTTGAAGTTTTAAGATTAGAAGCAACAAAAAGCTGGAACCGAGAGGAACATATGTATTGGGAAGTATGTAGGTGCATGAGTCACCACCGTACTTAAATCATCAGATATCTTTCTTATGTACATAATTGTTATTGTAACCTCGATTCATTTCAATGAAAATTCATATTCAATTCATCTCACAAACAAAGGAATCAAGTGTTTTAAGAATTCAAATCTTCAAAAGAAATCAAGACAAACTCATTTTCACCGGCGAAGCACAAAACTTCACATGAGTTCCAAAACTAGAATGGTTTTACATTTCATCATCATCGGAAAGAACTTGGTAAATTCTATAAAATTTTCTCCTCATCTAAAGGATCCAGCCTATATACACCTCGCTTTTGATGTTTAGTTGGTGGCATGTGAAGTCGATTGTAATGACCGTGTTGTGAATACTATGCCTAAGGCGTCTTTTACCGCAAAAGATCATAATGACGGTTGATCTTGCCTTCTTTGTAATACATACCTTCTATGACACTATCACCCGCAGGTACCATGTTCCATTGAGTTGGAAGTCTTTCTCCACTATCCATTTTGGTTTTGTGCACATCGAATCCAAAATTCGAATCCCTCATCATTCCCTTTCGAGCAACAACAAGACAAAATTATCACCAACTCTAAGTGCCTCTCGCTAACATCATGGGATTGGAGGAGAACAAGGACCTGTTTGGATTTACGGTCCTCAATGTCAAGATGCACATTGGAGGATGGTACAATAACTTGAAGTTTCCAATCATCAACGTAGTGCTTGTTCACCCGCCCCACATGCCATCAAGCAAAGAGTCGCATGAAGCATGAAAGTTCCTCGTGCAGAAAATCCGCAATGAGATTCAGATTGAATGCATGTACACAATGGATCTGTTTTAGTGTCCAAAATCCTTTTCAAGCACCCCATGCTTTCTTTCTATCTATATCCTCCACCTTGACTTCCCAAAAGAACCTTTTATATTCTTCCTCTTCTTGGTTTTCAGATGTGTTCATCCACCGGATGTTCCACAAGTAAACATCTCTTCGCAACTTCTACCACTTCATGAGCATTACCCAATTTTATGTTGCTGTATTTTAATTGCGGTTGTCTTAACCATCTCTTCTTCAGCCTTTGCCATCGTGTTCACCTTTCCGTGGTTAGAACCAAAAAATTCCACATCATATAGACATCGTCGTTTTGTGTACCTAGCCACAAAGTACAATGGTCTAGAAGCCTTGAATTGAGATCTTTGCACCATCCGAAAACACATAATGTCTCTTTGGAACCCTTCCTTTCGCTCCAGATATTTGTGGTGCTTCATGAAGGTGTTAAAATTTAACAAAGTATCGTGGTTCCTCATCATCCGATACATAGTAATGTGTTTCCTTGATAATCTCATCCAATCGAGTCATCTTCGATATGTTATTTGAACCAAAATGGTAATCTGGTTATTGACCCAGCCGCATCGACCGTGACCTCCTCTTGTTCCTTGAATGTATAGTTCTCTGAAAAATCCACTACCGAGACATGCATCTTTGGGAGATTCTCCGAAGCTCCTTAAATTGTTTTGCCCGCCATTGGTACCTGGAAATTATGCAATTGGAAAGATTTTTAGACGCTCTTTAGGTTTATCCGGAAGCTCCTTGGGTTACGTCTCATTTATCGGGATGAGTCGGTCTCCTACGTAACTTCGAGGGCGTTGTCTTTTTCATAGTCAATGTACTCCCATTTCACTTTCCTCGCCACTTTCTTCCATGGGACAGGTCCTAAACTTCTTGATTCCACGGCTCACAATTTCCAAGGATGCGCCTTCTTGTGAAACTCATCTAATTCACTCTTTGGACACAATATAGATCTCCATAAACTTCCCCGTACTTGCAATTTTATGCTGGTGTGCCCCCTGCATTGACCAAGTTCATGTGATCTACAAACATCGCGCGGTGCAAAGTGCAATTCTTAGGATGTTTGGTTCTCATCCCATTGAGTCCATCCACTAGCATTTGCATCCTCGCGTCTTTGAATGCAACATCAACTATTGAAGTCCTTCAATTTCACAACAAACAGGGTTTTAGCTTCTCAAAAGCTCTCGGCGAATCTTAATTTCGGATGTTGGTCGAAACCTCTTGAACAATAGCATCGCATGAAATGAACACTAAACTGTTGGGATGTGTATACCACACCAAACCATGCACCATACCATGCCCCACACTCATCATATTCACCCATCCAGCACCTTAGTCTTTGTGTACACACACACACCACACACACCCCACCACACACCATACACCAAATGGTGGTGGTGGGTGGTGGTGGAGGTGGTGGTGGTGGTGGAGGTGGAGTGTGGTGGTGGGGGGGTGGTGGTGGTGGATTGTGGTGGTGGGGGTGGGTGGTGGTGTGGTGGTGGTGGGGTGGGGTGTGGTGGTGGGGGGTGGTGGTGGGGTGTGTGGGTGGTGGTGGGGCGTGGTGGGGGGGGTGGTGGTGGTGGAGTGGTGTGTGGTGGTGTGGTGGTGGGGGTGGTGGTGGTGGTGTGTGTAGTGGTGTGTGGTGCTATGATGTGGGTGTGGTGGTGGGGTGTGGTGGTAGGTGGTGGGGTGTGTGGTGGAGTGTGGTGGTGGTGGAGTGTGGGGGGGGTGTAGTGGTGGTGGTGTGGTGGCGTTGTGGATTGTGGTGTGATGTGGTGGTGGTGGAGTGTGGTGGTGGTGGTGGAGGGGTGTGTGCGTGGGATGTGGTGGGATGTGTGTGCATGTGGTGGTAATGTGGTGGCACAAAGATGTGGTGGTAGTCTATGGTGGTGGGATAGATGGGGTGTGGTGGGGTGAGGGGGAGATTCTCAGATCATACATTAACATGCACACACCCACATGACACCATGGACATAACCAACCCACACCACACCACACCACACCACACCACACCACACCATCACACCACACATCACATCACATCACTTTTATCCTATTTCCCCGACGTAAAAAATCTGCCTTAACCTTCTCTCATAAACACTTCAAATTGGCACACCCCGATAATAATTACATTCCTCTTCTAATCATTAGAAAAGGATCCGGTCCTAAATCCTTCCTTTATGCCGATTTTTTTGGCGTTTCATTCCCCCACGCGCCAAATCGAAGAAGTTCATTCCGGCAACATGGTAGGATCCATGTTGAGGATCACTACGGCTATTGTAGGGTGACCGAGGAGGGCATTGCACACATGTTAAGCGGGTGGCTCGTATTAAAATCAAGGTGGATATGCCTAAATCCACCTTCTTTGCCGATTTAAATCAACCTAAAGGCATACAATGCATCGGATCTTTTGGGCCTTCAATGGCTATGCTTGGAGTCGATTGACAGAAGAGAGCTCTTAGGCATAGTTCATGAGCTTATGTTACATCTTTGCCGCAAGGGCTGTTTGGGTATATTTGTTCTGTCACAATTTGTCCGCTCGACTAATTGAATACAGCCAGATTTTGTGCAGTGCATACTTACCACCGAGGGGATGCAGGAAGCACGGCAAACCTCATCGTTAAATGCGGGATGACCGCAGAAAGCTTAGATGCTTTAGTGCGAGAAAACAATAATTTTGATGCACGGTAGCCGAAAGACCATACCAAAGATTTCGTTGTTGCTTAGAAATCATGCATGTAAATTTAGTTCTCGCGAGCTTTCTAATGGAAAGCCAAATTTTGTAAAGCTAAATTTTGTAAGATCCTTTTTAATATATCATACTTTTCCAACAGAGCATTAGTTTGAATCGATTGTCTTTATTCAACAAAAATTTGTATCGGGGATGATTTAGTTATAGCTCAAATATTTTTAGACTGTACACACACCCAAGAAAGGAGTACTCAATTTCGCCATGTTCTAATAATATTCCAAACATTAAATATTGCATTTCGGACTAGAGTCAACTACACACAATTCACATGTTGACATACAAATACACCACAATCTTGTACAACACAATAACCACCACATGCACCACCATACTAAGCGCACCATAACTAAGAAAAACATGATTATTGTAAATAAACTAAACTCCGTGATTCCTCCGGATAGTGGGCAGCATGTTCTTCTCTTACATTTCTCTCCAATCTTCTAGTTCTAACATCCTTTGTGTTAGAGACACTCGGGTGTTCTCAATCCAAAATTTTTGAATCTTTTCTATATGTTCATCCGAAATTGCATCAATCTTTTAGCCCTCTTGTAAGAAACCCATTTCCCACCATTGTAATCGATCTCTTCCCTCTTTTCTTTGCCTTTTGCGGGTTTCTTGGTGAACACCTAATACCTTTCCAAGATCTCGGCCGGCTGATTTTGTCACTTGTTTTAATCACAGCACGGCTGTAGGTTATTACATTGCAAGGCTATTTATTCTTATTTTCGCTAGGCCATTGTTTGGTAGAGAGTTTGATACCGCATGGAGTCCCGAGGCTCCTTATAACGATGCTCTTGGCTTCCAAATCCTTTAATTCTTCACCTATGAATTTTTTCAATGTTTTATCCCTCAAAAAATCAAGTAAAATTTCTTTCTTTCGGCTATCCTCCATTCTTTTGGTCTCGTTTATGGAAAGACGTTAGCAAACTAAGGACAATCACGGCGTTCGCTTGTACTTTTGATGAACCAGGATCCTTCACGCCAACCCCGCAAGCTCCAATTTTTCTTCTCTTCTTCTTTTCCTCCGCGTTTTTTCTTCAACATTTCTTGTTCCTTGGTTCTTCTTCGTTTTCTCCTGTCTAAAATGCGGTTTTGTTACAGTTACCTCATTGACATCCATATCCACAATGGATTGGAGCTACAGTGGGAGGGGGAGCCAAAGAAACGGGGTGACGAGCAAAGAACGTGAAGGGGCCAAAGAATAGGAATTTGAATTTGAATTTTAGTTTTTGAAATTAGAATTTCCCCACAAATTGGGACTCTATTCTTAAATACTGCTAAATGAGCTGTGCCATAATTATACTTTCATACTACAAAAGTGGTGGATGCAACGCCACATTTTGGGGACAGGGGACAGCCGAATTGGAACACCCGAAGTGCTTTTACCCCACCACCTAAGCACACTTTGGCTGGCCCGAGCTTTGCTAGATGTCTTTTTGTATCCCGCCGAGCTTAACGCAGAACCCCATGTAATCCTCGCGATCGAGAGAACCTTTTCTACCGCGGCAATACCTTCCATCCTATCTTTTTGTTTCTCATGTTCCAAATAAAACAACAACTAGCATGTATCATTTTCTCAATAATGCGTACCATTGCATGTAAAGTACATGCATGAACCCTTTCTAGAGGAATCGGAATAATCAGATCCATTTTTGGACCTTCCTTGTCTCGACTAGGTGGCAGATTTTGGTTGCATGTTAAAGTACTAATACTTTGTCCTGTCCTCTTCTTCAAAGTATATGAACAATATATGCAGTTCCTTGAGGTTTGTGCTGGTGTGGAAGATACATTATACAAAGCTTTTTCGGTCTTCAAGTCTGCAGCAAGATGGAACCTCACCTTGAATAATCCGCGGGCCTTCCACCCCGGGGATTCATAGTGTAGGCCGTATATACCATGTGAGTGGACGATAAGGGGTTTTTTTTAACCTAAAGCGTACGAATACGTACGGGAAGGGGTTCTTTAGACCTTAAAAAATCCAATCTCTAGTGATGTATTTCATACGGAAAGGGGTTTTTTAGACCTTAAAAAAAGCGTATACGAAGGGGTTTTTTATGACCCCTTCCTCGCACATGGCATATCCCTTATACACTAAGTGGTATCCCCGGGCCTTCCACCTCCAATCTTTGCCCAGCTTCATAAAGACTAATTAATCTTGGGATGTCGGTCAAGTTCATAACCCATTTTAAGACCTCATAGTTTTCTTTTCTCACCCGAAACATGCCCAGCCACCATGTGTGCTCCTCTGATTGTACTGAGAACCATTCTACATCTCTTTCTGGCTTAGGTAATTGACCTCTTTCTGCATAGTCAGGAGAGAGCGCATAATTCATAAAAACTAAAGAAACCCTCTCATACTTTTTTTGACTTGTCAATTCCATCTCGTCAAGTTTAATACAAATGTCCAGAGTTTCTTCTACATTGGCTTGGTAGACATTGTAATAAACAATCATGAACTTCAACAAAGCCTCGAGATCAAACCAAACATTATTCCTTTCATTCAAGCCAATGATATCACATGCACTATCTTTCTTACCTTTCAAATTCGGAGTATGACCAGCCTCAATAGAGTACATCTTTCCAAAGTTCTCCTCCATCGTAAGGTTCCTTCTCTTTCGAATAGACTCAATCACATAAGGACGTGGAATGACAACCTTCTTAGTTCCCAATGATCTAATGGCCTCATGAAAAGTTTTGAATAAACTTCTATACCCTTCTCTGCTAATGCCAATTGTATCACATGCTGCTTGCACATCTTCTTCATTTATTTTGTCACTAATCTCTTTCATAGCCATCTCTAATACACCAATTCGAAGGCCAACATTCATTGGATCACTCAACAATGACAAGATTTCAGCTTTCGATGCAATGGATTTAACAATATTACCAACATTCTTTCGCACAAACTTTTTATCCTTCTTTGAGTTGAGGGCCTGCTTGATTGCGAGGATTCTCTTCCGAGCAGCTCCACAAGTAGGCTTGAGTTCTTCAATCGGCTTGCTCTTTCTTATCCTTTCTCTATATCCTTGTGGTGTCTTTTTCAAACGGTTTAGCCTACTCTGCAGTGTCTTGGCATTTCTTTCTGCTGCATTGAATTTGCTTCTCATGCATTTAAGTTGGCTATCCATTTGCAGGAGAGTTGTCTCCATTGTGCCCCTGCCAACAAATAGGAATTGTGCCTCCACATGGTCTCCTGGAATTGTCGGAGCTTCCCATGGCAGAAGGGAGATAGTCTCAACTCAGTTGCCGCAGACATGGATCTCATCTTCCTCATGGAAACATGGGAGCATGCAGGACACAGGATAACCGACTTGTCAGGATACCAGCACTACTCAATCTTCAATGATTGCACAGGAAAGCGGGGGCATGGGGGGGTTGCCTGCTACTACCGAACAACCTTGGCACAATCAATCTCCTTGTTCAAGACAGACAAGCACAACCGATACCTGTGGGTGCGTGTGCAAAACTGCAGTAGCAGACCCCTCTTTGTGGCAGCCTGCTACTTTCCACATGCAGAAAGCAACTTCTATCACACCCACTCGGATGTGGATAGGCTGGATCCCTATGTCGATCTATATGATGACATACAGCAGCATAAGCAGTTGGGCAGTGTCATACTCCTTGGAGACTTCAATGCACGCACCGGGGTAGAACAACCCATGAGATTTGATCCCTTGACTGATGATATATTGCAGTTGCATCCTGCAGAAGGAGCTTGGCCACGGACATCAGATGACAATTAGGTCACGCGCTATGGTCGACAATTGCTTTTGCTCATAAGATCTTTGACCGGTAATCTGCAATGGATCGGCGGGCAATGGCCTTCCACCCAAGAGCACTTGTAGGCGGGAAAACCAGTGGGGGCGGATCTAGTGTAGTGGACTATGTGTTGGTGCCGGCGGGGATATGCATGTCATCAAGCACTTCGGTGGGAACAACTAATAGGGATGAAGAGATCGACTGCACCACTTACCACTTTACTTGAAGTTGGTCATTTGGCAAGGTTTGTAACCCCCCGCAACAACTCCTCACATGCCTCACCGCGATCGGATTATGAACATCAGGGGGCTTATGCCCGGATGCTTATAGATGACCCGGCAGAAATTTTGCAATATCCTACACTAGAGCAAATGCATGTGCCGGCCGACCGATGTGCTTAGGGATCTGCGCAGAGGTGTTTTGGGATAAGCCGCCACGCATGCACCTCCGTGAACACAACCTTCCCACGTAATCAATGGTTTGATGCGAGTGCAAGGAACACAAATGTTGGTTCGGCCAAGTCACGGCTTTCGCTGCACGCCCACATGCGACAAGACATGCAGCATCTTCCTTAAAGCTAAGAAAGCGGTACATTGCGCCAAGCATCAAAGGGAAATGTTTACCTCACGAACGTCACCCCAGGACCTTCTCGGGCGAAGGGGTTCTAGAAAGCCGCGACAACCTACGGGGAATATCCTCCCGGCGGTGGAGGCAATACTTTTAACAGCTATCGACCCTCGGGGCACATGCAAAGATTACCCTTGCAAGAAGGCCCGATCTTGGAAATCCACCATTCGGACGTGGAACAAGGCTTACAACGTCTTGCCAATGGAAAGCCCTAGACTTGGATGGTATGCGCGTAATTGCTTAAGTGGAAGGTGTCCAGCCCATAACCGGTCTTTGCCTTTGTTCAACAAGGCATTACAGAAGGCTTCCTACGCCATGTGGACCAATAGCGCAGTTGTTCCATCTATAAGGAAGGGTGACCCACAACGCCCGACCAATTACCGAACAATCATGGTCGGTTTGGTGTTTGCAAATCGCTATTTGGGATTCTCGGCGGCGGTTAGCTTGACGGGTGAAGGCGAGGAGAAGGAAAGGGCCCTCACCAGGCGGGATTGGACCGACACTCAACCATTGACCACATCTTCCGTTGCGAATTTCGATTGAGACAGCGAGAACCGTCGGGATCTATATTGTTGCTTTGTGGATTTTGCAAAGGCGTTTGACACGTGCCTCGGGAAAAACTATGGGCAAGATTGCTTGGTGGGGTTCCCGTGAGATTTGCGGTAATGCACGATTATCCGAGGCTATATGAAAGATGCTCGGGTCGGTTGCAGCAGACCAAGCCGACCATTTGATAGTAGTATCGGGTTCGTCGGGGATGCCCTCTCGCCAACATTGTTTGGGCTTTACATTGATCAATTGGAGAGCGGGTTTGGCGATAATGGAGGCGATGGAGCTCACCTTCTCTATCAGATCATCGGACACTTAATATATGATGATGTGGACCTCTAGCTTACACACCGCCAGACATGCAACATCTTGATGCCCCGGACGATTCTCGCCAAGCAACCGATATGCGCATCAACCCGCCAAGACTAAGGTGGTTTTCATATCATCTTCACGTCAGCCGAGGGTCCCCTCCTTCAGTTACCAAGGCCAGAATGTGGAAGTTGCATCCACATACAAGTTCCTTCTACTATGCATTGGGACACATCCATACGGCTACGAGTGATGGCAGGCTGGAAGGCACTATATGCAATGCAAAACAATAGTCATAGAGTGGAGTTGTATGATTGGGCCCATCAGTCACACCTGTTCAAGGTCTTAGTAGAGCATGTCCTTTTATACGGGGTGGAAGTATGGGGCCCAGTAGTATCACTTGCTACTTGGAATAACTTGGAACAGGTCCAGAAAGCCTTCTTAGTACGAGCACTAGGGGTGAAGTCCACAGTCCCATATCAAATTCTACTACAGGAGACAGGATTCTTGCCTCTTCAGAGGGCGGCCCTTGATCGTCACATTGTCTATTTTCAGAAGGTGGTCAATATGGACGATGTTCGTCTCCCTAAACTAGCTTATATCATGGCAATGGGGCCGCAGCCTCAAGGCCCGGCCGAGGGAAAAGAGAGCTCAATGGTTGGCTAGATGGAATGTGCAGAGAGCACAAGGTGCATACATGTGCAAACAGAGGCAGATCACAGGCAATATCTTGACGCTTTGCTTCCTCGGCAAGCTTTGGGATGCCAATGCCCTTGAACATGTCAAGACAAAGACACTACCGGCCGCCACATAAATCCCACATTGGAACGAGGCCCGCAATGCTACCTGCGTGCACCCACTTGCCCATGAAAAAGCGCGCAGACTCATTGCCTCCATTCAGCTGCGGGGGCACATCATCTTGAATTGAGACGGGCGGATGGATTGGTGAGCCACGCCCAGGCAGGCTCGTCAATCTTTGCCAAATGGGAGTCATTGAGGATGAATCTCATACCCTTCAAAGTTGCCCAAACATATGATCAAATCGGACGCTGGCTTATGCCGAAGTTGGTCGGGCCCGCCAACCGTTACATGTGACATTGAGCACAGCATCCGTACGGGTGCTAGGATCATACCTTCAGGAGGTTATGGACATGCGAGATCAGCTATGTCCTCGGGCACACACTTGACATGTATATATACATTGATGTATACTTGTACAGTTTGACAGCATTCTTATTACTGCCACGGTTTTTCCCTCGAAAACCCTTCGGGGCGGGGGTTTTTTAACCCGGACAGTAATAAGTTTGTTGCGCTCCTTATGGGTCCCATAGGCCGATTGGCCTCAGTGGACGATAAAAAATCATTCTCATTCTCATTCTTATAACATAATGCATTATGCATGCTACACAAATTTGTCTCCAGAGATGCTATCTTCTCTAGCAATTGAGAATTCTGAAATTCTAGTATCTTTAATGAGTGATCATTCTTTCTTATGCTAAACTGACAACACTGTAACTGAGTGCAGATTTGGTTTATGTACTTGTGCATGTTTTCACAGTATCCTAGCAAACCTAGTTTCCCTTCACATGCAAACTTCAGTAGATCACTTACAGACTTGAATTCTGGAGGCCTCCCAGTGATAGGATCCTTTGGATATATGCTGCCATCTGCCCATAAATCTGCATGCTTTGCACCCATGTCTCTCAACTTCTGCTTATCAATTGTGAATCCGTTTCCTCTTCTGATTCTCTTTCCTGCATGCCATGTTTCCAAATAATCAATAGAAGGAAGGTAAATTCTGATTTCTGCCATAGTCTGCATAAAGCACTTAGAGCTACAAAATGGAGGAGAAGGATACCAGGAATTCAAATTCGAAATAGCTATGATTGCTTTAGAAATTGCCATCATGAGTAGCCGAAACAAAACTTCCGACCAGGTCCGTGCTTCAGTTCGGTCTACTTCGTATTACTGACGTGAGTGCATCTCGGAGTATAGGTTCAGGATCGATGACGTGGGGGGGAACAAAAATTTGCCTGCAAGGCCGTTGGGATGGAGGGCAATCTACCCGATATCTCTCTTAGCATAATAAGACAAGGCGTGGGATATTAGGGCGGATTTGAGGTCTCAAAATGGCCCATAACTTGGATGCCAGAATTCCACGTCATGTTTCTCGCGACCAATGATGTTTGCGCATTTTTTTTCAAAGTCAGTATTAGTTGGCAAGTAGAAAGAGGAGCAGGCTTACTTGGCATCCACATGGCAAAATTTCATAGGACATGTTTGTGCATTCATTGCAACCACATTAATGGCCCGCATTTTTAGAAAATCGTATCGCGGACCAAAATAATGGCTACTTTTTCCGTCTACTGTGCACATGCCTACATGCACCAACCATCTTATCAAATTTTGGCACCAAGATTTCCATTGTTCACATTAGCGCCGCTACGTGCATCCTCTCCGCCTTCACTCTTCATTTGGAATCCAAGTCTCCAAGAGTCTGTGTTTTTGCCCCATTTACAGAACATTCAAGGTTAAGAAGTAGGAGGTTATGTCTCCAAAGGTTCATGGGTGAGTATGTTATAGCATCGATGAGGGGCGAGCATAGAGTTAAGCGACAACCATGCAGGCGACAAAAGGACAAGCAAACGCGTCGTTACATGCCATGTTTTTACTACCCAAATTTTCATTCTAAAGTTTTCCACTTTTCAGCTCTTCCCATTCATCATTATTGCTCCCCGCCATTCATTCTTACAATTTAACGACCGACCAGATCTCTAATTGCATCCATCATTGCTCCTAGTACTCCTACATTGCTTCACGTAGTTCATCACTTACAAAACAATAAAGGCATGGCCGGTGGAAGGATATCTATCCATAGGCTCATGGGTGAGAATGCTATCCTTAAAGGGTGACTATGGAGTTACATCACGAGCAACATTCATACTTAATGAATAGGTAGAACTATAGGGTTCAAAATAAATGCTATGGATAGTATATTGCAAAAAAAAAAAAGAGAAAGGAGGGGGAAGGGATTTGAAGAGGAGGATATTTGCAAATTTGCACCCTCAATAATACATGGATCACACCATGCTTAAAATGCATATGCATTTTGTAAATGTGTAGTGAGATTTGGCGTCATGTGATCCTTGCTTCTTTTTTCTTCCCTCTTCTTGATTTATATTCACCCAATTGAATCAAATATTTTTCGTTGGGCTATATTTATCGATGTCGGGATTTGAGATTAGGGAAAAGCATTACTAGCATCGTTGTTGTCTAACATATGGACATAAGAGACATGCTTTTCCAAGATATACATTAGGGGCAATGGGCATCTAGTTTTACGTTGTAAAGTTGTGGAGCCGAGCTTGAAAGTCGTCGCATGACCTCTTTTAGTTTAATTGTGCAAGCCTCAAAGTTATGAGAATGGTGTCCTTGCAATGAATAAATGTTTGATAAGACGTGCATCCGTGGTTGTTGAAAAAATGAGTTACAAAATATTTTCTCCATTAGAGGTGTTTTACTAATGCCACGACACAAAAAGCTCCAAAGACATATTGTATAAAATGTCGCCAGCGGAGGCTTTGGATCAGTTAACACAAAGTGTCACATATGGAAACATTGTTAGGTTTGATAAAATAACATAAAAATCTTATTTAATAAAGCTTTGGTTGTTGGTAAAGTGTTGGCTTATTGATTAAGTGTTTGTATTTTGGTTTGGGACCCTCTTTAAAAAAGTTTAGTTCATAAAACATAATATAACTTGGAATGATACATATTTTATATGCAAATGGGAGACTATTGATGAGGGACTTGGTGTTATTATCTATTGACAACAAACAAGAAAGTGGATCACACCATGCGAATTTAGTATATTCCAACCTTTTAGCTTATACAAAATTAAGCATTGGTGTGATCTTTTTGGAAAAAGATGACTTCCTATAGTAAAATTACTTTGATTATCTTTTAATAAAAGAAATATATATGTGTCTTATTTGAAGTTAAGTGTGGATATGTGACGTGCTCATTTATTGATAAAGTGTTTGTTTTTTGAAAAGGGCTAATAACTTTATGTACTACTAGAGTTGGTAAAGTATTTTAGATGCAAGTAGGAAGGGGTACTTGTGTTCAAGTTTAATTTGACAACAAGCAAGAAAGCGTATCACACCATGCGAAATGATTGTGTTCTATTTTTTTTGCATTGTATCATTCGCTTGATGTGATCCTTCTTAAAAAAAGATATGCTCTTTGAAAAGGACTAATAACTTTATGCACTTGGGGTGGTAAAGCATTAAATGAGAAGGGGTACTTGTGTTTAATTTTAATTTGACAACAAATAAGAAAGTGGATCATACGATGCGAATTTAGTGTGTTCCATTTTTGTTGCATATGTACTATTCGCTTGGTGTGATCCTTCTTGGAAAAGAATATGCTCTTTGAAAAGGGATAATGACTTATGTACTTAAGAATGGTAAAGCATTTTAGATACAAATAGGAATGAGTGCTTGTGTTTAATTTTAATTTGACAACAAATAAGAAAGTGGATCACACCATGCGAATTTAGTGTGTCCCTTTTTTTTTGCATATGTATTATTCGCTTGGTGTGATCCATCTTGAAAAAAAAATAGCTTTCAAGTAAAAAGAAAGAAAGAAATATCTTATTTAAAGTGTAAATGTTAGTATGTAAAGTGTTGGTTTATTAAAAAGGTGTTTGCTATTATAATCCCATCGATCCGAGACATCGGATCGCCATTCTAGAATGGGACGAGCATGCATGTTTTGCATGCATGCAGCGCCAAGATGCCCATTACAGTTGGGAGTTCGCTATTTTAGGCGTTTTGCATCAACATCTCATCGGGCGCTTCCTCTTCTCGCCAGCATCCTTATTCTCTTTGAATTGTTTCCCGAGGCGGGGGAGGGGCTTCTTCCTTGGTTTTGGTTTGGCCAATTTTTTTTTCTTTTGTCCTTTTCCCGCCTTTAGCCTTCGTCCCCGCGGACCTTCGCCCTCGATCCTAGTTTGTAAGGAAGTCCTTTGGTATTCGGGCGGTTTGTTGGTTTCATGCGAGTCCCATTCTAGAATCCCATCGATCCGAGACATCGGATCGCCATTCTAGAATGGGACGAAAGTGTGCATGTTTTGCATGCATGCAGCGCGATGCCCATTCTCGGTTGGGAGTTTGCTATTTTAGGGCGTTTCGCATCAACATCTCATCGGCGCTTCCTCTTCTCTCAGCAGTACCTTATTCTCTTTGAACCCACCCTCCCCCTTCTTTTTGTTATTTATTTTTATCGCGGGCACGGCGTAATCAGAACCCTCCACTCCACGGGAGGTTTGTTTTGTCTTGTTGTTTTGTTGGTGATGTGCAGGTACAGGTTAGCGAGCGGCATCTGTTTCAACTTTTCCATTCATGGGTTTTGGGAGCGATTTTTATGCCTTACGTTTGTCCAAGTCCCTTGCCGAAGGCTTATCACTAGGGTTTTTCCTCGAAAACCCGAAAGGGCGGGGTTTTTTAATCCCGGTGATAAGCTTTCGGCAGGTACACTAGCCCAGTCTCTATTAGCATTGTATTTTATTGGGGTCCAAATGATATAATTGGATTTTCCCTTTTATTTTTATGGGTAGTTCGCATGTGTGCGGCTACCCACTATCCATCATTGTAGAAAATCTACTGAGATGAATGAGAAGCAAGTCTGCGGTTTGTTGGTTTCATGCGAGTCCCATTCTAGAATTTAACAGCAAACAAGAAAGTAGGTCACGCGATACAGATTTGCTATGTTCCATCTTAATGTTATGTTATACAAAAATAACATTAAAATATGTTTTAAAAAGTATAAGTAAAATACTATTTGTTTACGCTAAGTTGTAAGTTCAATATTTGCATCTCTATTTACTTTTTTATGCAAGGATCACACCAGGCGAATTTCTTATATGCAATTACTTCTGCGCATGAATATTTCGCATCATATGATCCTCTTTAAACAAGGATGGCTTTGACCTTCAATATTCATAAATTTTATGAATGTTTGCATATAAGAATGTCACATATCATATTTTCTTAAAAAATGGTCATCAAATGGATAACTAGTCAAAGAGTTCTTCTACTACTTAAAGAGTTTCAAGACTCATTTTTGCTATAATTTAAATAGCAATAGATTTTTAAAGGAACCTATTGTGAAAAGCAGTCAAAGACTTCTTGTATTAGAGGTATCTAAACACAAACACCATAACCTTTGTACTTCAAGAATGTATAAACCCTTTGCATTGCAAAGTATAATGTCATTTATTAGCATCTTCACGGACATTTCCCCTTCCTTAAAGAGGTACTTCTTTGATCGATGCTATTCCAGTGATCTCCTCCTCTTCAACACAATAAGTTATTTTGGCATAGCTATTAATCATATCTCCATTCTGTCATATATCTAAGAGGGATGGTGATTATTTTTCCTCCATCCCTTTCAGTGCTTCTATGAAAAAAGCTACCTTGGATGCTTACGGGATTTCTCCATGCCTTGTCCACTTCATAATTGTCCCATTTTTCTAACAAAACCAAGTGCATGCGCCCTAGGAGGTGCATGCACCCGTAGTATATGTATGTACTGAGTGCATCCATATGCTTAAATGATTTTGTTAGGGGCTTCCACAAACCTCTTTGCATCTTGTTCTTTGAGATGTATTCGCTATATATATGGGAACAAGTCCGATAGAGCATCTCAAGCTTGTTTCATTCTCAATGAGGAATGGATATCATCAGCGCCCTCCTTTCAACATCAACCATCACTTTTTTATATTCAAATTCCTTTGCCTCGTGAATGTCAATAAGCCATCGTTATTAGTCGTAGTCGCGATGGTTTAATGCCATACACATTTTTTATTTCTTTCTAATATGTGAAAATGGGACAATAAATGCGCAATCTCTCGAAATCCGTGAGAATCTATAATTATGAAGGGTAGATAATCTACATGGCATTGGGGAGAAGAATAAGAAATCTGACGTGGAATGGCTCTTACGAGGCCATTTTGAGATCCCAAATCTGCCCTAATGTTTTTTTGGGTATTTTTAAGATATTATTTAAATTTTTATATGAAATGACGTGGAGTTTCCTTATGAGGACGATTTTAAACTTCATTTTGCCTCTAATGCTATCACCTGATATCCCCTCTATTTCTGTTTCTGTCATTTCCTTTTCTGAACACTGCATCCTACAATTATTATTTCCAAACTTTATTATTTTACTCGAATTTCCTTCATCTTCCATTGTTTCATTCCATATCCCATTTGTTCCAGTTGCTCAACTTGCAACTCAGACAGTTGAATTGCCACATGTTCAAAAATACTATTGCTTGATAAAGGAGAACTAGATTTCTCTAGGGGGTTGTTTTGACCAAGGTTGATCAGATCCCTAAGGTCTATTAAGGGTAGGCATGGAGTGTCTGAAGTAATAGGTTTTAGGCGCATACTGGAATGGACATCATTTATTGCTCGAGATGGTGGAGAGCTTAAAATAATTAATGGCTCATCAGTACCTGCACAACAGTCATCAACCATAGCAGTTAAAATACCATAATTGTTTGCACATTTAACTTTCCCAAAAGCTTGCACTTTCTCCAAACTCTTAGTCTTAGAGTTTGGGATTTCCTTGTATATAACTTTGTTTGCATCATTGTTTTCAGTTTGTTGAAGATTTGGTAGTAGGTTGTTGCTAGATTGATCAAGTCCACTAGGATGTGCAATTTCCTTATTTGCAGTGCATCCCTTCTTTTCCATAAGTAATGATTCCCCATTCCCTTTTGTCTTACCACTAATCCTGGCACTTTCATTAGTGGCTATGTTAATCCCAGATGGATTAATCTTTAGAGTTGTTGGCCTGAGCTTCAGATTTGACAGACCATTCCTTTGAGATAGTCCAACTTGAGCATCTTATGCATGTCAATCTGTTTGGGCTGGGGTCTTCGCCTTTAACATTCTCTTGTTGTGTTCTATGTTTTGCAATAAAAGACTTGATTCCTTTTGTCAATTGTAGGCATTGGAATTGCAGGAAACTTCCTAAAGGAAGAATCACCTTTGTTCAATACCTTTAATGCATCCAATGAATTTACTGTGGATTATATTGAATTTCTATTAATTTGTATTTCTAGGATTATAGGCCATTGAAAAAAGCGCCGGGTAAAACAAACAAAGGGAAACTGAACGAGAGAGAACAAGGAAACAAAGCAAAGGAAGGACAATTAACTAACAACAGAGGTGCAGAGATAGTGCAGGGCTTTGAACGGGAGCAATGGCACCGCTTAATGCAAGATTGTGGCTTCATAGAAGTTGAGGGTTCCTCAAGTTTTACTTGGTATAATGGTTGGTTGGGTGGTGGTAGAGCATATGCAAGACATGATGGAGGCTACTATAATGCTTTGGTAGCAACCCTGTTGCCTGCTTTTCATCGTGATAACCTGTTGAATACTGCGATTTCTGACCATAATCCACAGTATTTCTCTTGCTCTCATATGGTGGTGCATGTTGCCTCTAAGACATATTTCAAGCTGAATACATTTTTCTTGAAGGATGATGATTTTGTGGCAGTCAGAGAAAGCGTGGTTCACTTTTTCTCGACGCGGGGGCATGGCGTGTATTGTTGATGCTCTCGCTTTGGAAGTCTTTTGCTAAAGGTTGGGGTCGTGAACGGCTTCGCTAACCTGAGCCTTCGCTGGCTCTTTATCGACAACTTGAGGCACGCAGTCCGTGCCCCCATCGATGGTCATGTGGAGAAGCAAATTTTGTGTAGCATTCGGCAAATGGAATCGAACAGTGCACTTTGCTCGCATTAAAGCCGGGTTGCAATGGTTCAAGGAGGGAGACCGGTGTACGTGTTTTTCTTGAGTTGCCAAAACAAGAAAGCTAGCCGTGATCTCTTCAGCCTCTGCAGTTCGGGATGGGCGTGTTGTTTCAGATCCGGTGAGCTTAGAGGCTTTTGCATAATCACTTTTAGCTTTCTTCACCGCTGGCGCCTTCCCTTTCGGGCCAGATTTTCAAGCCGCCTTGCTTGCTAAGGTTCATCTCATCCTATAGTTACCAATGAGCAAAGGGCCACTTTAAAAAATTTGAGATCAGCCGAATGATTTACCCGAGGCCACATTTTTCTCAAGAGGGGCAAGTGTCAGGGTCTTGATGGTATTCCAAGTTGGAGTTTTTCCGGGAGTATTGGGATTGGCTTGGTGCGGATGTGTATGATGCTTTCGAGGGGATTTTAAAAAGACAGAGGCACTGGACAAAATCCTCAACTCGTTGCATCTCCTTTATTCCAAAAATATAAGGATCCCTCTTCCATTTCAGATTGGGCCCCATTACTTTGTTGTCCTCGATGTACAAGATCTTTGCTAAAGCTTTTGCTCGGAAGCTTTGTATGCGTTCTTACCGAGTCCATCTCTTCCACGCAATGGGTTTCTTGCCTCACGGTGTATATTGAATAATGTGTGGTAAGAGCATATGAGGGTCTCTATTGGGCTAGAATGCATGGTTACCCCATTGTATACTTGTTTGGATTTTGCAAAAGCATATGGTGTTGTTGGACGGGAGTTTCTGGGAGCGGTGCCTTTTACGCCTTGGTTTTGGTGCCCGGTTAACAGATGTTATGAAACTTCATTATTCGCCGTTCCGGGTTCTTTTTCAAGGAGAACCATCAACATTTTTTGGTGGGACGTGGTATTCGCCAGTGGTCGTCCTTTGGCACCGCTGCTTTTTACAATTGTGGCGGAGATTCTTTCTCAGGTATTCTCTCTTGCAGTGCAGGAAGGCATCCTGCATGGTCTTCCCATGAATAATGGTTCACAAGAGATCTGCAATCAGTATGCAGATGACACTTTCTTGTTTTTAATGGCTGATGAGCAGAATTTGCAGAATGCCATTTCCTTGTTGGACAGTTTCTCTTTGGCTTCTGGTGTCTTTGTGGGGTGGCAAAAGTGTATCGCCTCAGGCCCTAGACTCTCCGTGCGTTTTACGCGGGTTGCATTTCCATGGAAGGTTCTTCCTCATGGGAAGGCAACTAAGCTTCTAGGCATTCCAGTTGGTCCTCTCGTCTGGAGATGCGTGGGATGTCATTATTAAGGGGTTGGAAAGGCATTTGTTCTGGTGGTCCACGGCTAAGTTATCCATGGCTGGAGTATGGTAACCGTGGCAAAGTCGGGCTTTGAAAGTGGTACACATGTCTACATGGCATCCATCTTTGGCGGGCACCACGCACAAAGATGCGACTCATTGTTAAATGACTGGGAACTTCATCCGGGGCAATCAAGAAGGAGCCTGATGTTAAAGTTAGTTGGACGAAGTGCATTATGCCTAAATTTTATGGGGGGCTGGGGATGATTCACTTTCTTCTCCAGAGCAAGGTGCTGATCTCTAAGTTCATATGGCGAATTCTCAATAATGCTGATAATTCTCAAGGTCTGCGTCTCATTCGCCAGTCTTTTACAGAGGTGCATTTCCTTTGGCTCTCCATCCATTAAGCCTCTCCTCCCATGGGCATTATTTTATCCACTTTCTCCATATCCTAATGCATCTCCTTTCCTCAAGGGGTTGCTAGTCGCTTGGGAGATCAGGCGCACTTTGTTTTCAGTTCCATCTAATGGCCCACACGGATCCTACCCGGTTGTTGGTGGATCCCTTTGGGTGATCGATGGACAGGCAGATTGTCCCCCGGTCTCTTCTCGGTCCATCCATTGACGCAACGCGTCGGTGGTAGTAGTAGGTGTGCTCACCAGACCGCATGGTATAATGAGACAAGATTGTTGACGGAATGAGTTCAAATTGAAGTTCCTTCTCCTTCGTTGGGACCGGGGCATTTGGGAAAAGTAGTCGCTACACTTCCTCCACACCCACAAGACGTGGCTCCACGGGTGGTTCATGGCAAGTGTTAAGGAGGAGCACCCGGTGCACTCGATGTATGTGGTCCGCTTCATCCCGGAGGTGTTGCCTCCATCGCCAAAGTGGCCTTTAGTTATCCCCGAGCCTCATCGTAAAGCAATCTATGGGATAAATTGCTTCATCCTAAGCTATCCATTTTATGGTGGCAGATCACTCATAGATGCGCAAGGGTAAACACCGTTGTTCATCGATTTCGCCCAGAAGTCTCGGATTTGCCCCTTTGCACGCCAGAGGGAGGAGACAATTGAGCACTGCTTTTTCTTGTCTCACCATGTTCGACCTGCTTGGCAGTGGCTTCTGAGTCTTTTCCATTGTGACTTGAATAGTCAGCAGGTCCTATTGTTAGTCTATCCTAGTTCTTGGGATAAGTTGGCAAAGAGGGCTTTCCACTTAGCATCTGCTTGGATCATCTGGTCCATCTGGAAGAGACGAAATCTCCTCATCTTCAAGGGGGACTCTTTTCGGATCACGCAAGTGCTTAGCGATGCCCGTAGTCGCATTGTGAAGGTGTACAAGTGTTCTTCCTTAAAGGATGACATCAAAAGTGTCATTTGGGAGCAACATCTTCAGATTCACACCTACTCATAGCAAACAGTTGTGCTCATGGTGATCTGTGTTCTCTACTTTTCAATGTTATGTATGTGGTGGGTAGTGTTGCTCTAGTGATATCTTCTCCACTGGGTTTTGAGTCCCCCATGTACTCTTTGTATTCTTTTGAGTAATAAAGGTCCACGTTCATAAAAAAAAAAAAAATTAACTAACAACCGACTATAGATGGTTGAAATACCAAAAAATGTCAAGCTTTCATAGAAAGAAAAAACTAATAGAGCTCCAAGAGTCAAATTAGTCAGTGTTTCCATCCAATTCACCTGAGTAACTCATTGTAAACTTTTACATAAATCTTTTCTTCCAAATTGTTGCTGAGCACCCGAAAGATTCTTGTGGCAGAGATATTCTTATTGCCATACGCAGGGTTTTCAAGAGCAAAATTTTTTACTCCTGGACAGTAATAGGTCATGTGCTCTTTCTTATATGGGGTCCCATAGAACGTTTGGTCCCCATGGACGATAAATATCAATTCAATTCCATTATGCCTTCCTTTCTTTCTGTATTTCCATTGGCATTCCTTTGGGCTAGTTTGATTGTTGTTGCTATTCTGCTTGATTTCTCTTCCCTCGCGTGTTTGGCCTGTCTACTTTAGTGTTTGGTTAGTTTCTAGTTTTTTTTTTTTTTTTATTAGCATCCCAGTTACAAGTCGGATTGATGCAATGATTGGTTTTTGCAATTAAATTTGGATCCATCATGTTTCAAAATAATGCTTTTAGCAAAGCCTAGATTACTCGGAAAGGGTCACAGTTCTTGCATTATAAGCCAGATTGCTACAGTTTTTTGTTCGATAGAAGGATATTAAACCTTTTTTCATCTCCAAAAAGAATCAATTTACAAAAGTAATTTCAGAGATACCATGTTTTGAACCAATGCTTCTACTTTCACATGACATGGCTAAAAAAGTAGGTCCCATATAAAGAGTCGTTTCTCTTCCTTACAAGTTGGATGGATTAGCTTTTTATTTTCTAGGAAGCTTTTAAAGCTTTTATTTTGACTATGCACTTTCAGGTGGATATTGTGAAGTATAGTGCTTACTTTTATGATTCTACTTTTTGGTGAGAGATTGTCTGAAGAAGTAACAATTTGGCCTCGTCTATGCCTAGAATGGCGATCCAAATGATCCTCTCAGACTCTCAAATTATATTTTGATGCATTGATGTAACGCCAGAGTTTTTCCTTGATGGACCAGAAATATTTCACTTGGACCATTCAACTTGAAAATCATATACAATCAATCATCAAGCCAAATTCTTTCTAGAAGTTGTCATGTTTTCACTAGAAAGATACCTCGGGATGTACCTACCCCACTCTTTGTAAGCTATACCCAAGTAAATGAACGTAAAACTCTCAATGAAAAAGATGGTTTTGGATTTTTTGTTACAATTAACGTGGAAGAGGATGGAATATGCTACATCAAGATTCAAAGTTTACTTTACACTTCATACTTTCAAATTCAAAACTTCATAGTTGTAAGATTTAAGTTAAGATTTAAGTTTATAGTTGTAAGATTGATTACCTTATACTTTCAAATTCAAAAACGTTATGTACAACTTGGATATGCTAATATGGAAATGATGATATGAATTATTTTACTCAAGATTTTTATTTTTGGATAGATTTTTCAATATAGTAAATTATATGGGCTAAGGTTTGTAGAGTGCCTGATGTGGCCTGGCCTAAAAAACCAGGGTGGATATTGGGATAAGTGATCTTGCCTTGAACAATGGTTCTTTTAATGTAATTGTTTGCATAACTGTGGCTGTAGTCTTGGCAAGAACATATACGAAGATAGATAGATAGATAGATAGATAGATAGATAGATAGATAGATAGATAGATAGATAGATAGATAGATAGATAGATAGATAGATAGATAGATAGATAGATAGATAGATAGATAGATAGATAGATAGATAGATAGATAGATAGATAGATTAAACAATGGGCATATAAATGGTCACAATAAAGAATAAAACAGGAAGCCTTGACTGAAGGCGAGCCTTAACTCTTCAATATACTTTTGAGATACTGTCCACTTCTTTTCTTAGCGAGCTTCTCTTATCTTGCATAATTCTTCTCTTCATCTGCAAAGATGAGCTGGAGTAAGATCTTCCTATACTAAGAAACTAGTGCCTTTTAGGTGCTTGCCATATCGCACCATATGAAGCCCGGAAAGATTGTCCCTGAAATGAACTAGAAGATGTTGAGGATCTTGTCGGGTCGTGCTGCTTCCACCCTGCTAGTTGAGATGATGCCACAAGCTTGTATATGCACCATTTTGATGAAAAAATATACCACCTCATCTATATCCAAGCAACTATCCCTTTCTTTTGCCTTGATAATATGTAGATTCAGTTCTGATAAATCAACTGTGGGCGCCTCTATCTGCTCAGTGTCATGCTGCCACAAGTTTGATAGAAAGGCCCACCATCTCCAAATCACAGGTAGATGTCTTCACATGTCTAGTTTCATGCTGCAACAATTTCTCAGTCAAAATTTTATGTGAACATGTCACCTTGTCAACATCATTCTAGGCTAATTGTATAGACATGTCTTCCCCTGGTTCGAGGCCCACAACTCTACCTGCGTTCTCAGTTGCCCATGAAGAAGCACAGGATTATCGCGTCCATTCGAACAGGGGTCCACCATCTTCGGCTTGAGACGGGTCGCTGGGTTGGAGAGCCGCGCCAGGATAGGCTTTGTCAGTGTTGCCCCGCTGGGGGTTGTTGAGGATGAAAGCCATGCCTTCCAGAGTTGTCCAGCCTATAGTCAGATCCGGGCTCGCTACATTCGCAGTGCGACACTGGTGCGCCCACCGACGAGCTACTTCAATGCGCCATCAGTTCGATCCCTTGGCTCCTACCTCCAGGAGGTTTTGGATCTGCGGACTCACCTCTGCCCCCGGGCGCCTACCTGAGGTGCCGGGAATTCACGTGTATATATGTATATTTGTACAGCTGCCAGCAGGTTTGTTGCTGCGACGGTTTTTCCCTCCTAAGGGGGGGTTTTTTAATCCGGGTAGCAACGGGCTTGCTGCACCGTATAATTTGGGTCCCATAGGCCGATTGGCCTCCGCGGATGATAAAAGAACCTTCCTTCCTTCCTTCCTTCCCTTGCACTGATTAGTCTCAAACTAATTCCACGAGTTAGATCCACCTACCGAGGGGCAATACCACAAAAGTTCCTATGATAGACGTATCTATTTCTCATGCACTGCAGGTAGTAGGCACTACATCTTGATCTGTATAAGTAGAAGCACCAGAAGAAGGAAAATGGGCCTCTCTCCCAGTGTTGACAAGCACTCCTCCTTACGACAAGAAGTTGCACTGAAGATTCCTTTGAGAATGACTCATAGGAATTTTGTTGGGTCTCTCTCACGCTGGGCATTTCTATAGTTTCTCTCGCAAAGTCTCCTCCTCATGGCTGTGAATTTGTGCTAGGGACTCCTCTAACTAGTAGTAAAGTTGTGTTAGAGACTTCTCTAACTGGCAGGGGAAGTTGTATTGGAGACTCCTCTGACAAGGGCTCATAGGAGTTCCATTCCCCGTCTAAAGACCTTCTCTCGTGGATGATGAAAACTCTATTCTATTCTATTCTATTCAAATGAAAGATCGATGTGGACAAAAGAAAGAAATTGGTATGGTTGTTTGAACGACTGGACCGCTAGAAAATTTCACTACAATTTTTTTCAGGTGGTTAATTCCTTGATGGGGAAAAAAATGAGCTTGAAATTTGCTAGATGTTTATCTTCACGGTGATTTTCCAACTATTCCGGCTGGCGACACCGCTTAGCTGGGGGAACAGAAAGTCAAAATCATATCCACAAAAGATCATTTTGTGTTTTCTGCGAAAAAAAAAAAGCAATTGAATTGTTTGTAAAATTTCAAGTTATGCTATTGCAAGTTATCTTATTTCGGATTGCATGTGTTGTCTCGACAATTTTTTTACTCGTGTGGAGCAATATACAACCACTAAGAATAGAATTGAATAGAATAGAATAGAATAAATTTATCTACATCCAGAAACAAAAAAGAATGATGCAAAATTCAATGCCGCCTTAGCGTGTAAGGGAAGGAGAAGCTAGCGTGCGGTCCGCCGGTTAAGAAGGTTGGGGGACACGTTAGGACACTTATTTATTTATGATAAAGAATGCGTAAAGTCAAGCAAGCAAGGGGGCCAATTAGAGATTAAAGTTCGTCATTTGTGGATGACCCAAAAGCGGGGAATTGGATTTGTGAAGGACAATTGTTTGTGGGATAAACAGGACAATCGATAAGGGTTGAACCATCCACGTCTACGCAGATGTAGATCTGGTAAAGCTGAGCTGTACGGTCAGGATCTCGGTTGCACTGGACGGCTGGGATGTGCCCGACGGTGTGCTGCAGTGCATCTTTGATAGCGTCAAGGCTGTACATTCCATCGTCTGGATTGATTCCGGCACTTTCAAGACCTGCGAGAAAATCTAAACTCTTTTTGAGTTTCAGAGCCGCTGAGAAATATGCCGATTCGTCGAACCCGTCTGAGCATGTGCCATGCTTGCTCCATTCATGAGACCAGAATTTCAAGCTGTTGCTACTTGGGCATGCTAATGATCCCCAATACTTGTTCAACTCTGGCCTGATGTCTCTGATCTGCACACAAATTTTCACACTACTTAAGTATGAGACTCTGTAAGTTAATTTCCTTCAAACCAACAAATCCAGAACCAAAAAAACAAAAACTAAGTTAGACCTTTGAAACATCAAATGATTCGTGTGCCTCGCAATTCGTCGGATAGGTGCCATCGTTGAAGTTTGGCCAGAGACCATGAATGGAAAAATCTGCCTCTGGCTTGCCTGTTGAGGGATAACAGCAGGTTCTGTCGCTGTCACAGTAAGCTCCAGGCCACTGGAATGAATCAACTTAGTTTTTCTAGCATTGAACTTACTAACACAAGGCATTCCCATACAGGTTTTTGAAGACAACACATTCCCATACAGCATTAAACTTGCTATAACAATAGAGAAAGCTTTCCATACAGATTCAGACCATCAATCAATTTCCTTTTGTGCTCACCTGTACAACAAAGTAGAAGAAATCGAAGCCCCCGGAGTGGGATTTAGTAGGAGATTGAGGAGAATTATGGTTATGGTGGGACTTGGCTTGCGCCATAAGAATTTGGCATACAACAATGCATATTGACGCAATGCTTGCCCTCTTCATCGCCACTGTTCTGATACCTTTAGCTTGCTCGCGCCTTTATCTTTTATGGTATTTTGCAAAGTATATCCTTGCTTGTAGAATTAGCATATTCTTTAACGTAAAAAAAAACTCATGGATACTCAATCAAAACACGTTTTCCTACGTAATCACATACGTATATATCCAGGTCACAACCTATTTAAATAAAGGGCAAATATTACCTATATTCCTCTTCTTCCTCTATGCAAACATTATGTAGAACACCAATGAAATATTGGAGTCTTGAAAATCGAAAACCTTGCAAGCTAGGTAATTAGAAACAAATTTGACATATCTTCATTGACAATTGTCTTATATGTCACACTTGGTTTTTTCAAGGTTTGGTAACATCTGTTCGGCCAAGTTGAAATTTAACAATATATCATGAAATTAGCTTTTTTCATAATCCTTCAAAAGAAGCTGGTTAGAATTCTAGCAAGTGTAAAACTTGTGGGAAATCTCCCTTCCATCTCAAGAAGTTCCCTTCCCTCCTCAAAAAGTTCTCGAACCAACCACAGTATAATACTTGAGTCGCCAATTTTAAATGTTTATTAAGAAGGGCGTGCCATATGGCAGGCGAATCCATTACAGAATGGTAGTTGAGTCGAGTGCAACTTTTTTTATGTTTTTTCGAACCATGTTTTCATGTTTTTGTTGTAAAAAATATTCGTGCATTCCTTTTATTTCATTGGATAATCTGTTTTCTAACAACCTCTGTTTCCATGTCAAAACTTCGCTCTAGGTTCACATCTTCATCATTACTCAATCTAGCTCTTTTATTGACAGGCCTTCCATTTCTAACTTGGACGAAGCTACTTGTTGAAGGTGCATCAGAAAAAATATCGATGGGATACTGATTGGATGTGGATGAGAACCCTCTCACCTCAAATCCGTTACTCATCAGCACTTGCAATTCTTCATCCTTTATGTTGACTCCTATAGCCACTAGCCAACTACCAGGTCTATTAGGAGCACTGGCAATACTATAATCATGATACCATGTTTGCTACACATTCGTTGAATAAAACCACATCATTTGTTCTTGCTCTCCATTTTGATGTCTTCTGATGGTGACTTCTTGCTTCAGAATTAGTGATTGTGGATGTCTTTCTCAAAATGGTTCGATTATTACCACCAGATCTAGGATTATGTTCTGGCATTCCACTCCTAGACACTTGTTTGTTAATTACATTAACTCTTTGCATAGGGCTTATTCCAGAGCCAACAATTCTTTTTAATCTTCCCAACAGATTTGAAACGTCAGGCCATGTTCCGAAGTATCTACCCTCCAACCATGCTTTTTATTTAGAATTTTGCAAAGTGCTTTTGTCGTATCAAATAAGAATGCATCATATAAATTCAAACAGCTGCTAGCCATCTTTCGTACTTGAATTCAGACATGTTGGTCCGAGGGACATGTGTGGCACTAGTTATGTCCATTCCTGTAAGCATATAATTTCCCCATCTTCTGATGCCACCAAGACAACCACAAACCTAATGACTTGATGTCCACCTCGTCGGCTTTTCCAAACCACCAATCAATAATTTCATGATAAATATCTTCTGAATTTCAATAGTTTCATTTCTCCATTTCCTACATAGGTCCAAATGCCGGAACCGATAGGCCCATAAATGTATTTATTTGTATGACATTGCAAGCACTGCTCAAAACAAAATTGACATGAGCGCCCTCCACCTAAAATCTCTTGACCATTGTTGAACACATCTCGTACTGCTGTCCACTTAGCCTGCGCTTCATCGGCCATGAATTTCCTATATTCAGCTACTGGAAAACCTTTGATCTCCATCACCTTATTTAGTTTTGCCCAAAATATCTCTATGCAATGTAATCTTCAGTTTTCATGTCACACAAGGCAATAGTTTGCAGAGATCTTATCCTATAATAGAAATGATATTGTTACTTGAATTGCGAAAAAAACAAAATAAAACAAGGCAACTTACTTTGGATGATAGACAGGATACCCTAAGGTTTTCCAAGTGGGAATACATTTTACATGATCGAAGTGAAACCCACCTGGACGCATCCTATTCACTAAATCTACTCTTGAGCTAGGTCCAACAGTGGATATCTTGAATATGTAACATCTTTCATTCTCGTCATCATGTAATTGGTAGGGAAACACTAAACCATGGAAGTACTGGTACTGCTATGTTGTCTCAAAAATAAAATGCTATCATGATCTTGAAAAATGCATTTCATTATAGCTTTAAGGTTGTATATTCATAATTGTCCTTAAAGTTCTATATCTTTGAAGTTGTATATCTTGAGAGTTTATGTCCTTAAAGTTGTTTAATGTCCTTGAAGTTGTATATCCTTAATGTCCTTAAATACTTAAAGTTGTATATCTTGACACCAAAAAATAAAGGGTTCGATTTACACATCTACGATTTGCCAAATTGCCACATCCTATTTGCCCAACTTTATATATGTTTATCTTTATCTCACGGTTTTCATGGCTAAAAATATCTTTATCTTTGTATCTTATTCTACGATTTGCTTTTTATGTTTTTACCGTTTGCCTTATTCCACAGTTTCGGCCAACTCTTTAGGTCAATTTTTTTCCACATTTATGTTCGGCCAACTCTATTCCACATTTACTCAACTCTTTTTCGGTGCCCTACATTTTTGGTTGCCGGTCTATGGTTTAAAAGAATCCGACAACATTGGTTTTGGAGCTCCGGCTTGCTGTGATGAAGATGAGAGGTCTTCAAATAGTGTAAGTATTTGCATTTGAGTTTAATAGGGGATGGCACCGTTGCCTTAGTTCTTGAAAATGTGCTGAATTCCTAGGACGGCACCGTTGTCTCATTCTAAATACAGATGTTGCAAAGAACGACACCGTTGCTTAAATTTTGTCTCATCCTAGAATACATTAAATGTGCTTCATTGAAAGTGGACGGCACCGTTCCCTTAGTTTTTCTCTGATTCTAAATGCATAAAATGTGCTGATTTCAAAGGGGACGACACTATTGCTTTATTTTCTCCTGAATTGGAAGACATAAAATATTTTTTACTGCAAGGGGACGGCACTGTTGCCTTGATTTTTCTCAGAAGTTAAATGCATGAAATTTCATTCATCCCAAGGGGACGGCACCGTTGCCTTATTTTTACTTAGCTTTTAATGTCAAAATATTTTTCCCTTTCACAAGGGCACAACATGGTTGGCTTGGTTCTACCCTTGTAAATCTACCTCTTATTCCTTTTCAAGCTTAAAATTGATGGTTGGGACCCATACTTGGGAAGAAGTGAATAAGGAATTTAAAGAGTCATTGGTAAATAACAAGGATTGGTCAGATTTGTGTGGAAGAATGTTTCTTTGCTGGGTTGGCAACCATCGAACTAAGGCATGGATGTTTGAAATCATTGGGACATACAAACATATCAAATCAAATCAATACAAACATTTCAATGGGGTGAAATAATCACATATGTTATTGAAGAACTGGCTGATTAGTTAGTGAGCTAAAAGTTCTACATTTTATTTAAATTTAATATATTTATTGGAAACTAATCATGTGTGTTTGTCTTATATTGCAGTTTCTTCTCCCTCTATGCTGAACAACATGCCACTATTTTGTCCTTGATGTCTAGTATTGAGCACGAAGCAAAGAAACGAAAACCATTATCAATACTCTGTTTCTGCTACAACTTCCTCTGTTTATTTTCCATAGCCATACCAATATTCTATCTTTGTTACCAATATGGTAGCCAAAACCGCTCTATTTTCTCTAGATTTTTACCTTCAATTTAACAAGGAATAATAAAAGGGTAAGCTTTGGATCTAAAACTGAAGGAAAATCTCTGTCTGCAGCTCCCCTTTTGGAATGAGACACAATTATCTTAAAAACAAGCATTTATCCTTTCCAAAAGATTCGTTACATTTAGTTAGCCCCTTATTTTTATGTCAACTTCTAACTCACTTGTGTCTGTGTTGCCAACACGGTGCCATTGAAGATGAAGGCCACACTTTGCAGCATCGTCCGGCATTCAATCACATTTGCACCAGCTCTGATGACCAGCAGCTGCATGCACTGTTGGATACAATGTCAGTGGCCTCGTTAAGATCTTATCTCTAGGACATCATGGATGCCTGCACTCAGTTAAGATCTTATCTCTAGGACATCATGGATGCCTGCACTCAGTTATGTCATCGGACGATGCAATGAGACACATCACAATGTACTTTACCATTGTTATATATCACTAGAAACGTGTGCCCGACGATGTCGGGCATTAATCATGGACATGTGCAATGTGTTTAGAGTAATAGATTCTTAGTATCCAAGGAAATATTATCAATAGAATCGTTTATATCATTGGTTGCATGTGTAGAATGAAGGTGCTAATTGCATCAAGGCATGTGGATGTTCATGTTCAAATGGGTGTAGTTGTAGATGATGTTGCATATAAGGTTCCTTATAGAGATGTTTAGACATGTCTCTTTGAGCCTGGGTTGTATGCTTTGACCCATTGGCCAGATTTCATCTCCATGGCCTGCAAATGCTTGATTCAAGGTGCTTAAGTCTGAGATGGAGGGCCAGCCCACGATTCCGGCTCCAATTGGTGTGTTTTGCAAACATCCATTGTGTTACAAAAACCAAAAACTTTGAGCAGATCGAACTAACGGACTGCAAATTTGCGAATTTGATCTTGATCTTTGTCATTGAGTGCTAGAGACACAATTTCAGCAACTTATTCTTGGGTCACCCTAAGATTGCGGCCAAGGAGGTCTGGGATTAGCCAAGTTTGGTTGTCGCATTTTGTGGCGGGGGGTTTCCCCCAGAAGAAAATGCGACATCATGCTTGTACGGACTTCAAATGAGACATGTCTAAAAAGATACCGTGGAAAAGCCCTGGTGTCTTATCTGATGATGTGGCCCAATCTTAGTTCTATAATTATAAGACAGCAGGGTTGTGGAAAAAGGTCCTAAATAGAACACTTGGATATATTTTGTAAAACAAACAATTAAGGTAAATAGCCGTCTCATATGTACATCAAATAGCGTGGACGTGGGAATGGGTAGATCAAATGCTTAGATACTTGTGTCTGACAATGTCGGGCATTAGTCATCGACATGAGGAATGGATAGATGTAATGGAATTTGTAGGTAGAATAAAAAGTTGTAAATGTAAACGTATCAATAAGTGTAATGGGGGGCCAAGTGTGAAGGGTATTAGCCATAGTGGATGGAGTGGGTAGGAATAATAAAACGCATAGTGTGAAATAGATGTCGTAATTTACGTTTTGTTGGGATTTTGTGAAATAGACAGATGTCGTAATTTACATTTTATTGGGATTTTGGATATTTCGTATGTGTGGAAAGATGGAAGAAATGTGGGTATGTTCTTGTGTCTGAACTCGTAATAATCTTGTATGGTGAATTCAAGAGGATAGTAATGAATCCATGTGGATGCATGTGAGTCCTTTTTTGTTAGTTAAATGTGTTACAAAATGGTATTGAAGACAAAAGAACCAAAATCATTTTAAATGGTAGTATAACCTTAGGGGATGGAAAAGCTTTGAAGAAGAGGAATGGAGATAGCCTGCGCTATAGGAGACAGTGCAAGGTTGGTGTATCAGTAAGGCAGTGCAAGGTTGGTGTATTGAGTAAAGTGGGACTTATAGATCCCAAAAGAAACCGTATCATTTCTTGTATGCCTGTGCATAGCTTAAGGTCCTGTCAGGCAGACTTTGCCGACGTGCAGAAGCATGACAATATATCTATGAACTTATTCTCCAAATACAAATATAATGCAAGCCAACCGACCACATTGGGAAGGGGAAATGGCTTGGACAGGCAGAGCTGGCAAAAGTACTCCATAGCATGATTTTGAATAGGACGATACTATTATTTTTACCTGCTACACCAAGCTAAATTACTTGAGAGACTAACAAAAAAAGTGAGCATTTTATTTAGTGACAACACATCAGACAAATGTAACCCAGGCAATAGAACAAAGAAAGTTGATTGGCTTTCAATGACAATTTACAGATTTAGATTTACAGATTTAGATTAGTTTTTTCGGGGTTTGGTAACATATGTTTGGCCAAGTTGAAATTTAACAATATATCATGAAATTAGCTTTTTTTCATAATCCTTCAAAAGAAGCTGGTTAGAATTCGAGCAAATAAGTGTAAAACTTGTGAGAAATCTCCCTTCCATCTCAAGAAGTTCCCTTCCCTCCTCAAAAAGTTCTCAAACCAACCACAATATAATACTTGAGTCGCCAATTTGAAATGTTTATTAAGAAAGGCGTGCCATATGGCAGGCGAATCCATTGCAGAATGGTAGTTGAGTCTACCATTCTACATCTCTGATTTCCAGCCATTTACCATTATCAATACTCTGTTTCTGCTACAACTCCCTCTGTTTCTTTTCCATAGCCATACCAATATTCTATCTTTGTTACCAATATGGTAGCCAAAACCACTCTATTTTCTCTAGATTTTTACCTTCAATTTAACAAGGAATAATAAAAGGGTAAGCTTTGGATCTAAAACTGAAGGAAAATCTCTGTCTGCAACTCCCCTTTTGGAAACAAGCATTTATCCTTTCCAAAACATTCGTTACATTTAGTTAGCCCCTTATTTTTATGTCAATTTCTAACTCACGTGTCTGTGTTGCCAACAGGGTGCCATTGAAGATGAAGGCCACACTTTGCAGCATTGTCTGGCATTCAATCACATTTGCACCAGCTCTGATGACCAGCAGCTGAATGCACTGTTGGATACAATGTCAGTGGCCTCGTTAAGATCCCACTTTGGCACCAGGGCCCCAAGCTTATTTGCTTGCTTCATTGTCCAGGAACAAGCTTGTAGCTATTGCATCAATTCGCACGGGGTCCCACAGGCTACGGATTGAGACAGGTAGATGGGAGCGGCCGCAATTGCCGCGAGAAGCGAGACTATGTGCCTGTTGCCAGTTACAGGTTATTGAAGATGAAAGCCATACTCTTCTGAGTTGCCCTGCTTTTGAGATAGTCCGGAATCATTTTTCGACCTTAGCATTCCATTCCATGCTTCCACAACTTCTCAGCGCACCATCTGTGCATGACTTGGCATTATACATACTTGAGGTTCTAGATAAACGTCTACAATTACTGAGCCCTCAGTAGTCATTATCTAAGCTTGTCTAGTATCATCATTACTGCAAAGGTTTTTCCCTTGAAAACCTTTCGAGGCAGGGGTTTTTTAATCCTAGTAGTAATGATTGTACTAGCCCATTGTATGGGTCCCATGACCTATTGGTCTTCGTGGACGTTAAAAAAACTATTCTATTCTATTCTATTCTATTCTATCTCCAGGACATCATGGATGCCTGCACTCAGTTATGTCCTCAGACGATGCAATGAGACACATCACAATGTACTTTACCATTGTTATATATCATTGTACAGTCTCTCAGCATACCTATTACTGCCAAGGTTTTTCCCTCGAAAATCCTCTGAGGCAAGGGTTTTAATCCTAGCAGTAATATGCTTGTTGTGTTCCTTGTTTGGGTCCCATAGGCCAATTGGTCTCTGCGGAGGATAAAAATCAATTCAATTCAATTCAATTTAAATGTAAAGCACTATTTAATTAAAGTGGGTCTCATTCCATTCCCACTTTTTTTCGGAACCCTGTTATTTTACACAAAAAGGAGCACCCCGACCCGAAAACTGTCCATAATTCGAATTTTTGTCTGTTAGTGTGCATCCAAGCTTTCTTCCAGTTTTCTCGGATAGCGAGTCGAGAACAAGAACAATGCAACAAATATAGGAATTTCATTACAGATTGAAACCAAAGTTCTAGTTGAAAAAGATTCTTAGTTGAACATTTTGGCTCTATTTTCTTAGGTGGGTAGACAAGAGATCACAAATTTCAACAAAAATTAAGCAAATTGTTTACTTAATCACCAAAAAATACTAGTTTTAAGATACCTTATATTTTATAAATGGGCTCATTACAATATATATTACAGTGGGTGAAGAGACCATAGTGGTCGTATGAGCACAATGATTACATCCTCTTCACACATGAACCACCTAGTGCAAACGGCACGTGGAGCTCTCTCCAAGTCACGGAGCAACTTACAGACGATAGAAATTTGTATGAGGAGTTCCTTCATGGGCCACATGCTTGTATGTCCAACTGATGTCACCACCCTCTTCTCGGCACCTTTCTTCAATGAACTGGTCTTTTCATTGCTCCCAAGCATGTACTATCTGGTCGAGATAAGGACTGCAAAAGACAAAATCAAGTTAGTCAAGTGATGCTACAGGCAAAAAAAATAAAATAAAACACAGTTCTTAGGGCCATTTTTGGAAAATGTCGGGTTCGAGGAGCCTTTTCTCGACTCGCGAGTCGAGAAAGCCAGATCAAAATTAAAAAGGCAACTCAGAGTGATGCAATCTTTGGGGGCCTTTCGACTCGCGAAGTCGAGAAAGGCAACTTCGAGGAAAAAAACAGTCGGAAGGCCTTTCTCGACTCGCGAGTCGAGAAAGGCAGCTCAAAACGATAAACGCAGGTTTTAGGGGTCAGGAGGCCTTTCGACGACGCATGAAGTCGAGAAAGGCAGCTCAAAGCTTAAAAACGCAGGGGTTTTAGGGGTCGAAGCCCTTTTTTCGACGAAGCGAGTCGAGTCGAGAAAGGCAGCTCAAAGCGAAAAACGCAGGTTTTAGGGGTCCGAAGGCCTTTCTCGACTCGCGAGTCGAGAAAGGCAGCTCAAAGCGAAAAACGCAGGTTTTAGGGCCTTTCTCGACTCACGAGTCGAGAAAGGCAGCTCAGAGTAAAAAAAGGCAATTTCAAGGGCCAGAGATTATTTTTGCGGAGCATCATTTTATCTATCTATCCATCTAATTTTCCACCATAGTTTATTATTCTATCACACCATAGTTTATTGTTTTTCTCACAGCATATTAGTATTTAGCACACATTAGTATTTAACAATTGTTTTTATACTAGCACACATTAGCATTTTTATACTAGCACACCTTAATTAGCACACATTAGATCTTTATACTACCACAATTTCATAATACACGCATTAGCATACTAGCACACGGTCCATACAAAGCAATATATAGTTATATAGTATAGTATAGCATACTAGCACATGGTCCATGCAAAGCAATATATAGTATAGCCATGCATCATTTCCTTTGAAATAAAGTGAACTAATTTTTTTTTTTTACATAATTTTTTTAGTACATTAATGACATCTTATATTATAATGTTATACCGTAAGTGTGTAGTGCATCGAGCCCTAATTTGAATGGCCGAGATCATCTGGATGCATCCGAAGGCCTAGATTTATTGCACGACTTACCAACACTGTGATTGGTCATGCTTCGATCTCTTTATGGGAAAGGGTAAATGAAAAGGGGGAAAAGGAAAAGGGAAGTGGAAAGAGAGAATGTGAAGGGCAAAAAGGCATGGGGAAAAGGGAAAAGGGTAAAAGGAAAAGGGAAAAGGGTGGGGATAAGAGAAGAGAAAAAGACATGGAAAACGAAAAAGGGAAAGGGAACCTGGGAAAAGGGCACGAGGGAAGGAGGAAGAGATAAAGTGGAAAAGGTAAATGGAAAGGGCATGAAAAAAAAAAAAAAGAGGAAAAGGTTGAAAAAAGGAGAAAATGAAAGAGAAAAAAAGCATGGAAAAGGGGAGGAGAAAAAAAGCATGGGAAAAGGAAGGAGCATGGGAAAAGGGGGAAAAAGAGAAGCGTTGAGGAAAGAGGAAAAAGGAAGGGACAAATGGCATAGGAAAAGGGAAAAAAAAGAGAGGGAAAGAGAAGGGAAAAAATGCATCAAGAAAAGGGGAAGAGTGAAAGGTTGGAAAAATGAGGAAAAGGGAAGGGACAAGGGGGAACAAGAAAAGGATGGGAAGAGGGGAAAAGAAAAAGGGCATAGAAAAAGGGAAAGTGAGAAGAAAAAAAAAAGGAAAGGGAAAAGGGGGAAAGGGAACCTAGGTAAAGGTCACAAGGAAAAAGAAAGAGGGAAACGAGAAAAGGGAAGGGGGGAAGGGCATGAGAGAAAAGGGAAGAGGAAAATGGTGAAGAAAGGGAAAAAAAGAAAAAAAGGGAAAAGTAAAGGGGCAAGAAACAAGGTTGCATATTAAACGAGAGCAAATCATCTAAACGGGAGCAGAAGGAATATTCCCCAAAGATTCCCTTTTTTCCCCAAAAAGGGGCTAAATTGAGGTAAAATACAAAAAAAGGACATAAAACTGTATTTTGCCCCCCCAAAAATAGCCCATTTCTTTGTGCGAAGAGGGAATTGACTGTGTCAAAATGACACTTTTTCAATCAACTAGAATTTTTCCCAAATTATGTTTTCAGAGAGAACTCATGTTTTAACAACACATAACTTTTATTCAAAAATAGAAGTGAAATAGTAACTGAAATTGTAGTATATTAAAAAATTGATGATAGAATCTTGATATTCACATGCAAAATTTATAGTATTTTTTAAGTACTCAATTTTGTGCAAAGGTGTGAGGAGCGATGAGAGAAGGATCGAGCACAAAAAAACAACGATTAGAGTTCTTTAAATATCGATTTTCCATATGCCTTAGAAATTATCAAATTTCTCTTATTTAAATAGTGGAGATAGTAGCGAACAAATGATATTGTGTTCGAACACATGAAACCCTTAATGTATTCTGGAATACACTTGCTATTCCGGAATAGTGAAACAGAAAAAAAAATTACAACTTTTTTGTATTCTGGAATACACTTCTTATTCTAGAATAGAGAAAGGAAAAAACGAAGCAAGATCAACTAGGTTTTTCCGCATTTTTAGTTTATTTCAATGACCATGCGATTTATTTATTTTTTTGTTTTGCGGGGATACAGGATTGTGGTTCCAAATAATAAAAGGATTTGTTCGTTTGTTTTGTATAAGGCAGGGATACGGGATTTAGGCTCCAAATAATAGTGGGAAATGTATTCTGGAATACACTTTGTATTCCAGAATACATTTTAGTTTCAACGGGAGGGGGCTAATTTTTGCTCGCCTCCTTTCCTTTGGATCGAATCGCGATCTACTTCGGCTCTACCTGGGCTCTGGCATGCTGGGATACTTCGGCTCTGACATGATGATCCGACGGCTTTGGTATGGCACAAGTTCTTAGATTTAGGGATTCTGGTTATTCGGTTTATTTAGGGTCTTCAGCACCATCAGGTTTGTTGTTTAGGGTCTTCGCTAGCCTATCAGGTCTTCAAGACCATTGCCGTCTTCAACTATCGATCTTTAGCAACTCAAGAACTATCCGACATGGTTCAAGAACTATTTAGGGCATGTGTCAGATCTCAACGGTAGGGCTTTTTGCCTTTGCCCAATTTAGAGACGACTTTTTTTTGTCGCCTGTGCAATACAGGAATGCTTCTATAGGAATGCTTCTATACGTGGTTTTGGATGCAAGGTTTTATCTCGGACTTTGTGCACGGTGGTTTTGGATGACTAAACATGTGCATTGCAATTTTGTTTGACATTTGCTCCTAATACTTATCGTCTTTGGAGTTATATCTCAGATTGTGAAGGTAAATTAATCCATAACAATTGGTTACTAAATGATACAAGTTACTAACTTGATTCTGATTGGAAACTGCAGATCCCTACTGGCTGACAGAAATTTAAAAATGAGACCCGAGCTTGCAGAAATGGTCACTGTCACTGAGATTGTAAGTTTTTTGAATTATTTTATTAAGTTATCTATGTCGATCAGCTCTTGGCCTAACTATCTTCAATAATACAGAAAATTTAGGAACTTCTTCATTTGTCAGCTGAGAAGGTGCTAGTCTGAAGGTGGATAAATGCAAATAAATGCACGTGGATTTGCTAGTCTGAAGATGGATAAATGAACTGACTTGCTAGTCTCAAGGCGGATAATGTTGTGGATTTGCTAGTCTGAAGGTGGATAAATGCACGAATCTGCTAGTCTTAGGTGGATAAATGCACAGGCAGAAGGAAGGCAGAAGGAATGTTAGAAGATGCATTTGTTTGGTCTTTGTAACCATGTTAAAGTTAACATGCCGATACCAACATTGGCCTGGTTTTGTGAAAGTGCAAAACTTCCACTCATTTTGCTTAATATCATCTGACTTGAAAATGAAAATATTATATTGGAGTTGCTTACACCGATGTCGTTGGCAAGGATGGTTGGCAAGGATGGCCTGTATATCACCAGAGATAAAATTCTTAGCCACACATATACAATGAAGACAACAAAACAATAAAATATAAGACAACAATACAAGTCCATCAAATTGAAGTACAATATTAGCCACACACATTATTGTTGCTAGTTGAAGAACGAAGAAAAGAGGACATGAAGCAAGTCAGAGACGTAACCGTTAGCACATATAGATAAACGTGTCTTTAATTGTTTCTACAAGAAAAAACATAGATACACCAAAGGTTATGATCTATAGAAAGTGCTAAAATGACTAAGCTTGAAATAGGCTATTATTGTACTTCAATTTGATGGATTGAAGGCAAGGATGGCCTAGTGCCCTGGCAAGTAGCATTAGACCAGGCCATTTATATAGGACACATGATGAGCATTTTGGTGATCCTGCTAGACCAGGGAGGGTATATGGAGTATGTTTCCCTAGGATTTGAGGTGGTTTATTGCCTACACAAGGGTTTGCTCATAGGGAAATCAATCCAAAGTGGCCAGTGAGGCTTTCAGAACCGAAATATGGCATTGGTGATCCGAAATATGGCTCCTTGTTTGTATTCTGGAATAGCATAAGAGTGCACGTTTGTATTCCGGAATACAATAAGAGTGCACGTCTGTATTCTGGAATAGCATAGGAGTGCACGCTTGTATTCCGGAATACAATAAGAGTGCAAGGTTCTATTTCTGAATAACATAGGAGTGCGCAATATTCTATTCTGGAATAATATAGGTATTCACGGGCAACCTCTCTAGACAGATTTGGCATGTTCTAGTGATTTAATTCTTCATTACACCACAAAACTTCATGATTACTTCTTTTTCACACTTTACACTTTCAGGTTAATGTTCGTAATTTAACCTGTGATCACACCTTGCACTTTCTGTTTAATATTCGTAATTTCACCTATGGTCTATTATAAATTAAACCTTTTTTTGTATATGTTCACAATAACTCGGTGGAAAAAAATAAAAATGTAGTTGAAATAGCATATACTAAATCATAATCACCATAATGTTTTGAACTTAAGCCCTAAAATTGACTTTTTAAATGGTTGATATCTTGACGCTATCGTAAAGAAAAAAAATTGGGGCCAAAATAGCACACATTAAATTGTAATCACCATGTGTTTTTGGACTTAACCCACAAAATGGCCATTTCAAATAATTAATCTGTTTTTTAGAAGGGAATCTTCAAACGGGAGTGCTGCAACACTCCCGTTTAGTATGCAATCTTGTTAAGAGAGAAAGAGTGGGGAAAAGAGGAAAATGGGTATAGGAAATAAGAGAATAAAACAAATGTGCAAAAGGCATGGAAAAAGGGAAAAGGAAAAGGAAAGGAAGGGAAAAAGTGCACAAGAAAAGGATCGGCAAAGGAGGAAAACGGAAAGAAAAAAATCCATCAAGAAAAGGAAACGGGAAAAAAGGGAAAGGGAAGCAGGGGAGTGATGGAGGGAAGGGAAAGGGAAAAAGGACATGAGGAAAGGAAAAGAGAAAAGAAAAAGGAAGGGTTGAAAGAAGGGAAAATTGTACGGGAAGAGGGAAAGGGTGGGAAAAGGAGGAAAAGGAAGCATGGGAAAAATAGAAAGAAGAAAAGGGTGGGAAAAAGGGCATGGGAAAAGGGAAATAGAAAAGAAAAAAGAATGGAAAAGGGGGGAAAGAGAGAGAGGCACGAGAAAAAGGAAATGAGGAAAATGGGATAGAGCAAAAGGGAAAGGGAAAGGGATAGGGCTTTTCTCACTGCATCCCAAAGCATTTACATGCTCTCAACTTATGCCCAGCAACGCTGGGCACCATTACTAGTAAATGTATTAAGAAAATCATGGTTCCATCATATTTTTTCATTAGATCCATACAGTTTTTTATGCTTTATATGCACACACATCGCCTAGCAATATTTTTGATTAAATTTATACTTAGTATAATCATTGGTTTGACGACCTTTCTACTAGTCTAGATACATAGATACATTTTAATCCATATGCGTTGGCCTTAGATAAATTCGAAATTTGAAATTTAAAAAAGAGGGGGAGGGGGGATTTTGTACATACCTTTGAAAAAAAAAGAGATTTAGGACAATGTCCTAAAGGTTCAAACTATATCATTTGGCTGGCTGGCCGGCTGGCCGGCTGGCTCCAGTTCCCACAGGGCTCTAAGTGATGGAATATGTAGAAGCACCTCCTGCACACGCATAAAAAGAGAAATTGGGGGTATATAAATAATCTTCAAATTATATATTAACATTAATTTTATACTTGTTTTTTCAACATATTTTTTTACCCCGCTTTTTTTCTATACCCCGCCATTTTTTCCCGCCTACGCCTATGCTTGAAATTTAAAATTTGGTACATACCTTTGAGATGAAGATCTTTGTACCACTTGAACTCTTTGTTTCCGGAAGAAGATGCCAGAGCCATCCACACCACCACATCTTTGTTATTCTCACTGTTTTTCTCCTTTGAATACCACGATTGGCTTCTCCAAAAGCATTGCAGGCACTCAATCCTTGGCCATAGCCAAAGTTTCAGAAGGGAAGAGATAGGGCAACAATTCGCTGATATGTCGAAGCAGCTACGATCATGAAGCAATGAAGAGAAGGTAGATTCTGCTGCCGTTTCTTCTAAATAATCCATGGGCATTTGCATCTCCAGTTCAGCCACATGATCTGAACATCGCCCAGCTGCCCATCCCGCAGATCAAAAATAGATTGAAAAGTATAGCCGGGCCTACACTCGCTATGGCGAATTCTTCCCCGACTCCCCTTCGCAGTTTAAAAACGCAGCTCAAATTGACGATGATCAGTTCCGGCGGATCTGGGCGGAATTGGGACGGAGGGGCAGGAGCGGAGGAGCGATTACGAGCGGAGAAAGAGATTACGAGCGGGGGAGGGAGGGACGCTGACGCATTTGAAGGATGAGCCGGATTCAAACAAGGGATGCGTAATCGAGTGCGAGGCGTGATGATGATGCGTAATCAAGTTTGGGAAATTTGGGCGGGGGTTATACCAATTTGGGCCAATAATGTGGGTGATGGCCGGCCGGGCCGATTTGGATGCCGCCAGTTTGGCCGGATCGAATCCCGTAGGGCGATGCCATGTGGGTCGGATTCTTAGAGCCCGTGGCATGGGCCACCATTTGAGCTCCATGCTCCCCTCCAACAAGGCGGATCCCCCAATCCCCCCAGCAGAGCCCATCGCCGGATTGAATCTCGATTCCTCTTCTCAAACTCCTTTCTTCGATGTTTACTCTCACCAATCCTTACTTCGGGCAACTTGAATATTAATCCCGACCAAAGATTCCTAAGACTCGGCAACCTTTGGCGATAGTGGCGATGACCCCGCTTAATTCTCAATAATGTGTTAATTTCTTCCTCCTTTCCCATTTTTTTGCTCGATTTTGAATCTCTTGCTTGTTTTCGCATTTGGGTTTTAGGATTTTGAACTGGTTTGAATTCTCTTGCTTGTTTCTCGCATTTTGGTTGTAGAATTTTGAACTGGCTTTTTATGGGTTTTGAAGCCATACCGGGTCAAGACCCGTGATCCTACCATTGCAAAGCGTAATGTAGCCTTAAGCTAATTCTCTTGTATTCTCCCACAAAAAATGCTCCCCTTCAAAGATATGGCGCCCTTTATTCTCACGATTCTTTGGACGATCTTTGGCATGCTAGCATTTGATCTTTGGCGAGACTTTAAACCCTCGAGTTTAAGGCATATTTTTCAATTCTCGACTCACTAGTCGAGAAGAGAACTTGTTTATATTTTTTTTTATTAAATTAATTAAATTATTTTATATTTAATTAAATTAATTATTAATTATATTTTAATATTATTATTTTTAATCTCAAGATGATATATTCCCCTTTAGTTATTTTGTTTCCAGTTTTCCCTCCTCCTTTCCCCCCTCACCTCTTCCCCAATTCTTCCCCTTGCCCCTTTCCCCCCCTCTTTTCCCCCCTCCCCCTTCTCACCTTTCGAACTCACCTCAATGGTTTTGCCCCCTCTTCTCAATGGTTTTCCGAACTCACCTTCCCTCGCTATCCTCTTCTCACCTGTTTTTGCCCTCTTCTTCTCATCCCCTTTTTGAACTTCCTCCCTCCTTCCTTCTTCTAACTTATCCCCTTTCATGACTTCTCTCAACTTCTCCCCCAACTTCTCCCCTTCTTTCGGGGGTGTGGGGGTTTTGGGGGTTCCAAAGTTTGAGGGGTCTCTGGCTGCCTAAAGGGTGCTTAGAATCCAATTTGGGGACTCAATAAGGCAGGCGAGCACCTTTTGGGGGTTTGGGGTTTTGGGGTGCCAAAGTTGCCTAAAGGGTGCTTAGGCCCTTTTTCCATGGCATAGCTGTCTTATAATTCGGTTGCCGTGATTGGGCCACATAAGAAAATACGACACTATTGTTTTTCCACTGACGTTTTTAAGACATGTCTTAAATGGCGCCCCGCATAACTTTCGAAGTCTTATTTTACTCCTGGGGAAACCCCGCCACAAAATAAGGTGTGCTCTTCCATCCAATCGGCGAAGCTTTGAAGCCGCATGATTCGGTGTCATAAAGAAAAGTTTGACAGAAATAAAGCAGAGAAGCAGAAGAGGCCGGATTGAAGCTTGGATCGGGAAACAAATTGTGTTGCAGATCGAGTTTGTAGAAGGTAAGGTATTTATAGCGAGTTTGTGGGTCTATGAAAAATCCAAACTCTGAAAACTCTGAAAATCCGAACTCTGTTAAGCTCTGGAATCCGAACTCTGTTAAGCTCTGGAATCTGTTTTGAATCCGCTGGAAGTTCAGAGGGAAGCAGCTGCTGCTATCCGTATGTTGGCAAAAAGAAGCATTGAAAATAGGGCTTGTATTGCTGAGGCAGGGGCCATTCCTCCTTTGGTTGGCCTGCTTTCTGTGGAGGATTCAAGGACACAGGAGCATGCAGTGACTGCGATTCTAAACCTTTCCATTAACGACAATAATAAGGGCCAAATCGTTATGGCAGGGGCTATAGAACCCATCTGTGAATCCAACCTCTTTATTGCCTGCTTGTTAATCCGACCTCTTGTTTCGGATTGTTATTAATCCTGCTTGTTAATCTGACCTCTTGTTTCTACTATCTGTGGTTAATCCGACCTCTTCTTTCTACTATCTATTGAAAATCCGACCTCTTGTTAAATCTGCGGAAGATCTGTGGAAAATCTTGTTAAACCTTACTTTTCTGCCCACTGTACTATTTTACCACTGTCAGCAGATTTTCCCACTGTTCTACTATTCAGATTTGCCTACTATTGTGCTATTGTTAACCAATTGGTTTTGCTATCAATGGTTTTGCTATCTTTTTGCTATCAATGGTTTTGCTATTGTTAACCAATTGCTTTTGCTATCAATGGTACTATTCAATGGTTTTGTTATCTTCTTCTATCAATCTTTTTGTGTAGTAGAAAAGTGTGAATATAAGACACGTCTTATATCAATAAGACGTGTCTTATAATAATGTAATGGAAAACTGGTTTTTTTAAGACATGTCTTAAGTATGACATGGAGCCCAAAAGGGTGTCTTATAATTATGTGACAGCCATAAAATAAGACTGCCGTGGAAAAAGGGCCTTAGAATCCAATTTGGGGACTCAAAAAGGCGGGCAGAGCACCTTTTGGGGGTTTGGGGGTTTTGGGTCTAGAGAGAGATTGTAAACCCTAGAGAGAGAAAGCCAGAAAGGGGCAAATCAAGGGGGTCTATGCAAGGGGAGTGCGGGCGCTAGAGAGAGGGAGTAGGGCGCTGGGGAGGGCGCAGGGCTCCCCAGCTTTCCACTGAAGTTTTTAAGACATGTCTTAAATGGCGTCCGTACAACTTCAGAGTCTTATTTTACTCCGGGGGAAACCCCCCGCCACAAAATTAGGTGTGCTCTTCCATCCAATCGGCGAGCTTCTCTGCCGCATGATTCGGGTGTCATAAAGAAAAGTTTGACAGAAATAAAGCAGAGAAGCAGAAGAGGCCGGATTGAAGCTTGGATCGGGAAACAAATTGTGTTGCAGATCGAGTTTGTAGAAGGTAAGGTATTTATAGCGAGTTTGTGGGTCTATGAAAAATCCAAACTCTGAAAATCCGAACTCTGTTAAGCTCTGGAATCCGAACTCTGTTAAGCTCTGGAATCTGTTTTGAATCCGCTGGAAGTTCAGAGGGAAGCAGCTGCTGCTATCCGTATGTTGGCAAAAAGAAGCATTGAAAATAGGGCTTGTATTGCCGGAGGTGGGCCATTCCTCCTTTGGTTGGCCTGCTTTCTGTGGAGGATTCAAGGACACAGGAGCATGCAGTGACTGCGATTCTAAACCTTTCCATTAACGACAATAATAAGGGCCAAATCGTTATGGCAGGGGCTATAGAACCCATCTGTGAATCCAACCTCTTTATTGCCTGCTTGTTAATCCGACCTCTTGTTTCGGATTGTTATTAATCCTGCTTGTTAATCTGACCTCTTGTTTCTACTATCGTGGTCAATCCGACCTCTTCTTTCTACTATCCGCTTGAAAATCCGACCTCTTGTTAAATCATGGAAGATCTGTGGAAAATCTTGTTAAACCTTACTTTTACGCCTAATCGTACTATTTTTTACCTTTGTCGCCAGATTTTCCCAATCGTTTCTACTATTCAGATTTGCCTACTATTGTGCTATTGTTAACCAATTGGTTTTGCTATCAATGGTTTTGCTATCTTTTGCTATCAATGGTTTTGCTATTGTTAACCAATTGCTTTTGCTATCAATGGTACTATTCAATGGTTTTGTTATCTTCTTCTATCAATCTTTTTTTGTGTAGTGGAAAAGTGTGGAATATAAGACACGTCTTATATCAATAAGACGGTCTTATAATAATGTAATGGAAAACTGTTTTTTAAGACATGTCTTAAGTATGACATGGAGCCCAAAAGGGTGTCTTATAATTATGTGACAGACCATAAAATAAGACTCGCCGCGGGAAAAAGGGCCTTAGAATCCAATTTGAGACTCAAAAAGGCAGAAAGCACCTTTGGGGGTTTGGGGTTTTGGGTCTAGAGAGAGATTGTAAACCCTAGAGAGAAAAAGCCAGAAAGGGGCAAATCAAGGGGGTCTATGCAAGGAGGGGGCGCTAGAGAGAGGGAGTAGGGCCGGGAGGGCGCAGGGGGCTTATCGGGCGCTAGGGAGGGCGCAGGGCGCTTAGAGAGCTTATAGCCTCCTCCCCCCCCCCCTCTACCCCCTCTCTAGCCCCACCCCCTTTGCATAGACCCCCTTGATTTGCCCCTTTCCTCGCTTTCTCTCTAGGGTTTACAATCTCTCTCTAGACCCAAAACCCCCAAACCCCCAAAAGGTGCTTTTTGAGTCCCCAAATTGGATTCTAAGCACCCTTTTAGGCAGCCAGAGACCCCTTTAAACTTTGGCACCCCAAAACCCCCAAACCCCAAAAGGTGCTCTGCCCGCCTTCTTGAGTCCCCAAATTGGAATCTAAGCACCCTTTTAGGCAGCCAGAGACCCCTCAAACTTTGGAACCCTAAAACCCCCCCACACCCCCGAAAGGTGGCATTTTTTGAGTCCCCAAATTGGATTCTAAGCACCCTTTCCGCAGCCAGAGATCCCTCAAACTTTGAAAGTCATGGCCACAGAAGATGGGCTAGCCTTGGAAACCCAAGGCGAGGGGCCGCCGCACAAACGGTCCCGATCAGCCATCATGGACAGGGGAGAGTCATCCTCCATGAAGAAGGAGGCTCGGGCTAAGGCTAAGGCCCCTCGCCGAGGCCAGCCCCCGGAAGGGAATGATTGCTCGCACCACATAGGGAACTCCCCGCCTCGGGCAGAGAATTGGAGCCATGTCAAAGCCGAGAGTGGAGGCTAACAAAGTGCTCGTATTGAGGCTAACAAGGTTCACCGGGCCGGCATGACAATGGAGATGGAGTCCTCGCGATCCCATGTGCTCAAAAGGCAAATGGTGGTCGAGAAGAACCGCATCACGAGTCCCGAGACCCGCACCGCATGTGGAAGATGGCCTTGGCCCGCACACTTCGAGCGCCAACAGGCCAGGCGGGAGGTCGCCGACATGCGGGGGCCCGGCCAGACTCGTGGTTCATCACTCGGACACCATGACACGGGGAGAGGGAGCTAATGCAGAGACGATGGTCACGGTGTCTCGGCAGTCGAGGTGGAGGCAGCCACCACCATGGCGAGGAAGCTCGACGCTTCTTGCGCATGCCGCATTACGCCTTCGATCTTCGCAGTAAGATCGAACAAGAAGCCCGCCCCTCGACGCCTGCGTGCCGGGCTCGAGCACGCCTCGCTACTCGAGCCCGGAGCTCCAGGGGTTGCGGGCAACTATCCATAGACGAGCGTGGTCTCCCTACCGAGGTTCATAGTCACCGGCAAAGCAGCAAAAGTGGTGAGATGGCCAAGCGGCCAAGAGGCCCCGCGAAGAGAGGCGTGCTCCCGACTTCCACATGGTCGGTGAACGCGGCTCGCACCGCTACCCACGCCCTCCCTCCACGCCGGCAGCCTGGCCCCGCATCTGCTGTTCCCCCCGCGACTCCAGCCACTCCACGCCATCCCAGCCACCACCACCACCCCCAAAGACGGGACCGGCCCTGGCCATTTTGACCCGCGGGTCGCGAGAACTCCGGGAGCGCAGCAGAGAGGCCACAACGGGTAGTTCGAGGCATGCCGAAACGCCAGGGGAGAGTCCTCGCCCACAACATCCGAACACACATTCTCGATCGGATGACATTCCCGGCGATTCACATTTCTCGAGCAGCCCGTCATGGGGCTCAGCGCCCGGGTCGTGACCGCATTGTCATATTCACGGTTGCGGATGCACAGGTGCGTGATGCCATATTGCGCCAGGGCCAGATGCTGAAGGGGACATCCCTGTACGTGGACCGGGACCTCACACCCGTGCAACAGGAGGCACGCAGACAGGAGCTTGTCAGGGTCAGAGGCATTCGCCACCAGGGGGTGCCGCAGATTCGTTCGAGGGGATGCACATTTTCCCGACGGCTCATATCGGGCTGCAGACCCGTGATGCACGCGGGCCCCGCTTCTACTTCTCCTACCACGGCCCCCTTCCCCTGCTCCTACTCCTGCTCCCTCACGACCCATGCCCCTCGACCACATGTGCCTCCCCTCCATCTACTTCTCACTCACCTACGCTTCCCCGGCCCTCCCCACGACTCAGTTTGCGCGATACCATCCCCGCCGACAAATAGGAATTGTGCCTCCCGGCTGGTCTCATGGAATTGTCGAGGCTTCCCTTTGGCGTAAGGGGACAATCCGAACTCCGTGGCAGCCGATATGGATCTCATCTTTCTCATGGAGACATGGGAGCATCCCCGGGCACAAAGCACCCGATCCCACGGTTACCAACATTTCTGGTCTTCAATACCATGCGTGACAGACGTAGGGTCATGGTGGAGTGGCTTGCTACTACCGGACAACCTTGGCACATTCGGTTTACCCTCCGTAGACAGATGCACACAACCGGTACTTGTGGGTTCGTGTGCATAATACCCTGGCAACCCCCTCTTTTTCTCGTCACTGTTATTTCCCACGCGCAGAGCACCTTCTATCGCAGCCATCCCGGATGCGGATAGGATGGACCCTTATGTCGATCTATATGATGACATACGGCAGCACCAGCCAGCTTGGGTAGGGTCGCCCTTCTTGGAGATCTCAATGCACTCCGACAGGAGTAGAGCAGCCCATGCGACTTGACCCTCGGGCCGACGATGTCCGCAGCTTTACGCTTCAGAATAAACCCGCCACGAGGATCGGATGACGCCTGTGTCGCCGCTTTGCGCATAGTTGTTCCTCGCTATGTGGTATTTTTGACTTGATAATTTGCAATGGCTCGCACAAAGGTGGCCGATTCTCGCAAGTGCACATGCATGTGACAATCGTGGGGAGGGTCTAGTGTGGTGGACTATGTGCTCAGAGTTGCGCAAGATATGCATCTCATCGGCCGTTCTGTGTGGGCAATGCATACGGGATGAGGAGGTCGACTGTGATCACCTCCCACTTTATTTGACCTCGGGTTTGGCAAGCTGCCGAGAACCCCCACTATGCCAGCCCCTCGCCGCCCTCGGTTGAGACTAGATTATGAGTGCGAGGACTACGCCGAGATGCTCATGGATGCCCTCCCGAATTTCATGGACCTCCCACACTAGAGCAGCAGACAGACCAGCTGACTTCGGCTATTACGGGATGCGTGACGAGGTGCTTTGGCAGACTCGTGGCCGTGGTCAGCAACATTCCCGCCAGAATCGATGGTTTGATGCGGAGTGTAAAGAACGCAAGCGGCAGCTCCGGCCACATTCGATCCAGTAACCCGCTATAAAGTTACCACATACAGCATCAGCCCATCCAAGGAGACAAAGGCGGGCACTTTGCTGCATCGGGGGAGATGTTCGACCTGGCTGACACTCATCCTCGAACCTTTTGGCGCAGAGTGCTTCAAGGCCAGCCCATTACGGGGGATATCACACCCGCAGTGGGAATAAAGATTACTGCAAAGAGCTCTATGACCGCCAGTGGGCCAGACGCATACCCCCACAGATGGCCCCCATTGGTTCTCGTGGAGGAGGATGTTGAGGAGGGCCCGCGAACGGCCGGCTAATGGGAAGGCAGCCGACCTCGATGGTATGCGGTGCCGAAAGTTACTCAAATGGGCAGGGCAGCCAGCTTGTGCCGGTCCTCACTACCCTGCTCAACAGAAAGCATTGCAGAAGGTCTCCCGACAATGGACCACAAGCAGTGGTTGTTCCAATTCACAAGGGGGCGACTTTACGTTGTCCGCCAATTACCGGACGCATCATGGTCGGGTTCAAGATTTGCCAAACTATTACCGGCATTCTCGAAAGCAAAGATTTGACCCATCGGGCGTAGGTACAGATGTGCGAAGCCCCACACAACAGGGTGCTTTAGACCCCGCCACTCAACGCATTGACCATATCTTTACACCGCGGCACCGATTGAAGACCGGAATCATTTAAGGCAGACTTGTATTGCTGCTTTGTGGACTTCGCCGAAGGCTTTTGATACGGTTCCCTGAAAAGCCGTGGGCTAGATCAGATCAACGGGGCTCCCCCACCGCGGCAAAATGCCATATACAGGGTTGTATGAGAGTTGTTTTGGCGGGGATGCCCGGCCAGACGGGCCAAGCATTCACCGGTAGTATCGGGGTCCGGCAGGTTGCCCCTCTCGCCAACACTTTTTGGCCTCTACATTGATCAGTTAGAGCCCTGGCTTACTGAGCATGGGGGGGATGGCATACAACTTTTGCACTAGGTCATCCGCCACCATCTATGCGGACGATGTTGGCTGGCCGCCCACACCCCGAAGCTATGCAGGCTCACCTGGATGCCCTAGACACATTTTGTCGGGCTACAAACATGCGTGAATCGGCCAAGACCGGGGATGGTTCTCATATCCTCTTCACGCCACCCCATGCCTCTTGCACTCACATATCGGGGGATACTGCGGACGCCACGCCCACCTACAAGTACCTAGGGTGGAGTTCCCTCCTCGCTTCGGGCGGAGGCGCCTATCCGCTATGGGTGACAAAGAGGCCGGAAAGCTTTATGCCATGCGTAATCAAATACCGTGCGAGCTCTATGATTGGGGCCATCGGGCCACATCCGCTCGCACCGGTCGAGCCCCGCCCTTTCAGACGGGTCGAGGTTTGGGGCCCTGGCCGCCTCTTTGGCTTAATTCGGAATGACTTGGAGCAGGTGCGTAAGGCATTTTTGGCACGGCACTTGGGTGAAACCTTCAGCCCCCTATCGATACCGCCGCAGAAATCGATTCTTGCCGCCACGGGCCCCTTGATAGACACATCGCTCATTTTTAAAGTGGTTACTATGGGTGATGCTCGGCCCCGCGACCGGGCTTACACCGTGGCAATGGGTCCGCTAAAGGGCTTAGGGCCTGTTGGAGGGGTAAGAGAGATCGATGGTTCGCCAGATGGAACGCAAGCAGAGCAATGTGATGCATGTGGACACAGCCGCCGATCGTGGATACCAGCGGAGTACCTAGACGCTTTGTTTCTTGGCAAGCTCGGGACCCCCACTTCTAGAGCATGTCAAAACGCCCATTACAAGGAGCACATCAACCCGCGTTATCCCGGGCCCCGCGGCTACCTCGCGTTCCTACCGCCTCAAAAGCGCAGCATCATTGCCTCCATTCAAGACGGTGCCCACCATCTTCGTGATCGAGATGGGCGGGTGACTGGGGGAGCCTCGCCGTATGTGCTCAGCTCTGTCGGGCTGCCAAACGGGTGCCATTGAGGATGAGTCTCACATTCCCGAGTTGCCCGCTTCTCACCGATCCGGGCCGATATCGCTTCCCTTAGTATTTACGACTCTGCCCTTTACATTTGCTGATGAACACACCGCCAAGACGCGGCCCCGGGTCGTGACATTCGGAGGTACCGGACCGCGAGGTCACCTTTGCCCCCGCACCGCCGCCACGATTAGGGCACTACGGGTGCAATGCATGATCAGATATATTTGGGTGTTTTACGCATTTCATATGTTAGGACGGTTTGTCGCAGGCTCATTGTTGCCACGGTTTTTCCTCGAAAACCCTTCTGAGGGGAGGGGGGGGGGTTTAATCCGGGGCAGTAATCCGCTTGCTGCGTTTTTGTATTGGGTCCCATAGACCGATTGGTCTCCGTGGACGATAAAAGTACCTTCCTTCCTTCCTTCCTTCCTTCCTTCCTTCCTTCCCCTTCCCCTGATCTAACAATGATTCAATATAAAACTTAAATTTTGTCAGTATGAGTCCCATTTTCAGTCTGAGTCCCAAATTTCGAGATTTGACCCACTTTAATTAAATAATGCTTTGTACCAATTTGTATCTTTCATTATTTTCAATGTTTTACTTCAATGAATGTATTTATTAATACAAGAAATTTAATGCGGTGGCCTTTGCCGTCGCGAACATTTCTCTTTATCGAATTTGTGCACAAAATGATGTGAATGTCAAAAGTGGCCTAGGTTTCAATTTCAAGTCAAAATTGGTAGAGAATGGGAGGAAACTTGGTAATTGTGCCCAAAAAAAAAAAAAAAAAAAAAAAAAACGAACCGAGGTTCACATGCGCTCTTGTAGTAAGCACATTTTAATTATGAGCAGTCTATTTTTTACGTATGCGTTTGTAGTGAGTACATTTTAAGCATGAGCATTTTATGTATTGGCTAGGGGATTGAAGATGTGTAATACTGCATGGCCCATTATAAGAGAAGGGATTGCCCTCGCTTGGCTATGTTGGGCATGGGAGAAAAGCTTAACATTTTTAGCACACTATCAATTGGAGGTCAAGTCTAAATGTGCTAGGAATATTGTTCATCTTCAATTTGTTGAGATCATATTTCCAATGAGGTAAATGACATTTTCTCCATTTTTATAGTTTTTCTTTTTTCTGGGCACCCCATATGGCATATTTGAACCCACTAAAAGAAAGATGCGAGTATGTGATGCCATCAAAATCCCTCCTTCGGCCATCTAATGCCAACAGATTTAATGCCCATCTAATGGTAGCAAATTTCAGTCATCCAATTTAAAAAATCTCCTTACACATCGAAACAGGAGCTTGAAGGGCTTTATAAGCACTAATTTGCAAAGTAGCTCTAACAAAACAGGTTCATCTTCAGTGAAGGGAATATGACATTGAATAATGTTATATATGTTATATCCCCAATTTCCTGCATAGCATCACCTATAATATTCTGGTCCTGCAGGTATGATAATTGTTAGGTTCTGCATTTAACCTTTAAGATATATGTGGAGGGGAAGCACCATAGGGATGCTTCCGAAACCTCATTTGCAATGCTCTGATATATAAAATTGGATGGAAACCTCGAATAGTTGAAAAGAACTTCTTACCCAAAACTTGCATCATTCCCTTGGTTCCATAATTACAAAGAGACAGATCCCATTAGAATTTACATTGAATTATTATATATTTAAGGAACTAAGAAATTGGCCAGAGGAGTGTTTATATTAGGACGAGTTTTCAAATGATACAATAACAGTTGGCTTATAAACTGAAATCCAGCAGAATCTAGTCTTCTCTAGCATAAGGTCCATCCTATCGAACTATTATTTTTGTCGTGTTATTGTTGTTGTGCCAGAAAAAATATAATGATCACAACCAAGCTATAATATTTTTTCAGGATAGACCGGTAAGTCCATCCAGCCATTCATGAATGATGATTCGACATGGCATAGTTGTAGCATACACACACTTTTCACACTTTTCTGGCCATGCATCATATGGCCTGCAAAGAAAGAACAAGATTTAACAAAAACATGAGCCTCTCCTTTGAATTTTGATTTGTCTTTTATCTTTTCAATATAATAATGGCACTTATCAATTTAATGTCAGGAGTTGAAAGTAGTGATACATGGAACTTAGTGACTTACCTTATCCCATCCACGTATGTGTGCTCTGGTAGTACCATTGAGAGCTCCAAATCTTGATGGATCTAACCTTCAAATGTGTTCGTAAGCCCAAAAAATGCCTAAAGTTTAATAGGATAGCAAACCAGCTTTATTCAACTAGCTTCCAACCATGTCCTTGAGTAATTTGTTTGCATACTTTGTCTGCTAGCATTTTTTGGAGGACATGAGAATCTGTGCTCCTGAAGGACGTCCTACGAGATGAACAGGGTGACTCTCATCCCAAATAGCAGCCTAGTGCAGACCTTTCATATTAAGCTGATGTCAAGATAGATACCTGTATATACAAATAGAAATAGCACATTAAAAGGGAAGTAGATAGATGTACATCTCTCCAATCAAAATAGATAACCTCTTTGCTAGAGTTGGATATGTTGCTAGCATTTGTAAATTCATCTGTTGTGTATGTCAAATGCATACTGACTCACGAAAAGGCTTTGTTCAATTGAAAAAAGAAAAAATCACGAAATCTGACAATGCCAACACACCTGCTTCGCCTCTAAAATGGCCGCATCTATTTAGAAAACTCTTTTATACATGCAAGCAGTTGCCATCAGCCATTCCCACACTGCCAAGTTTCGAACAGTATTCTGGCTATGGCCATGTTGGCAGATTCACCTCATGCAATATGCTACCTGGAGGTGATTGCGATCTTCTATATGCTGCTTTCTGGAATTTTTGTTTGAAGCATTTTTTTTCTTGCTTCTTAAGTTGCAGGGTTTCAGAGCATTTTTATATGTTATCTACATGTTTAAGAGTAGGAATTCAGGTAGGGATTTCGTTTTCTCCTTGGTGAATGTATTTTTTTCAATCCAAATGTTAGCTAGGAAGCTTGGTTTTGAGCTTTGCAACTTAGTTTTTTAGTTTCAAATTAAATTAGCATCCTTTATCTCTTATTGTATTATCTTCTCTCAAAGAGATTATTAGCATGTGCAATGATTTGTAGTGCAAAGGGTTGGGACATCAATGTCATCCATTGTTTGAATTTGAGCAAATCATACGATTGCATATTTTTGAAAAGCATTGGATTCTATTTTGGAACCGAGGAGTAGGGTGATACTTCAAAATAGAAACATGGTAAGGACGCAAGCTATTTGAGTCTATAAGTTCTAATAATTATGTATATCAGGATCTGGCTTTATCTTTAAGGGAAAAACTACAAAATACCCTTATGTTTTGATAAATTTTGCCACATACCCCTAACTTTTCATAAATTTAGTTCTAATATGTCAGACTTAAAAGAGCTAAATAAAGCTTCTTTTGAAGATTAAATCTGGGCACTATGCTCCATATGGAATAATATAAACGGGGTTGGCAAGAGCACAATGCATAAATGGTATGCTATTCTTTTTATACATGTTGCATGCATTTAATTATAAGGATCTTTCATTTGCCACCACATGTGAATCGATTATTGTCGCCCTAGTTTGATTGGTAAAAAGGTGTTGATGGAGCTTGAAAATTTGGAAATGAGAGAAATTCAAATTGCTGGATTTGGTTAGAACATGTTGTATTCTAGGATTTCAAGACATAAAGCCTTCTAGAGATAGGGTTTAGGTAAGCCTGGGACTGGGATATTGATTTAAAGATTCTTTTGCTTTTGATTCTCTAGAATTAGTTCAGACAGACTGTGGCATTGATTTTGAGATCCCTTTTCTTTGCTAAAATTAGTTGAGACGGAACGATATTTCGGTTCAACAGTGTGAGTTCAATTTCTGTTTTAGATATTCCAAATTATTGGCTTCTATCTTTGGGCAACTAAAGGATCATTTTATTGCTAGACTTGCGCTTTGCTATGGCATCAGTTATTGAATTGGCTTCTTTCATTTATCATGTGGTACATATTTTATAACGTCTTTGATTTGCTTTGTTGATGCAAAGTCCCAAGGTTCTCGGATCATGTAGCCATCTATTGGATAGTAGAACCTCATGTAATGGTAATTCTTACATGAAAATTCAACTTCCTCAATGTGTTTCATTGTTGCTTGACTTATTTGCAACACAACACTATCCTAATTTCTCTACATAGACCCTTTAAAAGATGTCAATCATGAGGATGCTCGGTAGAAGATCATATGGATTCCTGGCCAAACATTTTGACTTGTAAGGAAGTGTTGGAACATTCTTACATACAAATCAAGGTGTTTGCATTACTTATCCTTATAAGTAATGCTTCTACCATGCTGCTTGAATTGGTCGTTCCTATTCATATAGGTTTTGTTAAGTTGATCTCAACCGAGCATCCCATTGGCCAAGCATCTTCCTGATCTTCAAAAATCTAACAAAGATGTTCACCTGCATTTTTGTTTGTTATCCTCCTGATCTGCAAAAATCTAACCTCTTGATCTTCAAAAATCTAACAAGGCATGTTCACATGCACTTTTGTTCGTTATGTATAAGCATCTCTTTTAGCTAGAGATTGGCCAACATGTATTGGAGAGCATTACTTGATGTTCTGGTATCACCCAGCATCTACTCCATGCCAGCTTCTAATTGATATTGTGGAATGGCAAGCTATTGCATCCAACTATTTTATGTGATGTAAACGTTTGGTTGAAGAATCACAGAGCCAAGTGTGTAATAAGTATTTTAGCATATTGCCTAACATCTACTTGATGTTGTGGAATGTCAAATTATTGACTCAACTATTTATGTGATGTGAATATGCCCAGCATCTACTTCTTGTTGTGGCATTTAACTGTTTATGTGATGTAAATGTGTGGTTGAAAAATCACAGTGCCATAGAGCCAAGTGTGTAGTCATGCATGGAATGCTGTGCAAGTATTGCAGCATATTGCCCAGCATTTACTTGACTCCATTCAATGCCAATCTCCAATTTTCATAGACATTTCTGGTCTTTTTGTGGTGGGAAAGGGCTTCTAGATTGGAAATGTCTGAATCTTTTATATGACTATAGTTTCATGGTTGTGCAACTTGGTAAGTCCAATACATTTTTTCTAATATATATCCTTTATAATTAATAGATGCCAACTTTAGTTCAATAATTATGCAACTTCGTTCCAATATATATGCTAGATGCATAAGTGTGACGCTATGGTGCATAAGTTTATAGCACTATTTAATAAATCCTTTTGTTCTTCCAATAAAAATTACGATTGGCTTAAATTCTTCATTGGATAAGTATAAAATATTGTGTTGCCCTACCATACAATAGGTTTTCGAGCTTGATTTTAGCATAGCCACACTAAAGTTGAGCATGCATGCATCACATCCTGGTTCGGCAACCTTTGTCGAATCACTCCCCCTCCTAGGATCGACGTTCAATGCTAAACTTGATATGACGTGACATGGCCACACTCATTGATGGATCATAAGCAAGAGTGTCTTTTGAATGGTCGCAGATGCCATAAAAAACTAATAGGGTTCACGTCAACAAAATTACAACTATACTACAACAATAACTCCATGGTTGGATATAATACAAGTAGTACACGGCTTGCACGTAGCTTTTCATGTCTATGTCTAATAACTCTTCAAGTTTGTTGGTTCAATGATTTGTTAGTCTACTCAAAAATATTAATGCGCACCTTAACAGATTACATTATTAGCACTACAGGAAAGAATCGGAAATGATAAACAACCCAAGGAGAACAAACAATACATATATATAAACTCATGTTTTCCCATCCAAAAGCACATGCTATTTATTCGAGTGGTGATTAGAATAGCCATCCACAATTTTAATTGATCCATGAAATATGAATGGAGTGGTATATATTTTTAGAACATTTGCAAGTCATAAACATTATTGCAATATATCAAACCATTTCCTGTTCCACTATATATTTTAACACAAATTTCACAAAGCCCCATTTCGAGTTCATACGGATCTAAAGCCCGGTAACGCCGGGCACCATAACTAGTCTATACTTAAAAGTAAACATTTGAATGAAAAAGGAACACATCCAAAACTCAATTCAATTTAGATAATTACCATGCTCAGACAATCTAGCACCTATATGCACATACAAACTAGTTGTTGATGAACATCTCCTTCACTACCTATATAAGACCGTGAAGTTTCATTCGTAAGAAATACGACTCTACTATTTCTTGGCTGAGGACATCCTAGAGATCGATAGGTACATTTCTTTAAGCTTATTCTAACCAAAAAAAAAAAAACCTCATGTTGGATACGTACCAGGGGCCGAATTTCCCTGTTGGCTGAAAAAACCCAGAAAAAACACTCCCACAATCCAGATGGCCACTGCATATTTGCGGATTTATCGACTATATCCTGCTTAGTTCTTCATGATTCCAACCATATTGTGTGACTTCCGTACATGGTCCTGGCCTGGTTGCTAATGAATTGAAATCCTGGTTGAATCTCATTTAATTCTATGAATTCAATAAAAGATGATGTGACATTTTATGGAAGATCCATGGTGCCACTGCTCTGGAGTTCGTGAGTTGCCTCTGCTATAGCCTTTCCTACAGAAGAAACCATGGTACAGAGTAAACCATGGGTTCAAGGAAGAGGAATTTCCACGATGTTTTTGGTGATGATATGAATGAATTTGCTCCAGAAACAAAAAGAGCAAGAACAGATGCTTTTCCAGATCCAAGAAGGCCCGCAATTCAGTGCTAGTTACCAATGATAATTGGCTCAATTGTGATGATTTTAATGGCTATAGTCCTGAGACTAAAGAAGATGTTAAGTGATGATCTTGATGGCTACAATCCTAGGGCAAGGGAAGATTTTTTTGATTACCTAATACAAATTTTGAGTTGCCGAAAACAGGTAGAATCCTTTCAATTTGTCGACATTGCCAGCTAGAGCTAGAACTAGCAAATCAAAATGATCTATCAATTTGTGGATTATGTAGCTCGAGCCAGGGGAGACTCACAAGACTACTAGCGCATGTGGGCTAGCGATGAGATTGAAGGAAATGCTACAAGAAGCTCCTTCGAATAGAACCTGAAGAGGTGCAGTACATTATGTGACTGCGACCGAGGAGATCTCACGTCCATCAATCACACCCATATAATTGGGATGCTCGACCCTGCTTAACCCTTGTTAAAATGAAGAAGCCTTTGCAGGAAGACCTTTGCCAGCAGAAACTGTGCCGAAAGATCCAAAGGAAAGAAGAAAAGAAGAAATGAAATAGCCAGAAGCCTGTTTTTCCTATTAACCCTTGATGAAATGAAGAAGCCTTTGCCAGAAGACCCTCTCCAGCAAAAACTTGATGGCAAGCAGAAGAACGTGATGGCAAGCAGAAGAACGTGAGATTTTGCAGCGGATAAAAGAATTAAAAATGGTAAAAAAAGCATGCTTGATGTCGATTAGGCAGGGTTTTCATGCAGATGCATCATTCTAAGCTATGGCTTATAGAGATTAGCATATTATGGATCCTCTTGATGCAACTATAGCGCATTAATAATGCATCTAATTCGTTGTTCAATGCTGCACGCAAAACATAATTAAGGTTATACGGGAAGGTCTGCATGGCAGTAGGAGAAGCTAGACAAAGAGAGACTAGACAAAGAAACATAATGGCACAGAACAAATATAAGAAAAAAAAAGGCTAACGAAGCAAAACATGGCTAAAAAGTGGGCCAGATCGCAGAAAAATTGGTCCCCATAGATCAATCCTTGGCAAGTTGATTCAGGCGACTCTACCTAGTGCAAATCAATCAGGAGTCCAGTTGACCTGGCTTAGTTTCCAATTTTTGAAAATAGCATATTGTTTTCTTGCTCTACAAAGGTAATAATAATAGCATTTTTTTTATATATTTTTTTTTTTTGATGTAAAAGATGGTTGTGCTTTAGCTGCAATATTTTTGTAGGGCGTACACCACCTTGAACTCCAGAAGGCATAGATGGACATGAGTTTTTTTTTTTTGTAAAAAATGTAGACTGAATTCGTGTTGCAGCTTATAAAATATGTATATGTAGAACCAACACGTCTCTCTTTCAAGGACTTAGAAGTCCTGAGAGCATTTTGTAGTATCTATGAACACTTCTGTTTCAGCCAAACATGTGCTGCTAATTATGTTGCAATACTGACATGCAGCGTGGATTCTAGGGGAGGACCATGTTGATGCAGACAACCTCTATCTCTGTTTTTATTGTGCACAGCCTCTATCTTAGTTCTCTGTTTTGTGCCGACATTCAAGCACTTGTTCTTTGAGCTCTTTACAGTCTCTTCATTATAAAATGTTTGGTTGTGTATTAATAACTAAATGGTTGGTTGTTTTACAGGGCAAGAGTTTTTGAGAAACAAAAGACATTGGTAGTGAGGATGAGATGGGAATTGTGCTTGGCAGTCGCTTCTGTTGTTTGTGTCTAGTTTTGTTAGTCATGTGAATAGAGATCTGATGCTATGGAATCCAAGCATAATTCCATGAATATGCCAAATGAAGGGCTGTGGAATTTCCACATCAGATCCACGTATAAATTTGCACACCCCATACGGCTATTATATGTATATACATACATGGTATACTTCAATCTACACACACAAAAAATGCACGAACACCATTGCATTCACAAAAGAGAGATAAGAGCAAAGAATAGAATAGAATAGAATAGGTTTTTTAGCGTCCAAGGAGACCGATTGGCCTATGGGACCCAAATAAAAAGAGAGCAGCAAGCGTATTACTGACAGGATTAAAAAACCCCCGCCCCGAAGGTTTTTCGAGGGAAAAACCTTAGCAGTAATAAGTATGCTGGCACGCTGTACAATTGTATAGGACAGTTCAATACCATCCCGGAGGACACAAATGCATCCATAACCTCCTGGAGGTATGACCCCAACAAACCCACTGACGTCGTATTCAATAACTCATGCAACGGCTGGCCAGGCACTAGTAACCGAACATACCGCTCTTGGATATGGGCAAATGCTGGGCAGATCTCGAGGGCATGACATTCATCCTCAATGGCGCCCTGGTGGCAAACTGGCAAAGCCTTTGCTCTCGTGCTTGCCGAGCCCAACGTCATGTCTCAATGCGGAGGCAATGTGCACCCGTGCGAATGGAAGCTATAAGTCTGCGCTTTTTCATGGGCAGCTGGGTGTACAAGTACTGGTGCGGGCCTCTCGTGAGCCTAGGATTGACTTGTTACTGATAGTGTGCCAGCTTAACATGCGTCAGAGCATCTGCATCCCAGAGCTTGTGAAGGAAAGTAGCATCTAGGTATAGCTTAAGGGCCTTCTGATCTTTCTTTGTCCTTACATGTACGCATCTGTTTGCCTGTACACCCCAGCGTGAGAACCACTGAGTTTGCTTGTCCTTTCAGCAGGCTTTCAGGCGTTGGGGACCCATCGCCATGGCCAAAGCAAGGTTGGGAAAACGTGTATCACCCATAGCAACCACCTTCTGGAAGTAAATGATATGGCGTTCCAATGCAGCCCATTGAAGGGGTAGAAAACCTGTCTCCTGGAGTAGGATCTGGTATGGAACTGTGGACTTTACTCCAAGGGCTCGTGCCAAGAAGGCTTTCTGCACCTGCTCGAGGTCATTCCAGGTGTTGAGGGATATCACCGGACCCCACACTTCTGCTCCATACAAAAGGACCGGAAGGCTCGAAACAAGTGTGACTGGTGGCCCCAGGCATACAACTCTGCCTTGTGGCCAACAGTGCTTTCCACCCCGCTGTGACCCGCAACCTGATGGCAACATCCCAATGGGTGGTAGTAGAGAACTCGATCCCCAAGTACTTGTAGGTCGGAGCCACCTCTACATCTTGTCCCTGGTAAGTGAATGAGGGAAGCCTTGGCTGACGGGATGATGAAACTAGCAGCACCCTAGTTTTGGCCAAGTTAACTCGCATGCCAATGAATCGGCAAAAAATGTCAAGAGCATCCAGGTGACGTTGCATGTCCTAAAGAAGAGTGAAGAACAGATAAGAATAATTTAGAGTGAAGAGGTAGCATTTACTGAGAATGTGATATAGCACAAGGAGCACTGCAATTTCAGCAGAAAATTCATGCTTGAACAACGAAACTCAGCAAAGTAGATTCCCAAATTTGGTCGAAATTCAGCAAAGTAGGTTCCCAAATTTGAAGAACTGCAACAGAGGAGGCAGTCTTGGCTTATCTCCACCTAAACAAGATCCTACATACTAATCTTGTTTGAGGTCATGGCTTATCTTGTACAGTCATGTCTATCCTGAGCTCCATGAGCCCCATCGCCAGCAACAATCCTTGGAAACCATAGCCATAGCAGAAACCGAGTAGATCAAAGAGAGTTGGAGTCTTCTTCTGAACCTCTGCAGCACTCCTCCGAACCTTCCAACCACCCAATGCTCCAATTTATGCAAACTTCAAAGCTCTGGATTCTAGAGCTTTCAAAGTGCAAGTTTCGAAGCCCTGGATTCATAAACTCGAGTTACATAGAAGCCTCAAGAAAAGGCCTCAGGGGACTTGTGTAGGTAGATAAAACAAAGCAGAAAGCAAAGAGGAAAGCAAAGAGGAAACGAAGCAGGAAGCAAAGAGGAAACAAGAGGAAACAACAGGCCGCCCGGCGGAAGCCCTTGGCAGCTTGGCGCCAGAAGCTTCGCAGCTAGCTGTTGCTTCCTGAGTGCAACAGAGTGAACAGAGCAAATGCGTGAGTGCAAAACTTCTCAAGTGACTGCAAAACTTCTCAAGTGCGCCGGACCTCCTCTGCTTCCCGCCATGCTCCGATGCCATGCCTTTTTTGCCGCCCTGCCATGCTCGCGCAACAAATGCCAGCCAACAAATTCTATTTCTGAACTATTGATTGCAAACTAAATTTCCTTTTCTCAAAACCCTAACCCCCATTTTTCGGTCAACCACTGCCAAAACCTTATGCCTGAGATAATGTGCAAACCTTATGTTGTCAAGCTCATCGCATGTCATCTGTTTAAAACCTTTGGGTTGTAAATATCTATGAGAATAATGTGATACATTTTGAAACCATTGGTTCTTGTTAATTCGATGTGCACCATTGAAAGTTTCGTTGGGGTTTAAGAGGAAAAAAATCGAGACCCTTGATTTGGAACAATGGAGAGAATATTTCGCACATCAATCGGTGCATTTATTGGCTCCCGATTATGGGTTGGATTCTAATGGGGTATTAGACTCGTAGATTGTCTTCTAAATTGCAAGTCGAATACCAAAAATAGGGTATTCGACTTGTAGATTCGCACGTAAATTATGTGAGTCAAATACGCCCAAAAAGTATTGTGTGAGTCGAATACCCCTCCAAGTAAAAAAATGTTAAAAGGCAGGTTCGAATTCGTGCACTGAAGTTGAAAACCAAACTAACTGGCCATTTGCGCCACGCAGCATCATTGCAATAAAATTGATTTCCGTATAATAATAAATAGATAATTTTTGTGCATGGCCTATTAGGCTCCCCATTTTTTGGAATCCAACCCCCTTTTCGAGAGCTAATATTTTGCTCGATAGTAATGGCCCAAAATAAAAGATGAAAACATGGACAAATGATGTTATCTAGTACAAGGGCTCCTTACATATGTGCTTGTCTTGACTATTTCCAAAAAATATATTTACATTTGTTTACATGTGACGTAAACAGGTTTAACACTGGCATCAACCCAAATGTAGATCATTTGGCATGGATTTGTTGGGCTTCCCAAGAAAATCATTTTTGTTGATGAAGTCATGGCAGTGTTCTAAACCTTGCAAAAATAATAAACATGTGCATTTAAAATCTAACATGGCCTTGCATCTACATTCCAGAAATATGATTAAATGTATCAAAAAGTGCATGATGCTAATACTGAGTGCAATTAGTTGAGTTCCATGATATTGCAGGGTTTTAAAAAAAATTTAGTTTTTTTTGCATTGATGGGAAGGACAATCAAAAGGTTCAGAGCATAATTTCTGAAAACCACAGCAGAATCAGTAGCTTCCCATGAATTGAAATGTAGCCCTAAGCAAGAACATATAGCCATCTTGAAAAATAAGACTAGAAACACAACATCATGGCTTGCTAGGTCTTCATATCATATGTGGCCTATCTGTTAACTTAAGATGTAGCAAGTGTCATGCCTCTAGTTTCAGTCCTTTCGCTTTCGCATATAGCTTTGACCATAATGTGATTTTAGAAAAAAACACAGGAAACGAAGCCAATAAACTATATGGTCTCAGATTTTACTTTAATGAGATTAGTCTCACAGCTATCAAACTCATAGCTTGGAAACAATCATAATCAAAGAGTCTGGAGAGAGTAACTGCCCTATTCTGTTGATCAAGTGGTATTTACAATCTGACTGCCCTATTCTGTTGATCAAGTGGTATTTGCAATCTGTATCTGCACCATTTTGTGCAGCAAAAATTTTGGTTGATCAATGACGGTGGCAGGCTAGTCCTTGGATAAATGAAGACCATTCTCGTGCTTTGACCCTGAGTTGAGTAGCACCAAAGTTAACAGACCTGCTTCTTCAAGGGTATGAGTGAGCTGAGGAGCCCTTTTTAATCTCTTTAACCACAACAAAACACAACCCAAATGTGGATTTGCTCTGATCTGTGCAGGTTTCACAGTTTCTCGTTGGTTTTGGAATGTGCAAATGAGGGTCTTTAAACTGAAACTACCACGTGCACATCAACTTGTAAGGCAGAACATAAGCCTAATAGCCTGGCCCTATCAGAAAAAAAGAAAAAATCTTGACAGCAGGAGCCGCATTTCTTAAGTTGAAGGTTTGAATACAAGGATAAAATTTGTTGCGATTAGAAGTTTGTGTCTATAAAACAGAGAACCTGCAATAAGGCACTGATCCGTACCTCGTGAAATTGCGGCAACTTATACTCTTCTCCAAAGAAAAGGGGAATTTGGTAGAATCAATTAAGCGCATGAAACGAAGCCCCAAACAAGGCCGCACCCTGGTATTGGAATTGACGCTGGAAAAACAGCCAACTCTTCCGGAATTTTAAGAGGATCGAATTTCAGGAGTTTTTCTTTACTTTGAAACACCATTGGATTAGAAAATAAGGAATTGGAAGGGTACGGTTAGTCCAAGGGATTGTTGTAACTTCAAGAGTCTCAGGTTTAGTGGTAAAAGTGTTAGGACATGCCCTGATTCGTTGGTATTTGCCAAGGCCATGTTTATAAGGATGAATGGTTTCAAATGCCTGTGCTGTGTCATGGCAATAAAGGAGTTTACCCAAGATGATGTAAGTCAAGGAGCGGGGATTAAAAAAGCAGCCAAGGGTCACCGTCACTTCCTACAGATGATAGGATACAGTAAAGTGCAAAAAAAAAATGCAATCTAAAATGAGACAGAATTGATGGAACGTGATCTTATTCAAAAAGAATGGCCACTGGGGATAGAAAAGCTTAGAAAGGAAAAATCAAGAAGTGATCTCGGAAAGCTTATTTACAGATGATAGGATACTGTAAAGTGCAAAAAAAAAAATGCAATCTAAAATGAGGCAGAATTGATGGAAAGTGATCTTATTGAAAAAGAATGGCCATGGGGAAAGAGCAAAGACAACTCTGATGGAAAAAGATATAGAAAAACTTAGAAAGGAAAAATCAAGAAGTGATCTAGAAAAGCTTATTCAAGAAAGAAGAGTCCCTGCATAACAAACAAAAACATTCCCCTTTCCCCTATTAACAGCCATGGCTATCATATTACAAATTGCCAAAGCCATATCCCATCTACACTCACACAGGATATTGCACTGGGGTGTGAAGTTACATAACATGCTTGTCAATACAAATAAGAGCCCTTGATATGTTATAGTCAAGATTGCTGATTTTGGATTATCAACGATACAAAGCAACACTACTATGACAGGACGCCAGGGAACCGGAATATATGGGACCAGAGACGTTATGTGAGAAATGTAGATACACAAATAAAGTGGATATGTATTCATTTGGTATCATGTGTTTAGAGATCTTGAAAGGGAGCTATTGAATTCACTAAAGATTACAAGGCCTTCTGTACCTCAACCTGATGTCCTAAAGCGCTTGAAAAGCTAATTCAGGATTATTTGGGCACACAGTCCTGGAGAAAGACCAAATTTTGAGACTATCTGTTCTGTTCTGGAGCACTTGAAAAGAAAGATCTACTCTCAAACTGTATGAAGCCTAATCTTTAAAGTAAAAACTCACTGATGTATTAGCCCTTGAGGCTGCAGACCTTCAAAGCTCCAGAAAATGCACCGATGTTAGAGAACACTTGTGCACCCCAACTGCAGAAGTACTGTAAATCAAAGCCCTGGAGACAGACGGAGATGGTAAACCCATGCGGAAACACTTGTCAGAACATCTCAAATATTGACAGTAGATCGAAGTGGTAGTTTGAGACAAAGGATTGCAGCGACTGAACTGGCCATACAGTTTGAGACAAAGGATTGCAGCGACTGAACTGGCCATACAAGATGATGCTGCAAATATGAAGCAAGCTTAAATTTTCTTGCGAACCCTAAATCAAAACTGGAGCAGAGCAAATCTTGTTCTTGGAAACACAAAACCGATACTTGGGACAGCGGCAAAAGCCGCTGGGAGATAGCAAATCATTCCAGAAGCAGGATGTGGCAACGAAAACTGATGATGTTGTTGTGACCTGGCTTGATCCAAGAAATAGGAAGGAACCTGCAACATAGAAGGAAAACCTTTGAGAGGCATTAGGGTTAGGCTCTTCAAATGTAAACGTCTTTCCAGGAAAGGGCACAAATTATATGCGGCCGATTATCTGTCGGCCAGGCAAATATGCTTTAATGGTCGGTTTCCATGGTTCCATAGGCTTTTAGAAAGTCAAGTTTGTCACCGGCCCATAAATCTGTCGGCCAGAGGGAATGCCACATGTCCCGCTTGTCAAACAAACCATATGATCATGCATATTTTGTGGAATATTCTTCATGCACATATGGTGGAATATTCTTACATCTGTCGGCCAGGCGGAATGCAAAATGCCGAATATGCTCTAATGGTTGGCTTCTATGGTTCCACGTGCTTTTAGAAAGCCAAGCTTGTCAACATGCCCATGAATTATGCACATTTGATGGAATGTTCTTACATATGTCGGCCAGACGGGATGCCAGCTTTAGTGGTTGGGCTCCATATTTCCACAGGCTTTTAGAAAGCAAAGCTTGTCAACATGCCCATGAACTATGCGTGTTTCTTAGTAGCCTAGCCGGCTGGTGGCTACCGCTCCACCATAGGCCTTATATATACATCCCCTTTGCTTACAATCCAGCAAATCGCCAAGGACATATTGAATTCATCAATATAGCAACATTTTCTCTTATACATCTTTACGCTCATTATCATAGTTAGTTGAAGTTTGTAGTAATGGCAGTGGTGTTAGTCGATGGTTGTGCAGTCAGACGATTTGCTCTTGATGAGAAAGCATTCACCATTGCTGCAGATTCTAGATTCCAGCAATTGGATGTCAACAAAGATGGTGTGCTTTCTAAAACGGAAATGTTCGCAGATCTACATCGTCTTTGCCTCTTGGAGACGCATCTAGGCGTCCCTATTTCCAAATCAGATGATGATCTGGAAAAAATCTATGATTCTGCATTCAACACATTTGATGCGGATGGAAATGGCCTAATTGACAAAAAAGAGTTTAGGGAGCAAATGAGGCAAATGATGTTTGCCATTGCAGATGGAATTGGAACTCTTCCTATAGAGTTGATTATGGAAGATCATAGTCTTCTCAAAGATGTCATTAACTATGACAAAGTGTAATTGGCCACAATATATAATCACGGGTATCAATTACATTTTGTCTGAGCAAAACATTTTTGGTCTCATAATTGAATTTTAACTCTGTAAAGACCATAAGATATTTGCTTTCTAATATTTAAAGCATAGTATCTGCAATCAAATGTCATATTCTATAAATGCATCTAAGATTGCCAACTTAAATTTCTCAATGCAATTTGTCATCTGAGCAAAGAGCACATTATCGATTAAAGTAAGAGTTATGCATTCCTATGTATATATAAAAAATTAATTTCTCGATATCGTATTTGACAATGAATATGTAGCATAATAACAGGGGGTTGGTTTTGTATTTTTGTACTATTTTTTCTATGGTTTTCATATGGTTTCGAAAGTGTATTGCATGGGGACTACTAATTAGTATATCTAGAGTGCACATACGCCTGCATTAATTTTAGTGTTTTTGTTCAATGGTTTAGACCCATGTGCATATTGTATTTTTTCTCAATTAGCTTATTGAGGCTCGTTGACATGCAACCCTCGAGCCATTTAGAAATAGGGTTTGCTAGATAGGGTTTGCTAGCTGAAGGCACAAATTCTGCAGAGGTGGAGCACCAAAAGGTACTGCTCAGAGGCATGTCGAACATCATTTGTTTTGATATGGGATGGCGGCCTCGTTGTATTTCGATCATGTGATCCGATGCTCGTTGTAATGATACGGAACCACCGAGAGACCTAGCAAATGGCGGTTTATGGGTGCCCGAATCTTTCGGGTCGATGTAAGAGCTCCGCCTTGTTTATGGTGTGTCGAGAGAACAGAGAGTGATAGGAGCAACTAACCGCCCGGAAGCTTCGCGGCCGTCACATACACTCTTGATGAACTTGGTCAATGGTGTGCATACAAGGCAACAAGGCAAGGAATGTTACGTCATGGATATACATATTTATTTGAAAAATGATGAAAGAGTCTACCATCAAGTTGACAATAAATAGGGCAGTGGATTGGGTACAGATGTGCTAATGAAGAAAGCACATCTTGAAAATGGCTAATAATAATCTGAGTGGCTCCGTGTTCTTTTTTACTGGGTCTGAAAAGCTGAATGACATTGCAGGCTATCATAGAGAAGCACGAATCGGAGAAGCAGCAATGGCTCCTTGAGGCCTTTTTTTTTTCACAAATCTTTGAAATTAATATGTGATTGCATTGCGGTCATTCGAATCATACAATTTGGATTCTTGCTATGGAGAAAAGAATGAATTGACTCAAATTTTTGCAGGGGAACCGGAGCATATATTGCCCAAGTTGTTCGCGGGCTATAGTGCCACATTTTTTGCTTATGGTGCCACCGAAAGTGGCAAAACGCACACAATGCAGGTAAAACTCTAAATTTATTCTTGCAAGAAACATGCAAACATCTCCTGTTTATGCTGATATCAGGATTTTTCAGGGCCAGGATGGAAACCCTGGACAATGTTGTGGCTCATGGGTTGGCCCCTCTTGGCTAAAGCTAGATTGGGAACCCACTCTTCATCGGAAGGACCAAAGGAACCTGAGAAGCTTCATAGAAATGTTGAAAATGATGTAGCTTTATTACTATGAGTCAGTGCAGAATCTTCCTATGCATTTTACGTGCTAGGATATGGAAGTAGTTAGCCAGCATTGCTACACAAGAATTTTTATAAAGCATTCTTTCAAATTCCTACCGAAGTTATACAATGATCCGGTGCCTTGAGATTTTATTATCAGAAGATTTTTGCCTGCTGCTAAAGCTTTGGCTGATGAGCCTATGAAATGGTGAAGTCTATGGAATAGTGGGCATCTTATGTTTATGGCACATGGATTTGTTGGTGTGCAACTGAGAATGCAGAAATAGTGCTTTTCTTGAAGGTACATCTTGTTTTTGTTCTCTTGTTTTGCTTCATTTGTGCAAAGGTTTAATTATTTTCCACAAGATAAGTTGTGAGATGGCTATTAGGATAATATGGGTTCAAATCCTATAAGATCTGCTATTGATAGCTCAATCTTAAATTGTACATCGATATTTTCTTATACACATTGCATATTCTCTTGACGACTAAATCACATGCAATGATGTACTTATCAATATTGGGCATGGTGCTTTGTCTCTTCCTAGTATAATTTCTCTCATTGTTCCTAACATATGAAAGACCTTCTAGGGCGATGTGTAATCTTCGTGTTTTTTTTGTTAGGGGCCGAAGGGCCCAAATTTTTTTTTTAATATAACAATCGACACACAACTACCATTAACATTATTAACACAAACCATTGCATTTAACACATTTAAATTAAAATCCCCCTTAAACCCCCTTTGGTTTGGGTGCATATTCACACGGGGGGTTACTCCGGGCAACGAGAGCTGTCGGATGGGCATATTTGCCCTTTATTCCAAGATCTGGACCGTACATAGCGATCCTCGTTTGTGGGGTATGCATGTACAAGTTTTTATATACTGTATATTAAAGTTTGTAAAATACTATAAGGTTTGAGAGAATGTACTTAATGGTGTTAATTTTGTACATGTATTGTAAATATATTTTTGGAGCTCTTGCTGCCCTACGTAACCCCCCGTGTGAATATGCACCCAAACCAAAGGGGGTTTAAGGGGGATTTTAATTTAAATGTGTTAAATGCAATGGTTTGTGTTAATAATGTTAATGGTAGTTGTGTGTCGATTGTTATAGTAAAAAAAAAAAATTTGGTGAATATGTAGCACAATAACAGGGGGTTTCTTTTGTATTTTTATACTGTTTTTTCCTATGGTTTTGCTATGATTTGGTGAATGTATCTGATGGAGTGTACTAATAAGTATTTCTAGAGTGCGCATACCTGCTGCATTGATTTTTTGCTCTTTTTTAATGGTTAGCACCCATGTATTTCTCTAGATGTACAAGAAAAATATATGTACAACCCTCCCTTTGCATGCAGGAGTCGAAAGGGCATATTTTAGGGTTCGAGGCAAGGCCGACCCCTTCGTGGCTTTTACGGAAGAGGGCCCAGGACAGGAAGAGCTGTAGAGTGGCAGGCCGGGCCTGTGTTGGTCGGATGGAGGATGCGACATCATCGATTTTTATCATAGCTGCGAAGTCTCAATTTTAGTTGCAGTTTTTTTTCCTCAGCAGGTTTCTTCTGCTCAAGGAGCTTCGAGTCTTCTTTTACTCTGGAATGGGCATAGCTAAAGGGGAGAAACCTGTCCAGATCCTCCAGGTACACCGTTTTTGAAGTCTTGGGCAGTTTCTAAATGGCAGAGCTTAAACATATAGCGATGGTTTCGAATCTGGTAAGAGGCTTTAAACCGAAACCTTGCTTCATTCTTTTGGTTTCCATGCCCAACATGAAGCCTACTTCTCTCTTTTGAGTTTTGGATTGGATCAATTCCGAACAGAACAGAGTGAAGCAGTTAATTTAACATGTCCAGTCTTATAGACCGTATCTCATCAGAAATAGCAGTTTGCAAAGAAGCATTAGTGGTCATTGTTTGGAGTTGTTGGGTCTGCAACGCTTGGAGAATCTATTGCTGCAGATGCATGGCCATCATCATTCCCTATCTGGAATTGTATAACCTCTTATCTCCTCGTTGCAGCTCTTGCTTGAATTTGAGCATACAAATGGTTTAACAGGGTTTAGCACATGAGGAGATATGTTGAAGATGTGATAGCTATTTGCTATGTATGTGTGCATTGAATATATTCAGTCCAAATCCAGGGACTCTAGCTGATTCTTTCATAGTTCTTGAAGAAATAATGTATGGCGATCTAGCAAAGCAGGTCCAAAGTTGGATCATGGTATGTGTCCTTAGTTCTACCCTATTTTGCCACATGTTCAAATTATTTTATGACACTGACTGAAGTTTCAACATTAGCAAGGCGCTTGGTGAATCAAGTCCACGACATCTCTATCTCATCTATGCACAAACCAAGGCGTATGTGAAGGAGTATTGGAAACAAAGTCAGGAAAAAGTTTGCACGTGTATTTGCTAAATATTAACTGTGCAGTGCTTCGTTCTAGAGCAGCAAAGGCCCTCAAAGTTTCTACAACACCAAATGCATGTTATTGAAGGCAGAACAAGCTTGCTTATTCATGTGTAATTTAATACAATCTACATTATTTGACAGAGGCAGCGAAATCAATGCTTCCAATGGAACATGTCATTCTCTGGAATCTCATATGTTTTTTCTGTTAATAACAAACCTTGCTAATATTTATTGAATGAAAAACAACTATTGGTTCAACAACATATTCAAACAAATTTCATGCAATATGTGTTTATTTGCTAATTTAAGTTCGTGTTCTATTCGTTAGGGCCCGAAGGGCCCAAAAATTTTTTTCCAACAAATAACTACCATGAATATTAATTAATATAAACCATTACATTCAATGGTTTTAAATTTAAATCCCCCTAAAACCCCCTTTGGTTTGGTGAATATGCACCTAAACCAAAGGGGGTTTCAGGGGGATTTTAATTTAAATGTGTTGGATGCAATGGTCTGTGTTAATAATATTAATGGTAGTTGTGTGTTAGTTGTTATATTAAAAAAAAATTTGGGCCCTTCAGAAGCAAACATAGGTAAACTTACTGGGCCTAAGTATTAATTACTAAGAAGCACAATAATATTAAAGACAAACAAATTATTTCCATTGCAAACAACTATGAGTATATTTTGTGTAATCATTAGGACAAGAACACGTTCTTGGAATTGAACACGTCGAAATCTAGCAACAACAATATCGATGATAATTTTCTAAGTCAGTGCTCCCATGGTTTGTTTGGTGCACGTGGAGCTTGCTACGCTTAATCAAGATTAATACATACTTTCCAATTGAACGAGCTTCTAAAGCTTCTAATGTTGCATAGTGGTCCAACGCGAAATACTCTCATTTCCTTGACAGTCTTAAGTTAGAATATGGTTTACCAAACAGTTTCCCAAAAACGTTGTTTTGAATCTTTTTCTGCTCCATTTTCTGGGACACATGTCTCCTTGGTATCATGCTTTTGGCTCCACAGACTCATACATTAATTGTTCATGCTGTGTGAAAGTAACACTCATGCCGTCCTCGATTATGTTCGTCCTCGATTATGTTTGGATCATGCCAGTGAATACATGGCTTCAGAGATTAATTTTTGAGCATACTAAACTACTAAAGTACAAATGCATAACAAACTAGTCAACATGGTCAATTGCTAAAATGAGTTTGAAGTTGAAATTACCGCTGGACATGACTTTGCATCAAAGCTCTGTGCAAATTTAACAAGTGGCTCTGGATGACCGATAGACATTCCTCGCTGGCTTATGCAAATCAATGCCTTTGAAAAGTGTAAACAGTAATATTTATTGCAATAAAATATAGTTTCTTTTCCATTCTGGTGGGATTCTACATGCACAATATCTACAATAATTAGAGAACTAATAAAAAACTAGGTAAAAAGGCATATCCTTCAACATGACAATGGCAAGGATCATTTATAAAAAATTTACATGTGGAGTATTTCAAAGGGGGGCATAGTTTGGAAATAAATAACATTCTATAAGTGTGCATCATTGCATTCCTTGCTAAAGTGTCGTGTATCTACGTGCTATCCACACATTTGGCTGTAATTCCCCTTTGGATTCAAACATGGCTCATGTTAGAGGTGTTTAAGTCCTTGCAGAAATTTGTACTTATTGTGCCATTTTAAAATTAATTTTTATGCTTAAGCACCACAAACATCAATGCAATGCATAAACAAGATTTTTAGATGGGTTGATTAGATTTATGAATCATTATTTTAGTTTCTGTTGATTATTTTGACTCCATCCAAGTGGATTCCTGGATTCCAGGAAGTCTACCTCTAAAGATTAGAATTTGCAGTTTAATATTAATCAATTACTAGACAGATTTGTAAAAGTATACAAGTATATGTGCCAGCTCGGGATCGGTCAGTTTGAAACCTGCAAAAGTTCAAAACCAATATTAGATGGATGGATGGATGGATGGATGGATGGATGGATGGATGGATGGATGGATCGATAGATAGATAGATAGATAGATAGATAGATAGATAGATAGATAGATAGGCAGATAGATAGGCAGGTAGGCAGTAGGCAGGCAGGCAGGCAGGCAGGCAGGCAGGCAGGCAGGCAGGCAGGCAGGCAGGCAGGCAGGCAGGCAGGCAGGCAGGCAGGCAGGTAGGTAGGTAGGTAGGCAGCTAGGCAGGTAGGCAGGTAGGTAGGTAGGCAGGTAGGCAGGTAGGTAGGTAGGTAGGTAGGTAGGTAGGTAGGCAGGAAGGCAAAAGCGTGTGGTAGGGGTGTAGGCAGGTGTAGGGAGGGAGGCAAAGCAGCAGCAGCAGGTGATTGTTTTAAATCATAGCAAACATTAGAGCCTAGTCACAAACATTTTCCCACATGCAAGTTTCGATTTGGAGTTTTAGTACTGTAAATAAACATGCATTTTTTTCCTCAAGATGGACATCAATCTTTCCAAGCCAGTACTTTGGAGTTGGAAAAGGATCATCTCCTAGTAGTAATATTAGTTATTTTTTTAATATAATCTCTCTAGTATTCACATGTTTGCACAAACATGAGTTGACTTTGAAGCAGCTTTAGAGTGTCCATGTTGCAGCCACTGAGATAACTATTGATATGAACACATTTCGAACCCTTAAATGGAAATAATTTTCAACCCACGACAGTCAAGTCGCTTCCTTGCGGCTTCTGAAGGCTATGCCGTTCTACTTATTTTTTTTGCTTGTGAAAAAACGACATAGGTCATTTTCTTCCTACAATTTGATTTGCTTCTAGTGTTCCTGAAGTTTGATTCAGAGGTAGGTTTGCATTGGTTTAGGCATTATTGGTTCCCCATCATTTTAGATGGTCTTTCCCATCTTGGTTCCAGTATAAATGTCATTCAAATATGGATTGTAACCATTCATTTTTACCACTTGGAGCATTGGATACTGGAGAAACATCTGAATGGAATCGCAATTTGGGTTGTGATATTAACTATTGATGGATTTTTCTTGCTGCACTTTGAAGCAGTCTATTTTCTACTCTTATTTATTTCACCCTTGCATTTGTTCTTCCATTTTGCAACCCCTTGAAGGAAACATCTATAATCCAAAAAGGAGCTCCTTATTTGTTTAAGTTGTAAATGTCTTGTACACAAGCTATATCTATTTTAGTACTAGCAGCAATCATATTTCAAATGGATTATATGCCTTATCCATCTTACTAGTCTTGCAAGCCATGAATTTACTTTGTATGTCCGATCCATGTACTATCAAGGAGAGTGCAGTAGAGGTTGATGAAGCTACTATTTGATTTCAACACTTATCCATACTCCATTTTTCTATGCAGGTACATGTTCTGACAAAAGCTACAAAACATCAGGCCTTTGCAAAGATTTGAAAACTCTCAAGTTGTTTCAAATACTTAAACACTTGGATTGCTTATTCTTTGTTTCGTACTAGTAAGGCAATAACTGATTATTTATACACGCTTCCACAACTTCTCAGAGCACCATCTGTGCATGACTTGGCATTATACATACTTGAGGTTCTAGATAAACGTCTGCAATTACTGAGCCCTCAGTAGTCATTATCTCTGCTTGTCTAGTATCATCATTACTGCAAAGGTTTTTCCCTTGAAAACCTTTCGAGGCAAGGGTTTTTTAATCCTAGTAGTAATGATTGTACTAGCCCATTGTATGGGTCTTATGACCTATTGGTCTCCGTGGACGTTAAAAAAACTATTCCATTCTATTCTATAAGGATCCAGAACAAAAGCCTTCCAATTCCTCCATCCTTCATTTGATATAATGTTAAATAAGCATAAATCTTTTTCTGATTGAAGAGTTCATGAAGCTCAGAGTCCTTGCTTGGCATTAGCATGAGAGTTCTGATGCTCTGAGCTTCAGAAAAATCCCTTGTCAATCAGAACCTTTTTCTGATTGAGAGTTCATGAAGCTCAGGCTAGCCTGTTCAAAGAAACAAGGATGGACAAGGAGAGAGACACCTTCAAAAATCACATATGAAGGTAAATCCCTACCTTAAAGAAAAGCTTTTTGTGTGCCAGAGTCGTCAGGAGTGGGGAAGCTTATCCTTCATAACATGCACAATAGCCCCATGGCCAGACATGTGTCCTTCATGAAATCCTATTTTAAGGTTAAAAAATAGCTATTTTTACGCAATATTGAAGAAATACATCACCAACTATATCATGCATGGTTAGTTGTGCCAAGAGACGAAGGCAAAGCAACGAAGGATTCTAGGCGAGTTGTAACCTTTAGGCATCTCGGATGCCAAGTGGGAAGCTATAACAATGGACTTTATAATGGGACACCCACGAACTCCAAGGGGCCATGATGCCTTAATGGTGGTGGTGGTGGATAAGTTATCAAAGATGGCACACTTTATGCTATGTAGAACCACCGATACCGCATTAGATACTGTCTTATTGTTTATATGAGAGATGATTAGACTCCATGGAAAGCTTAGAGCCATAGTCTTTGATCAGAACCCAAAGTTCATAACTGCATTGTGAAAGGACTTTTTCAGCACTATCCAGATGAAGCTTTGGATGAGCATATCTTACCATCCTCAGTTGGATGTCCAGATCTTTTTTTTTTTTTTGAAGGTAAGAAATTTTTGTATTAATAGATAGGAAGAATTACAACATATGGCCCCTTATGGACCAGATAGAAATTAAGCACATGGATCCCAAATGGATCAGATTTCATATTCACAACTACAGTACTGATATGCATTTCTCAACCTCTTCTTCTATCGAACTAGTACTACATGATCAGAACCAATCTTCCCAGCTAGATGGAGTACTACAGGAGCCAAGTACACACTTTCCTTTAGCTGCAAATAAGTCTTGATAGCACCATAAAAACCACCTCTTGCAAGAGTAGAGATGAACAGAGAAAGGCATGAAGAAATCATGAGCAATCTCCCGCATTGCTCAAGGAAGCTAACACGGCTCCAAATAACCCATTCTGCAAATTAATCAATACGGATTGTTCCAGGAGAGATGCTGCATTGTCAGGAGAAGTCTACATGAAATGGCTAGACACAAAGCCCCGCCACTAAAGGTATGGCAATCTCAAGCATGAACTTGAATAAGCAGCATGCCATCCAAACATATCAGTATTTGAAGACATGTGGTTCCTGGCATAACAAGCATTCAGTGGCAATCAAGCATCAAGATTTGAAAACCGCCGGGCATAGCAAGACTTCGAGCAAAACCAAGAGCTTTAATTCAAGCCATCTTGCAACTGCCATACTACCTGTAGAAACATAAGAAATTCCCTAGCTCTAATCCGCCCTGATCATATTTATCAATAAATCTGAATAAACGGGTTAATCTGTTCTCCTTCTTTTTCAAGAATCATCTCTAAACCTTTCTGCTAGTAGGAAAGAGCAAGAGGAAGGGAAAGGCATCTGGTATTACAGACCTGGATTAAGAAATAAAGCTGCCAGATTTCCTGGAAAATTGAAGCATCTTCTCTCATAGCCCTGCATCTTGATTACTCAACCTTATAGGCAATCTTGGCCATTTCGGTGTGCATCCACAGAGAAAAAGTCAAGGAAGAAATGGGTTGCTAAGAAACGGCCAAACATCCATGCTTGATCAATGGGAAATCACAATGCTTACCCAATCCGGAAGCATCAGAGTAAAGATCCACGTTAGTGGATTATCTGAGAAGGCTGGAGAGGCCGCCATGAAGAAGCTCCAAGAAACCAAAAAAAGGAAGCCGATTGATGCAGAATCTGAAGTACCAAATCGCCAAAACCCTTGTGCTAGCCATCGAAAACGTGAATTGAAGAAGATTTTGACCATCGCAGTGCCGAAAAGCAAGGAAAAGGGCTGCCCCTTTCCACCGCCGCCTCTAGCCGTGAAGGCGCCAAGAAGCCGTGGAACGGCATTATCTTCGCTCGACGGCTTGAAGTAAAATAACATTTGATGTCCGGATCTTAGAACATATGTTGTGAAACTATATATGGAACAAGCGGTTTAAGTGGGGAGCTTCATTCATCTAGTAGAATTTGTGGATAATAGTACATAAAGAATAATCTCTAAGAGAGCCTGCTTGACGTTATCATATTTGTCACTAACTGCTCCTAAGATTATAAGATACATCTAGAACTTAAGCAAACCAAAATTATTGTGTATCTAAAGCGCCTACTTGGGAGCTAGATATTTAAGAGATACTTTGAAGCAACTACAAAACATGGAACCATTCAATATAATGATACCACGATAACGAAGACAGTGATTGCATCTACGAGGGCGGTGTTGAGTTTGAGACAATCATATTGACATTACAGGTGAGTTAAAAGGCTCTAAATCAACTTAAGAAAAGTGGCATAATAAAAATAATGGAATATTTTCAAGAGGGTCAATTACAATCTTTCATGGAGTAGCACCGAAGATCCTTTATCCATACAATAAGTTATTTTCAAGATAATGGAGTCTTCAATCTCTTGTTATTAATGGTCTATAATATTATCCGTCATTTTGCAAAGAGAACACATTCTCTATGAGCGTGGTTGCGACATCCCCTACATCTACGACCATATAGATATTGAGATTCATCCACCTCAATAACCAGCATTGACAACATGGATCTTCCATCTGACTCATGCCACTTGTGATGAGCAAGTGCTAGGCAAAGGATATGGAGGTGCCATTGCCCAATCATGCTCTAAATTGCGGAAGCATGTACTATATCACCATACATGTCATGATCAATACAAAGAAAGCATAATAAGCCACCTCAACAGCTTATCACCACCATCATCATCCATGTCAATGACATACATTTAAGCAACTCCCTAGGGTTCATACTCATGGGGTTGACTAGCTTAACTAGGTCCTCAAGGTAGCGACACACGAGGTAACAACAGAGTTGGCTGGCATAGAACATTGGCTTAGGTTGTCCACTCCATCCGCCCCTCATGTGCATACTTTGCATAGGCTGGAAGACATCAGACGCCAATTATAGTCTACCAGAGACATGATCCTAAAATACCACTCCATGGTTTCCTTCTCCTCCAGTTGTTGGGTGCATGAGAGCTTGTCTCATCCATATAGTGCCATGGGCATGCAGTGTAGTTAGATGACCATGATCTCTCATGTCCATAAACGACCTGCCTCATTGAGGCGATGCATCATGTAAGAGGAGTCGAGCCCATACTCTCCCTATGTGCAATGCCGGACTATTAGGTCTAGACCACAATGAACCACACCTCCCCCCCCCCTTCCAAAAAAAAAAAAAAAAAAAAAACTAGCAAAAGGGCGCAACATGAGGCTTAGATAGTTTTAGGCTTGGGTTTAGTTTTGTATAGGTTTAGGCTTGGGTTCAGTTTTGCATTTGATTAGGTTTGATTGCTTGGGAAATATTAGTAGGTATTATTAGTTAAGAAAATATTCAAACTAGGCATCTATGTATTAAATATTACAAGAAATTTATCACGACGGCCAAGGCTGCCACAAACATTTCTCTTCATCATCTCATCAAAATGTTTTAGGACATGCAGGATTTGAACCTATGATTTTTTTACCTTGTGTTCTAAAAGAAAAACTATGATTTAAGATGTAACTGAAGCAATTGCTTCAAGCTATGCTGCAAGTTAGCCATATACGTTTTGCCAGAGCAATCTCTGCGGAGTTTCACCCATCAAAAGCTCATCCATGTAATAAAATGACCAATTACATGTTGTATAGGTTACTTACCCGTTATGTATTTAATCTATCAGCCTATGAAACTGCAGACAAATAACATGCATGTAGATGTGCAATGAGATCCCTGTCTTAACATCAAACCAGGAATTTATATTCAAACCTATTGAGTGTTCCAAGTATCTCTGTATTTCGGACTGCATCTGCATCTGCTGTGGTAAATACATTCACAGAAAACCGCAATGCTAGAGACTCGATCTTCGCTGGAGAGAATTAAAGTTCACGCCATGACTGTGGCAGTGCAGAGGGATCTGAGGCACTGGGGCACCACTGTTGCATGACTCCATAGCCTGAAATTATAGGGCGAACTTAGAAGGCAGGCTAACTTATGGCTTAAAAAACTGCATCACTTTCCCTGCAGGTGCGACCAAATCCGGCCAGAACAAAACCCCAAAACTTGCTTACAGAATAGCTATGGTGCAGAATAGCTACTAATCCTCCACCAAGATTGCTTGCATAGCCGGATAGCTACCAATGCTCCGCCAGGATTGCTTGCAGAGCAAGAAAGGGAAAGAGGGAACTATGTGTCAGCTCTGTTTTATTAGAGGTAGAAGTTTGCTGGTGGAGAAGCTAGGATAGATAACTCCACTGTCTTGTACCATGCAACAATCAAATTAGAGGGAAAGAGGAAGCCTGAGAAATTGAAAGGAAAATTATGGAAGCAAAATTTGATTTTAACGACTTCTTAAAACAAATATGCATGCTTGCCCGTATAGGTTTTGTTATTGTAGATGCTAAACTGTAGAGGAAAGAAAAAGAGATGGTTTATAATCGAATAGCAATTAGTGGCAGGAGATCAATTTAGAAGTTTAGGTTCTGGGTATTCAAGGCAAGACCGAGAAAGGAGAATGTATGGGGGAAGGGTAGTTGGGACCCCTTTCTAGGTGGCCAGTGGGGTCCCGCAACCGGCGTTAGCTGGGAGCGGGTCACCGGCCCCTGGAAAAAGGGGGACCAACTCCCCTTCCCCCACAATATTGAAATAGGGGAGAGAGACTTTTTTTTTTTTTTTTTTTTTTTTTTTTTTTTTTTTTTTTTTTTGGCTCTGCTCCTCTCTGCGCCATTATTCCGTCGAGGCGCCAGGGCAGACCTCCACGAGCTCCATCGAGCCAAGTAGGAAGCTCGACGGAAGCGTTTTGAAAGCAATTTTTTTTTGTTGTTACTTGCATAGATATTTTTGTGGCTGTAAGGTTTCTTCTTACTGATTCTTCTTCAATAGCTGTACCAGAAGCTAGTATTACTGGAGTTGGAGCAGAAAAGACAAATGTCGAAGGTTTCTTTCGAAGATTCTTTAAGTTTTCATGATTTTTTTATTTTTTAAGTGTTTTTGTCTGGCTTGCAGGTTTAGGGAAGGATGCATTGTTGATTCTGGCGACTAGTGCTTCGGCGAAATGCTCTGTGGTGTCTTTAGAGTCTGAAAGTAAGATTTAGGGTCGAGATTTAGTTTTTTTGTTTGCATGCAAGTGTTTTATGCATTTTTATTCTTGCAGATGGTTCTGGAGGTTCAAGATTTCTTGCAAATGAAGGTTTTACTTCAGAACAGCTCGGTTTTGGAGGTAAGACTTCATGCATGTTGGTTTTTTTTGTTCTAGCAGAGGAGGTTCAGGCGCCTGCACCTGTATTAGATTAGTTATTTGTTTATTAGTAGGTTTAATAGGTTTAGTAGATTGCTAACAGGTTATGATGCTTTCCAGATGCATCTGGAGTTGCTGATGACCCATCTTTTAGTCTCGGTATCCCATTTGAGGAGTCTTTGAAGGATGGAAGTTCAGATTTGACGTATGAGCCTGTTGTTGGTGGGAAGAGCTTGAGTACAGATGTTGGTGGAAAGAATATTGAAATAGGGTCGACTTTTAGTGTGATTACAGAAGAAATAACAGATGGACAGAAGTAATAGTATGGATGTGAGTGAGATTACTGATCGACGTCGCGGAAAGAAGCCATTTAAGACTGGGGGGTTTGTTGATTTGGATCCAGAACTTGTTAGCAGCGTGAATAATGCTTTTGAGAATCCTTTGGAAACAAATAATGAATTGGTGCGGGGAAGATTTGATGCATGGCGGATGCACATTGGAAAACCAATTGATCTTAAGATTGAAGACTTGGAATTGAATAATCTTGCTGACAATTTTGAGCAGTTCATGCTATGTGTGTGTCGAATCAATGGCAAGCCATATCCACCAGACTCGTAAGTGCAGTATTTATTTTTCTTTATTTGTTTGTGTATTTTTATTTATTCTAACATGTTTTTTGTTGTGCAGGTTGCAAAATTTATTCCGTGGTTTTAACAGAATATTACGCCGGGCATAGGATGCTAGGGTTATGAATACGTGTATTGAAGAGAACGTGATTGAAATCTATAAGGATGTCAAATTTATGAAGGTACGGACGGCTTTGGAGGTTGCAATGGAAGATTCTTTCGCAGGTGGCTTCACTTCGAAGAGGAAGAAGTTAGACATATTGAGTAAGGAAGACCAGTCGAGGATTCTGCTGCATCTTGTGCATCAGGTTATTACCAACTTGGGGCTCCAGAAGAGGTTCGCCTTTTATTGTATGTCATGTTTTTTGATTCGTGGGGGCAAAGAGTTATATAAGGTCAGGGACTTTCAGTTTTTTGTTGGGAGAGATTTTGTGAATGAATACTTGGAGTATTGTGAGACCACCAGCAAGAATTGGCATGGCAGCATCAACAAGTGCAAACCTGTGGATTTCAGGCAGCCCGTTAGATGTTATGAAGGTGACGTGATAGAGTGTTGGAGGCAGTTGGAGTTCTATCTTCCGAAGTACGAGGTCTAGGATAAGTTTGGCGGCAGATTTATGTTTTTACAGTCAATTAATCGCTCTAGAAAAGACACATGGTATAATACAAATCATGTGTCATGGAAAACCATTTCTACTTGGATAAATTGGCTGAAATCTGCGAGATCAATGTTAACTTTACCAACAAGAGTTGCAGGAGTATTGCAATTACACAGATGGCGGTATCAGGTGTGCCCATTGAAGTCAGTATGAGCATCACAGGTCATAAAAGTGCTGAAGCATATCATCGTTATGATCAAAGTGGAGTTGTCGCAAAAGCTTCTTGCTATGGACGTGCTGAATAGTGGTAAGACGTATGGCGTGTCTTTTCATAATAATGTTAAAAATTTGAATGCTGGATTATCTGGGAATTCAGAGAAGGTAGCTTGTTTGTGTTCCTCATTTGGAAATCAGCCTCTGTGTGATATCTCCAACAGCTTGAATGTGTCAACTTCTGCGCAGGCTGTTAGTACAGGTTCTGGTAGTCTTGTGCCAGTTGAAATAGACGATGCATATATGAATGATTTGGATATGGTGTTAAAAGAAAAATCTGCTTTGAAGAAATATTTTTCGTGACCTTATAGAAAGTGCTGCTGCATCTGGAAGTGTTTCTATTTCAGGTAATAAGATCGAGAGCATCGTCATTCATGTAGGAAGTTTAAATGAAGCTGGCTCTGTTATAAAATCACTGTAAGTAATGTTGTTGAATTTGGTAGTTTAGTTATAATTTTTTTTATTTTAATTGTTATGGTTTGGAGGCACTACAAAAATGTTGCCCCATATCGACGTCTATAACGACGTCCAGACGTCGTTTAGGCGTCAATAAACGTCGACAAAACGTCGATGAACGATGCCTATAACGACGTGCGCACGTCGTTTTACGTCTTGTCGTCGTCGTTATGCACGTCGCAACTGTGGCGTCGTTAAGCGATGACGAGAGGTCGTTGAACGATCGCCGGACATGGTCGCCGCCATCGCTGCCGGGCGGCCGCGTTGCGCTGCCGCTATGGGCCGTTGATGTGGCAGACGAAGCGGGTAACGCCGTCGTTCGTCGACGCCGACAACATGTCGCTTGCCATCGCGGCACGCCCAAAGACGACGCCGCCGCCAGCCACGCCGCCGATGTGGCGGTGCACGCCGGCAACGCCATTCAACCACGGAAAGGCATCGGGGCCGACGTGGCGTGCATCGCCGGGCGACGCCGCTCAACGACGATAAAGACGGGCGCCGACGCGGCGGGCCCATCGCGGTCACCGACGGGCATGCTACCATCCTTTGCCGACACACGCTGACATGGCAACACGCCATCTCCGTCGTTAAACGACGTTCAAAACACGTGGCAGCCACGTGGCGACGTCGTTCAACGACGTTAATCGAATTATGAAAAAAAAAATAGAAAAAATAGAAGAAAATTACTGATTAAATATTAGTATTTATTATAATAGTAAATAAATATTATTTAATATATAATATTAAATAAATAACAAATATGAAATATTAACAAAATAAATAAAAGAATAAATCGAGCATAAAAATTTAAAAATTAGAAAAACAAAAGAAAAGTACTGATTAAATATTAGTATTCAGTATCATAGTAGATAAGCATTATTATTTAATATTTAATATGTAATTAAATATTTAATAAATCAAAGAATCAAAAAATAGAATCGAGCATAAAAATTTTAAAATAAATAATCATAGGAAGATCAATTATGCCCCTCCATTTAAGGTACCAATATTTCTTAGTTTTAGCACGGGATATGAGGTGGTTTATTTAAGGCCGCCGCGATATATTTCTTGTAATAATGAGCAATGAATATTTCTTGTAAACATATTAAGCAATGAATGTTATTATCATTTCCGTGACATAAATATTGAGTGCATGTTGGCAAGCAGAGAGATCTAATTGTATATTTTATTTATATTTTACTATAAGGGGTGATAGAGACTGCCTGCATCGAATATAAGTTAATATGCATCGAAGATAAGTCAATATATGAAAAAAATTAGGCCTAGACTACACTCAGCTCCCCTAAACTAAAACATCAATTCCCTGGATTTATTGTGGATGTAATGGAAATTCAGCTCACCATTCACCGTATAAGAACATTTGTCTATGACACATCAAAATAGAATCCCATTTCCTAAGCTTGCTAGGGAATATTTGATATTGCACCAGTAATTGCCACGATGACTTTGTGTAAGCAATAAAGGAATAATAAGAAAAAAATACAAATTTATGTTCCGCAATATGATGTCCTTGATTGCCTTGATGTTGTGGTAGTTGTAAGGCAGCATAATCAATCAAGAAGTGTGGTGGTGTAAAGTACATTTGAAGTGACATGCACAAAAGGTTGTAGAGAACCTGCAAGGTACGTCGGAAGTGGAAAAGGAGAACCGATAGCACCATTGTTAATAACATAGCCATTGATGTGGCATAAACCTAGCATATAATAACTATCTAGCAGATATGATTAAGATGCCTAACTATATGCCTTGATTCTACCAAAGTTGGAAGATCAGATTATAAATACAGATAAGATCAAACACTTTAGTGCTCTAGTCTATGCTAATTCTTATCAATACTGCTTTGCGCATCAAACAGAGAAATAAAAAGAACCTTAGCTGGCAATGGTCTAATGGGCTCATAAAGATAATACTACCTCCCAGATCTGGATCCAGAATGTCTTTAAAACCAGATCTCATAATAACTTCATGGCTAAAACGGGTAAAATCTTTTGAATAGAACTGAAACACTAATCTGGAGATTTGATGAATGTCAGACATGCTATCAAACAAGAAATGGCAACACTGACAAGCCTTGAGTACATCCTGCCAGAATTGAAAAGAAGGTTACCTTGTCTGGCTTAAAGTCATGCCATCGCATTTCTCCAAATAGTTCGACGGCCTCTTCCCAACAATATGATGAGCATACCCGGACACCATGGCATTCCATGAAAGAATATCTCGAGCTTGAATTTCGTCAAAGACCTGGCAGGCATTTACAATGATGCCACATTTAAAGTATGTGCCTATGAAAGAGTGGCCAATGCAGATACCTATAATAAGTCCAACATTTATAAGATGCATATGGATGTGTTTGACACATCCCAAAGAACCAACATTAACACAACATTTGAGATGCTGATATATGGAAAGACCTCCAGATGTAGAATGTCGTCTTGTGCAGCAGCTAAACTATCTCGCAGATATGGTTAAGATGCCTAACTATATGCCTTGATTCTACCAAAGTTGGAAGATCATATTATAAATACAGATAAGATCAAACACTTTAGTGCTCTAGTCTATGCTAATTCTTATCAATACCGCTTTGCGCATCAAACAGAGAAATAAAAAGAACCTTAGCTGGCAATGGTCTAATGGGCTCATAAAGACAATACTACCTCCCAGATCTGGATCCAGAATGTTTAAAACCAGATCTCATAATAACTTCACGGCTAAAACGTGTAAAATCTTTTGAATAGAGCTGAAACACTAACCTGGGAGATTTGATGAATGTGAGACATGCTATCAAACAAGAAATGGCAACACTGACAGGCCTTGAGTACATGCTACCAGACTTGAAAAGAAAGTTACCTTGTCTGGCTTAAAGTCATGCCATTGCATTTCTCCAAATAGTTCCATGGCCTCTTTCCAACAACATGATGAGCATACCCGGTCACCATGGCATTCCATGAAAGAATATCTCGAGCTTGCATTTCGTCAAAGACCTGGTAGGCATTTACAATGCTGCCACATTTAAAGTATGTGCCTATGAAAGAGTGGCCGATGCAGATACCTACAATAAGTCCAACATTTATACGTTGAATATCGTCATCTTTTCGAAGACACTTATAGCTTCACTACTTTTGCCTCGCAGAACATGCCTTGAAATGATTATGGTCCATAAATCCAAATCATAAAATGACATTATTTCAAATACTCGATAGCCTGCATTTAGCATACATGCCAACAAGTATACTTCAATTAGCGAAGAAGTTATGTTTTAAAAATTGTATGGAAGGTAGACATTTAAGACCTAGTAAATGAAGTAGCAAAACAGCCCAATAACGTAACCACACAACCTGCAAGTTGCATAAAAACCTGCAAATTGAGCCAGCCTAAGAGCATCTGCAATCTGTGCAATTATACTACCCATTTACAGAATTTGATTAGACTCGAGCTACAAATAGGCCAGCTCCAAATGATTTTGGTCAACTTCAAATGACATTTTGGTCAACCTAGAAGGAGTAATTTGTTCCAGCTTGAAATTTTGGATACGAAAGGAATGTGAACAGACAAAGTTCAAAGATTACCTCTGGCTGAACTTGTGCATATTAGAACTCCACGCCTGTCAAACAAAAATTGAATGCCGCAAGCCAAAAGGCCAAAGCTACGAAGCTGAAATTGTCCATAGCTTCACCTCTCCTTTAGAAACTGAGCCCAGGAAAGCAAGAACATAATATTTTTAAATTAAAAGATTACCTCTGGCTGAGCTTGTACATATTAGAACTCCAAGACTGTCAAATACTTAAAATGAATGCCATAAAACTAAATGACCAGGTTTACCAAGCTGAAATTGTCCATAGCTTCACTTGTCCTTTAGAAATTGGGCTCAACCTAGGGCCCAACTCTGCAAAGAGGGCGCTGAACCTTAACAGAAATGGTCCCTACAATTAGTACCCTCTAAGCAGACAACTAGGTCAACTTCTTTGAGTAGAGATTTCATTTTCTTGGCATCCTGAGCCTTGCATCTTGCAACTTTAATTGGAGACATGAGCTCTGAAACCCTGCTCGAACTGTAAGTTAGGGCAAGTTATATTTTGCCCCATTGCAAATGATATAAAAACTGGAATAAGCAGGGTTTTGTGAGAAAGGACTAGCAAAACTCCTCTTTTTCCATCGATTACTGCAGGATGAGGATTTCCTCTTATAGTTACAGATACTCCAAGCAGAACCTCAACATGTAAATCTAGTCCTTTTGCAAGAGTAACTCCAACCATCATTGGAAATATTGCTGATGGCAGAGCAATTGGCATACATATAGAAGAAAAATGGAACACAGGAAAGTCGATCTATGTACCAATCTGCCATCGTGGAAAACCAAAGGTTTTAGGTAGTCATCCTTACGCATAGGTTCAACCTTTGTTGATGGAACAATGCGCCCTTTCTGGCACTGGAAAAAAGAAGAACATGAGATTTATGAGAGAACAGATAATTTTACAGGGAAAAGACGAAAAGCCTCACCTTACACGGCAACATAAAATCATGGTCTTCCTTTTGATCGCCAAGTCTTATGTCCGGCAATTCGTCGCCCAAGGCCTGTTTTAGAGCTTGAGCCTTATTCTTTTCCAACAAGACTGGCTCTCACTAATCCGCTGCATATTCCTGACGATGTTACCTGCATTTCTGTAGCCAAAACATGGCACAGACATGAATAATCCTTCAAAGAGCTTGCACCAAACTAGGGCTTCCGTTCATCTGGTGTTAGAGAATGCAATGTCATCCGAAAAAACCTCGCGACGTCCTTCTCTATCTCCCCATCCTATTTTCTTGGCATTTTCTATTTTCCATAACCGTCGATCTAGGCAATTTACGATCCATTGGTGTTGAATAGTGCCAAATCAAGTTTAGCTGACGTGGAACTGTTACGTGGATAGCCTAGAATTGCAAGGAGGGTTGCATGCTTAGTTAGGCTCGCGTGCTAATAATAAAAACAAAGCATAAAAAATTTACATTGAATTCAATTAATATATTTCACAATGTAATTTGCACATTACAAAATATATTGAGTCAATTTACCATAAACTAAAAGACTTGAAAATTTTACAACAAAAAAACTAAGTCTTTAGTTGTTGCTATGCCCACTTCCCTTTTGGATTGGGCTCATCTTCGCTCTTCATCTACCGCATTATATTATATCGCAACAATTAGGTCATTGTAGTCGCAAATAATTATGTATGTAGTGAATGATACATACTTCCCCGCTCACGCAAGCAATGTGGCGTATTGATGGTCGACGATTGCCTTTTTTTGAAGGCCCTTTCGCTCATCTTTAGCAACATTTCTCTTGAACAAAGGCCCTCCGTTGAGAATGAGCACCAAAACTAATGTTAATATTCAATGTGAGAACCTAAATTATAAACCAAATTTATACTTACAAATAGCTTATTAGTACCCTCATAACCGCCAGATCCAGCCTTTATTGGCACTATAGTCGCCACTTGCTTCGCCGCGACTCGCCCTCAAAGTCGGCGCCGTTCTATCTACCCCTTTCTTTGATAATATGTTGACCTTCAAACACTGCAATGCAACACAAGGTCTTAGTCCACGTGGTGTCATCTAATTATACGACTCATGGGAGAGATGATGTACTTCAAATGCCTCATCAGTCCACCCTAGAGGTTTTGCCACTGCCTCTATCGAGACTCCTGCAGCTTCTGCCAATTCTATCAGCTGCTTCTTCTGATTACCTCTGCAAAATATAAATAAAATATGAGTACAATGAGGTTATCATGAATAACGAAGTAGCCTAATACCTGGTGGCTTTAACATGCTGACCACAATGTTTTACAATCTCCCTCCATGAGATGTCTCCTGACTTGAGCTCGGGATATTCTTCTTCTATCGCCGTTTTGATCAAATTTTTTTCCACATCAAAGGCTCCCAAGTCCCAATCACCCTTGTGGACGTTTTGGCAAATGTTATTTGTGACATTATTAACATGAATCCAAAAAAGCGAGCCATCTTCAGTGGTCTTGCGAGGCATCTTCTGAAAGGACTACACTCAACATACGACTAACATATGAATATGTGTTAGTGAACAAAAAATGGTATAATTCAAGATGAACTCATTGATACTCAAAGACATGCTGACGTGCAGGTGGTGCATGATCTTTAATATAGCTTGAAGAGGAATTACGTCCACGGGAACGTGAACGACGGTCGATGCTCTTTCATGCGGGTACTATCTCCTCATCCTCGGGAACGGGCCTAAGATATTTCAAGGAGTGTATGAGCTATGACGAAAGGTGTTCATAGTCGGACCTCATCCTACTTCGCTGAATAGCCCTTTCCGCAATCTCCCTTTCTTCTTCAAGGCCATCGTGCTTTTTGCAATTCATTCCACCTATCTTTAGCGGGCGCCGATGATATCTCTCGGAGTTCCCCGCTTTTGTCTTGCTCGCCGATCGAACGATTTTTCTTCTTCTAGAAGAAGAAGACCACCACCACAACCACAACGATTTTAAAACCCACGATATTACAAAAGGACTATGTCGCATTTACATGCTACATTTAAAAACATTTATTAGAACGTTAAAAATAAATGGCTAACTTACATCTTATCCTAGAAAATAATCCATACCAAATCCGCACAATGGTGGAGGTGGCTGGTGGTGGCGAAGCTATACCGAAGAAGGACCAACCTCGCCTCTTAAAGGCCTTCTCAGGTTTAGGGCCGTCCATAAGGCTACCAATCCAGTAAAGAAATAAAGTTGTCAACCCAAGATATGCCATTGTGCCGTAGCCCATGATGGCTGGATATGTGCAAAAACTTGTAAGTTATTTATATGGAGTGTGATGAATAACATATTAGGAAAGCAAGAAATGTTAGCAACATGGAAAGTTCATTACACAAACTTATGACAAAATAAAAGTTTCAAAACATTGAAATTTGTATAATAAAAGATTAGACAATTAAAAAAAATTACTATTCTTAAACATGGCAAGATATACAATGTTTTATTCATTTTTTTTTTTTTTTGAAGAACTGTGTCATCAATATATTAAAAGAATGGTGTTTTATTCATTCTTTGAGTTGTAACAACAACAGTTTTGACATCTCCAAGGCATCTATGCACTTCATGTGTCATCTTTGTCTCACAACCATGGTAGAAGATATTCCAACACTTTGTAAGACAGGTTCCATATTTCTCTGCTCATGAATCCTCATCTCCTCACGAATCTGGTTCAAGCGTCGGAGTATACCTTCAATGGCTATGTATCCCAAAAGTATACTCTCACAATCGAGGATCCGAGGATTGTTTTAAGCGAGTAGCGCAATACTCCATTCACAAAAGGAATGCAAAAAATGAAAGTCGGCCGGTGACATTTAAAGAAACAGACACGTCGTTTAAGGACGTCCAATCGTCGTTTAAAGTCCTTTAGTCGTCATTTAACGATGTCATGTCGTTGTTTAACGACGTCCTGGTCCATAATGACGTTGTACGGTAGAATAGAAGATATTTGTTTTACTATTGTTAACAAGATATTTTTGAGGCACCTGATGCCACAACTATGCATTTCTTCATCCTTATGAAAACAAAATTTCCTAGCCCTTGGATTTCGTGCAGGTAGGTGAGGTTCCAGAAGGCGTGTCAGGGGTCGCATCAAAGCCAAATTTCAGGAATCCCAGGTCATGACCAGCATACATGCCCCAGAACGGCGATTCGATTTTGCCACATTGTTTGGGCATTGCGGAGGCCCCGGAACGATGATTCGACTTTGCCACGTCGTTCGGAATGGTGAAATTACCTTAGGGAGTTGCAATACTAATGTTGCCTAATGGTTTGGAGTATAAACAAATAAGCATGTCAAAGTATTTTCTTATTCATCTGTGGGAAAAAATATGATAGTAATACAATAATACAGGTTCAATCGATGATAGTCATCCTATTATGACAATAGTATAGCCCCGCTATTCGACTATCATCTCTTCTTGACCTTCAAATATGCGGCGCGAGCGAGCCGTACATGGAACTACGAACCACCACGCATCTTGCAAAGGATCTGAGACGAAGGTGACCTACAAAACCTCTATTACATTAGTTCATTTGTTAATGACATAAATAAAATTTATTGCATCTAGTTAAACATACTTGTTCACATTGCTCAACTCTCACGAGTGTGTCTTGACCACGATACCAACGAGTTGAATCTAGTGAATACAGGCCACTCAAATCTTTGCATATCGTGGCATGAGCACCAGTACACACAAGATCAAGCCATTCGGCATCAAACAACATTGTTTTGAATGCACTACCGACATCAACCTCCATGATAGTCTTTATAGTACTAATCCATTCCAACATTGCCTCGATTGGGTTTGGGCCTGCACTACCAGTCTGGCAAACTGTACTAAACTTTGCTGATATACCACAATCATAAGTGCGTTTGCCATGATCCACACTTTGTCGTCGAAAGTGAGCACCAAAAGACCATATTGATGCATATAAATTATACTACAAACTAAAGGAACAAATGTTCAAAATAACAAACGAAACTCATGAATTATATGCTATTAAGTTGCACTTACACATAGTGACACGCCTTTAGCATATGCAAATTCTTCGCTAGAAACATGTTCGCCACGTTGCCTTGCCATCTCTAGTTGTTCGAACAGCCATTTATTGTTTATCTCACTTGGCATGATCCCTAGATAATCTGGAAATGGTTGTTTGCGATTCTTTTGTCGATAGCGTCTTCTCTCATCATCTCTCTTTATTTTTTCTTCCTCGAATTTTTTTATCCATTTCTCCATGGGAGTGGAGTTGTAGATGAGAAACTTATTGACTTTTGCCTATTCTTCTAGTGTGAACAATTTCTTCTGTGGTCTTCCTTCGGGAACTTCTTCAATCATAGTTGGAGTGTCTTCATCGGTCCATAATCGTGGAGCATTGGGGTGTAGATCGGCCAAGAACTCGGTGACATAGAATAATGACTCTCGTGCTAACCAACCCTCGGCCATGCAACCCTCTGGCCTTGCCTTCTGACATACGAAGTCCTTGAGGATCTTTAGATAGCGCTCTATAAAAAACATCCATCTAGGATTTGTTATGCCTGCAAGCTCTACTTTGTGACGTCCCCTACTCATATACGGTGCACCACCGTATATAAACAGGAGTTCATCCCTCATACCAGCTCCATGCTAATATAGGGCCCTCCACGTAACACTGCAACCATGGAATGTTCCAGTGGGAAGAATGAAGGGGTCATTTACCCTGTCTCCCTCAGGGCCTACCTAGCTACGGAAGCGCAATATATACTCGTCAGTAGTACATACATCAATAACATATGACCACCACGAAGGGTGGCTCACCACATAATCTGCATAGACAAAGATCAGTACATCACATAAGGGAGTTCTACCCCGGATCAGACTCAGGGTTGGACTGACAAGCTTGGGTCTCCAGAGGTCAAGCAGACAGAGTGCAATAACAGTGGAGTTGGCTGGCAAGGGAACATGGCAGTTGGGTAGTCCGCTCCATCCTCCCCTTTTGTGCACACTTTGCAGAGTAGGTTGATAAGTCTTGGGACTGGACTGTAGCCCGCCGGAGGCATAGCCAAAGGGGCTATTCCTGGGTTGCATCTCCCCAGTTCCGATGGGGCAGGTAGGGATTACTCCCACCAGAAGCTAGCATGCTGACTCAAGGTGACTAGACGGCCACTGCCCTTACTCGACTGAACTCCATGGAAGGTGTACACCACCCCAAGAGTGTCGAACCCATGCAACAACAGCCCGCACGCAGTGGCAGTGCATTAGATCTAGTGCGTTGAAGTCCCCGATAGGCCTTACTACCAGAAGGACAGTTCATGAATCAGGACATGAGCTTCCTTGTAAGCCAGTCTGGTCCCGCCACCCACAACCAGGTTTGGTTCTTATGCACAGGCCGAATTTACATTGTGCTAAAGAGGCTAGCTAGGAGCATCAACTACTAGGCTGTAGGTCTCTACCCCCCTTCCCAATACAATGAGTCCACCGAGATCATCCATCCATCCACATTATCACAGAACTAAAGAATAATATCTAATCTACATCATAGAAGTTATGTTCTTTAGTTAGGGCTCGCTATCTGGGGTTCTATGTGGCTGCTATGGGCAATTCAATAGGCTAAACATGTTAACTCTATGCCCGGAAGGCGGATTAGGCTATTGAATTGACGAAATACCTGGTCCTCAGCTTGCTCCTCTTGATCCGAACGCGCCCATGTCATTTTGCCTTGCTTGGGGATGCGGTCGAAGGGAATCGACGAGCTAGAGTGCTCGAGATAGATCTTGGGAGTCGGGATTGACTCTTTGGGCGCTAAACGGAGCGCCGTAATGACCGCGGGACGAAAAAAGGGGAAAGTTAGGGTTTGGTTGCCTTACATAGGCTATCAGTTAGGGTTAGGGTTTCCATGACCCTTGGTATGCCCACTTAATGGTTAGAGGTCTAAAGTGCGCACATTGATAAATGTGTGCACACTTGCAAGTTGCCCCCTAGGGCGCTACTTGCTTGGCTATACGTCGGCGTACATGTCAATCGGGATGGCGGTAATGCGGGATTTAGGCAAAAGACAAGATACATCTTAGGACCGTGATAATCGTGGCTGGAATGTCACATTCTCCCCACCTTAAAATGATGATGTCCGCAGCATCAAGGTTCTCCCCACCTTGGGATCTTCCTGTCCTGCATCCAACTTGATGCATACAATTATTATTATAGTTACACAGTTATTAGAGTTACTCTAAGGTAATGTTTAAGACATTACTGTACTATTTCATTATCCACTTAACTTATCACTTCATAACTTAATCAACGCAAGGTAATTACTAACCTTACCTAATACAACATTTAAGTTTATCAAAGTTTATCAAAGTTTATCAATTTCATACAAAATTTACACTTCCAAGGTACTCTTCATTTGCAACACGTTATAACAAAATTCGTGTTGCAAGTCTTTGCACCTTGAAATCCTGCATTAATTTTACAATATCTATAATTACATATTTACTAGCTTACACAAGATTTAAGCGATTAGTTTCAATGGTAGAAATCACAACTACTCTAGAACTATCTATACAAGTGCTTGTGGTGCGGCTCCCCGCCGGTTCTTCGTTCTCATTGGCCTCCTGGATTCACACCACGCTAGAATATTAATGTAAAGTTGGTTATAAGGGAACCACCCCATCTATCTTCATGAATGCATGACTAATCTCCGGCGTAGGAAGAGGATGCTTCTTCCATCGTGGCCGTGGAGACAGCGCCCTATAATGCCTATATGACGCTCATGCCTACACCTTTAGTTGCCTGAGACATGGAGGATAGGGTCCTTCCCGTATTTGGGCGTGAAGGATAGGATCCTCCTCGTAGGCATTGACTAGAGGTGTTTTCCTATCAATGCATTCCTGAATGACCTCTTATCTCTCGAGGTCGTCTACTTCCGTGGGACGGAAGTAGACTTTTTAATCTACCTTCCACTCATCCAAGCAGAACCGCGGTCATGCTTGCATTGACATTACACCACGTCCTAGAGATCACCGTAGTGGTCCCATCATCGGTAATTACGCATGCAACCCATACCTGGCATAGGTTGCATGCGTAGATTAATCTTAACTAGACATGAAATTAATCTAAACACAAATCGACATGCCTGAGCCGATTTTTGCTGGCTCCTTTAATGCATGTGATTAACATAATTACCCTAAGGTAATATTTATGAATTAACATTATCATAGTATCGGATACATTACTTCCGATAGTACAATTATATTTACTCTAAGCTTTGCAATATTTAACGACTTTTAGATCGCGATTATTTAAACAATAACCCTGATTTAGACCTATTGTTACATAGACAAGGTTTTAATTATCATACACATAAGATGCACTTAAGTATATCTGAATTCTATTTTCTATTTATATTTATAAGGACCCCGAGGTCATATAGCTATCCTTGGAAGGAATTGCATCCTTGTGAAGGATTAATTAACATGCTACCTCACATTACCATTGTTATTTAACTTATTTCCCTATGATACATATACGTACAGCAAATTCTATGCAGTTATTAGGATCTATATTTAACTTGTCAATAAGACACATTAAAGATTATTATACATGGGCACACCTTACCTAAGGCTAGGACGCATCCACCCAGTGTTCTTGGAAAGTTGCACAGGTTGCCATTTGCTAAAAGACAATCCAAAACACAACAAACTTTGGAATTAGTGCATTCTGACTTGTGTGGCCCATTAAATGTGAGAGGTAGAGGTAACAAAAGATATTTCATAACTTTCACTGATGACCACAGTAGAAAATGTAAAACATATTGCTTGGAAAAGAAATCACAAGCTTTAAATGCTTTCAAACAATATGTGGCAGAAATGGAAAGGGAAACATGTCACAAGCTAAAATGCATTAGATCAGACCGTGGAGGGGAGTACTTGTCAACAAAATTTAGAACATACTGCATTACACATGGCATTAAAAGACAATTAACATGCAGATATATGTAGCATTATAATAGGGGGTTTTTTTTGTGAGTTTGTACGCTTTTTGGCATGGTTTTCATATGATTTCATGGGCGTATTGCATGAGGCATACTAATCAGTACATCTAGAGTGCACTAAGTTTTTGCATGCAATTTATGCAATTTTTGTTTCGTCCTCCTCAATGGTTAAGATCAGAGGGCTTACGAAGAAAGCCCTCTTTTAATTCAAAAAGATCCAAGGGCTTATAATGAAAGCTTTTTTCTTTCATGCATTTCTTCCCTTGGTAATTCAATGGTCACAACGTTTTTTTTTTTTTTTAATAGAACCCATTGTATTTCAACGAAGAAAAGGACGGGCCGAATTAAGAGAGACTTATGAGGGCTTCTTTGGCGGCTGCAGCAGGTCAGTAGCCGGATCAAGCATTTGGCATTAGTGCGGCTATACAACAGGCAGGAATCCCAGGTAGGCTGCCGGATCAAGCCAGATCTGTTGGAATTATGGTCATGCCTATTTTCAACATTTGGTATAACACGTGTTGAAAAGAGCAGATACATAGGGCGGCCAGATGTGCGGAGGCGTTTTTTGATGCAGGTGATCCCAGCAAACGGGTGAGGTCGGAGGCACAGCCGCAGACTGTAAAAGGAAGGCAAGGAGATAGAGTTGAGACAGAACGGCAGGTGAAAGAGACAGAAGTTTGATGCAGAACGGTGGTCTGGTTTGTTTTGTATCGGACAGTAGAAAACCACAGAGGTAGAATACTTTTGCAATTCGATTTTGGGTTGATTGTCTTGGAATTGAAACGGAATTTAGATTCCTGAAAAGCTGGATCCAGCTGCAGGTTCCGCAGCTTTAAGTTTATTGTTGGATTACACTCAGCAAAATCATTTGTCTTTGGTGTTATCGTAATAACGACCCTATTTTGATTTGGAGGACAAAATATAGCTCAACTTTCTATGGTAACGGATTTTACTGCTCCTCAACCCAGCCGTGGATCACCAGCACCTCTTCTTGCATGGGCTTCTGCTGGATTCAGACATTGGGGCTACCTATATTTCCAAGGTATTCATCCTTTGCAGCACGCAGTTGCTATATGTTGAAAACAAGAACTGACACAAAGACTGAAGATTTAGAAGCAGAAGCAAGTAAATGAAACAGCTTCCTTACATTTTCTCCCTCCTTTCATTCATAAAATGGCCGTGAATGTATAGTTGCAGAGTATGTATTCACAAGAACAATGAGTTGGGAGCTTGTCAGGTGAGGGCTCAACATGTTTTTGTATAGTAAGTTCTTTTTGTTTTTTATCTCTTTCAAATAATGTCTTGCCATAGGATGTTGGACAAATTATTCAACTCAAATCAAATAGAGGCCCTAGAATAGAAGTCATGGAGCAGACCGTACTGGTATGTCCAAAAGCAGTGCCTAGTGCATTTTGGCAGAATGCTTCAAAAAGAAAAGATGTAGCATCTGGTTGTCATGTCCATATCCTTATGCTCTAGAATTGGACTAGATGCAACTCTTCTAGTGATCAGCTAATTCGCCTCTTTGCCAGAACCTACTGTACGTACATGGACTGCAATTATTCTGGCTTCATACTGATCTCGGATATGCTGCCACTGCCCTCACATAATGGGGATTGCACATCGAAAATCAGATTTTGAAGAATGGCCTTCTGGTTGAGGTTTCTGTGAGAAGCACCATTGTGGATATGCATGCCAAATATGGGAGGTTACAAAGGTCTTTGTCATGTTGGAAAATAGGGATGTGGTAACATGGAATGCAATAAATAATGGTTACACACAGCATGTCAAAGCTCTTCTTTGCGCTAGAGTGCTTTGAGAGAATGCAACTGAAGGAAATGAAGAAAATAAAACCAGATAGAATAAGCTTTTTGAGTCTTATGTGTGCCAGCATTGGGAAAGTAGAGAGGGCCAGATGCATTCATGAACTAATTAATGAGAGGGGTCTTCAATCTGACATTTCTATGGGAAGTATGGTGTAGGTATACATGTTGTACATAAATGTCGAAGTGTAGAGTAAGCTCATAGTATCTTTAGCCAAATGCTAATCAAAACAAAGCATGATGGAATGCAATGATTATAGGGTATACTCAAAATGCTGAAGACCTCGTTGCACTAGAATATTTTGAGAATATATGTGTAATGATGTTGTCAATATCATTGTTTTATGTTGTTTTACTATTGTCAATCTCCTTTGTTTTTGTCTTGATGGTATTGTGCTTTTTACTAATAAATGTTTACCTATGCTTGCTTTAGTTAGGGCCCGAAGGGCCCAAAATTTTTTTTAATATAACAACCAACACACAACTACCATTAACATTATTAACACAAACCATTGCATTTAACACATTTAAATTCAAATCCCCCTTAAACCCCCTTTGGTTTGGGTGCATATTCACACGGGGGGTTACGTAGGGCAGCGAGAGCCCCAAAAAAATTACAATACATGTACAAAATTAACACCATTAAGTATATTCTCTCAAACTTTATAGTATTTTGCAAACCTTAATATACAGTATACAAAAACTTGTACATGCATACCCCACAAACGAGGATCGCTATGTACGGTCCAGATCTTCGAATAATGAGCAAATATGCCCATCCGACAGAACAATTATGGATGCAGTCAGGTCTATGTTAAAGGAAAGTGGCTTACCAAATAGTCTTTGGGTAGAAGCTCTGCAAGCTGCCATAGAAATTCAGAATATCCTTCCTTCTTCTACTCTTCATGGAAATATACCAAATATTGTATGGAATCCTAAGGAAAAAATAGATTATATGAAATACAAAGTTTATGGCTGTTTGGTATATACTCATGTTCCTTCAGAATTAAGGAAAAAACTAGACAATAGAGCTGAGATTGGTTTTTTGGTGGGCTATGACAATGAAGCCAAGGGATATAGAGTATATAATCCAGAAACAAAGGCCATTATAGTCAGCCGAGATGTTTTATTCAATGAAAGTGTACTATATAAACACAGGTACAGAAAAAGAGTAAAAATAGTATCTAAAATTACTGAACCTATGGTTAAATTTGAGACTTATGTGACAGATGATTCAGAAGAGATTGAATAGGCTGTTCACAGAGAAGAAAATGAGCAGAACACTCAGGAAAATGCAATGGAAGAAGAGAGTCAAGTCCCTGCAGTGGAAATTGAACACAAAGTCCCTGAGGTGGAACAAGAATCAAAACAAGAAATGCATGATCCAGGAAAACACAAGTAGAAAAATTAAGTGAAGAAACAAAATTAGAAGATAAACCTTATGGCAGAACTGAGCAAGGCAAAAGTAGGCGTATTGGAATGCACACTTTGTAGGCAGGCAAATAATGGCCATTCTAGAAGATGAAATCATACCACAGAATTTTGAAGAAGTCCAGGAGAGTGTAGACAAAGAGAAGTGGATGGCAGCAATGAGAGATGAGCTTAAATCATTTGAAGACACCAAAATATATGAGTTGGTAAAATCTGATGGGAAGCAGAATATCATAGGGAGTAAATGGTTATATAAAATTAAGCTTAATCCAGATGGCAGCAAGAAATTCAAAGCAAGATTAGTTGCTCAAGGTTTTACTCAGAAAAAAGGCAGAGATTATGATGAAACCTACTCACCTATAGTAAAACTCACAAGCATCAGAATTTTATTAGCCATGGCCAATGCTCTGAATTTAGAATTGCATCATATGGATGTAAAACAGCTTTTTTAAATGGAATACTTGAGGAGGAGGCATTTATGAGGCAAGCTCCAGGCTATGAGCAAGGAAAAAACATGATATGGAAACTAAATAGGGCTGTATATGGGTTAAAGCAATCACCAAGAGAATGGTACTTATGTATGAATCAATTCTTGCAAGAACAAGGATTTGAGAAGTTGCAAAATGATGGCAATTTGTATAGATTCAAGCAAGGTGAAGAATATTGCATAATTGCATTGTATATGGACGATTGCATCATGGTAGCTAGCTCAATCAAAATTCTAAATTTATGCAAGAGTATTCTGAAGTCACGGTTTCAAATGGCAGACCTAGGTGAACTAAAAAAATTCTTAGGTATAGAGGTAGTCAGGATTAGAGAGCAAAAATGGCTGAGGCTACATCAAGAAAAGCATGTAGAAAATATGCTCAAAAGATTCAACCTGATAGAAGCAAAGCCAGCAAAAATTCCAATGACTCCAGGACACAGATCGACCTATGTACAAGATTTAACTGAAGAAGATACTACCAAAATGGAAAACATTCCTTACAGGGCATTAATTGGATGTTTACTATACTTGGCTAATAATACTCGACCTGACATAGCTTATGCAGTCAACATTCTCAGCATAAGAAATCATAATGCAACCAGAGAGCATTGGGAGGCTACCAAACGAGTCTTGAAATACCTCAAAGGCACTCAAGGACATGGTATTTGTTTCAATTCAGAAAATCTAATCATGAAATGTTATAGTGATGCAGATTGGGGAGGAGACCTGCATACAAGAAGATCCACATCAGGGTATGCAATATTTCTAGTGGAGGGGTTATTTCCTGGAGATGTAAAAAGCAAGCTGTTGTGGCCATGAGTTCAGCAGAAGCTGAATATGCAGCAGCTGCATTAGTTGCCAAAGAGGTAGTGTGGTTGAGGAGATTATTAAATGAATTGTACTGTGAACAAATGGAGCCTACTGACATATGGGCTGCATAGCAATAGTGAAGAATCCTGTGCATCATGACAGGACCAAACACATTGAATTGAGCATGCATTTCATACGAGATCTAGCGGAAAAAAAGGTAATTCATATGGAGTATGTTGACACAAACAAGCAGGTTGCAGACATCTTCACTAAGGCATTACCAGAAAACAAATATGTATGCTTTAAAGCTGAGTTAAATGTGTCAAATATACAGACTTATAAGCTGAAGGAGGAGTGATGAGAATTCAGCATTATAAGTCATATGAGCATTCATGAGAAGCAGTGGCAGTGAATGCATTTAGGGAGCAAATGAGCAGATAATGATCTAAGTTGAATCATAAGCTACTGAAGGTTGTAAACTATGTTGCTAAACTATGTTGCATGAAGACTTGAGCTAATATGTCTGCCTATGAGAAGCAGTGGCAGTAGGCCAGACAACCTTGAACATTATGACATTATCTAGGGTGCAAAGGTTGATTATTGGTTGCTAGTTTAATGTTCAACAGGAAATGCTTGTCGAAGAAGAAAAACCTAATGTTAACATGGTTATGGTTGCAAGAAGTCAGCATTTAAATTGAAAATAGGTTTCAATGGTCCGAAAGCTTATTTCTAATGATAATCCTGTGGGATATTTCGAAGACGTCTTGTTCTTTGAGTTTATCATGTGGGATATATGTAGAGGTGAGATGAAGCCCGGATTGGAAAGTAGATCGGCTCCTTAACCGCCGGATTCATCATTACAAAGTGAGGAACCTGTAGCAATAAGTATAGATGGTGAAATCAAGTTGTTGATCCGGCACGGAAGGCAGAAAATGCTCAGTCAACAGGGCTACAGTGATCGGGTCAATGCCCGATGAACAGTAACTGTGCTACAGTGTTTAAAGGTTTAAAATTAAATGGTTTATTGGCTATAGAACCATTGTGATTGCATAATATTGACTCTAATAGCATAATGGCAAAAACTTGTATAATTTAGTGGAGATTAGAGACCATATTGTGGCTCTCCACTAGATCTTCATTTGCACTCTATGTGCTCATGTAATTTGGAATTGGAAAAATCTTGCTAGGCATCTCATCCATACCTTTGTGATAATCATATTCTTGTCTCAAAGTTTATCAATCCCCTTTCTAAGCTCAAAGAGACCAGATGGTTGTCCCTTTACCGGGAGAGATGCTAATGCCATCTTGTTCAAACCCATGACTAGCTCTATAAAGTTTACCTCGAAGCCCACATGAGCCATCACGTACCTTAGCCCACTCCACCTGAGAGAGTCATAGGCTCTACGGAAATCTAGCTTCAACATCACACAGTTCTGATGAGATAACTTGCACCATGGAGCCCCTCTCTGGTTTCCAGATAGTTATCGAAAATGTACCTGGCTGGGAGAAAAGCTGATTGTTCACGTCCAATCAAACGGGTTAAGATTGGCTTCATACAATTGGCAATGACCTTCATGATTACTTTGTACAACACATTGGTCAGCACTATTGGTCTCCATTCATTTAGCACCTAGGGCTCATTAACTTTTGGAATCAACGAGATAAAGCCCATTGCTAGGGCCGGGTGAAGATATTTAGCTGTCCACGCACCCTTGACTGGAGTAGTAAAGAATGGCCCAAGTATGTCCTAAAATTCTACATAGAACTCTGGAGGGAACCCATCAGGTCCTGGAGACTTGCTAGAAGCTAAGGAACACAAAGTCTTGTAGATTTCTACACCTTGAGGCTCTTCAAGTAGAAGTCACATTTTCTCTTTCTGTCACTAACTGGCCTTGCCTCAGAAGGGGGAGCCACTCGGAGCATCTACTATAATAGTCATTTGGGAGAGGATCCTCTTTGAACAACCCCTCATAACTATCCCTGAAGAAGGATTTAATTCCTGCCTCCTCTCTAAAAACTACATTATGATCATTTATAACTGAAGTGATACTATTCTCAGCCAGCCTTGCTCCTGCCAATCTAAAAAAACATTTAGAGCTTTCAAGATCAACCTCTGCATACCATTTGGTCTTTGATCTAACAGCAGCCCCTTGGGCCTCTTCCTCTTCCATCGCTCTTATTCTGACCTCTAGCTCTGTCCGGGCAAGATTGAAGGGGTCTAGAATCAAAGCTTGTTTAACTTGCCGAACTTGGTTACATAGGTCAACCTTAGTTGCCCTAGATTTGGTAGCCCGCAGCTTACCCCACTTTTTTATCCAACCCTTCATATCAGCATTCTTCCTGATCCAGGCCTTCATACTAGGAAGTCCCTCATCCCTCGACTGGGCTAAAAGATATTCCTTGAATGGTGTGCGAAAGAGATCCTTCCCTAGGAGCCCTGTATTGAATTTAACGGGGACATTTTCTCTTCGTCTGGCGTAAGGAAGGTCTTCAAATATTAGTTTCTATGGAACATGATCTGAGTGGGAAAGGCAAGGTCCCCTTCCACATGACACCGATCCATGAATGGGGCTGACTTGTTAGCCATATAAAATCTGTCTAATAGGCAGTAAACTCTGTCCATTCCTTTTTGTTCATTAGACCACGAGTAGAAAGTGTTCGACGATGGGAGAAGAACAAAACCACAATTGTTGAGAAGGGAGTCCCATGCCAATCGCTTCTCCCCTAGTAGATTTCTGCACAGGCCACTTTTTTGATCCCAAATAACCGTCATATTAAGGTCATCACCCAATACCGAATTGGCCACTGGTCGATTTATCACCCAGTCCTTAATTTCCTTCCATAGAATGGCTCTTTGCACAGGCTTATTTATTGCATATATGTTAATCACTCCCCATTGAATCCCATCTGTATTAAATTGCACAGCCCTGCCACCTACCATCTATCCTCGCATATTGCAGCTTACTAGTTAAACCCTTCCATAAAGTTCTTGTACCCCCTCTGGTGCCTCTGGAAGCACAAGTAAAAGAGGAGTACTGATTACCTACCCAAGCACCTAAGGAACTAGCCTTGAAGTCAGGAAGTCTATGTTCCTATATAAATAGGATATCAGCATTCATCATCTCATTGCTGGTAGAACTCTAGCCCTTTTTAGAGGTCCCTTGATTCACCGGAAGGTTCCACGAAACAATCTTCACAATTTATTTATTCGAGTGACATCACCCCTTGTCACGTACCCCTCATCGCTTCCCCCCTTGTCAGGATGGCAGAGCAAGTTACTTCCAATTTGAGAGATTGCAGCTAGCGGAGTCAAAAAATTATTATCCACTGGGCCTAGCCATTCTTGGTATTGTGTCAGTTTATTTCCTCTCAGATGTTCTTGTGAAGGCATGATTTCCACAATGGTAGGTAAACTTACACCATAGAGAGTATTTTATTGGGAATGACCCTTGTATCAACCCAAACCATTGTGTCAGCCGCATTGCACCTCAGCCAAATAAAGTACCCCTATCCCTTTCCAAGGCGAGAGGGATAATATCCCATCCATTGTGTTGAGGCTTAAGTAGCTCGCCTCCTTGCCAATAATGTAGGGAGGTCCCACCTCCATGAAACCCACGAAATCATCTATCCATCCAAGTTATTAATAGAATCTTGACTCGACATATACTGAATTCCTTATTACCCATGGCCCATACCCGTACATTTTGCATGATAAAAGGCCAACTATCCCAATCCCATATCCCTATCTTTTGCAAATTATCATAGCCTTTTAGCTGTTTTTTGAAGCAGGAAAATTTAAACCATGATTTGAGCATCTATGTTCCATTGTTTGAACTGAAAGGGTAATTTGGTTTAATTGTAGTGGCATTTTTTGTAGACCACATTGAACTGATTATTACATTAGAACACAAATTAAGGATCAACAGCTTGTCATTGATTACAGTAGCATTAACATCATTTATAATATTTGCATCTGCCATATTTGCTGAAACATACCAGAATAGACTCCAAAACCTGTCATATATTATTACACTTCTATTTGCCCAAACAATCATATTACTCTACTGTGTTCTTCCCCTATTTCGCCTCTTATCTTCTTGTGATCATTCTCGCCAGCTGCCTCATTTCCCATCTGCTGTGCCTTTCTACCTAGAGAAGGCAAAAAAACTGTAGTAATTCTTTAAACTGCCCCATTACAATTCTGACCAGCCATCTACCATACTAGCATTTTGAGTATTCTTAGTCATGTTTGTGTTGCCATGAGCTGAATTCGTGAGACCAGCACCATGTATATTGTACCATAGTGCCATAAACCAAGGTTTCTAGTTACAAACACTTCCTTCCTTCCTTCCTTCTAACAACTGTTTTTGACAAACATGCTCTATGATGCATAATATGAGACAAGAGCTTGAGTAGGAGTTGAGGGAAAACTTACCTCGTTTTAGAGATAATCGCTTGACATACATGCTGCATCAAGGGTCGAAATTAGGGGTTCCTCCCGTAATATCCGATTAAAGTTGGAAACATCCGACTTGCTAAAGCAGATGCATGCGAATTTCTGGTCGAAATTTCATAAAAATAGTGTTAAATCCGGTAAGTTAGAGGTATTTTTTCTCAAAAATCTGGTAAGCATAAATAAAAGGCGGCATTTTTGCTGGTTAGTGCAAAATCTATGAGGCATGTGTCGTGATATGGGATAATGCTCCTGGCCAGAGGTATACTAGAAACATTGCATGCTTCACGCTTTCCTCCCCTTATGACTAGTTTCAGAGAGAGAGAGATAGATAGATAGTAGTTTTAACGTCACACCACTAGGCAGCATCCAACTGGACATGTGACCACACACCACACTACATTCCTCGGTTAGGCCCCTCCGCCCCCAACCACCTTACACAAGGCCCTGTTAGATTTGACCCCCAACAAGGAGAGAGAGAGAGAGAGAGAGATATATATAGAGAGAGAGAGAGAGAGAGAGAGAGAGAGAGAGAGAGAGAGAGAGAGAGAGAGAGAGAGAGAGAGAGAGAGAGAGAGAGAGAGAGAGAGAGAGAGAGAGAGAGAGAGAGAGAGAGAGAGAGAGAGAGAGAGATAAGATAATGTTTTATTAACGCCTCAGGAGACCATCGTGTCTAGAAGACCTAATATCAATACTCATACACTTTTTAAACATCTAATGATCCCTTTCGAGGTATCATTAGTCCGCATCTCCCTCTTCTTTCTCATAAATATCCAATAAACTATTATAGCTCTTTATAGACATCTCCCTCACTTTCATGACATCTGTTAAAAATATCCAACGGTCCGCAGGTTGCATGTCAAAAAACGCCCAGAGGGGCATTTCTCGAGGATATCCTATGCCTATGTCTTAGTGCCCGATATGTCGGGCAATGCAAAGACCAAGTGTATCTCATCCTCGATCACATCATCACCACATACCTTGCATGTGCGCTTTAGATCTCGGAAAGCCCCCATCGCCCCACTTCCACTCCCAAGTGATGGGAACTAAGGCGCAATCTAGAGACCAAGTGTTGTTTAAAATGTGAGAGCCCACCAGCCAAGTGTGGGGCCTCCTTCAGCCTGGATTAATCATTTCCTCAGAGAAAGCCATCTTGGTGCCCTGGATTCCTCCAGCCCTTATCGCGTGCTTTCTTGTAAACATAGTCATCTAGTTTGTCCGCCTCATATCGGTATCTCCTCTAATGTTATGTCCCGGCTTCAGCCATGTAACAATACTTGCAAACCACCCCTTCAGCTACTATGAATCATAGCCCTTCTAGGCAGCCTATCGCGGATCCATGTCTTGAATTTTTCTAACATACTTTATGGTCTCAACAGTAAAGAATGCTTCAATTTCCAATTCATATAGCCCCTGTTTCAGCAAGCATCATCTGGTATGGTGTTTGCATTTTGACTCCCAATTCTGCTAACAAGAATTTTTTCTGGATCTTCTCCACTCTGGTCCACATATCTAGAGATAATCCTGGCCCCCATATCTCACATCCGTATAAAATAACCGAACGTACCAAGGAGTTATAAAGCATCTTTTTGAGATGCCAGTCAATAATCCCTTTTTTATTGCATACTCTTTGCATTGAGTAGTAAGCCTTAATCCCAAAGATTCGCCCCTCCGCTCAATCCGCACTATTCCAGCTATAGTTGTGTTTCACAACTAGCCCTAAGTATTTGTATGTGTCCGAGATGTCTACCTCTTCTCCTTTGTAATAGAAGTGAAAATCATGCACTCTTATCCCAAATATAAGGATTTTTGTTTTCCCCAAGTTCACCTTCATCTCTGTCTTATCACAAAAATCAGCCAGAGCATCTAAGTGTTTTTGCATACCTTTCTGACTTCTTGCAAAAATCACAATATCGTCAGCACTAGTACATATCCCGCAATTGTGGTTTCTTCTCCTCCATATTCATGTAACCACCTTTCAAATTGGTCAATGTATATGCCAAAAAGAGTAGGTGATAGAGGGCACCCCTGCTTCACCCCTATATTGCTGATAATTTCTTCTTGACACTGCTGGTTTAATGGGAAGGATAATCCGACCACCACCTTTTTATATAATACAGCGACTGCATTCTTAAGCCCATGAGGAACTCCAATGTTTTCCATATAATCCCATATATTTTTCCTGCGTAGCATGTCAAATGCCTTGGTCAGATCTACAAAACATGCAAAGAGTGGTTTTTTGGTTTTTTTTATGGAATCTGTGACTGCTCTAAAAGTAACCAGGTGATCTATTGTAGACATTTTACGCCGGAAACCTGCTTGTCCTGTTGCTCTAACATTGTTCTCCTCTGCCCATGTGCTCATCCTATTTTCCAATAGTGTAGCAAAAAGTTTGGAGAATAGGCTACTTACCATCACCATCCTGTAATTATTTGGGTCTGTCACATCTCCTGCTTTATGAATCGGTACCACTCGGTTGTACTGCCAAGTAGATGGGAAGCCATTTATCAATGCCTTATTCATCACTCTTGTGATTATCTTTGTCACACCCCGTCCTGCCCATTTGACCATTTCTGCCGTAAGGCCAAGAGTATCTGCCGCCTTTCCACATGCTAGCTTTTTAATACCAATTTCTACCTCTTCTTCAGAAAATGCTATTATTTCACTATTTACTTGCATGGCATCATCCAAACCCTCAATGTGATAAAGCTTTCGTACCTGTTTTATCAACTTGTCCACATCTAATGCATTTACCTTTTGTTTTCTTCTTTTTATCTTACCCCAGAACCTTTTAGGATCCTCAATCAGTTCTTGCACAAAGTGCTCCTGTTTCTGCCTCAAATATGCCCGTTTTTTCCGTCTGACCAGCTTTCTATATTCTTCTCTCACTATAGGCTTGCATGCAGCATTAGCTTGCTTATACTCCCTCCTTTTATCTTTGCATTCTTGATCATACCATCCATTGCATGGTAACCCTTTTGCTCTCCTTTGGCGACAGAAGCAATCACTAGCCACCTCAATCAACATTGATGTAAGCTTGGCATCAAGACCGACCAGATCATCTCGCCATGATATTTCTTTGATTCTCTCTTCACATGCTGTTTTATACTCCTTCTTCTTGGCTACATTCATATATATGCCTTTACTAAACACATGTTCCTGTAAAGGCGTGGCCCATCGATTTTGCACCTCCATTTCCATCACAATGGGATAATGATCCGAGGTAGGAATAGAGTCATCCACATAGAAGTTAGATATGCTATCCAAAATATTCGTACCTGCTAATGCTAAATCAACCACACTAGCACCTATCCCTCAGTAGCTCCCTTTAGATGTACACCTTCCAGAACATGGGAATCTCTTTATACCATTTAGCACTATCAAATCTAATCCACTACACATATTCAATAAGTGCATACCTTGTGGTTGTACATCAACATTGCGGTCTTGAGTTACTCTCGCCCACCCATTTGTGTGCATGGTTTCCTCGTCTAAAGGCTCCATCCAAATAGAGTCTCCATCGTCAGTAGGTATGTATGCTTGTCTATGTGCTATTCTGCTATTGAAATCTCCTAATAATATTATGTTCCTATGTTTTCCTAGCTCCAAGGCATCTTGTTCCAAGTGATGGAACGGATCATCTTTATCCATATCTCCTGTCTTATAGAGAGGCGAGTCCCTGGGTGGATAGTAACATCCAGCGATGTACACTTTCCCATAGCATCCCTTAGTTTCCAGCCAAATATGTTGTTTAGATGTGTCTTTCTTAACTATTGTGAGCATGTTTTCCAACCCATTGCGTGCATATACTGCGATGCCTCCTATTCCTTTTCTTCTCCATCCCTTATTATGCCAAACAGAATGTAATAAATTAAAATGCTCTATATCAGGTAACCCGTGTTCTTCATGTTCATGCGTTTCTACCATAAAAAATACATCCCAAGATTTGAGAATATCTCCGAGTAAAGCAACCTCATCTACCTTACCATTGATATTCCACATACACACCCTGATGGTCTTTCTTTCCTATTCTGCGATGATGGCCTTGCCATTCCTCCAAGTTATTTTCTTGCCTTCCTATCTGGCTTCTTTTATTTTTTGAATCTCTTCTTTCTGTCGTGCCAATTGACTCTGCGTTAGATCATCATTAAGCCATATGTTTTGCCCTTTCAGAAGAGTACGTTTCTGCATCACTCTCGTCTTTGCTTCTTCGTTTACAAATTTGACAATCACATTGCGGGTTCGTCCATCCCATTTCCCCACTCTGTAGGCCGTTATAATCCCATCTCTAGGGGCCTGCAGCTTTTGGGAGAGCATCTCCTGCACCTCTTCTTTAGTATTCTCCTCTTCCTTTTCTGGCAATCCTGTGATCCTAATATTCAATGCTCTTTTTCATTTGTTCTGTTTTTCAACAATATCATTCATTCTCATTGCCTAATTTTCTCAGAAGACCTCAGTCAATGTTTCTTTACTCTCCTCATTCTCCATGTAATCATTAACAGGTTTGTCTGATATGTTTGCTATTTGCTGTTTTAATTCAGAGTTTTCATTCTTCAGAAGGTGCATGGATTCATTCATACCTTGGAGGAGTTTTAACATCTCAGAATCGGCGGGGTACCGCTTTCCCCTTCTTGCTTGTTCTCGCCTCTTTCCTAGATTGTTCCATGGAGTCTAATATTTTCATCATCACGGCTAGTAATTGGCCCATAACCATCTCCCCTGTGAAACCTCCAAATAGATTGGGAGCTGTTGGAAACGTACCTGCTCCTATTGTGGAAACCGGTGGCTGTGTTGCTGCCCTTTTCATGTCGGGCCTCTGCTCCAAAATTGCCGAATCCAAGTGGAATGGCTCGTGATCTCTTCTTCTAACCCATTTTCGTAAGACCCTCGTGGTCCGGATTCGCCGATTCCTCCCCTGTTTCTCGATTCGCCTCGCCTAACCTGTTCCCCTATTTTTTAATCTTTTTTCATTGTTTGTAGCAGAGGCCTCCGCCATACTACATGTTGCGGCAGATTTCGTGGTCTCCCCCGCCTTAGGTGCGAGATGTTGCGCCAGATTTCGTGGTTGTTGCAGCAGATTCCGACCCATTTCCCTCCTGTTTCGACATCCTTTTTACTGCACTCCATCAGCCCGTGATGCCCATTATTTTTATTTTACCCGCAGATTCGGTCTGGTCTTCCCTCCCCTGCCTCGATCACGGACTCCATCTCCTTTTTGCCCTAGTTCCCCTATGCCATCATCGCCTTTAGAGAGAGAGGGAGAGAGGGGAGAGAGGGAGAGAGGGAGAGAGGGAGAGAGAGAGAGAGAGAGAGAGAGAGAGAGAGAGAGAGAGAGAGAGAAGAGAGAGAGAGAGAGAGAGAGAGAGAGCGCCTTCGCGACTACTCCGGGCACAAGACACTTCTTTTTGTTGTTGCTTCTCCTTTTTCTTTTTCAGTCCACCAGAAAAGGTCTCCTCTTCAACAACTAATTCGCGGGCCTGATGTTGGCTGCATGGAACATCTACCACCTCATTTACTACCTTAAGAAAGGCCTGATCCTGGCTGCAAACTCCATCCACCACCTCGCTTACTCCTTTAACAACGGGAGAAAGGTTTCATCTGGTATTTCTTGGTATTTCTTGCACTTCTATAGTTGTTGCCTCGTGCTTATCAAATTCTGTATCAGAGTCTGCTACTCCATTGTGTATCACATTCTGTGGTAAGGTGTCAATGTATGAGGTAAAGATGTCCATCTGAACAGTAACCAAAGCTGATTGGGTGATTGTCAAAGCTGACTTGGCAACAATCAATGCTGATTGGGTGGTCGGTGTCAACACGCATCATTAGTTGCTAAGGAAATTGCTTGGTCAAGAAGGCTACTTAATGAGTTAGACTGTTTGCAAGAAAATCCCACTCAGATTTGTACTGACAGCCAAAGCTGCATGGCTATTGTCAAAAATCCAGTTGATCATGAGAGGACCAAACATATTGAGTTAAACATTCATTTCATAAGGGGTATATTCAAATGACTTATATCAATACAGCAAATCAAACAGCAGATATATTCACTAAGGCTCTTGTTGAAAATAAGTTTATCAAGTTCAGAGAGTCTATGAATGTTACAGGAAATACATGCACTGCATATTCAGTTAAGAAGACAGTTCAGTTTGCTGAAACTTTACATTAAGCAATGATCAGGAAAATACAGGAATATATGATGAAGGAGGAGTGTTGGAATTGACAAGTTGTTCATCATATATTGGAGCATATAAGGTATGCATGCACTCACAGTTTTATTAACCTAGGTGGTTATGATTCACAAACCTAGGTCTACATGTGAGTAAATTATTCAATGGTTATCCAACCATTATTGTATATTAAAATATTTCTAAAGTTGATGAGAAGGTCGTGGCTACTGAAATGGAGCCAAAACCATTTAAATAAGGCCAACTCATTGTCGGCCTATCCTAACGGCTTAACCGTTGATCAGAAGCCCGGGATTGCTCTGTATATAATACTCAGACCTTGAATATAATGGCACGGTGAAATTCGGCACAAATTCAGTCTTGTAACATCATTCAAAGTTGGATCTAAGTTCGTGTTGGGCCCTGAAGGTTTTGAGTCAACTAAACTACAGTAATCGGGTCAATACCCTTATGAACAGTAACATTCAAATATTTGGCTTATGGTTCTAGTTACATAATTGTTTAAGCAAAGTTTAATTGGTTTTGAAGGAGATATATTGAAATCATTATCTAGATTGTTATTGTGACTAAGGCAACTTCATTTGTTTCATCAAGCCGACGCGACACGTCAGCTCTGTGCGACGTCGTTCAACGACGTCTCGCTGACGTGTCATGACACGCAGGCCGGCCGTCGTGGAAACAGCAGCAGGCCACGCAAGCCGACATGACACGTCAGCGTGGCCTGCGTCGTTGAACGATGATTCGCTGACGTGTCATGACACGCAGGCCGGCCAGCTTGGCAACAACACCAGGCCACGCAAGCCGACGGGACACGTCAGCACAGATTTGCGTCGTTCAACGACGTTAACATCGTTTAACGACGTTGTCGCCGTTCATAGATGTTAAGACGTCGTTTATCAATGTGCAGACGTCGTTCAAGGTCGACGATCCCTTGTAGTGAGGAGGTGATGCATCCTATGGTTCTAGAATTTGGAAAGTGGTGTTGAATCCGCTGAACTTTAACTCATTGAAAAACTTCAGTGTGCTTTTTACTTTCACTGCGCAATTTTTTTTTTCTTCACTGTTTTTGGTATTGGAACCTTGAGTGTTATACTGGAGAAAACTTCTAGTAATTGTGCTGAAAGCTTTGACTAATTGTGCCGAACTTTGAAAACTTTAAAAGCTGAAAGCTGAACTTTGAGTAATGAAATCCGAACTTTGAAAACTTCTAGTAATTGTGCTAAAAGCTTTGAGTGAAGATTCTACTGTGTGAAAAATATGTATGCTTAAAAAACATGTGTGCCTCTTTCATGAATATGTATGTTGAAAAAAAATGTACTCAAAGACTGTTATGACCTTTATTAAAAACTGTGCAAAAGAATTTCAAACACTTTAATTATCAAGTAAAAATTTTAAGGCGACTGGTTAAACCCGTCACCCAGAATCAGGGTACCCAATAAACATTCTGGGTTGCGTAATAGATCTTAAAGCCTGACCCAAAGGCCCGTAGGGCGCTATTTGTGTTTGATGATTTACCATGCAGAGCAAAATAGAGCATAGTGTAACAAAAGGAGAGCACAGTTTGATATACAAACAAACTGCCTAAATCATTGCAGGGGCAAATCGCCTTGCAATTTATGCAAAGTGGACGCTTGAATCTGTGCCAGATCCTTCTAGCAGAGGAGTGAGAGTCGGAATAGCTCAAGACCACCGAATTAGAACATTTCTGACAAAGAACATGGTCTGCGGCAATTAAGACGTATGGTTCAAAATTGTCAACCGAGCTTCTTGTCTTCAGGAATTCTCAGGTTTTGGCAATGGCTTCACAGGGATTCCTCTGGCAAAATGGCCATGGCTAAGAATAAGCCGCTGACGATTTGAGGGCCAAATAATATCTCAAAATCAAACCCTGCAATAAAGCGTAAGCTTGGCTATGGCAGATACATATGCAAAGGGAAAAATGAAGATGTAAACCAGCAAGGGTTTCCAATATTTGGTCTGCAAATTTTACCTTTGAACTATTTTTTTTTTTTGTGCAAAGATTCAAACTCTAGTAGAAATTTTAACAGAGCAATAGCGTGAAATCATTCAATCAGACCAAAATTAGTCACAGTTTCCTGTAACGGGCCTATGGTAGACCGCTCGAGTATTCAATCCTTGAATGTGCCTATGGGGCGTTCCCGAGACACCGGCATAAATGGGTAGAAGCGACTATTCATAAACATCTAGATGGTTTTACCTAGTTGGTTAAAGGCATGTCGGTTAGGAACGTTACAGTTGGTATCAAAGCAGGTCTCGAGTTCAAGTCTCCATGGGTGCCTATATGCATGGGTAATTTGCAAAGACTTGGTTATCATTGTGACATAGTATGATATAAACATAACATGGTATAACTTGGATGCTCGAGGACGAGCATAGTTCTAGTGGGAGAGACTGTAACGGGCCCATGGTAGACCTCAAGTATTTGATCCTTGAATGTGAGGCGTTCCCGAGGGGTAGAAGCGACTACTCATAAACGTCTAGACGGTTTTGCCCAGTTGGTTACGGGCATGTCGATTAGAAACGTTACATTTCCCTGATGCATAGAATCGAAAACAATCTTCAAACAATGGGTGATATTTTTCTGCAGTAGGTGATATTTTTGGAGCCAATACTTTAGGATTTCTTGAGTTCATTATGTGACTTTTATAGTCTAATTGATGCCCATCTATTAAGACATTGTTATGTTGGAAAAAGAAACAAAATATACACATAGTAAAAAAAACCTTATAGATTGTGGATTGTTATGTTACCTCTTCTGCATTTTGAATCTAATCTAAAGCAATTGAACCTGCACCTAGTTAAAACCACATCATGGAGACCTCGGCACTCTAAATTCTACATACCATCAGACATGCATCAATAATTGTACCTACACATATTTATGCAAAAAAATATTCTATCATAGCAGCAATTGGGATACAAATAACGCATAATCATTTTAGGGAGTAGTTGCAGAACCACCCTACGATTGGATAGACAAATGTTCAGTCTTTTATCATTATGTCCTAGCAAAGGTGGAAGGTGGATGAATATGAATATAACGAAATCCTATTTTTTTGAATGAGTTGGGGGAGTAGGTATTTTTGATAGAGATAGTAAACAAGTAAAAGGGCAATAAGACCTTATAAATCTCATAGCATAGATGACTTTATAAGTTTCACCTCCAATAAAACCTTGAGCTGATGCACTTTGGAAAGCATCAGACAGGAAGCCAGGCAAGAAATGATCTGGAGTATATATTGTTTATTATACACACTGGCACTGAAGTAGTGAGCTATCTAGAGCAGAAAGTAAAAAGGCTAGAGGAAATAGCTTAAAGGTTTGAAAAATTGCTCATATGTCAAGGTCCAAAATGATTGCACCATATATACAAAAAACAATTAGGACTAAAAACATGTAGATTATTCAAACGAGGCGAACAAACGAATGCAGTACCAGCAACATGCACATGTTAAGAGCTAATATAGCAAAAGAGTCGTATAAATATCCAGATCACTCTACTACGACTCAGAATTAAATTATAAGACCATCAAGAAATGGTTGCGGTCAAATGTATGGGGGAACGTCACTTGGGACCCCTTTCCGGTGTGGACGGTGGGGTCCCGCGACCGGCGGTAGCCGGGAGCGGGTCACCGGCCCACCGGAAAGGGGGACCAAGTGACATTCCCCCACAATATAGAAATAGGGGAGACCTTTTTTTCCCCCTTTTTTCTCTGGCTCCGTCGAGGCGCCAAGACGGCCGCCTCGTCCTCCGGCGAACTTCTCTTCTCGAATGAAGGCGTCCCATGATTTTCTAGCAATACAAGTTCTGTTTCTCGATTTTTCTTTCTTAGCTTTGCCGTTGCCAGAGTTAGAACAGGAAGATCAGGTTTTCTTTGATTTTTAGCTATTTCTTGTTGATTTTCATGCTCACTTAGTAAGTTTTTTTATTTTGCAGCTTCAAGAGGAGCCATTCCGGGCGAGTTTTTTGCTTAGGGTGTGATATCTCTCAATCTGTAATTAAGTTTCTTGCATGCAAGCTTTTTTACCTTCTGACCTTGTTTTTCTTGTTGCAGGCGAGTCTGGAGGCCGAGCTCTGTATCGAATGATTCTTTCTCTGCGCCATACAGAACAGAAAAAGGGAAAAAATGCTCTGATTTTTGTCTCCGGTTGGATTTTGGGGCAGGGCTCCACCCGGGTTTGGCCAAGAGGTCATTTTTGGGCTTAAAGTATCAGCAAGAAAGTGATGGCCGAAGTTATTGTGGAAAATGTTCGGTTGAAGAGCTCCAAGCGCCGGAGGCAAGCTTCCTGTTAGATTGTTGAGATCTAAAGAAAGATTCACAGAGTCTGTTAGATTGTTAGAGTCTTAAGATTCACAGGCTTTTGAGCTTTGAATGTAAAACAACAGATTTTGTGCTTTTTAGCTTCGAATGTAATGGATGTATGGAATGGATTCACAGGCTTTTGAGTTTTGAATGTAAAACAATAGATTTTGTGCTTTTTAGCTTTGAACTATGGAATGGATTCACAGGCTTTTGAGCTTTGAATGTAAAACAACAGATTTTGTGCTTTTTAGCTTCGAATGTAACGGATGTATGAAATGAAACTTGTTGAAAAATAAACAGTGACCGGCTGAAGCTGTTACCCGGAATGAGGGTACCCAACTTCCATTCCGGGTTATTGACAATGCCACGTGTCAACATAAAAATACACCATGGACAAAAAGATCGACCCTGTTTCTATATTGTTCTTGTAGCTGCTCTAGATGACTATCAATGGCTTAAAATCAGGGGAGATTTTTGACAAAATGCCTGACTGGAATGTAGCAAGTTAGAATGCCAAGGGATGCTTCCAATCTATGTAGCCTCTTTAACCATATTGCATGATGTACATATCCAACAAACCCTTTTGAAAAGAGAAATGGTCCAAGTTCACATTCTTTACCTTGGATTCGAATTTGATGTTTGAATAAAAAATGTTCTTACCAAAAAGAAATGCTCTTACCAAGATGTACAACTTATGTGGAAGTCCGAACAACGCTGCATGGATGTATAACAGAATACAAGAGAGATGTGTTCACCTAGAAGTTCCTGATGGAAGCATGTGTTTGTGAAGGGCATCATCAAACTGCTAAAAGGCTGTATAATGACATGAGGGAAAACATACATACAAAAAGTTCACTTTGTTTGAAATTCATGGAATTTGTGCCGAAACTGCAAATCTCGTAGATGATCAGCAGATCTATACCACTGTCTGACATATACCTTTATTGTCTGATATGGTTAAGGATTTAGAAAATGCCCAAATCACTCTCGTTTACATTCATGGTTATGTATAAGCAATAGCATATTAAAAAATTAGGCATTTGATTATGCAGCTGAAGGGTGTTCAACAGCAACAATTTGACATAATTTGACTAATTAGTGTATATCCCATAGTTTGGCATCCTTTCAAAGGGAAGAAATAGCCATATCCATAATGGGAGATGGACAATAAATGCTATGTCTGAGGATTATTGATGTATTAAACAATGGCGAATTAAACAACAGTACACCAAATATTGTGATAATCAAATACAATTACAATATTGCACGATAACTATTTCAAACAGGCTATTCAATTGTTGCAACAATGATATACAATCAAACGCAAGTTGCACTGCTTGCGATCCTTGGGAGTGGCAATAAAATTGCAGATATCCCAACAGTGAAATTTGTGCAGGCCTTCATGTAATTTGAAGCAAGAAATCGGGCAACAAACATATGCAATTTGGTATGATAATAGATGGGCCCAATACCAGAGAGGCTTGAAGCTATACATATTTTACTCATAGCAAATAAGGAAGGTCCAAGGTACCAATACTTGAACACCTTTGTAAAAAAATATGTATAAAGACAGATGTAGTTTAAGGTTTTGGAGAGTAGCACACAAACATATCTACAATGTGGAAGTCTGAACAATATGATGTGGAAATATGAACAATGCCTGTAGGATGTTTTAACACAATACAAGGGTGATGTGTTCCACTAGAGTTTCTGCACACAAATCTACTACATTTGATATTCTTAAAATTTGTGCCAACCTTGCAAATCTGTAGAAGGAATAAGATTACTACAATGGCTAGAATAGTTGCATTGCTTGCAACTTTTGGTAATAGTCGCGTAAAATTAGAAGATATCTCAAGAGTGAAAGTTTGTACATGCTTAGCAAGAACATCCGGAGAAGCGTCAACACAACCACGTGATATTCTACCAACAATAAAACATGGCTTTAAAATCATATACATAACTAGGGGATCAGGTACCTACTTAATACAATAGTGTAGCTGCATCCTCAAGACCCGAACAACAATAAGTATTTCAAAGCAAGTTTGCAGCACATGCAAGCCAAAGGTATTTCAATCAGACTTCGGATGCGAAGTTGTAGTTGCACTGCTTGAACCCTTGACAATTGCCTAAACTTTGTAGAAATTCCAAGAGTATAGTTTGTGCATGTTTTCAAAACAAGAATGGAGATATGAAGAAGCAGCAGACACATGCATTTTGTACTAATCTAGCAAACACTAAAGAGGCAGCACAATCTTATAAGTCTAAAGCAGGGGATAGATAGACGAACTTAATTTTCTCTTAGCTGTCAATAAAACCTTGAGTTGAAGCACTTTACAAACGATTTAACAAGAGCTCAGACAAGAAATCAAACAGGAAATGATCCTAGAATCAAGGAGTTGCTATTCAAGTATATTGTACATAAAATGAACTGACATTGAAATGTTTGGTTGTCTAGAGCAGAAAGTAGAAGGCTAGAGGAGATAGCTTAAATATTTTGAGATCCTGCTCGTATTGCAAGGAGCAGCATATGTACCAAAAAAATAATGAGGACTAAATGTCGTATAGTTTATCCAAACGAGGCAAACAGCCAGTACATTAGATTGTCAAATGCAGTACCACCAACATGCAATTGTAATAACTAATATAGCAAAAGAACCACACATCACTCTAGGTCTCTACAATAGCATGTAAGGCCATGGATGTGACGTCCAATATACAGTCCGAATACGTATATTATATTGCCACGTCACGCGTACATGTCACCATGACAAGTACTTGAGAGCTGTAAAAAGTTGCGCCTAAGGGGCAACCTCGTATGTTGCATATGTATATTAAACATATGCAATTAGACCCCTTTGCCAAATGGCAAAGCTCCATTGGTCCCTTCTAATCTAAACCTAAAAGGTCATGTAACAGGAACGAAAGGGGAAACCCTAAACCTTTTCCATTTTTGCATTTTGGCTTTCTTGGGCCATTCCGGCCAAGCCAAGCTGCTAGGTGCCGCCAAGCTGTTTTTGAAAGCAACTAAAAACGTAGACCCTAGTCTAAAGTTATAACATGCAAATCAAATAAAGTTCCTATTGAAAAAACATATTGCAAATTGTAAAAATTAGATAATGACATGCATAGACATCGAATTTTTCTAATTGTCACCTTCTAATAGTTGTATTCTCGGAAAATATTCTATCACGGCAGGTTGGAAAGCACTATATGTCATGTAGAACAACAGCCAGAAGGCAGAGTTGTATGCCTGGCAGTCACACTTGTTTAGGGCCTTGGTCGAGCCGGTCCTCCTGTATAGGGAAGAAGTGTGGGGTCCAGTGATATCCCTCACCACCTGGAATGATCTCGAGCAGGTGCAGAAAGCCTTCTTGGCACGAGCCCTTGGGGTAAAGTCCATAGTTCCATACCAGATCCTACTCCAGGAGACAGGTTTTCTACCCCTTCAACGGGCTGCATTGGAATGCCATATTATTTACTTCAAGAAGGTGGTCGCTATGGGTGATACACATTTGCCCAACCTTGCTTTGGTCGTAGCAATGGGTCCCCAACGCCTCAAAGTCTACTAGAAGGACAAGCAAGCTCAGTAGTTCTCATGTTGGGATGTACAGGCAAACAGATGCGTACATGTACGGACAAAGAAGAATCACAATGCACTGAAGCTGTACCTAGATGCTACTTTCCCTCGCAAGCTCTAGGATGCAGATGCTCTCGCGCACGTTAAGCCGACACACTATCAGCAGCAAGTCAATCCTAGGCTCTCACAAGAGGCCCACACCAGTACTTGTACACCCATTTGCCCATGAAGAAGCGCAGACTTATAGCTTCCATTCGCACGGGTGCACACCGTCTCCGCATTGAGACAGGGCGTTGGACTCGGGAAGCACGGGAGGAGAGGCTTCGTCAGTGTTGCCACCAGGGCGCCATTGAAGATGAATGTCATGCCCTCTAGATCTGCCCAGTGTTTGCCCATATCCGAGTGCGGTATGTTCGCTTACTAGTGCCTAGCCAACTGTTGCATGCGTTATTGAATACGGCGTCCGTGGGCTTGTTGGGGTCATACCTCCAGGAGGTTATGGATGCACGGACTCAGTTGTGTCCTCCGAGATAGTATTGAATTGTCCTATACAATTGTACAGTGTACCAGCATACTTATTACTGCTAAGTTTTTTCCCTCGAAAACCCTTCGGGGCGAGGGTTTTTTAATCATGACAGTAATACGCTTGCTGCTCTCTTTTTGTTTGGGTCCCATAGGCCAATTGGTCTCCGTGGACGATAAAAAATCTATTCTATTCTATTCTATTCTATTCTATTCTATTCTAAAGCTTTAAGGCCATCATCATGCTGGGCATATGCTTCAATGATTGTAGCCCATGATACCACGTTCTTACGTTGTAATTTAAGAGAGAGGGCACAGAAAGCCATTGAGACACTAGGAGATACAGAATTGAAGGTTGTTTTCTATACTTGGTTACCCGCTTTGTCTCTACGTACAATAAAGTAACTTTATTTAAACATTTTTCTGTAGGGGAGAAAGCTTCAATTTTCTCAATCACAAGCAAAACATCGGCTTTTTATTGGTAATATTTCGAAGTCTTGGGATGATCCTGAGCTCCAAAAGGTCCTAGCTGAGTAAGGGCCAGGTGTAGAAAGCGTTGAACTGCTAAAGGTATTAGTTAATCCTTTTATCTTGTAATAATGGCCTGTCGGCAGTCACTTGGTGTTAAATATGCTTCTGACTAGGTTTGAAATTAGAATATTCTATGTAACATTTTCTTGAATTGGCTGCATTTATAATCAAGTCATGCGTTGGGATGGAAAATGCAGATGTATGCAATTAGTGTATGAAGACTTGATTGTGTTTCAACTTCTTTGAGCTAGGTTGGATTCTCTGATTGGTTTCTTGGAATAGAAATGTATGTCTAGAAAAGTGTCTACCTTTGTGCTTGCATAAGGAAACTGTTTTCATAAATTGTGAATTTGTGGAGCGTGAAAAATAATCAGAAACTAGTTTATGCAAAATATAAAAAACACATTGCACGAATTGTAGCTCGTATGTTTAAGTGTGCATCTTTTTCTAAATTTACATCAAATTTGTATATTGTTTTCCACTTGTTCCTTCTTCCTACTGTTCCCTTTACAACCTTCGGAACATCATAGACTTTTATGGAAAAGGAAAGAGATTTTATATAAGGTGCTGAGTCTTGGAACCTATCACATTCCTTGTCTCTTTTTGTAATTGAGTAATTGTTCTTCTATTGGTCCACATGAATTAGCTTGATGGAAATGTATTCCTATCTCAAACTTCTCATTTGAGGCTAGAGACTTGCCATGGAAGTCAATTCAGAGACAATTGACTTAAGCTATTGCAAAGAAGATTTGAGCTCCATTTTCTGTGGATCGCCTGAAACACGCTATAGAGTCCGTGTTCAAGCTGCTATTTTTTTCTACAACCCTGCAATCTTCTTCATTTACTTCATATATACCATGAGCACTAATTCCTTTGTATAAGTTGATATGCCACTTAAAAAGCCATATAAAAATTGTGTGCAGCTTAGGATGAGGTTGAATAACATCCCTTACATCCTATAGATTATGTCTTGCTCATTACATGCTTTGAGTGTCTATGTGGGTTTACTCTGTAACTATGTGGGTTTGCTCCTTGTCACTCTGTAACTAAACATGCTATTGAACATGAAAGAGGAAGCAGGAACATGGGCTTTGAGGATTGTGACTGTGCAGGATTACTCCCCCTGAGGAATGGGGGATATGCATTTGCTGAATACTACAATCATGCTTGTGCTGACCATGTTAGAAGGTTAATGTCGAGATCATCATTTCGGCTGGCAAGCTGGGCAGAACCATGGGCAGGGACAGATAATGTTAATGCCTTAGCTCAGGTGTGTACAGTTCAGTGTCGTTGAAAAGGACTATATAAAACTTGGAATCTGGTTTACAGGTCCAGGCAGTTTATGTTTGTAATTTATCAGAATCCGCTACTGAAGAGCAACTAAAGAGTTTATTTGAGCATCATGGTGACATCTCAAAAGTTGTCTTGCCAGCTTCTAAACCTGGGCAGACAAAGAAAGATTTTTGTTTCATTTTGCTGATCGAAGCAGTGCACTGAAGGCAATAAAGAAAGGGGAAAAGTATGAATTGGAAGGTAAATCCTCCAAATTTTAATAATTTGTCTATTTATTGCCTGTTTCTCTTTGCAGGCCATCCACTTTCTTGCTCTTTGGCAAAGCCACCATCTGAGAAAAAAAAACAGAGTCTGCATATTCGGGTCAAGGGCAGGCCTTCTGCCACAAATTTCTGGGGGGGCTGGTTTCGTCTACGGGCCTGGTTTCGCAAGGGCGGCTGGCAAGAAGCCAATCTAAGGGGTTTGCATGATATCCAGGATCAACGCCTCATTTGGGAGATTTGGGAGCATTTTGTAAGTGGGGCGGATCAGAAGGAAAATGATGCGAAGCAGAAGCAAAAAAATGAGGTAGTGGAGACTAACTGAACATGGTTGCAGCGTGAGGATTCCGCCGCCATAGCCCATAGAGGTGATGCAAGAAAGGAAATTTGTGGAGGAAAGAAGAATGCGGATTTCTATGTTTCGATCATCTCACAGACAAGTTTGAGGAGTTTACAGTGGATTTCGACATGAGTTTTGCAAGGGTTTTCCTAAAACAAATTAACTAGATGACTTCCTGTATTAACCAGTAAATCCTTGAATGAGCCGGGAACGTGGTCGTGACACCGGAGAGGTAGTACAAAATGCTAGAAAATAAGCTTTGAAATACCAGAGTAATGTCTTCTAGAGAATCTGATGAATGGATTAGGAATTGCAAGCTTTTTCTGTCGTGCAAAACATGCCAGATATATAAGAAGAAGATAGACTCTTTCTGATAAATATGTAAGCTAGGTCATATGAATAGAGATCTTATGTCACCTCAGAAGTATCCAATTTCTTAATTAACATTCTGCAACCAGTTTATGAAATTCTGCAGCACGAAATCCAGCCCTAGAGCAAAATTTCCGGTTAGAAAACCTTTCCAGGTTCTAGAGCTTCAGGTTAAGTATACTGATCTCTGACTTTATGCTAAATAGATGATTGAAACAATGGTATCTTGGCAGAACAGGCTTTTATTAATTTCTGAAAACAAGTTGGAATGTGAAACGCCTTCTGTATAGTATGTCTAACATAAGAATATTTGCAGGCATAATTTACGAGCATATGAAGAGACGTACTTGAAATTCTTTTCATTTAGAGATTTATGTTCTGTATTTACACTAATCTATGAAACAAGTTAGAGTGTGGCGTGGAATCTGAAAACATGTCACAATGTAGCAGAGCAGCATTTTCTTGATCTCTGAAAACAAGTTAGAATGAGGCATGGCTTTTGTTGAAAATATTAAGAATATGAACACATGCAGGCAAAAATTTTCAGCATATGCAGAGTCATAGATAGGCTAGAATGAAAAAAGGAACGGCAGGATCAAGTTTTGCATTGTTCTGATCTTGAGAGTGTTTCTTTTTCTCTGTTGGTTTTGCAAGGCAGATTTGAGGCCTATATGGTATGCTGGATATTGGATGTAGGATGCTTTCTGCCATGGAACAGCATGCTAACAGTGCAAGATTATTACACATCTATTTTTCTAGTATGTTCAAAGTCCCAAATATTTAGCTGCTGGTGCTTTTTTTGCGTATCATCTTGTCGATTCAAGATAGTTAGATGTTATGCCCTATTATAACAATGAAAGACGGAGAAGAACCTTCTCTAACAAATGGTCAGAATATTGCTCAAATTTCTAAATCCAGAAATTATTCCGGTATTCAGCAGAGAGTCTGCTCTTCGTTCTGCATGCTGCAAGGCACTGCACCACAGTGTTAATCCAGAACTTTTGGGTGCATGGTGATAGGTAGCTCACCCAAAAAATAGGAAAAGGAGGATCAAAATCCGGCAGACACAGATGTGGCGATCAGTGTTGGGGAAACTTTGTAGGTCCCATCGGAAAATTGCCTATGGTTATTTTGATCAATCGGATATCTTGTGTTTAGGGCCGGAAATTTCTATTGTCTTAATAGAAAACCTTAAGAAACCTTGTCGGAAAAATTCCTACGATACACTAACCGAACCGGAAAATTTGCGATTTCAACCGGTTGGTTTATAGTGTTCCCCGGACTTTGCCCAACACTGGTGGCGATCACATGCAGATTTTTTTTTTTTTTGAATGGGTCAATACCCGCCGCCTGCCGGGCGGAAGGGCGATCACGCTGACCATTGACATGGAGAAGGCCCAAAGAAATTTAATCCTCGTTCCCAAAGAAATGCCTAGAATCAATGACATGGCCTCGAAGTTTTGGTCTTGCATGTGAACCAAAACTTTCTATGTGCTGATTTGAGCAGGTGAAACCGCGGCCGCCTCAGCCTACTGTGTATTTTGGGACCTCGCTCTTGCGCCGCGGACGACGCTGATGCTGACCCAAAAAAGACTCAAGCCAGATTCACATGGACCTAGTGGCCGGTAAAGATGACGGTGCCTTAAATCACGCCGCATACCTGGGTGCGAACTCAAATCATATGGGGTCTAAAAGGGCGGTCTCAGCAGCAGCGGTTCTTGGGGCATCGGCAGGGATTTTGGGTAGGCTCTCCACTGGGCTGGTTTCGATTACCTCCAGAGCAGAATCGGTGGTGACCCTAATCCGATCAAAGATCGGGCCGCACAAAGGTATTTGGGTTATGAAATTATGCAAATTCGTTTCATGTCCACTTTTCATGACTCTATCTGTAATGTGTAGATGATAGAATCTAGTCCACTTTTATTTCTTTCTTCATGTTTCTTATTTCTTATTATTCTTCATATAAATTGTACGCACTGAAAGCGAGATGGATCATTATGACTGGATTTATCAAGTGATGGAGAAGTTGATTATGAGGACCGAACACGGATTGGAGGAACTTGTTGACTACCTAATGCAAATGTGTGCCATGTTCTTGCTTGTACTTGTTAGATGAGCAGATGAACAGAGGAAGAAGAGTGTGGTGGATGTACCCAAGGCGTGTTTCTTTCCGGAATGATCCGAGCAAAGTAATCCTTGGCTTCGCTCCGCATAGCTAGTGAGTATAACTTCGTGAATTTCTATAGAATGAGGGCGATAATTTCGAGAAGTCGCTTCGCCTAGTTGTTCCACACATTATACAAGCCGACTTATCAATTGTGGTCCGTGAACCAATTGAAAAAATAAAGGCTTTAGCAGTTGTTCTTTTCGATTGGCCCACAATGCAAAGGGTTTTATATGTGCTTTGAAATGTACGTAATGGGAGCAAGTATCGTTTCATAAGTACACTAAAATAGTGGTCACTATTTTAGCCGAGAAACTTAGACATGACTTCATTAGACCTCCATCCGGTAACAGATCGCATAATATTATACATGACTTTGAGAGCATCTCAGGTGTGCCACAAGTTCTTTGGAGCCATTGATGGTACTCACATCCCATTCAAGAAGGCACCAATAAGGAAATGGGGACCCGAGACTATTGGAGCAGACATCATCATTTTTTTCTATAGTGCTACAAGCGGTCTGCGATCCCTCATTAATATTTTGGGATGTTTGTTTGTGATGCTCGGTGGTGCGATGACACCTAACCATTTCTACAAGTCCCTATTGTTTGCAAAATTGTCTAGGAGACATATATTACGAGGTCCCACAAGGCAACTGCATGACAGAAGAGTCCAACCATACTTAATTGCAGATCCGGGTTATCCAGCATCTAAGTACATGATGGTCATCAAGAAGAAAAGATTAAATGATCCTGCAGACACTATTGCGTTTTCTAAACGTCTGTCACAAGCTAGGGTGGTTATAGAGAATGCTTTTGCTCTTCTAAAAGGACGATGGAACATCTTGAGTAGCATGACAGTAAAGATGCCCCATGCACCTAAGGTGGTCATAGCTTGCTGTGTGCTTCACAATCTCTTGCAGCTTGAAAATGAAGATGAGTACTTTGACACACTTGTGTTTCTGTATGGAGCCCTTCCACTTAATCAAGGGGATACAGAACGTATAAGAGAAGGAAAATTACTAAAGGATACAGTGTTTGAGCACATGAAAGCAGAGCACTTGATTTGAGCACTTGTTTGATTTTACCATAATTTGGTTTTTTTGGATAATATTTGTGATGTGATGTTTTTAAAAAAATGAACTTGGGAGCTAAGGGCGTATTATTCACCACATAACTTGTTTTGAGCACTTGTTTGATTTTACCATAACTTGGTTTCTTTAGATAATAGTAGTGATGTGATGTTTTTTAAAAAAGGAACGTGGGCTACTTTGTAACCAAGGCTTATTATTCACCACAATACTTTACTGTTTGCCATTACTCAAGAAACCATTTACAGAAATGTTATAAATCAAATTCGAACTTGAAGAGACTTAAATAAATGAAATAAACTTTCTTATAAAACCTACAATTCCATATAAAAACCACAATTCCATATAAAACCACAAAAGGACATGTTCAAAACTTATCAAAACTTACTATTCAAAAAGATCACTCAAGGATGAAGATCCAAAGAACATGGTATTTGAATTGGATGAAGGAGTGTTGCTAGGCATCTCAGAACCAGTACTGCGACCATGAAGTTGAATTTGAAGCTGCATCTTTCATTGAGAGAGCAGCAACTGAAGATCCTCCTTTCTTTTGGAAGCCTCGAGTTCTAATAACTCTTTGCGTCTCATGGCTTCTTCCCTTTTAGCCTCAGATTCTTTACGTGCCTCTGCTCTTCTATCCTCCGCCTCCTTTCGATGCGCGAATTCCATCAGCTTCAGGTCCTTGTGAACATTAGTCACATCTTTCATGGCCTGAGCTAAAATGGTAGCTGCAGCTTTGGCACCCTCCTCGTTCCGTCTGGCTTTCGTCTTCTTCCCACGAAGGCTAGATCCAGATTTCTTGCGCTCCTTGGGAGCCTGCTTTGCTGGAGGGAAATCAACCTCAATACCCGCTTCTTGCTCATCATTGTCATCACTGTCATCTAAATAAACAGGAGCTGATTTGGATGTTTGTGGTGGTTTCACCACAACATACTCGAAAGCTGGGGCCTGAGAACTAGCGACTGAAGTACGATTGCAAAACTTCTTGGTTTTCACATTAGCCTTTAAAGCATTCAAATTTGCATCTGTATGCTTTCGCTTCATCCCACTTCAGAACCCAGACTCCGTTGATCCATCGGGGAGACCAACCACCTTTGATGATTCCCCAAAAACTCCATCGAATTGGTCAAAAAATTTCCACTCGCTAGGAGTGGATCCAGTTTTAGACTCTCTATCCTTCTCCTTCTTGTACTTCTTAACCAAACACTCTACCTTATTCTTGACTTGTTTGCCAGTATAAACAGTGCCCAGAGTCTCATTCAGACGTAATGGGATTTGCTTCGAAAATTGCCCATTTGGAGCTTATTAACTTTCACATTGGCATACTGCTCCACCAGCATTTCAACTGCAGCATCACGCCATAGGTCCATCTTCTTGCTGGCATTTGGCTGGCTAAGATCCTCCTCGTCATCCCCATCTCCTTCATCAGATGCTTGATCTTCACATACAGGTAATTGGGTGGAAGGAACAACCTCGATTGCGTCTTCTTCATACAGGTCTGATGGGATGCTATTCAAATCCATGGAGGGCAAAGAGATAGGAAATTGGAGGAAATAGATAAACAGGATAGAAATCGATGCTCTGTGGATGAATGGAAGCTTTGTAGATGCTTTATGAGGTATCTGGTACCTGTATTTAACAGCCGATCATGTGAATGCACCCAACAGCCATGACCGACTTGGAGCAGTCACGTAGGCCGCTGGCCGTAAACAGCAACCGCGGAAGCCGCGTGTGGCCACCTGTGGAATGGTGGCTGCGGCTGCTTGGGTTGACAGCAACTGTCCTAAGTCATCCCGCGCTTCAAAAAAATGCGTTCATGTGACTGTGCCTTCAGCTGCTTAAATAAATCCCTGCGTTGTTTCAGCGGAGGGCCAAAAACTTGCCATGTGAATCGCCCTAGAGACTTCAGGCACAAATATTTGTGATTCTAATGTTGAGGCACAATGTGTAATATGCACAAAAGGCCCTCTAAAAGATTAGAAAATTATGCGGAACAACGGTTAGAAGCGAATGGCGGCAACCTATGTCGACCATAGCCAGCGGGAGAAAAGGCTCCTTTGTTTTTCGACCCTTTCTCACCCTATTTTTGCTAATATAACAGTTTAGACCTTAATGCTCCAATGTAAATGTGGTTAGATTTTGTATTCTCGCCTTCTACGTATTTAGGTAATTATTTTTTGTATTTTCTACCATATACAACTTACTTTACTTTATATATTGGCACTATCTAAGACTTTTACCTTTTAGCCTTTTATCATCCTTTATTAATTTTTACCCCAAAGATAGCAGGCAACTAGGCACGTAAGATGATACGAATTGTTGATCAACAACATAAGAATAAGATGAAAATAACAATCATATTGTTTGTTGTTCCATATATTCATATTGTGCAACATTGGGTTGTCATCAGATCCTCTAACTAGATGAAATTAGGCGAGTCTTAGATTTTCGGAACCAACTTCGCATTCAGTGGCATCACACAATAGCTAACAATGGACAATGATATGGTTAAGGCTATGGTTGAAAGCAATGATATGCTTATAGCTATGGTTGAGAGCACAAAAAATGCGTGTATGGAGGAGGGGATGGAGGTGTTAGGATGTCATATAGGGTATATCGTGAAGCAATGGTGTTTAAATAAGGTGCAAAGATTTTTTTTCAGGAAACATTATTCCTCATCCCACGTACTATCGTGTGAGAGAACAACTTATGATTCCCATCTCGAACAGACACACATTTGACATTAGCATCGGGTGGAATAGATATTGTCATTCTCTCTGGATCATAGTTTCTAACAAGAAGAAGCCGGGCTGTTTGGATTCATAAAAGCGCAAAAATTGAATTATGAAGGAGATAATATGGAGGAATTTCAAACTTTAGTGGTTAGGGATCCGCAACATCAAGTATAAGGTTGTAGGTTGACTCTGTAGCTACCCCCTCTTCGAACTTGTGCAGGGAGATGTCTATTTGCTATGTAATCATGTAACATTTATTCAATATAGTATAATTCTTTATCCTTCAAAAAAAAAGGGGAGGGGATGGGGTGAAGTATTCTCATTTATCATATTTTTCTTCATCAACCTAACTTACTTACGATGAGTTGGATAAATACCAAGATTGTTGAGTAGTGCTTGCTTGACTTAGACTACTTTGGTTTCCACTGACACAAGACAAACATCACACAACTCCACCCCTATAAATGAGTTGAAAAAGAGAAATTTATTGGGGGACTTGAAACAAATCCATCCCCTATAACTGGGTTAGAAAAAGAGAAATGTTCGCCGCCGGCAATATAAATTTCTTGTAATATTTATACGTTTTCAGAAAATAGTCGAGTTACGCGGTATTAAATTATGTGGCATACACGTCATCAATACATGGAAAGAAATGATCCTGCATCCCTATTACGTCAACTGAATTCGAACATGAATTAACAGCATTGGCTTGCTTCAACGCCAAAAAAATGGAGTCCGATTAGGTTTCCAATTGCTTATAATGCGGTGAGAGCTTCGTTGCCAGTCATTTTCTCATTGGTATTGTTGTTGAGATCAGGAAAATTACAGAATCACTACATTCAAGGCAATGTAATTTTGACAGCAGATACGTTTGCGAGTCTTAGTGCTTAAGACCTAGAAAATAAAATGCTCAAGGCCTGAGGTAGTCGACATGTAATACTCAAATGCTCAACATTAATACTCTATCGGCTACGCATGGCCCTGCACGATTTACAAGCGGATTGTGCACTATATAGTTCTCCTGAAATTACTGAGTGATACATTATGCAATTCTGTTCATGGACCTATATTTCCAAAGAGCCTCTTTGGATGCATTGGATACCAGAGAATCCTTGTCTCTAGAAAGGTTCGTTTGTTTTTGCCAACTTGTTGAGATGGGTGTGCTGTGTACCATCTCTGTCTATTAGCTTCTTGTCATAATAATACCTTCTCATTGACATGGCAAAGGAGAAGGCATATATTAAAATTTGGGATGCAGCATTTATCAATTTCCTTGTATTGTTATGGATAGCCTTATTATAATTTTACTAGACCATCAAATATTTGGAACTTGTATTTGTGGTCTTGCCCATAATCATTAAAAATTCTACTTGACCTGAACATTTTTAATATATACTTACAAGTACGTGGTTTGGTTACAGAAGACAAACACTTGATCTTGCTCATCAAGCACAACTTGCAGCATGTTCCTATTTTGGCTTTGATCCCAACGAAGTAATTCATAATCAACACTTAAGGCGGAGAAAGGTATCTTTTGTGAGCAGGAACATTGCATTGTAGTTCGTAAATATTTTATGAGTTTTTTTAAGAAGAGGTGTTTTTTTTCCTGCAGAGTTTAGCAAGTTTACGACCATTTGAGTTGCACCTGCACCACCATTATCACCATGTGGGTGATCAAGCAGGAGGCCAACTACTCTCAACCCAAGCTAAATATGCTAGCTCAAGGTTTGAGGGGGCAGTGTACGGGAGTCAATGTGTTGATAAAAGAAATTCAATCAGCAGATTATGCTGTCAAGATGGAGATAAAATGGTTATTCAGCAAAATCCCATACGGGTGAAGGATCCATGGAATGCATCATCAGCGATTGATCCGCAAAAGACAGTGTTCCATGATCTTGTCCCAATTTCATACTTCCCAGCCAAGCATACCAGTTGCTTGCCAACCATGCAAGATTATAATAATTTGTCTTTGGAGTTCCATCGCAAAGATGGAAAAAATAAAATAGACAATGCTTTTCGAAACAACATAAATAATGGCTTAAAATCCGAGGACAGATTCCAAAAAGGTGTCATTCAATCACCTTCAAAAGTGGATATCAATTTATGGACAAAACCATCCTTAGTAGAGGATGTAGAATGCAGTAACTTGTACCAGGATGCTGCAAGGTGTGTCAATATGACTTCTCAAAGGCTGCAACGGGCTATGCTAAATGAAGACACACATGATGCCACTGAGTTCACAATTCCAATGGTATGGTTGTCAAATTAAAAAAGAGAAACATAGAGATACACACGTGCAATGAAGGGCAAAACTAATTATTAGTATATTTGTTCCTTAACAGGTGGAAAGAAAACTATGTGGAGATGGCAACAATTTACAAAGTAGAGACATTAGCAAACATAAAGATCAAGACATTGGCCCAAATGTTTTTATCCCTGATCCAAGGAGCTCTGCTGGATTGTGTTCACAGAAGGCTTCTACACCGCAGGACAAAACAGTAAGATGGGCTCTATTGTTTAGTGTGAAATTCTAAAACTTGGTTATCCTAACCATAAACATGACATATGTTTTAGGAGTCAAAGAATATCAAATCTGTTGGTCAAAATGTACATCAAATCACATTGCAAAAAGACAGTGAATTCAATAGGCTACGTCAAATACATGACAGAGAGCTTTTAGAAACAGAAGAAAAGTTTAAGGCACTTTCCCTGCAAATAATTCCTAGAAGAGAATTACAGAAGGCATATTTAAACAATGAGCCGCATTTAAGAATAAATAGAGTTGCAAGGGCAGTTTTGAGACCGGGTCCTGATGCGATTTTATCCGATGGGGCCATCTATGATTCCGATAATACTCTCAAGGTTGTTTGCTTATTAGCTTGCCTTTCTTGTCTGTTTCTTTTATCTGTTGTTTCATCTATAACAGAACATATGGCTAGCTTCTGGAACTTTAGTTAAAATTGCCGTTAGATTTTAATTGAATTCACAGAATATGGTATATAGTCACACTAAACCAAGCCATGGCTGCTACATGTATTTTGGTACAGGTTCTTCAGCAGATCATATTGGTTATGCTTAAGGAAAGAAATAGGTTTCATGATATTATACTATGTGAATTGGAGAAGGGAGCAACAGACAAATCAAAGCTGCTCCAGCTGTTTTTACATGAAAAAGAATGCCATGAAAAGACAAAAGCTACATTCGAAGAAATAAGAATGTGTTCTAAAAATTCCCTCTCAACGCATGACAAGGCAGGGCATGCTAGAAAGCTCAATCTAGTCAAACATCTGAGGACATGCCAAGATGACATGGAAAATGCTCAGGGCAGCAGTTCATATGCATCAATTCAAGATTTCATCAGGGTTGAATGCTTAACTAGCTGTTTAGTTCTGCATTTGCTGACTGTATGCCTGTCCACTGCTTGTGTACTAATAGGTTACTAGCTATTTTGTTGTCTAAACATTCCTGGAGTTTTGTTTATCCTCTTGCTATCCTTTTCAACTAAAATGGCAACTATTTTTAGGGTGCTGTTGAAGCTGCACATGACTTTCTCGATATTCAGTCTGAGGTTCTTGCTCGGTTCGCTGAAAAGCTGGATAAAGGATCATTAAGAGACTTATCAGAACTTATGAGGACCACCAAATCACGCCACGAGGGTTGTCAGAAACGGGTAAACAAAGTTCTAGAAAACTTTTCCATGTTCGAAGACGAGTTTAATGAAAAAGAAAAACACCCGAGTAGAGCAGAAGTTTATGAAAGAACTAAAGTGCCCCAAGAGGATAACTTTTCTGAAAGGGAGAGGGACTACTTTGTAGTTGATGAAAAGTTGATACAAAATGAAAGTCCAATTTGTACGTCATTTTCAGCTCCATATTCAGTTGAGCTGGACACTGGTCTGGATCAAGGCCGGCTTGTTGAGAGACATACTCAGGCACCTTCTACAGTTTGTGCGAGTGAACATCAGCCCCAGATCAAGGTGGAGAATGATTTTGTTGTCAAAGATGGTGGCGCAACAAAGTTTATGGAATGGCCACTGGATAGGTCACCTATGAAACCATGCTTTGAAATCTCTGAGGGCAAGTTGATTGATAATTATAAAACCAAAACAAAGGAACAGCTCACCAGATTCCAAGAAGAGCAAAAGGTTCTTTGGGAGTCAATAAAAAGTGCAGTTGTGAGGTTGGAGACAAGATTGTCTATCTTAGAGGACAAAAAAAGTGAACTAGAAAAAGCTCTACATAGGAGCTGCCCTCTGGTATTTCATGAACGAGGTACAAAAGCTTTAGATGAACCACACTGCTCCATTCAAGATTCTTCAAGATCCATTAATCAAGAGTTCCCAGCTGGTTATTCAACTGTATACTTGTCGCCTATCTTTGAGGTTCTGGAGGAACAGGTTGACCATACATCTGAAGCAAAGGGGAACCTAGATTTTGGTCATGCAGACATAAAGGAACGTTGCCATCCTTTTGCTACTTCTGGATTCCTGGGAACCATGAACAAGGTTGTAGATTGTTTTGTGCGTTATGTGCTTCAATGCTTGCATACTACAATTGTCTCAAGCATCCATCCTAATTGCGATATCCCTTTGCTTTACAGGATTTAGAACAAGAAGTAGGTTATGAGGACAAACATGTCCCCATCTCAATGGACGCTTCCACTTCTTTGTGTTGTGAAGAACACAACAATACTGGCAAAGCACAAAGTCAATTCTGCTGCAGGTATTCTTATAATTGTATATGCTCTTTATGAAGTCAATTTGTTTTCAGCTTTTGCTACAAAACTTTGTCTCTATACGTAAGTTATGGGCAGATGCAGGGCTACCTCATGATAGAGCACTTGGCAGGTTTTGCCACACCAGTCCATCCGTTGTTCCTAAGATGGCATCAGAGCCAAAATTGGCTGATCCATGGTCCCAGGAGGTTGCAAGTGCAAAGGGCTAAGTTGGTCTGCCCACTAACGAGGAGGGTTGAATAGATATATGTAATGTGCAGATGTGGCTTGCAACCTGGAGATCCTGGGTTCAATACCCAGCCAGTCGCTATCATTTTTTAGAGTTTTTAATGCTTCCTTTGATTTATCTTGATTGGGGGCCATGCTTTATGCATAGATTTGAGAAACTGTCTTAAAAAAATGGTCTCAGCATAGTCCAGCCAAATAGTCAGCAAATCTGCTCCGAGAGTAGAAAATGATTTGCATAGTTTTTAATTAGGATAACATGCCAAGCGTTAATAGCTTTTGTGTGTTAGTTGTAATTATGTACAGTGAATGGGCTTTTAAAAACGTTTTGGCATTCTATTTGTTTGAGGTTCAAGGTTGTCCAGGTTAAGGATGTGGGCTCCAACTTGAAGCATTTGTAGATCACGTGGCATTTCTTCTAGTGTATTTTGTACCACCTCAATATAATATGACCCGTTGTTGCTTGAGCAAAAGGAAGATATGGCTTGTCACTTTTGTGAGGCAACACTAATGGAAGCACAGCAGATGGTTCTTGCTGCATGTTAGATCTTTGGGGTGAATAACTCTTATGCGCAAGATTGCTTTGTCCGTAGGAGTTTTATTGCTTCACGAGCAGTAATGCTTGATCAAGTACATCCATAGCTTGTGTATCATGTAATAGATCATCCTCTTGTTTCTATCATTTCCTCTGTACACCGATTCCTTTAGTGGTTCTATGCTTTCCCCACATTTCTTTGTTTATTTGCAGTGCCCAGATGGCTATGCCAGAAAACGTACCAAACAAAGATATTGTGAAAGGTAACAGTCTGATTGTGAATTTAGTTCGCCCACATCACATTTAACAACTTAATAATGTTATAGGCGATATGCAAGCATTGAAGGACACAATATGGAAGCTTTATGCAATTTGTGGGGAGCAGGTAGTCAAATCAAAATTCAGCGATGGTAGAAACATCAGCCACAACCAGAAAGAACATCTAAGAGGAATGTTGCAGAAGCATGATGAGCTCAGAGAAATGAGCAGTCAATCTGATAGTTGCAAACAGGCAAGTTCCATTTGATTATGTGATATAGCTGTCACTGATGGATTTAATCTGAGTGCTGAAATTCATATGGAACAAATAAAGATTCCTGCATCTGCTTGCTCTGATTAGTACTTTTTCTCCAGCAGGACAACGTAGAAAGATGTTCTGGCAATGATTTGGAGCTTGCTTTTACCATTGCCTTTTGTGAATACGAGAAAGTAAAAACATCATTCGAAGCTGAAAAAACAAGGAATGCTGATTATCAACGGAATAATACCTTCCTGCAGCAAAGAGTTGAGCACTGTGAAAATCACTTGACTGAGCTCTTGAGAGCACATGTAAAAGAGATCAAGCAGAAAGAGAGGACGTTATCTTGTGTGCAAGAACTAAATACTCAATTGGTACAAGAAATGTCAAAAACTGAGGCTACCCTTGCTTCATTACAAACTGAGCACAGAGACCTGTGTTCGATATTGGAGACCAAATGGCAAGAACCAAGAATAGAAGTAAGTTACCCCTAAAGACATGCTACTTCTTAATTAGGAAGAAACAATAATACAACATTATGAAGAAACAATATTACAACATTCAACCTTCTTCCTTCCTCTGCAGGTGTCGAGTTTGAAGAAACTTCAGCAAGACCTTTTAAGGAGTGAAGCGAAAGCGACAGACTTAGAGCAATCCTTTGAGATGAAAAGCACTGAAGTGCGAGATCTGGAGACGAAAATTAGAGTACTTCAGAACGAGGCAGATGAAATGCTACTCAAGAAACATGAGTTTGATGAAACCAAGAAACAAAGAGATGAGCATCAGCAGCAAGTGCATGAGCTCATAAATATTAATCAAGAGCTACTTTCCTTTTCTCAAAATAAGGAGAAAGAGGTACAAAGCTATTATTAGTAAATGTTTTGAGGTTTTTTACGTTAAAGAGTAGCTTCTTGCAGGCAATGTATTGCAAGCTTGTATATAATCTAATCTACTTACTTTTGCAGGTAATTTCTCTGAAGAAGCAAGAAACAGAGTTGAAACAGGTTATTGGCAAAAAGATAGAAGAACGTCATACACTAGAGCATGCACTTGCAAACAAAAATAACGAGATCGACTTGCTTAGAAGAGAAAGGGATTCTCTTAAATTAAACAAGGATTCTCTACAATCTCAACTTAAGGACACGGAGTCAAGGTTGATGCAACAAGAGCAAGTCTTGAACAGATTTAACTCATATTTTACGTTAAAGGAGAGTGATCAACTATATATGTTTATAAAGGATGCTGAGCGCAGCAAAGATAATGAATTGAGACAATCTAGATTGGTAGTGCAGGAACTAGAGGAAAAGCTAGCCAGAATGGAGAATGAAATATGTAGAGGAAGAACTGAACTTGCTGACATGATTAGAGTTATAGAAGGTAAGGACGAGGAAGCATCTGCATTGAAGAGAGAGGCAGGAGATATGCAACGGAGACTTCAAGACTTGGAAGAAGAGATAATGGAGAAGGATGGCCAGATTGCCATATTGAAAGGCTCCTTTCCAGGAACTGAAGAAACTGATTACTGATAGCATTTTTTCTGAAAAGTCGTGCTAGAGGCACTCGAGTTGGCAAACGTTATTTGTTCTTCAAGCCAGTAACTTGGCCTTAAGCTATTGCAGACTGGCCAATCAACAACATTGGCCAATTTTGGGGCATAAACTAGGTCTCAGAACACAGATACTGTAAGTAGACCAGGTTGGGGTGCAGATTACATCGCGTGCTTGAAGAATAATCTTTTGGGGCTGTCAGCTTACGAATTGTGAATAGAAGATTGCTTCGATAGCAAATGCCACTGGGCTGGCCAGCAATATAAGCGTCTTTCCGAGAGATCATGGGAAGCAATTCTAGAAAGTGTCCTGCTACGATGTATTATGTGTATATACCATGAAAATTCTGAACTCATCATCAAGGCAAATTATTCTGTTCTCTTCTTTCCGATCCTACAAGCGTATGTACAAGCATTGAGCCAAACACACTAAATTACAACCGTGCTAGCCTGCCTCTATTATTACTTTTACCATTATTTCAGCATTCCAGCAACATGCCCTAAGTTGTGCCAAAGTGCATCCTAGGTTGCGCAACAGTTTTATGCAGTTTGTTGCCAAATTTTTTTTGCAAAATTCGCTGGGTCGTTAGATAGCTGGTTCTTTTTTGGCCAAGGTTCTTCTCCTGCAGTTGGAGATGGGCGCACGTGGAGCAGGTCTAATACTTGCATGCAGCTCCATGCTTAGTGGTCTTCAGACAGGCGGAAGTTTTTTTTTTTGGTTAGCAGGGTTGCCTAACCCCCGCTATGCCACATATCGTGCCACATCAGCTGTAATTATTTTGAGCCGTCCGATTCTGCAATTTCGGATCGTAGGGCCAGGGAAATTAGAAAAGCAAGTAATTGTCTGCGGGAGAAGGAAATTCTCTCTTCGGCCATATTCTTTGCTCCACAATTGGGTTTTGTTTTCCCTTCGCCGTTACCTTGAAGACCCTGTTAGCTACCCAGATCATCCAGAAGCAGCAACCTGAGTGCTTCACAATCGGCTGTAGCCATAGAGACCCAACTTTAGCTCGGTAATTGTTTGGTTTTAATCAGTTTATTTTACATGCCTGCATGCATAATCTTAGCTTACTATTTCGCCTCCAAGGCCCTACATTGGCAAAATAATAAAGAAAGGGAAGGATTTGAAGCACTGTATGGCCTGGTCTAGGTATCTGGAGCCCTCCGGTGATGAAGAAGCAATGGGAACTGCTGCGTTGTTGTCAAATCGTATTATCATTCCTTGAGTTAAATTTAGTTGAGGTAAACAGGGATTCATGACATTTTATTGGAGCAAAAGATCCACATTTAGTTCTCCTCCTGATGTCAACATAGCAGAACCATGTGTTCTATGTGTCTCCAGGGAGTACGATTATATTGTTTGCCATCGCCTTTGCATATCGTATGCAGAATTTAATGTGCATGTGATTTCGCTGACTGAGGTTATTTGGTTCTCTGGCATCATTGCCTGCCAAGTTGATGCATGTGACAGCTTGATACTTGCCCAAATTTGGACACTGATCTCTTCTCTGTATTGTCCCATGTGAGATCTGTCATACCATCTACGTGTTTGTAGCTATTGTACGAAACATGCAAGGCGGTATGCATGTGAAATCATCATTTTAGAGTTTCTCAAGAGATAGCATAATTTCCACTTCATTACTCTAATTGGCAGGAGGCCCCAGAGATCTGATTCTGCAGATTTGAGAGGATTTGAGATCTAGAAAAAGTTCTAGATGGAGAGATGTTTTTTGCTCTTGCCCCCCTGAAGTTGAGAATTTCTAACTTTCCTTTCTTAAGGTTGTGCTATATGCATAAACTCTTTTACTTTGCCGCTAATCCATCTTTTTCGGTTATATTTATCTTCCCAAAACATTGCATAAACATGTAGGCAGAGATGTTTTTTGGCTCTTACAATCTGAACATTTCTAACCTCCCCTATCAACTTCAGGTTGTACTATTTGCAAAATATCGTTTGCATTTGTGGCTTTGCCACTAATTGAACTTAAGGTTTTCCAATAAGATGCAGAACTGCAGTTTCTCTTCCCAAAACTTCTCTTGCAGCAAAGTGCAGTTTCCATGAAGCACCAATGCATTTAAGAAAATAATAACTGTTGGTCGTTTGATTAACAACCAACTCAGTATTTTAGTCTAAAATTAGGGTACGCCATTCTAAATGAAGGTGTCTCAGCCTTATTTCTTTTTGTACATAAAATACTTGGAGATTTACCATGCTAAGCTTTGCTATAAACCAATACATGTGTTCATTATGCCATAGTACATTTTAGAGCACCATAAGGAAGCGGAAAAAAAATGTTGAACTTTATTCGGCGGATGCCTAGGAACATTGAGCATCGAGCTTCGAATTTTTTCTTGTCATTTTAGGGAAAGATCTTGATTTGAGCAACCGTGCATTCCTAATGGGGAAAAAATGCAATGAGGTGGATGCTTGTAACAAGAGAAAGTTATGGATTTATTTAAAGATTTAGCGACAACATGACTATCGGCCGAGTCAAGTCCATGCAAGTGATCTTGCTTATTGTCTATATGTGTGACTAAGCTTGCTTACATTGGAAAAAAAAAGGATCTGCAATGGAATGTGTAGTTGTGCAAGACATGATTATGCCGGCCAGAGGGGTCTTTGGATGTTAACATCCTTGCCTAAAATCATTTTGGGGTGGCAAGGAACCATCAGCTTGACATTGTTGGTTGCAACAGTTAACTGAACTTCGGCATCAGTTCCATTTTCACCAGTAGAGACCGTTAAACCTCAAACTTAGTATTGCTGTGATGCTTTAAAACATTGCTCTAAGATATGGTGACGATACATATGAAAGAACTATTTTAGGGTTGAAATTTGCAGGTACATGTTAGCCTGTTTTATGGTAGCCTTGTTTTATGACATTCTTTTGCAGTAGAACTATCTTGTTCAGAAATACTTGGGAGTGGTGCCTAGTTGCTTGCCTTTTTCCTTCTTATGCAGATTGAATTCAGACTAGCATTTTTTTAAGAGCCTACTGTTCTGGAGGATGTGAATATTCAGCATGACCATGCAGTATATATTGTTTCTCAGACCTTACACAAACAAAGGAGGCATACATTTCTTGCATCCACCTCTTTGTCTTATTTTGAATATCTGTTAAAACATAAATGATTTAGCTTTGTTTATGATGCTGGCTTATTGTATTTTAACATGCATAAATGATGGGGAAGATTAAGATGGAAGTGTAAAATGAACTCCTAATCACATAGCCTTTTTATAGGTACGATGTTTAGCAAAACCTTGGGTTGCATGGTAGCAGCTGATCACCTTCATTCATGCAGACTCCAGTCTGCTGTTTTTTGCTACCTCTTTCCTATGGGTTGGACAGCATGCAGTGTTTGAGCTTCTGGATTTTTTTTATTCTGGTTAGTTACCAAGATTTTGCTGCTTGTTTTAACAAAATCAATATATAGCTCAGCAAAGAGAACTCACCAAAGAGAGCTGAGTGTTTCTAAAGATGCACTTAAGGAGTATAAGCAGTGCTAAAATAAAGGCATGCATCCATTGCTTGCACCATATGGAAGACTATAATAGTGTACCATCTTTCTCTACATGATTAAGCACATAATGGGTTTGTTTTCTGTGTTCTTTAAGTTCTCAGGTGATGTTATTTCAACAGGTTGATTTTTGCCAGAGCTGTCAATCGGGGTGAGTGTACCTCTATGATCACAGTTGCAAGCTTTTGCTGCATTTGTTAGTGCATTTGCATTGGGAATCACTTGTGGACCTGCTTTGGCAATGGCATTTGAAATTGGAAATGTCATTTTTGGCTTGACCTTTAATTGTTGAAGGCTTTCCTTATCTTTTGATTGTTGTGGTGTCATCTTTCAAGGAGCTTGTATGCATGTATGATGAAATTGCAAGCCATACACTGGAAACTGCGGGTATCATGATTTGGTATTCGCATTTACTTAATTGGACGTTGTTCTCAATTGTCAATGTACTTTATATAGGTTATTGGCTCCTTAAATTACGAAGTTCATATATGTATTTCATTTTTGGATTGAAGCCCGTTAACATAATCAAACTGGATGCCTGCAAAGATGGCTTAGACAATTGTGACTAAGTGATATTTGCAACTATTCTGATCTTAGACAGATGATAATTGTAAGTGATGAAGTGGCAACGACCATCATATATAGATTAATATGAATGTCATCTACGACTGCATGGTTTTATGGAGCAAAGACTTTGGCGAAAGCAATAGAAAGCCTAGAATCTCCCTCGGCCATGGGCTGTCTTTCATGTATTTGCCATGACCCCACTTGCTACAACACGTGAGGAACTTTTGTTGGAAAAAATGAATATGGGCCTATTCTAAAGTTGTCGATAAAAACATTGGAACAAATTACCTCTTTAAAATCAACATTCCTGTATAAACTTGCCATTAAAAGGTATAGAACTTATGGATGTTGTGATAAACTTCTGCGATTTTTGTTTGGTATTTCGGAATCAGTGGTTGGGACTATGATTTTGTTGTCGTATTGTATGGGTATATTTTGCGATGTTTGAGCTGCTTAATTGCGTTTAGTGGTCATGTTGCTATTTTGATGTGTTCTTATGATTTTTTGCCATCTTGGAATAGAAAAAGTATTTATGCTGTGCGGATAAAAGGACATGCTGCCCCGGGGGTTTCACCTAGGCATATGGGGATACCACATCTGCGTGCAAGGGGTCCAGAGAAAACCCCTGTATACGACTTTTTGGAGGTGGAAAACCCCTACATACGTAAATAGGAAAAGCCAGTTTCCAAGCCCCTTTCCGTAGATGTACTTTCGGACTATCCTAATTTTTACATACCCCTACCCGATCTTGTACTTGAGTTTGTGCTTGTGCACCCTACCCCTATGTACAGAATAAATAAAATTTCAATAGAGCTTGACTTTGCTTAGCCATTTGTTACATCAATACTGGCCACTTTACACTTATCTAATATGTCAAATCTTGTGCATATCATGGCAGAATGTAAAAGAGAGAACATTTGTTTAAGTTAAAATATTTTATTCATAGCTGGAGCTAAATATACAGTTCAAAGACCATGGTTTCAAAAAAGATATTTCCTATTGAACTTGACTCATACAGTGGTGACATTTCCAGAAATGCACAACGCTATGCTTAAACTCATTAGAATATGTAATGACTATGCTTATATAACCGCAAAAGGCATAAAGGCATAAAGGTTCAAGTTTTCCTCAATAGGAATATTGTATGATGCAGTGTTTTACACAGGTCAGTGTATCTAATGTGCTGCGGTTTCTTTTTGAGCTGGAATTTTGTGCCCTCTATTATCAGACTCTAGGTTAAATCGTCTACCTAATGTTGTTTTGTGCGCATGGTTTATCAACATTCAAAAATGAGACTTCAGTTTATTGACACCATTATAACTCATTGCATATTCCTCCTACCTGCATTAACTTGAAAAGGAGCATCCACAATTGAAATTACAGGTAAAATAAAAAAAATTTTAACTTCCTTGTTCACAAGCAATCTCTCTTCTATATTTTTGAAAACAAGTACATTTGACCATCAAGTGTCTAGCAATTGACTGCCCTCTTTAAGGAGAATGAAGACACTTCCATGATCACCACGAGAAATGCGAAGATCATGATCAAGGTATGTTGTCAGCAACCATGATTGAGCACTCTCTGTCTGAATTGGGAACTTCAGTGGTGGTCGATCATTTAGAGATTTTGCTACTGATGATGCAGCTTCTTGTAAAGGATGAAGAATTCCTTGTATTGGAGACAGATCAATTTTTTGGCCCATTAACACAAAGTGCTCGGGCACCACAATGGAATCTGTCAGTTGTGGAGTGCCAATGATGCCTTCTTCAAACTTGATCTGTCAGATATACATGTGTAAAGTAAAAATCAAAGCAAAAATCACACAAAAGGCTGAAGCACCTAAGTTGAAATCAGTTGAAAGTATCTCTATTTTTCACTTGCGAAATTGCAACCTCAGTTTGATCAAAATAGAAATTTACGAGTTATCATACACTGCTGAAGTTACATTCTATATTGTGTGAACACTGAATGATTACCAGCTAATAACTTCTTCCTCTTCAACCTGATGGTTTAAGTTCAGTAGATATAGCAAGAATTGTCTTTACTGCAGATATCTTGAAGCCTAGAACATTGTACAAATGATGGTTTATCTTCAACTGATGTTTTTCTGCACAATCTGATGTAGATTCAGCAACAGGCCACATCTTTCAAGTAGCAGTGCATGTGCCAGTTCATTCTCAAAGATTTATGCATCTTAGCCTCAGATGCATAAACCTCTCTTAGCCAGCAGCCGGAGATCATAATCAAAAGACTACAAAGATCAATCAGAAGGTAGCAGCAGGCATGGCTTTCTTTGCCACTCTAAGAACAATATTATGTAAAAAATCAAAGGACCTGATTAAGAGGGACGTCTCCATTAGCGGATTCCTCCTCCTGACTTGGTACAATGTTAACAGCATTCTTTGTCTTTGGGAAAGTATGATCCAATCTTGTATCCTTTGTGAGGTCTTGAAAGCTCTTGATTACAGGACGTTTGCTGGCCAGGCTTTTCTTTCCATGGTATATATTAATGGTTTAAGGTAAAAATTTGTGCACATGCATGTATCAACAACTTGAAAAAAAAGATCTTACATTGGTCACAGTAGCTATTAAAGCAGCACTTGCTTGTTAGCACTGCATCTCTCATAACCCCTCTACAAAGCGGACAACGAAACTCTGCTGGAATATCTGAAGCTGGGTGATGTGCAAAGACTGGCACATCCATTTCCTTCTTAAAAACAGCCCTGAAATCAGCTTGCACTTCTCAATAAACTTTAACATACAAAGGGAAGCAAAAAACTATTGATTGTATGTCTTACTCGTTTGGCTTTAGAACTGCTACTTCGCCATTTGGCAACGTGTAAGAACCATCTGGATTTGCAACCAGCATAGTGTTGGGAATTCCAGTTGGCAACTTCACCTTCTTCATATTATATGTCGGATCACCATTTGTAGGACAATGTTGGATATAAATAACCGAATTCCATAAATTTTATTACTGCATGCGATATCTTTAAGAAAAAAAAAGTCATGCATAACACCACAAACCTGCAACCCCACAACGATGACAGACATAGCCTGCAGGCGGAGTCTTTTTAAGAAAAGGTTGACCTGCAAAGAGCCACCTTAGAAAGTGCCAAGAATAATATACAAGTAACCATGCCAAGAAGCTATAAATGCTGGTTACTGAGAACCGAAAATGGTACACAACCAGTCTTTGAGAGATACAAATGACAAGAGTTACAAATTGACCATAAAAACCCCAGACAAAAGCAGGAAACAAATTGACTGCAAAAACCCATAAAAACCCAGACAAAGGTAGGAAACATTAAGCCTTGACACAAACATATAATAGAAAATAAGGTAGAAGATCCATAAAACCCACCATAAAATGCAACAGGAAATGCAAAAGTATTTACCATATCTATGTTCATAATATCTATGGATCAGAATGCTTGCCTGTACTGACTCCAAGAGCGCTGCCCTGTTGTAGCTTTTTCGTTCAGTGTAATCCAAATGTTGCTTTCCATAGTCCCCAAGCATAGCCATAGCTAGCACAGATCCGGCAGTCTGGTTTCGTAAGAGAGCCAGCTACTGGTAAAAAACCTAAAATGTATTCTTATCTTTACAAAAAAGAAGTTAGGTATACTAATGGCGCCTCGGTTCTTCAAAGCATTCGGAGTTGGAGTAGGCCCTAACGTAGATGCTACGGATCGGACCTTCCTGCCCAACTCCCCCTTCTCGACCACCTGCGGGAAGAATGGTGGTCGACCGTATGAAACACCAGTCCGTATACGGACGTCTCGAGTCTGAAAAAACCCCTACCCAGTCACGCACTTGGGTCATACGTGTACAAAATGGTGAAACCCCCGGGCATGCTGCTTTCTATTTTATGCTCCTTATTTTGCGGAGAGTGCAGGGCAGGGGCGCGCAGCGCAGGGCTCTTCATGTTGTTGTGTTGAAGGGCATGCTTGGCGTGAAGATCCCTGGTTCCTTTGTTTTCATATTTTTTTAGGTAACAAGAGCATAGGATGCTCGGTTGCACAGACTTGTTTCTTTGTTTTGGTTTTACACAGGCTTCGGTTGCATGGGCGTCTTTCTTTATTTCGTTTTCTTTGTCTTCTTTCTTTATTTTTGTTTTCTTTCTTTGTTTTCGTTCGACTATAGAACGATGATTCCGGCAGAGGAGGCAAAGGAAACTATAGAAAAATGCATCGGCATTCCGGCAACAAGCGGCAGAGCTTTCAGGTTCCTGGTTGTTCCTGGTTCCCGGTTTCTTAGGAACCTAGATTCTGCTCCTGTGAAGCAGCTATTTACCTGAATCGGCTTGTTAGGAAGCCGCTTCTCAGTTGGTGGGCAGATTTGAGGATGGGCCGCTATCTATTTTTAGCAGAGGCGAGGCAAAGCGAAGCGAGCGAAGCAAGGCGGGGGCTTAACCGTAAAAGCGGGAGAGTAGGCAAAGCTTCTTGCGGTGAGGCAAAGCGTGAAGCTTTTTCCAAAGCGTAGGTTTCTCGAGAAGACTCCATCTGATTGCTCACGGCCGGTGCGCATGGTGCAGCAGATCAGGGATATGCATGGTCATGCGGACGTTCTCTTGAGTCACCATGAGTTCCTTAAATGGCAAGCCATTTTTATGGAGACCTTAGGAAATGGCAAGCCATTTTTCTCCAAAAAAGATGATGGCCGCTGATCCGCATCGCACTCCGGGATATGCTCCGGATCCGGTACGGGATTTAACCTCACAAACCTAACCCATAATACTTGGAAAAAGCATATGGGCATTGCTAAGAATATAAGACATTGCTATACCTTTTTCATATGGAAAAAGGTATAAAACTTATGGATGTTGTGAAAATAAGTATTTCAACAATTTTTGTCAACGTTCATTTATAACAAGAGACCCGAAAGAAAAGAAAATAAATCAACGATAGATATGCCTCACATCCACAACAACTTTGGAGAAAACAATACAGAGTTTTTGAATAGCCCCTTGGACCCTATAGTTGAACGTAATATATCAATCAAAATAAAAACTTGTAAACTTCAACCTACTACATCCATAATGGAACCCATCATCTTCATTGGCCCCGTGGATCAACACAATGTAACAATCAAAATAAAAACTTGCAAACTTTAACCTATTATATCCTTATGTAACCCATCTAGTCACCACAACCCAATAAATAGCATGATCACTTGTCTATGTACAAGTTTTGAAATGTTGAAGGGAACTAAACTGAATATAGTTTTTTACTGTAAGAAATTGCGAGATCGTAACCCTCCCCCCCCGGGGGTCCCCTACACAAAAAAAAAAAAAAAAAAAAACAACAACATGACCTTCCTTCCTGTTGACGCAAAGAACATTGTTTCTGCGTCTCAGGCAGATTGAACATTTTCGTTATCAACCAAATAGATCGTGCCATGTGTTTAAAAATGTCCTCTCCTCTAACATGGTGATTGAAAATGTTCCTGCACTGGCCATCATGAGGAGAGCCAAGCCCTTGTCAGGATGGCCTATGCAAGAAGATTACCATTGCCAAAATGGTAAATGTTAAATGCACCATTGATACAATGGTCAATAACTTTTTCCACCCGTTCAATGATTTCTATGCTTCTACAGGTTTAAAGGATGCCTCAAATATAACTCTCTATAAAGGATACATACAATTGCACAAGTTATGCTGTTATCACATTCTTTAGAAGGATAAGGAGTGAGACAATACATTTGCAACATAATCCATGTCCATTAACACTTTCAAAGAGCATGAAATATAAAACCCATCATGGTCTGTGTCCGACCAACTCCACCTTGCCTCTTAGTCTCTTTTCTGGCTAACTTCCTTTTACAAGTCGAAAAATCTTAGCAATGCTATATGATCACCGACCCCACCTGTATGAAAATTCATCCTTCTAGCATCAGCATGAACCTGCTTGTCTTCATGACGATAAGATATAGCATTGCCAACTGATAGCATTGCACATATGGTTATAATATCTTCAGATCATAATGATGCAACTGCCCTTTTTTACTGCATATGGTCTAAAGGAAACTCTGCCATTCTTCTAACTAATTTAGTCAATTTCCCACGGTCATTCAGAGCTCCTAATGCATAGAGCTACTGCAAAGCACATATAAGTATAGTGTCTTAGCAGGTGGAGAATCCATGAAGTCAAAATTAATAAAATCATGAATACTCAAAATGTAGCATCAAAACCACATTGCTAGTGGTGCCAGGCTTTGTTCTTTTCAATTTTAGGCACCATCTTATCATCCTACTATCCAACTCATGCTGGATAGACCATGCAGTATATAGCCTGAAGCGTTTGCCAAGAGATATTCTTCCTGCCCTTCCAGACTAGTGAGATCTTCATCCTGCTTGCCTCGAGTCTTGCCTTGCTTTGCTTTTCTTCTTTCACTTTTCAACATTCCACACATTACAAAAACCCATAAACTTCCTAATATTCACTTGGTCTGTGCAAGGTTTACAATTGTCTATGCCCTTGTCAGAAATTGGTTTTAGATAAGTCTTCACATTGTTATAACCACCTATATGCAAGTAACAATTTGTACGTAGTGTTTTGCTATCTTTGCACAAGTAGTATTATCACAAGTTCATAATATTATGATCATTGCCAACAAGTGCATCTAAAAAAAGTTAGCATGAGCATTAAGAAGTAAACCAATTTGACAGTCCATGGTCCTTCAAGCAATAGATACAAATGCAATAATGATCAGTTTACGTCTACCACTCAACCCTACATATGACGACATTTTATTTCAAAATTTCCCATTTCGCCTCAAATACCAAAACTTTTTTGAACTTGAAGGATTGCCACGCAAATTGTTATAGCCATTCAAAACAGTGTTATACTCCCGAATAAATTGCTTTTCTAATATGTTCGCCCGGCATGCCCCAATAGCTCAAACTGAAACATGTTCAAAATGCATCCATACTTCTCAACATCTTTAGCCATTTTCTTACATTTCCAAGGATTCGACGATTGCCCTATATATTTCATCTCCCTCCCCACACGTGTAATGCAATAGATATAAATAGGTTTCAATATCATGCATTCATTGTCTGCAAAAGCAAAATTGAGCATGTATAAATAATAAGGAATCTCGTGCTACACAAAACGAAAAATTACATCCTATCATTATTTATGAAATGCGTTCACATAATCACAAACAACATATACCTTTAAGAACAGCGTGAATGTAAAAAGCAACCAAAGTGCCAAAAGAACTATCATAAATGGAAAGAAGATCGAGACAATTTATTAATGGATACCGACTGCCTAGCCTTCTTCCCAACCCTGCAATTCTGCTAGTTTTTTTTTTTTTTTTTACGCTTTTTGGTTTTGGGAATTTCTCATGAGGCCACCGTATAGACCCTGCAATTTTAATCATGGGTTTGAATCAGGGGTGTTGAATCAGGAATGTGATTATTGAATTTAGATCACAAGAATTTTTAGAAATCCAAATAGCCTTTTTTATCGTCATCTTCAAACCTTGGTTCGGGAAATTCCTCGGAATCTTTGTAACCTATCGTGTGGATTTGAGAATCCACATTACAGTTTAGAAAAAGCAGGAAAATCTTTTGCCAAAAATAGCAATTTTTCTTGACACTTTCAGTAGGAATAAGAGTGGGAGCATGTAGCTGGTAAGTTGGACTAGATCCAGCAGAATACTTGCCAATTATGCTTAAAAAAATTTCCTAACCACCTTTAATGTTACTCTAGTCTAACTTACTATATATGAGAAATAAGAATCTTTGCCATTGCGTATATATAAGAACTTGCATCTTGGGAAAAGGGTTAACCATGCCCACGTGCGACCTTGCTGGATGCAACATTCTTATGTAGGGATAAAGCAATTGAGCTTGCATCAGCTTCTAAAATGTGAAATTGGTTAAATTGCCTGCTTTTGCATAATATCGGTTGACCCAGCATGGATGTCGACACGGCAATCTTACAGATGGGCAAGGTATTCTTGCACATGAGAATGAAAACAAGCAAATTATTGTTGCATTTACATGATGCAACAGGTATTTCAGTCTATGACACGATGGAGAGACACTGGTGGACGTCTCTATTACGTTCTCGCTATAGCTGCCACGTATGCGACAGATAATTTGGCCTCTGCGTTCAATGGTAGTTCTTATTTTTTAGCATACAGTCCTACCGGGCCTACAGTCTTTCCTCAAACTCTAGCCTATCCATGTAGCACCTCCACCTCAGCAAAATATGATGTGGCATGAGTTTGCACTGTTAGATCCTTAGTTTTAAAAATCAAAGGCTAGGGAAATTAGAAAATGTTCAGTAAATACTAACGGAGACGGGAGGAGGTGTAACCCGAGGGGGGGATCCTCCTCTTTCTTAGATCCCGACTTTCTCATTCGACTATCTCGACTCCTAGCCTTTTCTTTCAAGTTTTCATCCTCAAAATCCAGTTGCAAAAAGACATAATTTTGGACTGAAGAGTTGGAAGACAGGCCGTTTCCAGCATCTTCATTTTAAATTGGTCTGGCTTTCTCGTGGTATTGGTTTGCTGAAGCCGATGGACGTTGCATACATAGCCTATGATTTCTAGTTCCTTAGTCGACAGTTTTCGGCACCTGCATATATCCTCTGTCGACAGTTTTCGACATTCACATATATATGCCTCTTATATGCCTATTGCATCCGGAAAGCATATGGTAAGCCAATTCCTCTCTTCCTTGCTTTGCTCTTGCTCTCTTCCTTGTTTTCTCTGTTCTTCATGATTTTTTTAGTAGATTCTAAAGCTTGCTATCTAGACATCTTCTTTTTCTCCTTTTCTCCTTACTACAAGTCACAAGAGCAAATAAATTCTAGGAATGTATTGTTCCTTGACTTCCGATTCTACTTCTGATGGTATTGTTGCTCCAGTAGAAAACTTGTTTTGAGTCAGGAGAACATGAACTACTGTCATTGCTTGCCAAATGCAGGAACTTTGATCTGGCATAAATTCTTCTGTTATGTGTAGTTGGTAGTGGTTTTATGTGTAATGAAATAGTTGTTTTATGTTGTCTTCAACACTCAGTCTCATTCCTTTATATTGTGTTATTATATTGGTCTACTATTTTGACATGATTCAATGTAAGAAATTGCAAGAAAGTTGACGACATTTAGGAAGTCCTGTTATGACAGATTGATGTGTTTAATTTATGTCAAATCATAATGTGTCATTTATGGTTCTCTAGCACATCTTGACTATGGACGAGCAATGCTCTATAAGACTCCACACAATGTGTTGCTGCTATAGGTTTCATAGCACCTCCCTATCGCTATGGAATAATGTTCAAGATTTGAAGATTTTCAGGCTATAAAGCTCGAAAGGTGTTCTATGGGTTTCTATGCTTAACTAGCTATGAGATCAAGATTTGCACCTACACCTGCGCATGGTTTATATGCGCAAGACATTTTTTAAATTGTCAACACAAAGTCACATTTTTAGCATTTCGAAGATCTGTAACATGAACTACACAATGTAGTAGAATGATGCATAATCAGATAGTTATCCATGGCTATTAAAGGATCTAAAGCATCCAGTATGGAGAATATAGAAGCACTTGAATGAAGCATAAGACTGCATGTTCTTACCAGCTAGCAGCATATAAAGAGTGCTTCTTGTTGCATAATTATGACTTTTCAAATCACAAAATAATCAGCGTTGACCAACTTCTCGTTGAGCCCATTTAGTCTCTTCCAAGAAATTCTACTCATGTACCTCAGTGTAGGCAGGATGATACAGTATACACAGAGCTATTTGGAAGGAAATGATATATGACATATAGAATCTAGGAAAAGCTAAACTAACCTTTGTATAGCTTGAAACTATGCACTCATTCTCTCCAAGCGTACTTGCTTTATTCCAGGTACTTGCTGCAGGGCATAGCGGCATTAGAGAATAGAATAGAATAGAATAGAATAGAATAGAATAGAATTAGAATAGAATAGAATAGAATAGAATAGAATAGAATAGAATAGAATAGAATAGAATAGAATAGAATATAATAGAATAGAATAGAGTTTTTATCGTCCACGGAGACCAATTGGCCTATGGAACCAAAAGGGGAGGCGCAACAAGCGTATTACTGTTCAGATTAACACACCCCCCCTCCCCCGCCTCGAAGGGTTGTTTGGGGGAAAAACCATGATAGGAATAGGTTTGCTATCTAACTGTACAAATACAAATATATACCGTGGGGAAAAGAAATATGTACACGTATCAGGTAAGTGCCCAATGATCGAGCTGATATCGGCGATCGATGATCTCTTGAAGGTATGGTCCCAACCTCCATACTGAGCTCGTGCTCATCATTGGCCAGGACGGAGACTTGGAGTGGAGATCGGAAGATGGGGCAATATACCACGGGAAGCAAGAGTATGCAAGTTGTGTGATGCTGATGAGGTAGAGGATGAACCCCATGTGATTCTTCATTGCCATGCATATGCTAACATTAGAAGCAAGTTTGGGATTGCTTCAACTACATTGTTAGAATTCTATAATATTGCTGCCTATCCGATGGGTAGATTCCTTGTGGAGGTCCTCAAGCATAGAGATATTTGCTTAAAGAAGCTGCATGATAAAGACCTTGTAGATGAGAACGAGGGGGAAGAGGCTAATGCACTCCTGTCTGAGGATGCATTAGATGATATTTTTTATAACTTTGAATGTGTATAGTGTGAACGTCTTCTAGACTTGATGATCTCACAGAGTGATTAATAAACATTTAATTTCATTTCATTCATTTCATTTCATTTCATGTCATCTCTCTCTCTCTCTCTCTCTCTCTCTCTCTCTCTCTCTCTCTCTCTCTCTCTCTCTCTCTCTCTCTCTCTCTCTCTCTCTCTCTCTCTCTCTCTCTCTCTCTCTCTCTCTCTCTCTCTCTCTCTCTCTTAGGTTGGCCACATGATGCCAAAATACCCCTCTCTCGTGGCATCGACTCCTCTTAGAATTGTAATGTATTTTTTTTGGGAGGGAGGAGAGAAGGCCATCTCTCGAGCTCTAACAGGCGTCCGTTTAGGCCTCAATTTTTGGTTTCCACGGAGAACTACTCCATCGAATCATTCCGGTAGGTTCAAGTTTTTGTGGGATAATTCCCTCTAATTTTGAATCGGCCTCCACAATATGGGATATTTCTTCCCCGTTCCTCGCTGGTAGGTAAGCTTTGTGGGATAATTCTTTTGTTTCGTTTCTTTGTGTAGGGTTCCATTTCCCGGCCGTTCTATCATGGATCCATTGATTCTTAGAATGATTGTCATGCTATTGCGTGCTCTTACAATCGGAATCGCATTCCAAAGGTTCTGTTTGCAGCTTCTGGAACTAAACGAGCTTGAAGACCCAATGAATCTATTCGATGACGATGCCTTGCCGAGAAAATGACAACTGTTTCTTCTCTCTGCCTCAACTTTGATGTTAGCCGGATCATGCCGGGTTAGAAGGCCACCTAGAAGATTTTGGATTGCTCCAAGGCAAAGGACCCAATGGGATAATATAGATAATTACGCATGGAATTGTATAGCTTCATTTGAAGATGATATGTGGCATCAATTTTACAGAATGAAGAGGGCCAGCTTTGAGAGATTAGTCGGGCTCGTTGTCCCTTATTTGATTAGGCCAGGGTTTAAAGTTAGGGCCCCAGTTGATCCCAGGAAAGCTGTAGCCATGGTTCTTTACTTTCTGTCACACGGTGATTTGTATAGCTTGAAACTATGCACTCATTCTCTCCAAGCGTACTTGCTTTATTCCAGGTACTTGCTGCAGGGCATAGCGGCATTAGAGAATAGAATAGAATAGAATAGAATAGAATAGAATTAGAATAGAATAGAATAGAATAGAATAGAATAGAATAGAATAGAATAGAATATAATAGAATAGAATAGAGTTTTTATCGTCCACGGAGACCAATTGGCCTATGGAACCAAAAGGGGAGGCGCAACAAGCGTATTACTGTTCAGATTAACACACCCCCCCTCCCCCGCCTCGAAGGGTTGTTTGGGGGAAAAACCATGATAGGAATAGGTTTGCTATCTAACTGTACAAATACAAATATATACCGTGGGGAAAAGAAATATGTACACGTATCAGGTAAGTGCCCAATGATCGAGCTGATATCGGCGATCGATGATCTCTTGAAGGTATGGTCCCAACCTCCATACTGAGCTCGTGCTCATCATTGGCCAGGACGGAGACTTGGAGTGGAGATCGGAAGATGGGGCAATATACCACGGGAAGCAAGAGTATGCAAGTTGTGTGATGCTGATGAGGTAGAGGATGAACCCCATGTGATTCTTCATTGCCATGCATATGCTAACATTAGAAGCAAGTTTGGGATTGCTTCAACTACATTGTTAGAATTCTATAATATTGCTGCCTATCCGATGGGTAGATTCCTTGTGGAGGTCCTCAAGCATAGAGATATTTGCTTAAAGAAGCTGCATGATAAAGACCTTGTAGATGAGAACGAGGGGGAAGAGGCTAATGCACTCCTGTCTGAGGATGCATTAGATGATATTTTTTATAACTTTGAATGTGTATAGTGTGAACGTCTTCTAGACTTGATGATCTCACAGAGTGATTAATAAACATTTAATTTCATTTCATTCATTTCATTTCATTTCATGTCATCTCTCTCTCTCTCTCTCTCTCTCTCTCTCTCTCTCTCTCTCTCTCTCTCTCTCTCTCTCTCTCTCTCTCTCTCTCTCTCTCTCTCTCTCTCTCTCTCTCTCTCTCTTAGGTTGGCCACATGATCGCCAAAATACCCCTCTCTCGTGGCATACGACTCCTCTTAGAATTGTACGTATTTTTTTGGGAGGAGAGGAGAGAAGGCCATCTCTCGAGCTCTAACAGCGTCCGTTAGGCCTCAATTTTTGGTTTCCCGCCGGAGAACTACTCCATCGAATCATTCCGGTAGGTTCAAGTTTTTGTGGGATAATTCCCCTCTAATTTTGAATCGGCCTCCACAATATGGGATATTTCTTCCCCTGTTCCTGCTGGTAGGTAAGCTTTGTGGGATAATTCTTTTGTTCTGTTCTTTGTGTAGGGTTCCATTTCCCGGCCGTTCTATCATGGATCCATTGATTCTTAGAATGATTGTCATGCTATTGCGTGCTCTTACAATCGGAATCGCATTCCAAAGGTTCTGTTTGCAGCTTCTGGAACTAAACGAGCTTGAAGACCCAATGAATCTATTCGATGACGATGCCTTGCCAGAAAATGACAATCTGTTCTTCTCTGCTGCCTCAACTTTGATGTTAGCCGGATCATGCCGGGTTAGAAGGCCACCTAGAAGATTTTGGATTGCTCCAAGGCAAAGGACCCAATGGGATAATATAGATAATTACGCATGGAATTGTATAGCTTCATTTGAAGATGATATGTGGCATCAATTTTACAGAATGAAGAGGGCCAGCTTTGAGAGATTAGTCGGGCTCGTTGTCCCTTATTTGATTAGGCCAGGGTTTAAAGTTAGGGCCCCAGTTGATCCCAGGAAAGCTGTAGCCATGGTTCTTTACTTTCTGTCACACGGTGATATGCCTTTGCATGTGGGTCAGAGATTCTATGTTGGAAAAGCTACAGTGCAGAAATATACTAAAAAAATTACACTAGTGTTGGCCTCCAAGACAATGCTTTACAAAAGGTTTGTAGCCATGCCTTCTGGAGCAAGACTGACTCAATGTATAAAAGAATTTCATGATGCAACAGGATTGCCAAATGTGTATGGTGCTGTTGATGGGTCCCATATTTTTTTATGGAGGAAACCCAAGAAGAGTGACAAAGGTGATGACTATTACAGTCGACACAAAAGGCACTCATGTCTGCTGCAGGGTATTGTCACACACAGCAGGCTTTTCATAAATGTATGTATGACAAGAACTGGATCAGTCCATGACTCAAATCAGTTCAAGAAGAGTTCCATATACAGCAAAATTGCATCCAAACTAATCTTGAACGAATCAGTTGTAACCTTGAGTGGCAGAAAGTTGAAGAAAGGTCAACCCACTGAAGACCAAATCCAGGTTAACATTCCTCCACTCTTGCTTGGTGATTCTGCTTATGCTGCCAGACCCTTCCTCCTGAAAGTTTTTCCACAGAATCATGGTCCTTATGGCAAGTTTAATAAACGGATTTGCAGGGGTAGAGTTTGTGTGGAAAATGGGTTCGGGATTGTGAAGGAGAAATTCAGAATTCTAAAACATCTACCCGTGCATGTTGGCAAGGCCTCCAAAATTATACATGATGCTTGTGTGCTTTGGAACTTTTGTATTATGGAAGACATGGGATGGGACATGCTGCCTCTAGAAGAAGAGCCTGATCCAGTGTATTACTATGAGACTGAAGCTATGAACAGAAGTCTAAAGAAACAAGGAGATCAGATGAGGCATGTGTTGTTTGAGAACTTGGATGGGCATGTGCTGTTGTAAAAGTTGATGGTTCTGTCAGCAATTTTTTCTGAAAATTTGTTCTTTCTTTCTTGACATCGAATATTATTGATTTCATCTTCTCTGGACAAGTATTAAGTCATCAATAAGAAATTCAAGATTCTACTAGAATAATTGAATGTTGAAATAAAGATTTTATTCAAAGTAAAACTACAGTACAAAAAAAATTGGCCACATATATTGGCCTGTCTTTTACAGCTTAGAATTTCTGAGGTAAAACCAACTAACAAGTAAAACCAGATACGTAGGTAGTCCTCAGCACTCTATGCTCTGCAGTAACAGTCACAATCAGAAAGTGAATATCAAAGATAGATATAATGTCAAGTAAAGAAACATCCAATGCTACAGCCGAGACATCAAAGTGACAGGTTTTACGAAAATAAAAACATCTTGTATTTCTTGTATGCATCGAAGCATGTTACATCATTAAGGAAACATTTTTTTTCAGCTGATAGCTGAAGGGATTGACAGGAGATTGTTCATAGCAAAATATTTTTTGCTTTACAAAAAAGACATCACATAAATAAAAACAAAACAAAAAAAAAGGCTCAAGAGGCAAGGAGATCTTCCATTCTTCAAGAACAAAGTTCACACCACTTCCCTGCATGTTCGATGTAAATGCACTCTACATGAGCTTTTTGTTTTAAAGGAGCTGCTTCAGCCCAAGACAACACCTCGGCTTCTATTAACACTCCCATCTCCAGAAAATTCATCACTGCTCGCTGTGATAGAGAACAGTGGATGACCCTGTGAGAAACGACTTCTACATCCTCAACTTCAGGTTCGATTGTTGGTGAAGAATCTTGAACCTCATCTGCATGAGGGGAAGGAAGAGGAGGGGCCGAAAAAGATTCTTGAGGAGGATCTGCAATGGGGGAACGAATGTTGAAGACTCTTCTTCAACTTCTTCCACAGAAGTTTCTGGCCAAGAATCATGGTCGGAGTAGTAGTTCTCTGAATCTGTAGTCTCGTGGGAGACTTCGGATGAATCAATAGGGCCAGAGTGGTTAATATGAAGAGGAAGACGATGTGGTCGGAGGGCTGAGAGAGGAACGAGGGCGCTTCGGGGCCATAGTGTGAATTCTTGAGGGTGGAGGAGACGTTTAAATGGGGCAAATTGAAAAGACTGCCATTTAATGCTTTATCCTACGATATCTACATGCCTAGATGAACGTACCAATCATTGAATAATAAGACAGTTAACCAATTTGGGACTGTTCTAAAAGAAACAAAAAGTGAAGCATAACAGAATGTATGAAAGTGAACATACCTTTATTCTTTGTTTTTGGCTGCCAATTTGGCAATTTCGAGAAGTGTGTCCTTTGTCATCTGACATATGCTCTGGATCATTGCTGCCATAGATTCAGCAATCTTCAAAGAATTCGCAGATCAAATTGTCTCCAATTCTCTAACCAATTCCATCTTCTTTGCAGATTCTTCCTTCATGAAATCCAGTTTTTTCACTTCTGTATCTCCAAAAGTGCTTGCCATTTGTGAGATTCCAACAGCAATATCTTCATCAATCTGCAATCTGGACTTCTTTCTGCCTGTTGGTTTTCCACAAACTCCAGGTTGATTGCATGCTGCGGATCTAGGGGAGGAGGAATCTGTGTTGTTTCCTGTGGGAGTTCGAATGTTTGGCATTTCATGAACCCTTGGGCTAGCTGAATTGTCAATGTTGACATTGACATTGGGAATCTCTTCAGTACTCTCAAAAGGGTCATCAAAAGCAGCATCAGAACCAACTGTCTCAAAGAAACTGTCAGAAAAATTAGTGTGCAAATCCGCAGCCTCAAAGGCTTCATTCCCAAATTCCCCATCATCACCAGCCCCTGGAATGGGGTTATCAGAAGTCACTCCATATTTGACTTCTTCCATTCTATCAAACCATTGCCAACTTGAAGGTTCTGAACCCGTTTGACTGGAAGCCTCCTTCTCATCCTTGAATTTTGCCTGTAGCTTATCCCATTTGTTCTTCAATTGCCTGACTTCCACTAATCCATCTACAATTGGTTGCAATTTCACAAGAATTTCTCTCCATTGTGAATTAGAAAGATTCAGACTGCCATTGGTAACCACTTTCATTTCATTTAGAAGATTCAGGAAAGTGGAAACACCCTGATCTGTTCATTGGACTGGAGCCTTCCTATTCTTTGTGTCTATTTGTTTGGAATTTTCTTTTTCAAGAACAACAATAGCCATTGAATTATCGGGCTGATGAGAATCACTCACAGTACTGGGAGGTGCTTGGATTTCGCTGAGAACTCGTTTGCATCTCTTTTCCTTTGGTGGAGGAGCAGTATCAATAGGCTCGGAATTTGATTCCAAGCTCACGTTCATTGAAATTTGCCCTGTCATCTTCCGCGTCTTCCTTGGAGCCATTTTTTCAATGCGAGGAGGCACAAAGGGTTTGCTGCTTGAAGGCAGAGCAGATCTGGTTGCCTTAGACATCCTTGTCTATAGAAATCAAGCTAATCAACCAAGAAACAATACCTGCCGGATCAGAATTTGACAAGAGAACAATGTCGTCGATTCGCGTAGCGAATCGCCATTCTTGCTCAAGACGAGCATGCATGCATTGCATGCGTTGCATGCATGCATCGCATGCGTTTTGGGCCGTTCTTCAGGTTGGGCGTTTGCTACTTATTGCGGAGTTCTTCATCGACGTTTCATCGGCGCTTCCTCTTCTCTCAGCAGTACCTTATTCTCTTTGAATTGTTTCCAGGCAGGGGAGGGGCTTCTTCCTGCCTGGTTTGGCCAATTTGGCGTTGCTTTCCTGCTGTCCTTTCCGGCCTTTAGCCTTCATCCTGTGACCTTCGTCCTCGATCCTAGTTTGTTAAGGAAGTCCTTTGGTATTCGGGCGCTTTGTTGGTTTCATGCGAGTCGCAGTGCAAGAATGTCGTCGATTCGCGTAGCGAATCGCCATTCTTGCTCAAGACGAGCATGCATGCATTGCATGCGTTGCATGCATGCATCGCATGCGTTTTGGGCCGTTCTTCAGGTTGGGCGTTTGCTACTTATTGCGGAGTTCTTCATCGACGTTTCATCGGGCTTCCTCTTCTTCTCCGGTGAAGCACCTTATTCTCTTTGAACCCACCCTCCCCTTCTTCTTTTTTTTATATTTTGTACAAGTTCTTTTATCATGTTTTTCCACCCGATGGGTGATGCTTTTTTCCACCTATTGGGTGATGCTATTCTTTGGTATGTTTTCGTTTGTTGTGTTGGTGATGTGTGTACAGTTGTTGGCGCCATCCGCTTTGACTTCTCCATGCGGGGGGTTTTGGGAGCGATTCTATGCCTTACGCTTGTCTAAGCCCCGTTGCGAAGGCTTATCACTAGGTTTTTCCTCGAAAACCGAAAAGGGCGGGTTTTTAATCCCGTGATAAGCTTTCGGCAGTACATCAGCCACTCATCTATTAGCATTGTATTTGTTTTGGGGTCCAAATGATATAATTGATTTTCCCTTTATTTTTGTGGGTAGTTCGCGATGTGTGCGGCTATCCACCGGCCCACCATTGTAGAAATCTGCTGAGATGAATGAGAAGCCTATCTATTCGGGCGCTTTGTTGGTTTCATGCGAGTCGCAGTGCAAGAATGTAAGATCGAATTGAAATGAATTTACAAGGATCGAATGGGCTGAGAAATACAGAGGCAAAAATCAATAAAGATGATGGAAGAATTAGGGGAATTCAAGGAATTGCGGTGTTGAAGACCAAGAACAGGGGAAAAATGGCTAGGGGATTTCGACGAGGGAAATTTTTCGGTCATGAAATTCAAGGCGACATAATTTTGGGGGTTGTTTAGTTAGTGGCTAATGGAAACGCCCCTAACGGCTGTTAGGGGCAAATCATCTCTCGAGGTGAGAGTTAACTTTTCCCACTCTCACCCATCTCTCATTCTCTCTCGCCTCTCGTATTCTCTCGTATTCTCTCTCATCTACTCTAAGTTCGCATGTGGCCAAGGCATCTCTCTCTCTCTCTCGGGGAGAAAAGCGTGAAGTATGCAATGCTTGTAGTATACCTATAGTGGGAGCATTATGCCATATGCAGCATGTATGTCTTTCTACGCGATTGGTGGGAGTTTTATCTCTAAAACGAGGTAAGTTTTCCCTCAGCTTGTTTAATATTATGCATCATATATAGTCTGCTACGGTTCGGAGCATGTTTGTCAAAAACAATTGTTAGACTAGTGTTTGTAACTGGAAACCTTGGTTTATGGCACTATGGTTACAATATACATGTAGAATTCAGCTCATGGCAGCAAAACATGACTAAGAATACTCAAAATTCTAGTACGGTAGATGACTGATCAGAATTGTAATGGGCCAGTTTAAGGAAATAAGAATTACTACAGTTTCTTTGCCTTCTCTAGGTAGAAAGGCACAACAGATGGGAAATGAAGCAGTTGGCCAAAATGATCACAAGAAGATAAGAGGCGAAATTGCTGAGTAATATGATTGTTTGGGCAAATAGAAGTGTAATAATATGTGGCAGGTTTTGGAGTCTAATCTGATATGTTTCAGCAAGTATGGCAGATGCAAATATTGTAAATGATGTTAATGCTACTGCAATCAATGACAAGTTGTTGATCCTTAATTTGCGTTCTGGTGTAATAATCAGTTCAATGTGGTCTACAAAAAATGCCACTACAATTGAACCTAATTACCCTTTCAGTTCAAACAATGGAACGTGGATGCTCAAATCACGGTTTAAATTTTCTTGCTTCAAAAAACAGCTAAAAGGCTATGATAATTTGCAAAAGATAGGGATATGCGATTGGGATAGTTGGCCTTTTATCATGCAAAATATACACGGGTATGAGCCATGGGAAATAAGGAATTCAGTATATGTCGAGTCATGATGCTACTAAATAACTTGGATGGGTAGACGATTTCGTGGGTTTCATGGAGGTGGGACCTCCCTACATTATTGGCGAGGAGGTGGGCTACTTAAACCTTAACACAATGGATGGGATATTACCCCTCTCGCCTTGGAAAGGGATAGGGGTACTTTAATTGGTTGGGGTGCAATGCGGCTGGCACAATGGTTTGGGTTGATCAATAAAATACCCTCTATGGTGTAAGTTTATCCACCATTGTGGCATCATGCCTTCACAAGGACATCTGAGAGGAAAACAAACTGACACATACCAAGAATGGCTAGGCCTAGTGGATAATAAAATTTTGACTCCGCTAGCTGCAATCTCTGAAATTGGAAGTAACTTGCTCTGCCATCTTGACAAGGGGGGAAGCGACGAGGGGTACGTGATAAGGGGTGATGTCACTCGAGTAGATAAATTATGAAGATTGTTTCGTGGAACCTTCGGGGAATCAAGGGACCTCTAAAGAGGGCTAGAGTTCTAGCAGCAATGAGATCAATGGATGCAGATATCCTATTTATACAGGAACATAGACTTCCAGACTTCAAGGCTAGTTCCGTAGGTGCTTGGGTAGGTAATCAGTACTCCTCTTTTACTTGTGCTGCCCGAGGGGGTACATGAACTTTATGGAAGGATTTAACTAGTAAGCTGCAATATGCAGGGACAGATGGTAGGTGGCAGGGTGTGCAATTTAATACAAATGGGATTCAATGGGGAGTGACTAACATAAGCCCCGTGGAAAGAGCCATTCTATGGAAGGAAATTAAGGACTGGGTGATCACGGCCAAAGGGGCCAATTGGGTACCGAGTGGTAACTTTAATATGACGGATATTTGGGATAAAAAATTGGCCTATACTGGGGAACCTACTAGGTGAGGATTCACCCAAGCATGGGACTCCCTTCTCAACTATTGTGGTTTTGTTCTTCTCCCACCATCAAACACTACCGTGGTCTAATAAACAAAAGGAATGGACGTAGTTTATTGCCTATTAGACAAATTTTACGTGGCTAACAAGTCAGCCCCTTCATGGATCGGTGTCATGTGGAAGGAGAATGATACAAACAGTTTTCCTCGTGCAAAAACTGCCAAACAGTTAATCAAAACAACCTCGAAACTCTAGATAAGTTCTTTTTTAAGACAACTTCTCCACCCAACCGCTCGATTTGCAAACACGACAAGACTGGCCTCAAACTCTTCCCAATTCTGAGAGTCTGCTAACCGGCTGGATAGCCTCTCTAAGATTCTTTGGAATACTCCAAAACTAAGGAAAGCATTCAATCAACAATTTACTAATAATCTAAGGCAAGATTGGGCGATCAGACCACAAGATACTTCCCGCTCCCCTCTTTTTTAGCGGATCGTGAGCTTCTTGTTCTATTCTAAAAGGTGTTTTTTAATCTATATTTGGCTTTGCCTTTTTCCCTTATGCTGAATCCGGCCATCTCATAACCTTTTGTTGCTAAACTTAGCAGTTTCGGATGCCCTTTTCCTGCAATCCGACCAGATGCGCTGGCCCAGGAGTTATTTCTGGATTTGTTCGATCCCTTTTTACTAATCTTTTTGTTAACTGATTCGTTGTGTTTATTTAAACGGTTGTTTCGATTTCAATAGTTCCTTTATTATAGCCTTTAACATTTCAATGGTTCCCTTCTTTTTAATTTATCATTTAAAACTCCTAAGGTTAAACATTCAATCAAGGTTATAAAATAGAAAGGCCCTTGCCTCTGTGTTTGTCTCTGCAAATCCTTACTCTGAGCCACGCCCCTAAGCTAGTGCCATAACAATTCCCTCCTTTCCCAAGCCTGATCGTCCTCGATCGTCTGCCTTAGAGAAGTAACAATCTTTCCCAAATCTAGTCAACTGACTATCTACTTTGCTGGAATAACCACCTTTCTTTCCAAGCTAGTCACCTGACTATCTGCTTTGAAAGGATTTCTTCTAGGCTGGTAAACTTACCATCTGCCTAATAATTCTAAGGGTCTGGCTTCTATACTGCAGTCACAGTTGCCCCCTTCTAAACTCTAGAGCAACATTCATTTGAAAAACTTCCATTATCTCAAATCAAACGAATACAATGCTCAAACCATTCAACAAACACATGTCCTACATAGACGTTTTACTCTATTTATCTTTACCCACATAGCCGATTTGAAGCCGACTTCTTTCATAGGCTTCCGCCTTTTCTTTGTCAAACTTAGCGTGGGAACTTTCAGGGACCTTTTCAAGAACTTCTTCTGCAACGCGAACATGGGCAATCTGCGCAGATGTTCGGGCTTTTGCTCGAGCATCCTCCTTTGGTCGCTCAGGATCCCCTTTGGATATAACTTTTGGACATTGATTCTTATAGTGAGGACCTCCCAAGATATAAAACATCCTCCCCGGGGCTTTTTGTTTGCTTTGGCCATCCCAAGACTCTCCATTGCTTCCCTTCGTCCGGGTTTCATCATTGCCAAGCAAGGCACTTACTCGATACCTCTTATTCTCTCTTTCAGATACCTTGCCATTATCTGGCTTAAAATTCTTCTCTTGAGGGTACCCCTCCCAGATATTGTACTGCATTATACTAGGATTGAGTTTCATCTCTGCGGCTTCAGCCTTTCGCACTGCTTCATCAATAGTCGATGGTTCTGCAAAACATAGCTCTCAAGATATAATGGATCTCAGAGTCCGCCTACAAATTTTCGTGATCACTTCACTTTCGGATAGTCCTTCCGGGTGTAATTCTTCCATGCATCGCTAAGTAGGAGAACTTGGAGTAAAAATGATGTACCAATTCATGTTCCCCTTGCTTAAAGAGATCCCACTGTCTTTTAAGATCTAGATAATAATTTGCATGCAAGTTGTGCGATTCGAATGCTTTTCTAAAAGCAGCCCAGGTTTTTTATCTGAGGTAACAATTTCTTCCGTCCTTGCCACCAGATTCTGGCTACATTAGTTAAATATTTGTCCATGGCTTGCAGTTTCTGCTCCTCCGTAGCTTTGACTCTTTCAAAGAAACTTTCCCAACTTGCCAAGAATCCCAGAACTGTTGGTGGACTCCGTTTATCTCCTGCATATGACGGCATTCCTCCTACCTTCTCCAACCATTTAATTCGACCCGGTTCTGACATTAGAAGCAACAGTAGGAGAATCAGGTAGTGATGGAGTAACTGGTGGCGTATTTGCAGGCAAAGGAGGCTGTTGGAATATATCTGGCAAATACCCATACAGAACTGCTACATATTCAAGTTTCCTTTGATTTTCCTCAAAACTAGCAGATGTAGGCATGCCAATCTATACTGCAATCTGCGCAGCATCATTCATAGCCTGATTATACTGGTCTACAGGAAGATTAAATTTGTTCTGGGTCATTTCACAGAATCTTAGGATGTCACATCTCTGATACCAATTGATACAAACGGTCTTTCCTGTCTGCAAAACTGTCAAACACGGTTAATCAAAACAACCTGGAAACTCCAGATAAGTTCTTTCGGCACAACTTCTCCACCCAACCGGGCTCTGATGTGCAAACATGACAAAACTGGCCTCAAACTCTTTCCAATTCTGAGAGTCTGCTAACCGGCTGGATAGCCTGTCTGGGATTCTTTGGAATACTCCAAAACTAAGGAAAGCATTCAATCAACAATTTACTAGTAATCTAAGGCAAGATTGGGAGATCAGACCACAAGATACTTCAGGCTCCCCTCTTTTTAGCAGATCGTGAGCTTTTTGTTCTATTCTAAAAGGTGTTTTTTAATCTATATTTGGCTTTGCCTTTTTCCCTTATGCTGAATCCGGCCATCTCAGAACCTTTTGCTGCTAAACTTAGCAGTTCAGGATGCCCTTTTCCTGCAATCTGGCCAGATGCGATGGCCCAGGAGTTATTTCCGGATTTGTTCGATCCCTTTTTACTAATCTTTCATTTGTTAACTGATTCGTTGTTTTTATTTAAACGGTTGTTTCGATTTCAATAGTTCCTTTATTATAGCCTTTAACATTTCAATGGTTCCCTTCTTTTATAAGTTATAATTTAAAACTCCTAAGGTTAAACATTCAATCAAGGTTATAAAAGCCCTTGCCTCTGTGTTTGTCTCTGCAAATCCTTGCTCTGAGCCACGCCCCCAAGCTAGTGCCGTAACAGAGACCTTGCCTTTTCCCAGTCAGATCATGTCCCACAGAAACTAATATTTGAAGATCTTCTTTCTGCCAGACGAAGAGGAAATGCCCCCTTTAAATTCAATAGAGGGCTCGTAAGGAAGGATCTCTTTTGCACACCATTCAAGGAATATCTTTTAGCGCAGTTGAGGGATGAGGGACTTCCTAGTATGAAGGCCTGGATCAGGAAGAATGCCGATATGAAGGGTTTGGATAAAAAAATGGGGTAAGCTGCGGCCTACCAAATCTAGGGCAACTAAGGTTGACCTATGTAACCAAATTCGGCAAGTTAAACAAGCTTTGTTTCTAGACCCCTTCAATATCGCCAATCGCATTAATTTGTGGAAGAGCTAGAGGTCATAATAAGAGCGATAGAAGAGGAAGAGGACCGAGGGGCTGCTGTTAGATCAAAGATCAAATGGTATGCAGACGTTGACCATGAAAGCTCTAAATGTTTTTTTAGATTGGCAGGAGCAAGGATGGCTGAGAATAGTATCACTTCAGTTCTAAATGATCAGAATGTAGTTCTTAGACTGTGTTCCTTAGCTTTTGGCAAGTCTCCAGGACCTGATGGGTTCCCTCCAGAGTTCTATGTAAAATTTTGGGACATACTTGAGCCATTCTTTACTGCTGCAGTCAAGGGTGCATGGACAGCTAAATATCTTCACCCGGCTCTAGCAACGAGCTTTATCTCGTTGATTCCAAAAGTTAATGAGCCCCAGGTGCTAAATGAATGGAGACCAATAGCACTAACCAATGTGCTGTACAAAGTAATCATGAAGGTCATTGCCAATGATATGAAGCCAATCTTAACCTGTTCAATTGGACGTGAACAATCAGCTTTTCTCCCAGGCAGGTACATTTTGGATAACTATCTGGCAGCCAGAGAGGGGCTCCATGGTGCAAGTTATCTCATCAGAACTGTGTGATGTTGAAGCTAGATTTTCGTAGAGTCTTTGAGCTCAGAAAGGGGATCAGGCAGAGGTGTCCCCTTGCTCCTTACTTTTTTCTAATCATGGCAAATCTCTTAACATGCATGGTGAAAAGCTTGATAATCAGGGGATTGCTAAATGGATTACTTCCTCCATGCACCAATCAAGAATTGACTATTATGCAATATGCCAACGATATCTTCCTTTTCCTAAGAAGACATTGATACAAGGGTTAGGGCTTGGAACTACCATATAGTGACAGTACGAAGACGACTAAGCTTTTGGGTATGCCACTCAACCTTGGAGAAAATTTGAAAGGTCTTTGGTCACCAATTATAGAAAGAATTCAAAAAAGGTTAACCTCTAGCCTTGCAAATCCCTATCCAATATGGGGAGAGTGACAGTAGCTAATGCAATCCTTAATGCTACCCATATTTATTACTCTTCGGCTATTGTGGCACAAATATATATATACGACCAGTTATTGGTACTTATTCGTAAATCCATATTTGGAGGGGGGGGGGGATAGCTGGGGTTGCGTGGTCAGAAATGTGCCGAGATAGAAAAGATGAGGGATTGGGATGTAAAGACTCAATGGTACAAGGGAAGGTCCTGACAACTAAATTTGCATCCCCGACTTTTGCCTTTGTATTACTGGCTGAGTATACTTTGGAACAATTTGGGTGAGGAATACGCTCCCCTTGCACTTGTACACCCTCGAGTATTTACTAAATGGCGTGCCGCTGGAGTTTGTAAGGTAGGGCAGTTGTTGGAAAATGATAGATGGATTACATGGACAAGATTTAAAGTTTTAGTCCCAGGTGCTGGGGAAGGTGATAGGAAGATCTTTAGGAAGATTATGGTGAATGTCAATATGCTTTCTAGTATTGTAGGGGAAGAGGACAAATGGCTATGTGGGGATGGAGCAGAGTATAAAGTCAGGAAGTTGTATGGATTGCGATGCTGGATCAGTCTACAAGAAGGAGTTTACACTATGACATGGTTGATGAATAAGGGAGTTGTTCAACATGATCTTTGCCCTCTCGGATGTAGACTCAGAGACAATGGATCACCTCTTCTTTTGTCCGATCATAGGAGACTTCTGGAGATGGGTTTGTCCAATTATTGGGCTACAAGTGTGTCAGCTATCATGGCCGGCCATTCTAACCAATATAGATGCAGACTTTATTCGACTCACTTTAACCAATATATCAATATGTTGCATCTGGAAACACCGATGCGGTGTAGCTCTTGGAGGGTTGTCTGCTTCGGTAACAAAAATTAAGAGCACTTCCAGTGTGGAGGTAGCCTCATGGCCCTGGCCCAACATCGAAAGTTTGGCCGTAATTACAACAAGAACTTGGATAGAATTGGCAGTCTAAGGGGATTTCAGTCATTTTTTAAATGTTACTGGGAGTTGGACTTAAACAGTGTGCAGTAAGGGCAGATGGCCTGCCTGTCACCTGTATGTTCGAAGGTGGATCTTCATATTTAGTGAGGCTTGCTCCTAAGGTCTTGTTGCTTGGAACTGGTTACTAGCTCCATATAGTATCTAAGTCTAGATGAAGACGGTCAATCCTCTAGTAATCCAGGGCTAGGGAAGGCTGGAGTGGTAGCTTCTTTAGTACAAGCCTTGACACTTATGAGTAATACCCACGGTGACAAGTCTTTCTATCAATCCCATTTGGGGATATCCTTTGTAAATTATTACATATTAATAATATATTAATACATACACTTACCCTCAAAAAAAAAAAAAAAAAAGGGATAGTTCAACTTCTTTGATTCACCGCAGAGCTCCAAAGATCTACTACTATTATTGTTAAGAGATGTTCCTCCACCCGATTCAAAGTGGCATTTAGACCCCGTAAGACAAGTGCAAAGTAGCTCTTAGTGAATCTATAGATGTGGAACTTCGGCCTGGTTAAGTTTATCTATATTGAAGATATATGTGTATTATTCTTCTCCTTGTTGTGAGAAGAAAGTAGTTTCTCTTGCATTATGTTATCATGCTTAGATAGGTGGCTTTGCTGAGATCGATTTATCCACTGGGTTTTTATTCCTGTCTCTGCAGTGTATTGTATATTTTTTAGAGTGATTAATATAGTCTGACATCCTTCAAAAAAAAAAAATTTCCATATCTTTTTTATCAATTTCAGCAAGTTCAAATAATTCGGTTTCAAATGTTGTACACTACCACCATTTCTGTGTGGAACTTTTAGAATCAATGTGAAGCATCCAAATTACTTAAAATGGAGAAATCATTATCAGTGAGAGTGTTTTCCCTATAAATGATGTACTCACGGAGTCCTGGGGCATTAATCATAATGACCATACTAGTTTGAATAATGGGGCTAGGTACTTATAGATCTTCATCATAACCAATTTTCTTGAGGTCAGCATTCCATGCGAGAACCCCTTCTTCTTCATCTTCTGGATTCTATATAAAGAATCAATTAAGTCAGTTATAGAATATAATCTCCTAGATAAAAATGCAAAAATCAAGTATAGATAATGCCCATGATAATGCTATGCATGGGGCATTCAGGGGGTAACCTCTAGGGTCAGATAAATATGTGTATATATATTATGCTCTACAAGCAACCTTCCCTCAAGGGATCTATACACATGATAAATGTAATAAAATCTAGGAATTTGAAACTTGAAACAATGAAAAAAATTCATAATAACCCATATTTTATTGCATGATGATGTTCCAGTCTAGTCATAAATGTTATACATCTTCAATATTATGTATATTCATGAGTAAGCCTATTGAGTAAAGAAGTTTCTGTCGAAAACCTTTAGTAGTAATAGTATTTTAAATCCTGCATGGTAATGGACTTACTATGATCTTTTGGTATTTGGTCTTATATAGACCTCTTGATGTTCAATTATTATACAAGAAATTTATCATGTGACCAAGGGGTCGAACATTTCTCTTCCCAATCTTCTTATCTTTACTCGCTTACATGCTAAAATTTTACTCGGACTATGTATTAGTTTGAGAAGATACGGGATTTGAACTTGTGCTATTGCCTTGTGTTAATTTGCCCATATAATAATACATCATAAGGTTATCGCTTTTGTCACTTCCATTGTACTTGCAGCGGAAGGTCGAATAGTGGAACTTACACAATTTTAGTTTCTCAAAACTATTATTATGTTGGTTCTCCCTTGTCTGGAATGTTATGTAGCAAGGTTCCTTCTTGGGTGAGTGCAAGTATCGCTCTTGCATCCTGCACTGACCTCAAAACTACTATTATATTGGCTCGTATATGGTTTGGCCTTAAGTCCTGATCTAAAATGTTATGTAGCAAGGTTCCTTCTTCGGTGAGTGCAATTGCCCGTGCAGATGCATTAATTTTCGAGGAGGCAGTGTGGAATGTGTTTCCCAAGTGTAAAACATTAAGTTTTGTTTTTGGAGATAACTTTTATTGGAGGCAAAACAATTAATACTGCTGACATTGCACTTTCTCCATTTGCCATAGATCTTCCGTCACTGGAAGAGATATTAGGGCTGAAGATTCCAGAGACTTGTCAGCATTTGCAAAGATTCTTACAATCTTTGCGAGATCACCCAGTTGTGAAGACTTCTCTTCCAAGTGTTGAGAAGAAAAGTGATTTTCTGAGGACCCGTTTAATGAACAAATTGGCGGCCAAATGCTCCTGATTTCATTTCTGCAATGTCTATGTAATTATTCTTTTTTTGAACTTTTCCTGTCATAAAGGACTTCATTCATTTGTTTAATCTCCAGTTATTATCAATTGTTTTAATATTCAATTGTACTTTATGCTACATCTTAAAGAACCAATCACCATTGTTTTATTTCAATTCTTTAACCCCCATGTTAAAATTATGTGTCATGTGATATTCGAGCATATAAGGGGATTAGTGACCACATCTTGGCTCCCCTAGGCTAATGAGGATTCATACAAGCATTCATGAGAAGCAGTGGCAGTGAATGCAAGAAAAAAACATAGAAGTTGAAAAGTGGTGGGCAGGTACTACCCAGACGTTGTCACGTTGCTACGGCCACCAGAAAACGCTTGATACCCCCTGCCCGCCACTTAGGGTTTTGACTGGTCAAACGGGTCAAAGTCAACGACAGCTGGAACTTAAGGACAGCAGGGCATCCTATTATTTAGGCAAGTTGGAAAACTTTCTATATGAAGGGCATGCACGATTTGACAAGTGGATATATCCAGGTTGATGAGAAAATATATAGATGAATGATGGTGATAGAAAATAATGAGCTGAGTGCAGATACAAGTGCGTGTATGCAAGTTAAGGAGCGGGTGGGTTTGAAGGAGACAGAGTCTTGGTATACTTGGGTTCAAACCCCAAGCTCTGATTCTAACATTGGTATCAGAGCTAACTAGTTCCTGCCCTGTGATAATGACAACCAGATTCGGGGCAAATCTATTGAACTCTATTGAAGTCTTTAAAGGAGATGGAGGATTTCAAATCTGGAAGGAGGGTATTAGAGGTATGCTGGAGTTTGAAAAGTTGTGGTATTTGTTTGATGGTAGTTCAGTAAGCGGTGCAACTAGCTCAGGTAATTCAACTGCTGCTAGTAGTAGTAATGCTCAATCCGGTGCAGGGGGAACTTCAGGTGAAGGTGTGTCTACTGCAAGGGCAACTTCTCTGAGTTCTGGAGTAGAAGATGAAGTTAAGATTATGGAGGCCCAGGCCATAATCATGTGTAAGGTAGGCATTGCTTTAAAACTGAAGCTTCGAGGCATGAAGCCTAAGGAAATGTGGGATTATTTGATAAAGCACTATGAACAAAAAAGTTCTTCACAAATAGATGTGCTAGAAAAACAGTTAAGGAAGATGAAATTGTTTGAGAAGGATAACCTGACTGACTTTTTGGAGAGATTTGATTCCATTATTGCAGATCTTGAGGGAGCTGGAAATATCTTGAATGAACAGTATCAAATACTTGCTTTAGCAAGAGCAGTATCTCATAATAGTCACTTAGCAACTTTACTCAGAAATGTAGCCTCTTCCAAGGAGCATGCTATCAGAATGATACGCACAGAGTTTGAACAATATACTATTACACAGGAGGAAGCTGATCAATCCTCAGAGGTCTTGTATACAGGTAAGACTAAAAGAGGTGGTTTTGCAAGAAGGAAAGTAGGACCTTGTTATGCATGCAAACAATTTGGTCACCTAAAGAGTGAATGTCCAAACAATAATGAGAAGGAATTTAGATGTTTCAATTGTGAAGGCAAAGGGCATTTTGCTTTTGATTGCCCAAGTCCTAAAAAGGGAAGAGGTCGAGGGGGATTCTCTGAAAAGAAAGAGGTGGCAGAGGCAGGGGAAAATTCAAAGGAGGCCCAAGTATTAATGTGGTAGGAAAGCAAGATAGTAGTGAAGGTGAACTTTCAGAGTTTCCAAGGAAAAGCAATAACCAATTTGTTGTTATAGATTCAGGAGCAGAAAAAAGTGTGATGTGTGACTTGCATATGCTTAAGGATTGGGAAAAGAAGGAAGGACATGTGCAACTTGGTGATGGGGGTTTGAAGAAAATAGAAGATACCGGAGTTTTAGAGTTGTTTGACTTAAATGGCAAAACTGTAAAATTGAGAGATGTTTTGTGTGTGCCCAGTCTTGTTAGAAATCTCATATCCGTATGCCAGCTTGTGGATTTGGGATATAAAGTACTGTTTGAACAGATCCGTTGTAAAGTATTTCTTGATGGTGAATTAAAGTTTATTGGCAAAAGAGTTGGTAATCTCTTTGGATTGGATATGGAGCATCTTCATGAAATTAATCTTGTGGAATATTCAGATGTGAAAATATGGCATAACAGATTATGGCATGTAAATGCTGCAATAATTAAAAGACTTGGAGAAAAGGGATTAATATCTGCCAAGGTACAAAATGAAAAGTTCTTATGTGGGGGTTGTCAACTTGGAAAGCAATCAAGATTGCCATTTAAAAGGTCACACAAAAGAGCAAAGGGTATTTTGGATTTGGTGCACACAGATTTATGTGGTCCTATAAATGTTACTAGTTTGAGTGGGCATAGATATTTCATGAGCTTTATTGATGATTTCAGCAGAAAAACCAAGTGTTATATTTTGAAAACAAAAGACCAAGCTTGTGATGCTTTGAAGTTATTTACTGCTGAAACCGAGCTAGAAACTGGAAGGAAGATAAAGTGCATAAGGTCGATGAGGAGGTGAAATATATCTCGATGAATTTAAAGCTTTTTGTGCAAATAGGGGAATCGGAAGGCAATTGACATGCGTGATACTCACCACAACAAAATGGAGTTGCGAAAAAGGAAAAATAGAACATTGCTTGATGCTGTGAGGTCCATGTTGAAGTACTCTGGCTTACCAAATTATTTATGGGATGAAGCTGTGAAGACGGCTGTCTACATTCAAAACTTGTTACCTTCATCAAGTATTAAAGGTGCAATTCCAGAAATGCTTTGGTCTGGTAAGTCACCTTCTTATGATAGATTAAAAGCATATGGGTGTTTATGCTTTGTACATGTGCCCTCAAGAACTAAGGAAAAAGTTGGATGATAGAGCATACATATCTTATCTAGTAGGGTATGATTCTAACTCAAAGCATTCAGATTATATGATCCCCGCTAGAAGAAAAATTATAGTGAGTAGAGATGTGGTCTTCAATGAAAATGAATTTTATAGGAAAATTCCCAAGATAAATAATCAAGATCCATGTGAAAGTGAAAGGAAAGATAGTATTGTCACCAATAAGTGAAGAGGAAAAACTCAAGGATTGGAGCAGGTAGATTTGAGTGACTCGATAATGAGTCGAGAAATGATTCCAAGTAATGTTGTTGAGCCGAAGTGGAATCAAGCGTCGAGCAAGAGATTGAACACCAAGAGGCGGTTGATAAAACCGGATAGACCAAAAAGAAAACCCTGCATTTAACAGAAGCTCAATTGTTGGCGTAAGAAGCCAAACATAATTTAGAGTCTCATGGTAGAACCGAACTTGGGAAAAGTAAAAGACTTAGATCTCGTGTAGGAGAAATTAATATCAGATTTGACATTTTGATACTTGAAAACGCATAAGATTCCACAAAATTATATGGAAGCAGTTCAAGATAAGAATGGAAAGAACTGGAAATGTGCTATGGAAGAAGAAATGAGAGCATTCAAAAGAACAGACACTTATACAGTGGTAGATATTCCTTCTGATAAGAATATAGTTGGAAGTAAGTGGATCTATAGAATAAAACCAGGGGTAGACAAAAATACTAAGAAATTCAAAGTTTAATTTGTTGCACGTGGGGCTTTACACGTAAAAAAAGGGGAAGATTTTGATGAAACATTCTCACCATTGGTAAAGATAAATAGTTTGAGAATGTTATTAGCTATTGCTAATGCTTGTGACCTTGAAATCCATCATATGGATGTAAGTACAAAAGATTCTTGAATGCTAAATTAGAGGAGGAAATTTATTTAAGACCTGCACCTGGGTTTGAAGAGGAAAAAGGAAAAATTTGGAAGTTGAATAGAGCAGTCTATGGTCTTAAACAGTCTCCTAGGGAATGGTATAAATGTATGGATGGATATCTTGTAGAACAAGGTTTTGAGAAGCTCAATTATGATGGTAATATCTATAGGTTCAAAATGGGAGATGCCTGGTGCATTATCGCTTTATATGTTGATGACAATATTATGATATCAAAGGGAACTCAAGTACTAAATCATTGCAAAGATATCTTAAAGAAACGATTCCAAATGAGTGATCTTGGAGAATTAAAGAGGTTTCTGGGCATAGATGTTTACAGGGACAGAAATCACAAGATATTAGCTTTGAGTCAACAAGGGCATATTCAAAACATGTTGAAGAAATTTCATATGGAAGATTGCAATATGGCATATACTCCTATGGTTCCTGGTCACAGAATTTCTGCAGATATGAGCCCAAAGACAGAAACAGAAAGCAAACAAATGGAGAAAATATCTTACAGAAGTTTGATTGGTTGTTTGTCCTATGTAGCCAATTGTACTAGGCCTGACATTGCATTTGCAGTTAATATTCTCAGTAGGTACAATGACAAGGCTGGTAAAGGACACTAGAATGCAGCAAAAAGGATTCTCAAATACTTGAAAGATACAATGCATTTTGGTATAGTATTTAATGGAACCAACTTGCAATTGCGCAGCTTATCGTGATTTGATTGGGGAGGAGATTTAGATAAACGAAAAATCAACTTCGTGGTATGTTATTTTATTAGGTGGAGCCCCAGTTGTTTGAAGTGCAAGAAGCAAAGCAAAGATTGCTTTATCTAGTGCTCAAGCCGAGTACAACCAAAGAGTTCCGCGTTGACTAAGGAACTTATTTGGGAAAGAAGGCTTATGGCGTAATTTGGATTTGCTCAAAGAGGACCAACAATCATTTATTGTGATAATACTAGTTGTATTGCTATGACAAAAACCCAATTCAAGCATGAAAGATCAAAACATATTGATATGGAGGTTCATTTTATCGGGGATATGGTAAAGAAGGATCGTGTGCATTTAACTTATGTTAGTTCACAAGATCAACGAAAGCGGATATACTTACAAAAGCCTTACCATTGTCCAGATTTGTGGAATTAAGAAGTTTGCTACATCAGGATAAACAGTGGAATATCACATGAAGGGGGAATGTTAAAATTATGTGTCATGTGATATTCGAGCATATAAGGGGATTAGTGACCACATCTTGGCTCCCCTAGGCTAATGAGGATTCATACAAGCATTCATGAGAAGCAGGGCGTTGAATGCAAGAAAAAAAATATAGAAGTTGAAAAGTGGTGGGCGTGTACTACCCGTGACGTTGCTACGGCCACCAGAAAACGCTTGATACCCCCTGCCCGCCACTTAGGGTTTTGACTGGTCAAATGGGTCAAAGTCAACGACAGCTGGAACTTAAGGACAGCAGGGCATCCTATTATTTAGGCAAGTTGGAAAACTTTCTATATGAAGGGCATGCACGATTTGACAAGTGGATATATCCAGGTTGATGAGAAAATATATAGATGAATGATGGTGATAGAAAATAATGAGTCGAAAAGTGATACAAGTGCGTGTATGCAAGTTAAGGAGCGGGTGGGTTTGAAGGAGACAGAGTCTTGGTATACTTGGGTTCAAACCCCAAGCTCTGATTCTAACACCCCATTTTATCTCTTTTGTCACTGCTATATACATATTAAGGAACCAATCATCTTTGAATATAGATATTCATAGAAGTGAAAGATCGCTTGAATTATTAATATTTTCTCCATAGCATAGTTTGCGGGTGTCCTTTTTGATTGCCCTGTAGGGGGGCAACTCGTGGGGATGTATGTGGGATTGATCAATGGAAGGCATAGATTTAGTTAAAGTGTAACATTCTCAGAGAATATTATGAAATTTTTGGATGAGTGGTCGCGGTTGTTTGGGCTAGTTGTGACAGTGGAAATGGTGGAGATTCATCGCAGCCTACATGGAATGGAAGGGGAGATGTGTTGGGGCTGCAAGTAGAGGCAAATGAAGGTTTAAATCGGGGTAGAGGCAAAGAAGAGGAGGTAAGCACTGCGACGATTACCTCCTCAAAGACTTGAACTGGCTGGTCTTTCGATTGATGATATTTGTTGTTTCTAAATGTTAATGAATTAAGCCACAGTTTTATCTTGAGAAGCATATCTATTTCTCGTTCCCGGTTATGTGTTAAATTGAAAGGACATCTCTGAATTTTCGAGAGGCATTTGTTATGAGTCTACTCCGTGACTCTAGGAGACAGCTTATCTTTCAAAACCTCTTGTGTGTCAGATTATTTTAGAATGTTTGGTTGGGAATGGTCGAAAGCTATTTTTTCAGCTCATTCAAAGCAAGTAGGCTTATGCAAAGTGTTATTTTCTCGGGGCATGCCGAATGTCGATAATTTAGAAAGGCATGGAGGTATTGTAAAATATGCCTTGTAAAGTATTGATCCGAAAAGTTAAATTGAAGCTTGTTGGTGGAGTCAAACTTAACTCTACAAAGACATTAAAGGTCCCGCTAGGAGAGAAAAACCTTAGCTCACACCAACAACTTCCGACCGATCCGCACCTCCATATTCATTATCGAGCTTGCTCGTTAAAGCCGACAGCCCGATTTTCCAATGCTCCACCATCCGCAGCTCGTAAATTGATCGCCCAAGGCGCTAAGTTTATCATCGGAGATAGCCAAACATATGCTTTCCATAACCGAATTGCATCCGCTAGCAGGTGTTATAAATGCCGCCAATCGAATTGCGGCTCCAAAATTTCACTCTCGGTGCCCAATTCACCACCATCCCCCCGCTTTTTCTCCTTCCCTCGTCCAAAACTTCTTCAAAGATTTTTGATGCGTTTCTACCCCCAGATCCGCCATGAAGCTCCATAAAAATGGTTGCTTGCTTAACTCCAACCCAATTGCTAGCTCTTCCAATTGTTCCCGCCGGTACTTTGCAAGCGTTCCAAATGCTATGTATAAAACCGATTTGGGTTTAAAGCAAACTCGCCATCTTGTTTCTTGTTTCTTGCCTTTGCAGAGTTTTAAACAGGCCAAAGCCCTCGATATAGTGGCGCCCATTTAGGTAGCTCGTTGGAGCAATGCGGTTGCAAATATCCGAAAGCAAATGGAGCTTGCCTTGCCTCGCCACCGATTGAATACATGGAGCTCATATTTTCGGGGAATGCCAATACCACATTAGATATTTCTTCTCATGCTTTTGCATTATGTTCGCAGATTTGACAAAGTTTAGCTAGGGAAACGACTCGCGCCCGCAAAACTAATGTTTGCTCTAGCTTAAGCTCCACCGCAACGAGCTTCTCGTCGGGCCATGGCTCTTCTCCAAGATACACTGTAATCACGTCAACGTCACGAAATATTCGAGGTTACCGCAATAAATGCTTTATAATCAATGAATGCACAGGTTATTAAGTGGCCGCAATAAATGCTTTATATAAGTAATAAATGCACACAGTACACGTGCCATGTTTTAAGAATTTTGAAGGAACAAAATGAAGGAGAACAGAAATTAGACACTCAATTACATAGGAAGGAAGACATAGTCCAAGTAAAGAAAGATTGGGGAAAGCTTTCAAAACTACTTGTAAGGATACTTTTCACCTAAAAGAACAATATCAATGACAAAGGAGCCATCTTTGTTGAATATTGCCATTGTTACCCACTGTATTTTGTTGTTTTTCTCCAAAAGTTAACTGTACATATAGGTAGGTTTTAGAATCACGACAATATCTGTATATCATAGAATTGTTCAACACTTTAATCCTAACATTATATGATGACATAGTAAATGTTGCATTTGGTGACCACACATTCAAAAAGTACAAACAAATAAAAAGAAGTTTAAAAAGGCAAATACCGTGAATGATGACAAGTATCAAGTCTATGAAACCTTTTTTTAGAACTATGACTTGGCAAAACACATGAAACAAAAAAATATAAATTAATTTATGTGGTCCATAGAAATCAAATAGCTTATGGTAAAAGAGGCATAGAAAATAATGGAAATAATAAGAATCAAGTCATTATTTCCAAAAAAAAAAAAAAAAAAAAACCGGAGGGGGGATGGTGACTTGGTAAATTCTATCTTATTGCCTTTGTATTTGTATAAGAGAATGCTGTTTTAGGTTGCATTTCCGATAGGTCAACCATACCTCTGCGCAGAGCATTTTTGTTACGCGGAAGCAACTTAGCTTCAATTTAGGGAGGAATGTCAAGTAAAATTTAAAAAATGTAAGCTAAATCTATCATAATCGCCCTAATGCTTCCTATTTGCCCCATTGGGGACTCTCTGTATTTTTATTACTATTATTAATAACAAAAAACACACTCGCCGTGTAAATTTGTAGAATCGTGGATAAATTTATAAAACGTCAAGTAAACTCAACAAATTGTGATGAATTGCTACAATTCAAGGAAAAATTTTGTCACGTGGCATTTCTTGGTTGGCTGAGAGGCCTGAATTGAAGCTAAGCTGCTTTTACATACGAATAGAAAGGAAATGATCATTTGTATTCATTTAATCTATACTTTACCTACTTTATCCATGTTATTTTGCACATTTTATATTCTACCTTTGACTAATCATATATGATGTGTGTTTCAACCCTTGTTGATAGCCTTTGTCTACAGGTGCAAAAGTTTGGTGCAATGTGGGTTGTTTAATGCCATGTCATTATTGATAGACATGTGACAATTACTGTAAGTAGCACATTGTTTAAAGCATGGAAGGCCAACTAAATTTAGATAAAGCATTGTTGAATCATTGAAAGAGAGCTTGATCCTTATCCTCTAAAGGGATGGGCCCCTATGCTCTCTTACAAACGCAGAAACATACACGTAGAGAGACATAGACATATGGGTTGCCAGGGATGGCACAGTTTCATTTCCACATTAGACGTTTGTAAGAAGATGGCAACGAAACTGGCAAGAATTATCTGAGGAGAGGATCAAGGATGAGTTAGTGAACGAGCAGGCAGTGTAAAATATTGGAGGCAAGGACAAGAGAAGATGCATTGGGGTTGATTGATAGATGCAGTGTGGTCCCAAGGTGGTAAAAGGGTGATAAGTGCAACATGGAATGTGAGAGACCCATGGAAATAAGGTAGGTGCATTCCTCCCATCCCAGTAGCTCCACCGGCGTCTATAGGTAAGCGAGGAGGAAGATTCGCGCATAGCACAACTTGTTTGACGTAAAAATTGCTTGTTCTTCTTCTTCGTCTGGACATTAGGTCATGCATTTGGGTCATCCAGTTTGGACCATGCGACCGACTATCGCCCAGCAAGGCGAGTGGCAAGAACTGGCAGCCGGGCCGGGATGCTACAAGATGTAGGGTGTAATGGGCCATCCAGTTTGGACCTTGGGACCGATTGATTGACGCCCAGCCCGGCTAGCGGCCGGCAACAACCGGTAGCCGGGCTGGGATGCTACGGTGCAATACGCAGAGATATAGGGTGTAAATGTGTATGTAATTTGTATTGTAACATTGGAAAGGAATACTCTAGAGTTAGAGTAGAAGGGAAAGAGCATGGCACCCCCCCTTCGTAAAGACTGAGCTTGGGTCTGTTGTGTGTGGGCGGCCGGCGGCCGCGTGAGAGATCCTTTCGCACCACAGTCGCCCACTTGCACGCCGCCCCTTCAATTTAATCCCTCATACCTCCCCTCCCGTCCTCATAGATCTGCTCAATTTGCTCCGCCCATAAACAAATTGCAGCCGTTTTGCCCTCAATTTGCTGTTTTCTCTTCTATTTTGTTCCGATCTGCTGTTTTTCTGAATCCGCCTTTTCAGATTTCAATTGGATTCTGCTAAATCGGGCTTTTCAATTGGATCCTGCTGTTCTTGTTAATCGGGCTTTCCAGATTTCTATTGGGTTCTGCTGTTTTGTGAATCGGGCTTTTTAGATTTGAATTTATGGCGCAGAAGAGCTGGAACGAGACCGGTTATGAGCCTTTAGAAGGCCCTGTTATGTGCGCTAACAACTGTGGCCTTTTCGGAAGTACTACTACCATGAATTTGTGCCCCAAATGTTATCGGAATCTGATTGCCGACCAAGAAAGGGCATCTTCTATTACTCTTTCTGCGGATTTGGGGGTTGAATCTTGCTCTTCTTCTGCGGAAAAGCATCCATGTGTTGATTTACCCTGTCAAATCTCTGCTCTTAATGCTCAAAACTCTAACAGAGCTCCAAATCGGTGTTTTAGTTGCAGAAAAAGAGTGGGTCTTTTAGGATTTAAGTGCAGGTGTGGAAATGTTTTCTGTTCGATGCACAGGTACTCAGAAAAACACGAGTGTTCGTTCGATTACAAGGCGGCAGGGCGAGAAGCCATAGCCAAGGCAAATCCGGTGGTAATAGCAAGCAAGGTTGTGAGGATCTGAGAGGAAAAAGGAAGAAATTTGTGTGAAGCTTTTAGGCGAGGGCCGGCCATGGGGATGGTCGGCGATCTACAGAGCGCCTGTAAAAGGGATCTCTTAGCTTTGAAGAAATTTCTCTCTCTTGTGGGTTACTTTGTTGTTGGCACTTTAGCGGACTGGAAGATAATACATTTTTACTCTACCTAGCTAGTGTCTAACTTAGTCTTGTCGTGGAAATGGAGTTGTCTATTTGCCATTTGCCACTTCAAAAGATTCTCCACGTATTGCCCTTCGTTAGTACGAATAAAATATGTACGTCTCTTGACTTAACAACCATTGCCTTCTCTCTTGTTCAGTAAAAATTTTAAAAAGTTGTCCAGCAATCTTGAGGGACCATCCAATTAGTTAGCATATTTTTTGCCCATTCCATCTATTACTTTTGTAATTCATAAGTACTAGTTATGGTGCTCGGCGTTGCGGGTTGCCAGGCTTTAGTAATAATTTGAAGAGATGGTTTGGTAGAACCACATTGATAAAAATAAAGAACCATGTGTAGAAAATTATAGATTTGATCTTGATTATTGAACTGTAGAATTGTATAATACGTTGATTATACATTGGTTTAGTTTATACGATACTTTTACAGAAATCGTTTTATGGTTAGGTCGGGCTTTAGTGACCATATGTGTAGAATTGTATATGTTTTGCACATTTCCACATAAATAGTTATTAATACAAGAAATTTGCCGCCGCGAACATTTCTCTTCCTCGGCTTACTTCTGTAAGGGCAGATTAGTATATTGTTGGAATGGTCTAGGAGCGGGTCATGCTACTTGATACTGCTTCAAATGAGTTCTAACGGATTAATAACTCAGCACCGAAACATTCATGTCACTTGCAATAATAGAGATAGATTTTATTAACGTCGAGCAAAGATCCATAAGATCTATGAGATGAGTGCTTTATCATCTAAACGCAGCTTCATGTCATGGACCTCCTAGCTTTAGTGCAAACCCCACCTACACTGGCTTTTGATACCCCCTAACTGGTGGCTGGTCTAAAAGTGACCTCATACCATGTTTACCCAGGAGATAGCTTTTTCTTTTGTAAGACGTTTTATGCAATTGCTTTGTCTCTTATATAGCTCCTTCGGCTCTGTAAAATCACCCACACAAAAAAGCGGTTTCTCTTCCTTTTCTTATGGATGCCGAATAACGTGCAAACAAAGGGACATTGTTTTCTCTTCTTTTAATGTAGCTGATGCGATTAAGTTGGCTAAACAATCAAAACTTGTCTAATTGTGAAAGTTCATGAGCTGCTGCAAAATGTGGTTGGGTTCTGGAAAAGACTATTATTTTATAGTTTACTGGACAAATAAAGAGGAAAACTTCTTCAGATTCCACAATTCCTAAGTTGGGGCAAAGCCTTGTTCTTGTACTATGCCTTTGGCCTGGTGAGCCTCAATTCCCAGCTGATATGAAGAACATAATCCTCAGTTTATTTGAACGATTTTCCAAATATTTTAATGTTAGGGAAGTCCACTGCAGATAGCTTTTCCATTTGTTTGCTACGTACAACTCAGGTTTGGATTGAACTCCATTGGTGTCATTAAGCAACAACTATTAAGAAAAGTGGAAAAGTGTTTGGATGTGGACATGGGATAAATTGCTCCACCCTAAAGTGTCAGCGTTGCGATGGCAAATTCTCCATAGATGTGTTTGAGTGACCCTAGAGTCTCAGATCGTTGCCCTCTCTGTGGCCAACGTGTTGAAACTATTGAACACTGCTTCTTCCTGTGTGATCATCTACGGCTTGCTTGGGAGTGGCTGTTCACTCTTTTCAGTGTGTCTCTTACTAGCCAGAAGATCCTACTTGCACTTTATCCCCCTGTTTGGCCTAACTTGCGTAAGCGGGCATTTCATCTTGCTTCTAGTTGGATTTTGTGGTCTATCTGGCAGAGGCGACGTTTGTGTATTTTCCAAGGTGCACACATCTCTGATCAGCAGCTTCTCCGTTGTGCTCAGCAGAAGATCACGAAAGAATATTCCATCTAGAATTTGGCATTGCCATGTATAAGTCATGCATGCCGTTGGGATAACATTTGACTATAGAAACCCATCTGTTACAATCTACCCAAATAAAGCGTATAGCTCTGGAATGCACATCAATGTTATTGTTGCCACTTTATTTAACGTAATGGCAATAATTCAAAAGAAACTTCTAGTCTACTAAAAGTTCGGCCATTTGAACTAACAAATTCTAACTTACATCAACTCCTGTTGCACAATGTTTGCTAGTGTACTGCAAAATAAATATTATGTCTAGACATTACAATATGAAACATATGCTACAACCAATGGCGACAAAAGAACCAAACAAATGTCTTAAAACCTAGAAAGCTTGAAATGGCTAATGACTTTGCCAATTGTCCACATTTTTTCACCTTCTCTGTCATTGCTAAGGTAGCTGGTGGGACATATTCTGAAATTGCATCACAAGAAGAGACCTCAACTGGCAAGGGGAAAAAAAAAGGAAAGCTAGTTCTTAGATTGTCTTACAAGAGAACGGCAGTGAAGGATTTCATTTCCTATCTGTGTTCCACATTGAAGATATTTGTGCCACATAATTACAGGGCTAGATGGCAGGCTTTGCAATTCAGGAGTTCCTTGGACAATATCCAAGATGGCACCGTTGTTTCTGTAATTGATTTTGCAGAGAATTACAGCATAAAAATACAAAGGGATGTTCAGAGCCAGCACTGGCACAATGACCAGATAACAATTCTCGTCCACATCACATATAGGATAGACAAAAGCTCTGAGATCAGAAAGCTATTGAAGGAAACTCATTTTTACTTAAGTGATGACAAGATTCATGACACTCTTTTTGTGCAGGACTGTCTTAGAAAGCACAATTCATGGCTGGTATCAAATGGAGTAGAATTCTCCAGGCATATAGTTTGGTCAGATGGTTGTTCTAGCCAATTCAAATCTGCCCGACCATTCTATTCCTGCCAAGATATCACAATGAGCTAGGGAAGGAAATAGTGTGGAATTTCTTTAGGACAGCCCATGGTAAGGGAGAGCACGATGGACAAGGGGGAGTTCTAAGGGGGCATTCACTAGAGAGCAGCTCAAGTATGATGGAGTGAGATTTAGGGGTGCTGCTGATACCTGTGAATTCGCAACTCGATGGAATGAAGGTACCAACAAAGGGGACATCAAAAGGTATGCTTTCATCTGCTGTATTCTGCTGAGTAATGCTGTCTGTGAACTGCTATAATGTGCTGAGTAATGCTATATTATGCTGAGTAATGCTGGGATATTTGCTTGAAGATCAATTTGAACCCTGTAATTAACTCTTCGTTCGTGTTAAGAAGTCGATGGGTCCAATGAGAATAGTTTGCCTCGTGAAAGGAGGTGTTATTTACATATTGTTATGCTGTTAAATTTCAATGTAAGCATTTAAAATCCAATCTAGTTTTTAGATTCATCTACATTCGGTATAGTCTGAGTCTCGTATAACCAATTGTGTATATGAGACAATAATGTGATGGTCATGAAGAATCTCGTATGAGTTTAAGCTTTCTTTGAAAAATGTGGGAAGGCGGTTGGCTCCATGCATTTAAAGGAATTGAGATACCATTAGAAATTTAACTGGAGGGTGGGAGGCATGGACTTGTAGATGGTGCTAATGCCTAGGGTTGTTGTGAATCATACATTGTCCCGCCATATTAGGCATCTTGGGTCCTTGAATATTTTATACAGAATCACATGCAGGATGTATCAAGTAAAGGACTCATTATCGTAACACAATACGTTGTAATCTTTTCCATAATGATCTTTTCCATAACACATTCAAGAGAAGACTACAAAATAGTTAATATTCCGTCTAGAATTCGGCATTGCACCGGGATAACATCTGACTATCCCATCTGTTACAATCTACCCAAATAAAGCGTATAGCTCTGGAATGCCATCAATATTATTGTTGTCACTTTATTTGATGTAGTGGCAATAATTCAAATGAAACTTCTAGTCCCCTAAAAGTTTGGCCATTTGAACCAACAAATTCTAACTTACATCAACTCCTGTTGCACAATGTTGGCTAGTGTACTGCAAAATAAATATTATATCTAGACATTACAATATGAAACATATGCTACAACCAATGGCGACAAAAGAACCAAAATAGAATAGAATAGAATAGATTTTTTAACGTCCACGGAGACCAATAGGTCATGGGACCCATACAATGGGCTAGTACAATCATTACTACTAGGATTAAAAAACCCCTGCCGCGAACGGTTTTCAAGGGAAAAACCTTTGCAGTAATGATGATACTAGACAAGCGGAGATAATGACTACTGAGGGCTCAGTAATTGCAGACGTTTATCTAGAACCTCAAGTATGTATAATGCCTAAAACCTAGAAAGCTTGAAAATGTCTTAAAACCTAGAAAGCTTGAAAATGGCTAATGACTTTGCCAATTATCCACATTTTTCACCTTCTCTGTCACTAGTCCAAGCCTTGAGTAAATCTATTCTCATTTGGAGGCCCGCTCACATATCTTATATCCAGAGGTGCCTGGCGTCTCCGGTCTTAGCGACATTATTAAAGTGCCGTGTAGTTTTTCAACATTCTAGTTGGCAAAGTGGCATGTATCTTGTTTTCAACAACCTAGTAAAAGCACAACTAAAATGACAAATGCAAGAGGAATTTGCCAAGTACTATTTAGCCAACATACCTAAGACGATAAACGTTGCAATCATATTTTCTATGCCAATAAGTAAAAACATACATTGTTGATAGTTTATTGGTAGTAGGTGAACATTTGTCTTTGGCTTGCTCTTCGTGAAATGTAGCATTGCCTAGCTTCATATAAAAATAGAATCAATGACTTAAATATGAATCTACAAAAGAAACTATTCATGTGCAAGTTAGTTCAGATTGCTTCAATTGAAATGGTTAATCTAGCTAGCACAACACATAAATACGAATCAACTTAGTTCAAACTGCTCAAATTGAAGTGATTAACCTAGCTAGCACAACACTTTTCAGTCTGCTTAAATTGAAGTGGTTAACCTAGCTAGCACAACACTTTTAAATAGAAAATGATGTTATTACCTTCAACCATTAAAGACTGACACAATACTTCATCTCTGTAATGATATGCACATGTAACATAGGTGGGATTAGCTTTAGGATCCGACAAATAATCCAGTAAATTTAAACAAATGCTTCACAGAAATGCTAGCTAGCTACAGAATAAGTATATGGTGGATGAGTGAAGCATCGAGGTTGCCTTTCCTTCTAGGTATAGAAGAGAGGTTTGAGTCGTAACCCTCGAGTAGTAAATGTAAGCAAGAATTTGGCTTGCATGATTCGTTGTTAGCAAAAAGGAGCAGTCTTAAACCTGCAAGACCAACCACCTATGCTTAACTTGAACCTTATTGGTAGGAAAAGATGCATCTATTTCTTGATATTCCAAAGCTCATGCCGAACTCCTACATAGTGTGATTCCCTGGCAAAATAAAATATAGCATGTTAAAATGGAGAGGGCTGTCCTGATAAAAAGTGGCTTAGAAAACAATCATTCTACTCAAGCGTTGAAGGGAGACTAAGAGAGAAAAAATGGTTTAAATTAATGCAGAGGACATAAGTAAATATAAAGACAATCAGAGATAATGACAGGCTACCTGCTTGAAAAAGGAACTCCATCGCTCCCATTTTTTGGTCCAAGCTAAGAAAGGAGATGGCAATCCCCTTCCAAGATACAAAATTCCTTCAAAGAACACCCTAAACATTCAGTGCCCAAGTCTTAATTAAAGGAGAGGGAAAAACCCAACCTGTACACTTCTTTGTAGCTGACAGAATGCTCTGGCAGAACCTTGTGAACATCCAAGCATAACTTTATATCCACTATGATCTTCTGAGAATGTTTCTTGTTCTCAATGTACGCCCCATGTGATCCAGAGAATTTCATTCCATGCATTATGAGTTTATCATCAATATATTGTTCCTCTGAAGATGCATGTACTTAACGAGATAGCAAACGATCAACGCATCAATGGCTGAACCAGACAATTGTGGGCAGGGAAGGGGGGAGGGATATATGAGTGGTCTGTTGCAAAGGCCCAAGCTCGTTGGCAATAGCCATAGCCAAAGATCTAGGTTAGAGCTTGCTCTCATGTCTCCCATCTTCTTCATGATGTCCAAAACTTCATATACTTAATCTGGATGCATCTTGGTAGAATCATGCTATAATCCCAATAGTCTACATAGAAAGCTATACCAGATGGTTAAAACTGTAAGACATATCCAATGTAGCATTTTATTAAGAGCATTTACCTGGATAATGCCTGCAGTATGTCTACATCTACCACATGCAGTTTATCATGAACAATGTAGCCCTTTGAACTGCTCCAGATACATACCCAGTCCAAAGTTGGACGGGAAAGGATGGAACATTTTTTGCTTAGATGCGCAAGATCGGCGCATCAAAGATTCATTAGACATTGGATAAATTTGCAGATGATGCTTCTGAATTTTGTGCAAAAGACCGCCCATTGATGATCACTCAATTCTGCACCACTGGTAAATGTAGATTGAAAGACAAACATGAAATAAGAAATTGTTCTTTTAAAATAAACATCAAAATGTTACGAACATACTTCATATGGACAAAAACTCATGGCATCTTATTAATGTATGCCATCATATTAGTTTATGCCATCTGCTAGTAGAAACAACAAATTTTGATTATTAAAATGGCACATGCTGTTTATTCCCGTTACTCGCAAACCTTCTAGCAGGTGTGCTGGAGAAGAAGTTAACACAATGGGTTGAGGAGGCTGGAGTACTCGCAAAACTTCTAGCAGGCGTGCTGGAGAAGAAGTTAACGCAATGGGCTGAGGAGGCTGGAGTACATGCAGTTGGCCAGGCAGGTTTTCGCCCTGCCCACTCCACGAGTGATCATATTTTTACGCTCAGAATTCTTATGGAAGCTAGCCGCAATGCACGACGTGACTTGTGTTGTTGTTTCGTGGATTTTAAGACGGCATATGATACGGTCCCTCGAGACCTGTTGTGGCAACGCTTGCAGGAGCTACATGTCCCAAAGGATTTGCAGAATGCCATCTACCGGCTCTATGACGGAATATATGCCACTTTGCCTGCGTCAGATCACCGGATGAACAACACCATAGGAGTTAAACAGGGATGTCCGTTATCTCCAACGCTTTTTGGACTCTATATTGACAAGTTGGAGACCTAGATGCAAGAACATGGAGGTGGTGGCCCGCAGTTGCCAGAGGTATATACAGTAAAACAGTTGCTCTATGCAGATGATCTGGGCCTATTGTCCCATACAGCTAGGAGTATGCAGGAATATTTGGATGCTCTCAGTCAATTCTGTGACATAGCAGGAATGACCGTCAACCAGCAGAAAACTAAGTTGTTGCCAATCCTGTCTGCGCAACATGATATTCCAGACTTCTATTACAGAGGACAAAGGATGGAAGTTGTAAGGACCTCTAAGTATCTGGGGATCGATTTCTCTGCTAACATGCTATGGGATGACTGTGTAGAAAGAAGGGTCAGCGCGGAATGGAAAGCCCTGTATGCAATGCAGAATAGCTGTTACGGAATAGATCTCTGCGATTGGGCACGCAATGCACACCTGTTCCGAGCACTCGTTGAACCAGTATTGCTGTATGGGGTAGAGGTCTGGGGGGCAGCGATTAGCAAAGGCACTTGGGATAAGCTAGAGAGGGTACAGAAGGCTTTCCTGACATACAGCCTAGGCGTCAAGGACACGGTGCCTTATCCGATTCCCATTCGATTTTGCTATATGAGACTGGCTTTTGGCCCCTGCAGCATTCTACTATGCGCAGGCACCTTGCGTATTTCCATAAGGTTGACAGAATGGATGCACAACGTCTTCCTCCCCGGGCTCTGTTATTGGCACAAGGGCCACAACGTCTGAAGAGAGTGTGGCAGGAGCATTGTAGGGAATGGTTCGCAAGATGGTCCATAGACTATCAACAGATTATGGATATATCGGATATCGCGGAACATGAGCTGCATTTGAATGAGCGCTTTGCTACCTCTCTGTGGGATGCGCCCACTCTTGCAAAGCCCAAAACAGAGCACTACCACACGCAGGTTAATCCGTCGCTTGAACATAGCCCCCACCAGTATTTGAAGGCACACATCTCTACCAAGAAACGGAAAGCTATATCTACAATAAGGACAGGGTCCCACCATCCCAGAATTGAGACAGGCCGCTGGGGTACGGATGGAGGGCAGGGAATCCCCCGGCATGAGAGGTTATGCCAGTGCTGTCACATGCAGATAGTAGAAGATGAACACCATGCTCTACAGGAGTGTCTGGCATATGCACACATCCGAGCAGCTCATGCTGATCTCAGATGCTCTGAGGTAGCAATTCATCAACTGCTGGCTTCGCCAATGGTTGCACGTCTCGCGTCCTACATTCTGCAAGTCTCCACCGTCAGAGAGTCCCTCACAGCACAGGGAATTTGAGCGCCCAGATAGGGACTCCGAACGCCTACTACAAGGGTTTTTCCTCCCACATGGGGGATTTTTTTGTCCCAGTGGTAGAGACACATTGTACAGGGTTTCTGTGGTTTTCTTTTATGTTTGGATACTTTTCGATATATTGTATGTCCATAACCGTCTCACAGGCCAGTTGGCCTCCGTGGACGTTAAAATATACTTCCTTCCTTCCTTCCTTCCTTCCTTATAACATGCAAATTAGGAAGAAAACATTGGTATTTAACTTGTAGATATACTCATCCTTGTCTTTCTGTTATGTAATTCAGTAGTTAGAGGCAAGTTGATTCTATATAGATTACTTGCCATGACATCAATGAGTCTTTTATCAAGTGAATACTTGCAGGAGTATAAGCTGTTGATTATCCTCAGAAATTGAATATAAGTAACTGAGGGCATGAAACAATTGCTTGACACCAACTCATTTCTGACTTGGGCCAAGCAGAGAAATCTCGAGATGTCAAACTGTGGCATCTAAATGTAAAAAAATGTGAACATGGTGGATATCATTATAGTTTAAGTCATGCGTACTATTTTGAAATAGACATTGTAACAAAAGTGCCAACTATAAATAAAATAGTTTGTCTAAAGGTTTTTACAACGTTTATAAGCGGCTAAGAGTTCCCTAAACTAATTCTTAAAAGCAAATCCATGCAAATCCTATCTTCTTCATTAGGGATTCTTTCTCTAGCATCGAACATGACCTTTACTATAAAGACTTCAAATTTTAATGATACTTACATATGTTTACTTACACGGTTCAGCTAACTTTACTTTGAATTGTTGACCTCAGATTCTCCATCCATCCAAGCCTGAATCATGCGAGCTGCTTATGAATGCCTAAGGATTTCTGATTAAGGAATTTGAAGAGCATTCATGATCTAACACTAACTTAAGCATGATTTGGAGAGTAGACCTAGTCCCGAAACCTTAAAAAGAAAGGGGAGATAGAAGAAAGTAAGCATATCGCAAATGGAGATGCAACTTGTTCAACCTAGGCTGCATAACTTGCTAGAAGGAATTAGCCCCTTCCCTGCATTTGTGGGTAAATCCATAGATAATTGAAGTAGGTAAAAGACATCAATTGCACATGTTTCTACATAGGTTGCAAGGGTCCTGCATATACAATTGCAAGAGCTTACCTGAAGCAATCCTGATCTGTCATGCATGCTCCATAATGTAAGTTTATGCTGCAAGGCAAAATAACCTAACCTAAAAGCCTTTTAAATTTTTTAACCAGCATGGAAAGAAGAAAATAAACAATTCAATTTTATGCTTTGCAACAAAGGAATAGAATAGAATAGAATATAGAGCACAAATGAGCCAGAACGGAAATGACACTTTCTGCGGCAATATCGGGCACATAAGAGCAAGAAAAAAAATGAATTGAAAGATTAAAACCTAGTAAAGCATATAGAAATGAAAACATGCAGCTAGTATTTCAGCGCATAGGTTTAAAATGGCTTACCAGCATCTTTGAGCCCTCATGTCTGACATGGGGTTTGTAAGAGCTATAATGGCAACAGTTCCCTTTGACATGTTTTTTCCACTTCCCGCGGTGGTTAAAAACTTTTAAATCTGATCTAAGACAATAGATGCTTGGAATTGCATGGCAAATAAGAATCGTGTGACATCTTGTTGAAGGTGTTCCTGGCAAAACCTTCAACCTCAGTGGTTTAGAACCTCCAGGTTGCTTAAGGCAACCACTCTGAGTGCAAAAATTCCAGAAAGAATCACAAAAGATCACTAGGAGTGTGTTTCCCTGAGGAGAAAAAAGTCTGCTTCACAAAATCTCTTGCAGAATCTGATCTATGAAGCTATGGGTGTGGATATCACTCCTTGATGTGCTCAACACTTGACACTAACAGATTGCAAAAGCTCAGCAAGGTCAGAGTAGGCTAGATGGGCGAGATTCAAATCACTGACCCAGTCAATTTTTGGTCAATATCCCTGACAGAGAGCTGATATTTGGAACTCGATATTGGTGATGAATTTTTTGGGACTATCAACTCTATCTCTCTCAGATTTGTCTGCACACCAGGAGCCAACTATTCTTTTTGACCAGAAGAGATCCAATTTTTTCTTTCGATAATTCTTAGCCTAAGACTGTAAGAAGAAAATGTTCTTGAAAGATAATGTTTTATAAGGGTCAACTGTACTTGTATCTAATGCTGTCTACTTCCACCTACTTTGTTTGACAGGATTGAAATTCAAACAGTGGCTCTCCCATGCTCCACACCTGTTGTGCAATAACTCATGTTCTAACAATGCCAACTTTCCATTGCAATGCAGGGATTTGGCTTATGCACTTTCTAAGGGTTTGTGATACAGGTAGACAACACACAGCTAACAATATGCACGGGCACTAGATACTCAAGCTATGACAATAAAGCTATGATAATTCTTGCTTTTTTGGCAAAGATCACAAAGCAACTCAAACAAATTGCTGCAAATGTCGGATTTTCAATTGAATCAGTCACTCAGAAGATACAATATAACATCCCAAGCTCGGGGTCTTGGGCACAGGATCAAATAGGTGCACATAAAAATCCGGAGAATTAAGTTAATAATCCGGATCGAAGGTAAACATAGGAGGTCAGGATCAAGCTCAAGGTTGTCAAGCCGGTCCTTCTTCAAAGCCAAAAAATCTTCTTTGCCTTCAAGCCCTCGAAAATCTTCTGTGCAGAAAATCCCCTTTTGTAGAATGTTCTGTTCCGTTGAGATCTCAATTATTACCCTCCAATCTTCTGTCTTCTAGCTCGCACTAAGCATTCATGGCATTAAATATGATGATTCGGCCAGTTTAGGTAGTGATTTAATGGTTTGTTTGGCCAGATTGAACGGATCTTGGCGTTTTCCAGATTTAGGTTTTTTGGCAATTCGAAGCTCAATATCCCACAGGCCTGATCGAATTTGGGAGACAAGGTATATAAGGGCTAAAAAATCCATTCTTTTTCTGATTATGCGCAAGTGTCCCGTGGGATTCGGTACCTCCACCGCCCCCACATGCCCCGGATGCTCCACGCGGGGGGAATTGGCTTGGAGGAGAAATTAGGGTGGGGGTAGATAGGAAAATTTTTGCACCCCTTACACCCTATGGCACGATTCCCTAGAAAACATATATCATGCCTAGAATAAGGCCTTTTCTCAAAATTCTTTTTTTTTTAGGGGAATCTTTTTTTGTGCCCTATAATATTTCGGGGTCTTTTTCACCATAGAGCTCTTTGGAATTTGGAAAAAAATTTGGGGAGTGGATGAAGTGGCATTTGAAAAAGATGGCATGGCTAGGTAGTATGACATGGCCAATGGGAATGATGACGTGTCAGCCCACTTGCATTTGAAAAATTCTCTCTAGTCAAAATTTTTAGAATGATGTGGAGATGATGTGTGTGAATGATGAGGTGTCAAAAGTGATGTGGCAACAATGATATTTTGAAATGAATTTTGATTTGTATGAGAGTTTGAGATGAAAAGGATAAAATGGTGATGGGTGTGATGTGTGTAGTATGGTGTAGAGGGACTTGGCACATCTAGTGCTCATTAGGAAGCCAAAAATTTTGTGGAGCATCCTTGAGGCATCTTTGAGGCATATTTGAATTTTGAGCATTTCCCTTAGGGATTTTGCAAGCCTCTCTACATTTTGCTCAAGTTGCATGGAATGTTGACTTCATAAGCAAAGTTGTGACTATGTCAAGTCTCTCTTGAACTAGTGGATGATGAAGCAAGTGGGTGTTTTATGAAGGTGTATTTTGACTAGAAAGAACTTTCAAGGTCAAGTTTGACTTTGGGAGGTGTATGAGGAAGGAGCCAAGGTTCAATGCTATTTGGGATGGTGGAGTGGATGAGGATGGTAATCCAAAAAAATGCCAAAGATGCCAAGCTCATAAATGATCACATACCATGGAATGCTCTTCAAGGGATCTTCTTTCTCTTCTTCTCTACACTTCCCATGCTTGTTTGACCTTTTTGTATCTCTTGAGTGACTTGAGTCAATTGTCCTTCCTTTGCTCTTCAAACTTGAGTGTATGCTAGTGAAGCATTCTCCTAATATCTTGCAAATTGAACCAAACTGATAGGATTAGTGCTAACACATGCTTGGCTCTTACATGCTGCCATAGCATGGCAGCATTATGCCAAACAAAAAGAGAAGGCTGGTCTTCCAGCCCCTTTTGACTAGCTGCTTGATAACTCTTGACATGTTCTCCAGCCAGTTGCCAATATGAGAATATGGTTGGCAACTCAATGACCTGCATATGGATTGGAAGGTAATAGATCTGATATTATGAACGTGCATATGATGCTACTTTCAGATGAACCTGCATGGAAAATAAATCTCTTTAGTTATGAGAAGCTGCAGGATGGTGGTATGACAGCAGCTTGGGAAATTTATTGGCAATGTAGGATGGCTTTCTGATGCAATGAGGTCAACTCTTGATCAGATGACAGATGGAGATAAACATAGGAATGCACCTGCATGTGAAGATAAAGCTTGTTAATATGAGTGAGTTGTTGGTGTGGAGGCAATGTCAGCAACTCCAGATGATGAAGATCAATGTAGTGCAATGGAAGAGATGTGTAAAAGACATGCTCAGATGCACCTGCATGGAACCATGATTATTAGTATCAATTCACTCCCTCAGTTGATCACAATCTGCATAGCAACACTTATAAACTCATTAAAACACAAATAACAACTCTAAAGCAGAACTACACTTACTAAGACAGGCCTAACTGATCTAGCTTTAACCCTATGTACTAACTAAACCTAGCTACATCTTACCACAGAGATTTCAGTTGAACAGAGTAAGGGCAACATGTTGTTGCCAATACCTTTTTAGGTGCACAATGTTGATAGGGTTCATCAATTCTCTGCCATCAGCAACATCCTTCAGCCAATATGAATCCTTGCCAGCTGTTCCTATTACTTCAAATGGTCCTTCCCAAAGATTTTCGAACTTTGTTGCCATATCTTCCCTTGCTTTGTTCCACTTTAACACTAACTCTCCTTCTTTCAAGACTCCCTGTAATTTATGTGCTGCTTTGAAGGCTGCAATATCCTTGGCCTTTTTCCTCATTATTGCATTCTCAGCCTCATATCTATGCTCCTCAAGCTGCATCAATCTCACAAATCTGTCTTTTAGAGCATCATCCATTTCCAAATTTATCTGATAGGCCAGTCTGAGTGATGGAAGCTCTAATTCTATAGGCAATACTGATTCTATCCCATACACCAAGCTGAAAGGGGTGTGCTTTGTAGCCACTTTGATGGTAGTTCTGTATGCCCAAAGTGCATCATGAAGTTTTAAATGCCAATCCTTTTTTGAAACACTGATGGTCTTCTTCAGGATTGATTTGAGAGTCTTATTGGTTGACTCTGCCTGGCCATTTCCCTGAGGGTAATAGGATGAACTCTTGGTGTGTTTAACTTTCAAGGTGGCTAGAAGTAATGCAATTGCATTGTTGATGAATTGGTTGCCTCTATCAGAAACAATTTTGAAAGGGATACCAACCGCACGCAGATATTTTCATGTAGAAACCTTGCGAGTGGCTTGGGCATTGGCTTCTCTCAAAGGAATTGCCTCTGCCCATTTGGTAAAGTAATCAGTGGCAACTAATATAAACTGGTGTTGAGCTGTGGAAGGTGGGTCTATGGGGCCTATAAAATCCAGCCCCCACATTTGGAAAGGTCCAGGGGAAATTATGGCGGTCCGTATAGCTGGTTGTAAGGTTCTTTTGCCAAAAATCGACATTTATGGCAAAGCATTTTATAACTTCATAACAATCCTTAAAGAGAGTAGGCCAAAAGTATCGACCTTAAAATCTTTTTGCGTTTTGTCTGGCGCAAAGTGTCCTCCACAAACTCCCTCATGACACGCTTGATTATCATTCTAGCCTCTTCTTTATCCACACATCTCAGCAAGACTCCCTCCTTGTCAACTTTGCATAGGATCCCTTCAATTAGCTTTGAACTTCTTGCACTTGTCCCTAAATCTTCTTTCTTGATTGCTACTCAAGTTCTTAGGTAACTCATTGCTTTCCAAATAGTTTCGATGTCAAATTGCCAATCAATGTTTTCTCGCATCAACAGAGATCAAGTTTGTTAGATTGTCATCAACACATAAACCATCTTGATCTTCATGCTCAAACAACACAAGTGGAAGATAGGAGCTGGGATTCTCGATCAACTTTACCACCTTTTACGGTAATATCATAAGCTTGGATTTTACAAGCCCACCGCACGCTTTAGCCTTTGGTCGCTTTTTGCAAATAGGGTGAAAAAGGATTTTGCCTCATGAACACTTGCACCTGATTGATTTTTTTGCGGAAGATGTCCTTGTCTCTCTATTAAAAACATCAGGTCTGCCTGACTTTTCTCCAACCTGCGATATCTAATTTCAGTATCAGACCACATCTTGCTTGCAAAAGTAATTACATGATCCCCTTGTAGCAGTGCCAAACCAATTGCTTTTTTTGTCACACTGATGTAAGCTTTGAAGGGCTTCTCTAGATCGGGAGGTTTTAGCGGGGATAGATTTGCAAATGGCATCAATGATTTTGTCAAAAGAATTTTGGCATTGCTCATCCCAATCTACTAGGATGTGTTTGCTTTCACTTTTGGAGAACTTCTCAACCTTTGTGAGGCTGGAGATTGGGCTTATGGTGTGGGAAAAATGAGGGACATACATTCTCAAGAAGCTGGTCATCCCTATGAAGCTTTTAACCTGTTTGAGGGTTTTGGAGGTGTCGGGTTTCCTCGGGGCTTCAATCTTCTTGTCGGATATTTGAATTCTATTTTGTGGATACTACATGCCCAAGCAATTCTCCTTTTGATGATAAAAAAAACACACTTTTTGGGGTTCAAACTCACTCCTCCCTTTCTACACAAGTCAAACAACATGGTTAGCATATCAAAATGTCTTTCCAGAGAAGTTCCCAAGCAAAGATCATCCAAGAACACACGAAAAATGTTAGCTGGCATTTCTTTAAAAATTGCATCCATGGCTCTTTGGAATGTTGCAGAAGCATTCATCAATCCAAATGGCATTCTTTTCATGGCAAATGTTCCCCAAGGTGTGATGAATGAAGTTTTTGGCTGATCACCTTCTTTGATGCTTATCCGATTAAAACACGAAAAGCCATCTAAGAATGAGTAAATCTCTTTCCACACATAAACATGCAACACCTCTTCCAGAAATGGCAAAGGGTAACAATCCTTGACAGTAGCTTTGTTTAAATCTCTATAGTCTATGCAGATCCTAATGGCCTTGTTTTTCTTTTCAACAGGAACAATGCAAGATAGCCACTCAGGATTCACAATTTCAGTAATCACACCTGCATCTTTCATTTTGTATAATTCTTCCTTGATTAGACCTAATAGAGAAGCATTGATTCTTCTTAGCTTTTGTATAACAGGTTTCATACCTCCCTTTATCTTAATTTCAAATTCACAAATGCTTTTGTCAATTCCCACCAGCTCATCATAATCCCAAGCAAAGATATCCTTCCAATCATCAAAAAATTTAGTAACCAAGGCATTATCCTCTTTTCTGAACAAATCTCCAACATATAACACCCTATCTAGACCTTTCTTATTGACCTTGACTTCCCTTACTGTTTGTCTTCACTTGCATTGATTACGGGATGGGGTATAGCTGTTCTTGCAGATCTCTCCTCTCAAGTTCCTCCTCTTGAATTGCTCCCTCAGCCAAATGTTCAAGTAGCACACTTCTGCACAACGAATCTGCTTCACCATTTTGCTCCCTTGGAACATGGCGAGTTCCGTGTATCAAAATTCTTTGAGTTCAAAGATGGCTTGATTTTTGAGCTGCAACATGTCTTCATTCTTGGCACGATATTCTCTCGATATTTGCCTGCTGAGACAAGCCGAGAGTCTCCAAAGATGATTACATTCTCGATGTTTAGATTTTTTTGCCTCTTGAAGACCTCGCAATCAATGCCTTATATTACGCCATATTAGAAGTGACATTAGGATAAATTCTTCCTACTTTTAGCCAACTTTGTTGGAAGCATCCTTGAGAATAGCGTGAGAAGATGCCACATTAAGCCTTTTGGAAACACCACCATCAAACCATAAATAAGCAAAATTGCTCAACCTGGTTGAAGCCAACTCCTTTGAGATTTCTACAACTCTACTGTATCCAGTTCAAATTCTCCACATGGATGTGATATTAACATTTCTTCTTCAATGAAATTCATGCTTTCAAACTCTCCTAACTTATTATACAATGTTACCTTTTTCTTGCCATTTGAGATGGTACATTCTCCTCTTGACCACACAGGCCTAGCATCTACTGTAGAAAGCCACCTTCTGCCCAAAAGTAAGTCATATATATCTGATTTGTCCCCTATTCCTTCAAAAGCAACCACAACAAAGTTAGCTGCAACCATTATCCCTTCAACATCAATAGGCACATTGCTAACTATTCCCACTGGATTGATTTTAGAGTTAGAGAAAGATTTCAAGATCATTGGAGCCTTCTTATCTATTTCTAGTCCACATAGTCTCATGACATGGTGTGGCATCACGTTCAAGGGTGATCCTCCATCTAGCGTAACTTTGGTCAATACTTTTCCTTCCATTTTAGCAACACAAGTGAAAGCTCCAGGATCATTATCATCCTGAGTGAGCATGTGCTCATCAATGTGGTTTGTCAGGGCAAACTCATCTTCCTTAGTAAGATTGAGCACCTTTTTTCTGTAAGAAGGGGCTATCTTGAGTAGGGTCAGCAAATCTACACAGATTTTAGAATTCTTCAATAAATATTCAAAATCCTCACACTCTTTTTTCCTTCTTGACGAATTTTTGAGCGGGGGAGGAAGAGCCACGACTACGCTTGCTCAAAGCATCTTTATGTTTCAAAATCACGGCTTCCTCAAGTGCCGGTTCTTTCTCTTTGGCATTATTCATCCTTTCGGTGTGGACAGCCATAATCTCCTCTTGCTCTTCAACTTCCTGCACAAACCTTATAGATGCACTTGGCTCACCAATTTTAGATTTTTCTTGTCGGCAAAATATTCTTTGACACTTTGCACCTATCCTCATAATGTCCCTCTGACCTTACAGAATTCACACACGGGGCATTCTTTACCAAAGTGACCTCTTTTTTCCACACTTAGTGCATGGCCTATACCAGCAATAATCGGAAGAGTGAGTATCTCTAAAGCAATGCACACATGGGGGTAAGTTTTCTTTTCATATTTTGAGCTTCTCAACTCTTGCAGGTTGTTTAGTTACCTCAACCGAAGGCCTCGGATACCTTGGTGATCTCGCTCTTACATCCGGCCTGTAGGAGCCTCATCATCTTCCACCTTAACCTTTTTCTTTTCCTTTTGGATAGCATAGACAGTGCAGTGCTGATCCCATACACTCCTGCTCATAATCCGGAAAAAAGGATCACTTGGTGAGTGTATGTCATCGGTAAGTATGATATCATATCAGCAATTTCAAATTGGCTTTGGTGAAAGCCTTGTGTATTGTATCAAACCCCTCCCGTTTTTGAATCTTCAAAAGCTTTACGGTATTCTTGTTCTCGGCTGCTCAATCCTCCGATAAAAGAAGCCACTAGATGCAATGTATGGTTAGGAACATGATTGATTTGGCATTTGACCGGATAGTGGTTGAATCTTTCAACATCTTCGGGCCGCACACTTTCACCATGCTTGATGCGAAAAGTTTGCAACTCAAATATTAAATCTTGGGGGTCCAAGACTCTTCCAAACCTTGCTAGAAACTTTTTACCAGTTCTTCCCAAGAATTGGTGCCTAAACCTATAACATATTCTAACCAAGCCCTTACCTCATCATTCTTAAAACACTTCTTAAACTCGGAAAACTTACTGACCTTTTTTGTGACCATATTCTTGGTAGTATTCTTCAAAAGTTTTGAGGAAATTGTTGGCATTCATGCTCGGATCAAAAAAAAGGGACCTGGAGTAGGCACATTTAACTCAAAGTATTGATAAGGCATGCCCGCAATGCTTGTATGGTGACGGTAGGGTGTAGCAGTAGCTTCATGATTATCCCGTGTCTCGGTAGGGCTCGGATGTCTCATTAACTCTTCTTGGTGCCATGAGTCCAGATTCCAGGAAGATGATCTCGGTAGAACCTCCAAAATGTTGAAGGTGTTCCTGGCAAAACCTTCAACCTCAGTGGTTTAGAACCTCCAGGTTGCTTAAGGCAACCACTCGAAAAGTCACAAAAATTCGAGAAAAGAATCACAAAAGATCACTAGGAGTGTGTTTCCCTGAGGAGAAAAAAGTCTGCTTCACAAAATCTCTTGCAGAATCTGATCTATGAAGCTATGGGTGTGGATATCACTCCTTGATGTGCTCAACACTTGACACTAACAGATTGCAAAAGCTCAGCAAGGTCAGAGTAGGCTAGATGGGCGAGATTCAAATCACTGACCCAGTCAATTTTTGGTCAATATCCCCGATGAGAGAGCGATATTTGGAACTCGATATTGGTGATGAATTTTTGGGACTATCAACTCTATCTCTCTCGATTTGTTCGCACACCGGGAGCCAACTATTCTTTTTGACCAGAAGAGATCCAATTTTTTCTTTCGATAATTCTTAGCCTAAGACTGTAAGAAGAAAATGTTCTTGAAAGATAATGTTTTGTAAGGGTCAACTGTACTTGTATCTAATGCTGTCTACTTCCACCTACTTTGTTTGACGAGATTGAAATTCAAACAATGGCTCTCCCATGCTCCACACTGTTGTGCAATAACTCATGTTCTAACAATGCCAACTTTCCATTGCAATGCGAGGGATTTGGCTTATGCACTTTCTAAGGGTTTGTGATACGGGTAGACAACACACGACTAACAAATATGCGGGCACTAGATACTCAAGCTATGACAATAAAGCTATGATAATTCTTGCTTTTTGGCAAAGATCACAAAGCAACTCAAACAAATTGCTGCAAAGGTCGGATTTTCAATTGAATCGGTCCTTTCGGAAGATACAATATAACATCCCAAGCTTCGGGGTCTTGGGCACGAGGATCAAATAGGTGCACATAAAAATCCGGAGAATTAAGTTAATAATCCGGATCGAAGGTAAACATAGGAGGTCAGGATCAAGCTCAAGGTTGTCAAGCCGGTCCTTCTTCAAAGCCAAAAAATCTTCTTTGCCTTCAAGCCCTCGAAAATCTTCTGTGCAGAAAATCCCCTTTTGTAGAATGTTACGTCCGTTGAGATCTCAATTATTACCCTCCAATCTTACGTCTTCTAGCTCGCACTAAGCATTCATGGCATTAAATATGATGATTCGACCCGGTTTAGGTAGTGATTTAATGGTTTGTTTGGCCAGATTGAACGGATCTTGGCGTTTTCCAGATTTAGGTTTTTTGGCAATTCGAAGCTCAATATCCCACAGGCCTGATCGAATTTGGGAGACAAGGTATATAAGGGCTAAAAAATCCATTCTTTCTGATTATTGCGTGCAGTGTCCACGTGGGATTCGGTACCTCCACCGCCCCACATGCCCGGATGCTCCACGCGGCAGGGGGGAATTGGCTTGGAGGAGAAATTAGGGGGGTAGATAGGAAAATTTTTGCACCCCTTACACCCTATGGCACGATTCCCTAGAAAACATATATCATGCCTAGAATAAGGCCTTTTCTCAAAATTCTTTTTTTTTTAGGGGAATCTTTTTTTGTGCCCTATAATATTCTGGGGTCTTTTTTCACCATAGAGCTCTTTGGAATTTGGAAAAAATTTGGGGAGTGGATGGAGTGGCATTTGAAAAAGATGGCATGGCTAGGTAGTATGACATGGCCAATGGGAATGATGACGTGTCAGCCCACTTGCATTTGAAAATTCTCTCTAGTCAAAATTTTTAGAATGATGTGGAGATGATGTGTGTGAATGATGAGGTGTCAAAAGTGATGTGGCAACAATGATATTTTGAAATGAATTTTGATTTGTATGAGAGTTTGAGATGAAAAGGATAAAATGGTGATGGGTGTGATGTGTGTAGTATGGTGTAGAGGGACTTGGCACATCTAGTGCTCATTAGGAAGCCAAAAATTTTGTGGAGCATCCTTGAGGCATCTTTGAGGCATATTTGAATTTTGAGCATTTCCCTTAGGGATTTTGCAAGCCTCTCTACATTTTGCTCAAGTTGCATGGAATGTTGACTTCATAAGCAAAGTTGTGACTATGTCAAGTCTCTCTTGAACTAGTGGATGATGAAGCAAGTGGGTGTTTTATGAAGGTGTATTTTGACTAGAAAGAACTTTCAAGGTCAAGTTTGACTTTGGGAGGTGTATGAGGAAGGAGCCAAGGTTCAATGCTATTTGGGATGGTGGAGTGGATGAGGATGGTAATCCAAAAAAATGCCAAAGATGCCAAGCTCATAAATGATCACATACCATGGAATGCTCTTCAAGGGATCTTCTTTCTCTTCTTCTCTACACTTCCCATGCTTGTTTGACCTTTTTGTATCTCTTGAGTGACTTGAGTCAATTGTCCTTCCTTTGCTCTTCAAACTTGAGTGTATGCTAGTGAAGCATTCTCCTAATATCTTGCAAATTGAACCAAACTGATAGGATTAGTGCTAACACATGCTTGGCTCTTACATCTTTGCCATAGCATGGCAAAGATTATGCCAAACAAAAGAGAAGGCTGGTCTTCCGCCCCTTTTGACTAATTTGCTTGATAACTCTTGACATGTTCTCGGCCGGGTTGCCAATATGAGAATATGGTTGGCAACTCAATGACCTGCATATGGATTGGAAGGTAATAGATCTGATATTATGAGCGTGCATATGATGCTACTTTCGGATGAACTGCATGGAAAATAAATCTCTTTAGTTATGAGAAGGCTGCGGGATGGTGGTATGACAACTGACTTGGGAAATTTATTGGCAATGTAGGATGGCTTTACGATGCAATGAGGTCAACTCTTGATCGGATGATGAGATGGAGATAAACATAGGAATGCACCTGCATGTGAAGATAAAGCTTGTTAATATGAGTGAGTTGTTGGTGTGGAGGCAATGTCGGCAACTCGGATGATGAAGATCAATGTAGTGCAATGGAAGAGATGTGTAAAAGACATGCTCGGATGCACTGCATGGAACCATGATTATTAGTATCAATTCACTCCCTCGAGTTGATCACAATGCATAGCAACACTTATAAACTCATTAAAACACAAATAACAACTCTAAAGAGAACTACACTTACTAAGACAGGCCCTAAGCGATCTAGCTTTAACCCTATGTACTAACTAAACCTAGCTACATCTTACCCGAGAGATTTGGTTGAACAGTAAGGGCAACATGTTGTTGCCAATACCTTTTAGGTGCACAATGTTGATAGGGTTCATCAATTCTCTCGCCATCGACAACATCCGCCACCAATATGAATCCTTGCCAGCTGTTCCTATTACTTCAAATGGTCCTTCCCAAAGATTTTCGAACTTTGTTGCCATATCTTCCCTTGCTTTGTTCCACTTTAACACTAACTCTCCTTCTTTCAAGACTCCCTGTAATTTGTGTGCTGCTTTGAAGGCTGCAATATCCTTGGCCTTTTTCCTCATTATTGCATTCTCAGCCTCATATCTATGCTCCTCAAGCTGCATCAATCTCACAAATCTGTCCTTTAGAGCATCATCCATTTCTAAATTTATCTGATAGGCCAGTCTGAGTGATGGAAGCTCTAATTCTATAGGCAATACTGATTCTATCCCATACACCAAGCTGAAAGGGGTGTGCTTTGTAGCCACTTTGATGGTAGTTCTGTATGCCCAAAGTGCATCATGAAGTTTTAAATGCCAATCCTTTTTTGAAACACTGATGGTCTTCTTCAGGATTGATTTGAGAGTCTTATTGGTTGACTCTGCCTGGCCATTTCCCTGAGGGTAATAGGATGAACTCTTGGTGTGTTTAACTTTCAAGGTGGCTAGAAGTAATGCAATTGCATTGTTGATGAATTGGTTGCCTCTATCAGAAACAATTTTGAAAGGGATACCAACCGCGTACGGATATTTTCATGTAGAAACCTTGCATTGGCTTGGGCATTGGCTTCTCTCAAAGGAATTGCCTCTGCCCATTTGGTAAAGTAAAATGTCAGTGGCAACTAATATAAACCTGGTGTTGAGTGTGGAAGATGGGTCTATGGGGCCTATAAAATCCAGCCCCCACATTTGGAAAGGTCCAGGGGAAATTATGGCGGTCAGGTGGTATTTGGTTGTAAGGTTCTTTTGCCAAAAATCGACATTTATGGCAGCATTTTATAACTTCATAACAATCCTTAAAGAGAGTAGGCCAAAAGTATCCGACCTTAAAATCTTTTTTGCGCTTTTTATCTGCTGCAAAGTGTCCTCCACAAACTCCCTCATGACACGCCGATTATCATTCTAGCCTCTTCTTTATCCACACATCTCAGCAAGACTCCCTCCTTGTCAACTTTGCATAGGATCCCTTCAATTAGCTTTGAACTTCTTGCACTTGTCCCTAAATCTTCTTTCTTGATTGCTACTCAAGTTCTTAGGTAACTCATTGCTTTCCAAATAGTTTCTGATGTCAAATTGCCAATCAATGTTTTCTGCATCAACAGAGATCAAGTTTGTTAGATTGTCATCAACACATAAACCATCTTGATCTTCATGCTCAAACAACACAAGTGGAAGATAGGAGCTGGGATTCTCGATCAACTTTACCACCTTTACAGTAATATCATAAGCTTGGATTTTACAAGCCCACCGCCTGATTTAGCCTTTGGGTGCTTTTTTTTGCAAATAGGAGTGAAAAAGGATTTTGCCTCATGAACACTTGCTTTTGATTGTTTTGCAGAAGATGTCCTTGTCTCTCTATTAAAAACATCAGGGCTGCTGCACTTTTCTCCAACCTGGGATATCTAATTTCAGTATCAGACCACATCTTGCTTGCAAAAGTAATTACATGATCCCCTTGTAGCAGTGCCAAACCAATTGCTTTTTGTCCATTGATGTAAGCTTTGAAGGGCTTCTCTAGATCAGGAGGTTTTAGCGGGGATAGATTTGCAAATGGCATCAATGATTTTGTCAAAAGAATTTTGGCATTGCTCATCCCAATCTACTAGGATGTGTTTGCTTTCACTTTTGGAGAACTTCTCAACCTTTGTGTGAGGCTGGAGATTGGGCTTATGGTGTGGGAAAAATGAGGGACATACATTCTCAAGAAGCTGGTCATCCCTATGAAGCTTTTAACTTTGTTTGAGGGTTTTGGAGGTGTCGGTTTCCTCGGGGCTTCAATCTTATTGGCCGATATTTGAATTCTGCTTTGTGGATACTACATGCCCAAGCAATTCTCCTTTTGATGATAAAAAAACACACTTTTTGGGGTTCAAACTCACTCCTCCCTTTCTACACAAGTCAAACAACATGGTTAGCATATCAAAATGTCTTTCCAGAGAAGTTCCCAAGCAAAGATCATCCAAGAACACACGAAAAATGTTAGTCGGCATTTCTTTAAAAATTGCATCCATGGCTCTTTGGAATGTTGCGAAGCATTCATCAATCCAAATGGCATTCTTTTTCATGGCAAATGTTCCCCAAGGTGTGATGAATGAAGTTTTTGGCTGATCACCTTCTTTGATGCTTATCCGATTAAAACCCACGAAAAGCCATCTAAGAATGAGTAAATCTCTTTCCCTGCTACAGCATGCAACACCTCTTCCAGAAATGGCAAAGGGTAACAATCCTTGACAGTAGCTTTGTTTAAATCTCTATAGTCTATGCAGATCCTAATGGCCTTGTTTTTCTTTTCAACAGGAACAATGCAAGATAGCCACTCAGGATTCACAATTTCAGTAATCACACCTGCATCTTTCATTTTGTATAATTCTTCCTTGATTAGACCTAATAGAGAAGCATTGATTCTTCTTAGCTTTTGTATAACAGGTTTCATACCTCCCTTTATCTTAATTTCAAATTCACAAATGCTTTTGTCAATTCCCACCAGCTCATCATAATCCCAAGCAAAGATATCCTTCCAATCATCAAAAAATTTAGTAACCAAGGCATTATCCTCTTTTCTGAACAAATCTCCAACATATAACACCCTATCTAGACCTTTCTTATTGACCTTGACTTCCCTTACCTGTTTGTCTTCACTTGCATTGATTACCAGGATGGGGTATAGCTGTTGCAGATCTCTCCTCTCAAGTTCCTCCTCTTGAATTGCTCCCTCAGCCAAATGTTCAAGTAGCACACTTCTGCACAACGAATCTGCTTCACCATTTTGCTCCCTTGGAACATGGCAGAGTTCCCAGGTATCAAAATTCTTCAGTTCCAGCATGGCTTGATTTTTGAGCTGCAACATGTCTTCATTCTTGGCACGATATTCTCTCGATATTTGCCCTGCAGACAAAGTGAGAGTCTCCAAAGATGATTACATTCGATGTTTAGATTTTTTGCCTCTTGAAGACCTCGCAATCAATGCCTTATATTCGCCATATTAGAAGTGACATTAGGATAAATTCTTCCTACTTTAGCCTTGACAACTTTGTTGGAAGCATCCTTGAGAATAGCAAGCCAGAAGATGCCACATTAAGCCTTTTGGAAACACCACCATCAAACCATAAATAAGCAAAATTGCTCAACTTTGGTTGAAGCCAACTCCTTTGAGATTTCTATGCTAGACTCCAACTCTATCAGTATCAGTTCAAATTCTCCACATGGATGTGATATTAACATTTCTTCTTCAATGAAATTCATGCTTTCAAACTCTCCTAACTTATTATACAATGTTACCTTTTTCTTGCCATTTGAGATGGTACATTCTCCTCTTGACCACACATGGGCCTAGCATCTTGTAGAAAGCCACCTTCCGCCCAAAAGTAAGTCATATATATCCGATTTGTCCCCTATTCCTTCAAAAGCAACCACAACAAAGTTAGCTGCAACCATTATCCCTTCAACATCAATAGGCACATTGCTAACTATTCCCCTTTGGATTGATTTTAGAGTTAGAGAAAGATTTCAAGATCATTGGAGCCTTCTTATCTATTTCTAGTCCACATAGTCTCATGACATGGTGTGGCATCACGTTCAAGGGTGATCCTCCATCTAGCAGAACTTTGGTCAATACTTTTCCTTCCATTTTAGCAACACAAGTGAAAGCTCGGGATCATTATCATCCCGAGTGAGCATGTGCTCATCAATGTGGTTTGTCGGGGCAAACTCATCTTCCTTAGTAAGATTGAGCACCTTTTTACGTAAGAAGGGGCTATCTTGAGTAGGGTCGACAAATCTACATGATTTTAGAATTCTTCAATAAATATTCAAAATCCTCACACTCTTTTTCCTTCTTGACGAATTTTTGAGCAGGAGGAAGAGGCATGCCTCTTGCTTGCTTTCGGCATCTTTATGTTTCAAAATCCACGGCTTCCTCAAGTGCAGTTCTTTCTCTTTGGCATTATTCATCCTTCCGGTGTGGGCTGACCATAATCTCCTCTTGCTCTTCAACTTCTGCACAAACCTTATAGATGCACTTGGCTCACCAATTTTAGATTTTTTCTTGTGCGGCAAAATATTCTTTGACACTTGCACCTATCCTCATAATGTCCTCTGACCTTACGAGAATTCACACACGGGGGCATTCTTTACCAAAGTGACCTCTTTTTCCACACTTAGTGCATGGCCTATACCAGCAATAATCAGAAGAGTGAGTATCTCTAAAGCAATGCACACATGGGGGGTAAGTTTTCTTTTCATATTTTGAGCTTCTCAACTCTTGCAGTTGTTTAGTTACCTCAACCAGTGCCTCAGATACCTTGGTGATCTCTGCTCTTACATCTGCTGCAGGAGCCTCATCATCTTCCACCTTAACCTTTTTCTTTTCCTTTTGGATAGCATAGACAGTATGCAGTGCTGATCCCATACACCTGCTCATAATCTGGAAAAAAAGGATCACTTGGTGAGTGTATGTCATCCGGTAAGTATGATATCATATCAGCAATTTCGGTGGCTTTGGTGAAAGCCTTGTGTATTGTATCAAACCCCCCCTGTTTTTTGAATCTTCAAAAGCTTTTTACGTGTATTCTTGTTCTGCTGCTCAATCCTCTGATAAAAGAAGCCACTAGATGCAATGTATGGTTAGGAACATGATTGATTTGGCATTTGACCAGATAGTGGTTGAATCTTTCAACATACTGCTGCACACTTTCACCATGCTTGATGCGAAAAGTTTGCAACTCAAATATTAAATCTTGGGGGTCCAAGACTCTTCCAAACCTTGCTAGAAACTTTTTTACCAGTTCTTCCCAAGAATTGGTGCCTAAACCTATAACATATTCTAACCAAGCCCTTACCTCATCATTCTTTAGACACTTCTTAAACTTCGGAAAACTTATGACCTTTTTTGTGACCATATTCTTGGTAGTATTCTTCAAAAGTTTTGAGGAAATTGTTGGCATTCATGCTCGGATCAAAAACAGGGACTGGAGTAGGCACATTTAACTCAAAGTATTGATAAGGCATGCCTGCAGTCGCTTGTATGGTGACAGTAGGTGTAGCAGTAGCTTCATGATTATCCTGTGTCTCAGTAGGCTCAGATGTCTCATTAACTCTTCTTGGTGCCATGAGTCCAGATTCCAGGAAGATGATCTCGGTAGAACCTCCAAAATGTTGAAGGTGTTCCTGGCAAAACCTTCAACCTCAGTGGTTTAGAACCTCCAGGTTGCTTAAGGCAACCACTCTGAGTGCAAAAATTCCAGAAAGAATCACAAAAGATCACTAGGAGTGTGTTTCCCTGAGGAGAAAAAAGTCTGCTTCACAAAATCTCTTGCAGAATCTGATCTATGAAGCTATGGGTGTGGATATCACTCCTTGATGTGCTCAACACTTGACACTAACAGATTGCAAAAGCTCAGCAAGGTCAGAGTAGGCTAGATGGGCGAGATTCAAATCACTGACCCAGTCAATTTTTGGTCAATATCCCCGACGAGAGCTGATATTTGGAACTTCGATATTGGTGATGAATTTTTGGGACTATCAACTCTATCTCTCTCTCGATTTATCCGCACACGGGGAGCCAACTATTCTTTTTGACCGAAGAGATCCAATTTTTTCTTTTCGATAATTCTTAGCCTAAGAGGTGTAAGAAGAAAATGTTCTTGAAAGATAATGTTTTGTAAGGGTCAAGCGTACTTGTATCTAACGTTGTCTACTTCCACCTACTTTGTTTTGCGAGATTGAAATTCAAACAGTGGCTCTCCCATGCTCCACACCATTTATTTGTGCAATAACTCATGTTCTAACAATGCCAACTTTCCATTGCAATGGGGATTTGGCTTATGCACTTTCTAAGGGTTTGTGATACAGGTAGACAACACACAGCTAACAATATGCACGGGCACTAGATACTCAAGCTATGACAATAAAGCTATGATAATTCTTGCTTTTTTGGCAAAGATCACAAAGCAACTCAAACAAATTTGCTGCAAAGGTCGGATTTTCAATTGAATCGGTCACTTTCGAGAAGATACAATATAACATCCCAAGCTGGGGTCTTGGGCACAGGATCAAATAGGTGCACATAAAAATCCGGAGAATTAAGTTAATAATCCGGATCGAAGGTAAACATAGGAGGTCAGGATCAAGCTCAAGGTTGTCAAGCCGGTCCTTCTTCAAAGCCAAAAAATCTTCTTTGCCTTCAAGCCCTCGAAAATCTTCGTGCGAGAAAATCCCCTTTTGTAGAATGTTACATTCCGTTGAGATCTCAATTATTACCCTCCAATCTTTCTGTCTTCTAGCTCGCACTAAGCATTCATGGCATTAAATATGATGATTCGCCGGTTTAGGTAGTGATTTAATGGTTTGTTTGGCGATTGAGCGGATCTTGGCGTTTTTCATTTAGGTTTTTGGTAATTGAAGCTCAATATCCCCATGGCCTGATCGAATTTGGGAGACAAGGTATATAAGGGCTAAAAAAATCCATTCTTTTCGACGATTATGCGAGTGCGGTGTCCACGTGGGATTCGGTACCTCCACCGCCCCACATGCCCGGATGCTCCACGCGGCAGGGGGGAATTGGCTTGGAGGAGAAATTAGGGGGGGGTAGATAGGAAAATTTTGCACCCCTTACACCCTATGGCACGATTCCCTAGAAAACATATATCATGCCTAGAATAAGGCCTTTTCTCAAAATTCTTTTTTTTAGGGGAATCTTTTTTTGTGCCCTATAATATTCTGGGGTCTTTTTTCACCATAGAGCTCTTTGGAATTTGGAAAAAATTTGGGGAGTGGATGAAGTGGCATTTGAAAAAGATGGCATGGCTAGGTAGTATGACATGGCCAATGGGAATGATGACGTGTCAGCCCACTTGCATTTGAAAATTCTCTCTAGTCAAAATTTTTAGAATGATGTGGAGATGATGTGTGTGAATGATGAGGTGTCAAAAGTGATGTGGCAACAATGATATTTTGAAATGAATTTTGATTTGTATGAGAGTTTGAGATGAAAAGGATAAAATGGTGATGGGTGTGATGTGTGTAGTATGGTGTAGAGGGACTTGGCACATCTAGTGCTCATTAGGAAGCCAAAAATTTTGTGGAGCATCCTTGAGGCATCTTTGAGGCATATTTGAATTTTGAGCATTTCCCTTAGGGATTTTGCAAGCCTCTCTACATTTTGCTCAAGTTGCATGGAATGTTGACTTCATAAGCAAAGTTGTGACTATGTCAAGTCTCTCTTGAACTAGTGGATGATGAAGCAAGTGGGTGTTTTATGAAGGTGTATTTTGACTAGAAAGAACTTTCAAGGTCAAGTTTGACTTTGGGAGGTGTATGAGGAAGGAGCCAAGGTTCAATGCTATTTGGGATGGTGGAGTGGATGAGGATGGTAATCCAAAAAAATGCCAAAGATGCCAAGCTCATAAATGATCACATACCATGGAATGCTCTTCAAGGGATCTTCTTTCTCTTCTTCTCTACACTTCCCATGCTTGTTTGACCTTTTTGTATCTCTTGAGTGACTTGAGTCAATTGTCCTTCCTTTGCTCTTCAAACTTGAGTGTATGCTAGTGAAGCATTCTCCTAATATCTTGCAAATTGAACCAAACTGATAGGATTAGTGCTAACACATGCTTGGCTCTTACATGCTGCCATAGCATGGCAGCACATCTTGCAATTTGTAATCGTAAGGAAGATCGGATAAAGTGGCCGAAGAGTGCCCATGAAACCCGGGTTGAAAAAAAAAGTTGTCCCGATTTTTGGAAGCACGGAAATATTTCTCGACCACAAAAAATCTAACAATCTTAGGAAATCACCTTAAAAAATCGAAAAATCCCAAATTAACAAGATTGATTTTGTATATCTAGTTGTTGCATTTCTCGAAAAACCTCTTGTGGTTTTGGTGGCTAATAGGGGAAAAACAACAAAAAAAGGGGAAAAACGAAAAGTAAAAAAGAAAAGTAGAGAAGGGGAGAAGGGCAATTAGAAGGTTTTGTGTTGACTCTCTCTTGGGACATTTAGGGGACAGTCACATAACCCTATGAGATGCTGGTATTAGATGGCGGTATGACATCTAAGGGGTCGTTGTATATCCTTATGGGATGCTAGTATGACGTAAAAAATACTAAGCCTATCCAACATTTTGGAGATTTTTATGCATGCAAAGACAATAAAGATCTTCTGCTTATCCTTCTTGGAATGCTAACCAAAAACAGTAAAAGATCTTCTGCTTATCATTCTTGGAATGTCAACCAAACTTTGCAGGCTATCCATGTTCCTCTATGCTAGAATGTTGATCAAGCATTGTTGGGCAAATTTCGAGATAGAGAAGGCTTGTTCCAGTTCAAATTAGAAACTTTCGGTTGAGCCAGGTCATCGTAAGAAAATTTTTGATAGTTTTTTATGCATATTTATATAAGGCTAATACAAATTTCCATTTGAGAACTAGAAAAATTCGACTATTGGAGGAAATATAAAGAAATTTTTGGATAGGGTCTAAAAAGTTTGCACAACACTGGCCAGAATGTTGGCAAGGAATAGAATAGAGTAGAATAAATTTTTAACATCCATGAAGGACCAAATGGCCATGGGACAGACAAAACTAAGGTAAGAAGCCTAACACAACAAAGACACATAAGTTCAATCACACCAGAGAGAGACAAAATAAGGGTACAAAGCTAATCAACTAAAAAATATAAACATTGACTATAAAATCAAGAAAAGGAAACAAATTATGTGGTAAAGGCAAGGTCTATAATAACCAATACCTAGATTGGGAGGCACGGTAAACGGTCCATTTGTTGTTACATAGTGTGTTTCTCTCATCTTGCATAATTATTCTCTGTGCCTAGCTGGATGAGAATGAGAGAGGTCTTCATGCACTAAGAAAATGGATGCCTCTAAGGTGGTGTCAAGGCCGAAGCAAAAAACAATATTGAATTGGAAAAGAAAATAAATCTTTATTTTTCCCCAAGAAGTACAAGAGCAAGCTCAAAGTCATTAGCCGAAGGTTGGCATTGAACCAAAATTATTTGATGGAACTAGGCGCTTTCTATATATATTCCCTAGGCTATCTGCATGCTCATCATGTGGCCTAATTGCATGAATGCTATGCGCCACTTGGTGTCCATGCATGCTTGCCAATTTGTTTAACACATGCATATTGTTATTTACTGAATGTTGTTATATGAAAAATGGATGGTGTGATGGTAAAGTATTTGTTTGTGATGAAAGAGATCGGGGTTCAAATTCATTCTATACTCAATTCATTTACACTAGAAGATTGCCCAACTTCGGTGGGTGTTCAATGTGATTGTATTTGAAAATCAATGCTAACTAGTAACGGGTGCCCGGCGTTGCCGGGCATAAATACATTCTATAATACCTTGCTAATTTGGAAGGTGGCCAGGAGAGAAAGAAATGCAAGTAAGTTGATGATGTCGAATTAGTTTGGAAATAGTAGTATTAAGATTTTAATGTTGAAATTTTTGAAAGTTGTATATAATATAAATTTTACTTATAGTGGTGGAACATGTTTTTACTTATAGTGGTGGAACATGTGTGCTAGGCATGGATGTCCACTGTAACTGACTAAAAATGTAACTGATTTGATACAACGTATACGCTCGTCATAATTGACACCAACGTATACACTCGTCATAATTGACTTGGAGGGTGTCGATGGATGTTATTCAAAGGACTTCAAAATGGAACACCAGTATTAGAACACAAAACACAATAATGCAACTATGGAACTATTCTTGCAAAAGAAAGCATTTTATAGTTACAAAGATCATAACACATGAGGTATATATGCCATGACACCACTTATTAGATTGCATTTGGTTGCATGGCAAGCCTAGCATATTTGTCAGATTCTAACAACGTATTAGACAATTCACAGATGGGAATGGTGGCACATGTATATGACTACATTTTTTTCCCCTCATTTTGCACACAATCTTAATGCATACTTTTATTATTGTAATATAAAATCATCAACTTGTGGATAAGTATGTTGGTAACTTATGTTTCACTGCATTTCCAAAATGTTGCTAACTTATATTCCTCTACATTTGCAAAAAGAATGCTGCAAAAGTGTGTAGTATTCTCCATTTTTTGACCTGAAAAACTTAGGCTGTTGTAATTTCCAATAGCATATATACTTTCATTCTTAAACTACAACGGTGTATTCATATTATGGTTTCTGAGATATGTTTTGAACCCTTGGGCGAAGAAACTTAAGGTGGACTCTAATGAGAAGATGGAAAATGCAAGAAATGAGAACAATTTAGATTTATGTAAATGTTATTAATCACCTTTGCAGCTTTGGCTCTAAGACATATATCAACCTCTGTACACATATATCAACCACCTCTGTACACATATATCAAGATAGCAATATCATATAGTTTTGAATTTAAATGCCTTGTGACAAACCTATTGGAGCATCCATGAGTGCTGCCAAACAATAAATAACTTAAAGTATTCACATATGCATGTGTTGTACATCCATGTTGGCACAACACAATATGCAGATAACATTGATGGTATGTTGCTCTCGGCAACTTGCTTAACATGTAAGATTACTATCAGGACCTCAACTATATTAGCCTTTGATATCAGCAAAGAACAATGACATACTATACATGTTGAGATGGTGAGGCTGAAGAAACATGCCATAATCTCTAGGAGTTGGGTGGATAAAGCACATATTTGTATGCTTCACTAACCTTAGGTAGTATTAAGGTAAATAAGGAAGCACACTTGGCATAGCCCTGTTGGACATATGTTCCCTGAAATGTGAGACCGCTTACTGTAAACATAGAACCATTTATATGTCAGCTTGCATAGGGGCTTGCACGTCCTTTATCATAAAGGTGCAATAGTGAAGGCGGAAAGCAAGTCGAGCAAATAATAGTCATAAGTATAAGCTGCCATAAATATTACCTAGATGAATGCATATAACAGGGTGGGCATGGAACAATGCAAAAGTTCTGAACAAAACAAATTGGAAGCTTGCTTTTGCAAAGAAATAATGGTTAAACAACATATAGCAAGAGATTCAATGAGTAAACAAAGAACACAATCACCTCCCTTAATTACCGCCCGTGGAGCTTGAATTCATCCATTACGTCAGGGGCATGACTATTGGACAGAATAATATTGTACATTATTGACTATTGGACATTATGTATGTACATCTTCAGATTGGTAGGAGCACTCTCATGGGGGTTTGGAAAGACTGATTTTTCATTTCACCTTTGGCAAAATAGTAGACTTTGTTTCTCAACTTAGTATTCTATATAAACCTTAGCATGGTTATTTAGCCCAACACTCCAGGGTCGCCTATCTTACATACCACATAGTTTATGCTCTCTTCCTAAGGCCATAGCTTTTATATATTTGATCAGAGTCAGAGGCAATATTTACCTCCTTTGCAGAAGAAAATTGAAGAGCATCCCAATGAATCCCATAATCATAATCCTCTTCATCACGTGTCTGCAATATACTGATAATTTCTTCGTATTTTCCAAAATCTACGCATAAACAGTGTTGGATCCTTCAGTTGTGATTCAGAACAGTACGTTTTGATCTATGGGCCCAAGCATCGGACATTCGTAAGGGGTGTTCCCTTTCTTCTTTCTTATACTTTGCTTTGACCTGACGCCGAGTCTTTTTTGGGAAAAGGCGTGTTATCAATTCAAAGTCTGTCCAAAAGTGCCGAACTGCCTGCAACATATCTTATATGTTGAATTTCTTAGTTCCAACAACTGCCTAGCTCCAGCAAGTAATAGCTGCTCCAACCAACCTGATAAAATAACTCTGTCTCTTCAGGACTCCATCTTTGAGCTGGTGTGCGTTTCATGAAACTATGGTAGTTCAGCTTTGAGCAAGTTTCCTCCACCCTGGTGTATGACTCAATGTTGTCCTTTGTTGCTGCATTTGACTCCAGTGTTAAGCTTTTCTCATTTATAACTATTTGACCATTAATGATTTGGACCTGTGGTGCAAAATGAGTCCTGCAAGAGACCAACACTTCTGAATGTTACAGCATGCATACTGGCAGCATTCATATACACCACTACACTGGAAACACAAAATTAATAAAATCTTGATCTTTACATCATTTCTAGATAATTGGAAATGTATGAGACCAACCAATCTAGCGGTGAAGCATTCTACGCAGGACTTACGATGTATTTCCGCGCTCTGAATGTGCCCTTGTATTCTGATGGTTAGTAGGTTCCTTAATTAATAATTTCGAAGCCACTTCTTCTTTCTGTTTCTGTCATATACAAAGGGCAAATAAATCAGAGTCCAAAAGGTAGTATGTAAATGTTCTTCACATGCTTCATGCATCACGCCTACACTTGACTTTATGTTAAAGATATGACTGATTACACAACTTGAACATATTCATTCCTTATGAATAAGCGATCCATGTACAAAAGCTTTCCAACAACAGTGACTGCATGCAAACCGAAACTTTCCACCCAATCACATTACACCTTCAAAACTTTACAGTGACTACATGCACCTTGCAAGCATATATAAACTGCAAAAGTATGCTGACAGTAGTCAAGCAAGATGATGTTGAGACCGCTGAACTGTACACTATTTTAAAGCTGCTCACATGTTATTGCTTGGCAGCAGTGAATGCCTACAGAAATTTACTTGCATTATCGTCTGCACAAACTTTAACTTCAGACGATATCAACACTCCTGTCAACTGTGCCACCTTAAGGTACATAAGCTAAAAACAATAAAAGGCTGCACAAATGAGCCAAAAGATGCCCGACCATGTATCTTTTGAACTTCAGGATACTCTTCCCTTCGTCCTCTTGGTAGACCACGCTTAAGCTCATGCTTTTTTCCTGTTATAGGCATATATTTTTAGAAAGTAATACAATGCACCATTAAATTCTGAGAGTAATAGCAGGTCTTTTAAAAGAATAATTACCAGTTACTTGAGAACATTGTTGTTGTTCAATAACATCCGGAAAAGATTCCTCACTCTCAGTGGGCTGCCACAATCTGTACAATGTATATGCAGAAGTTAGATGCAAAAATATTTCACTGACAATGTGTACAACCTTCTTTCTACTGACCATCAAAGAAAAGATGCACCTTCGATTTTTGAATATGATGATCATCTCTACTAACACCAGGCAAGAGATGGAGTATAATCCCCTTGGCCATCATGTCTGCACATAGGAAACCAGCCATAGTAAAAAAGCCAAGGAATAAACATTACGGTCTAACAGCATATGTTTAGCCCTAAAAACTCCCATTGCTAATTCTGCAAAAGAAGCACCATATTTATACCTATCAAGCAGAAATTGTGTAGTCTCCACATAGACCTTTTTTTAAGATAAAAGAGTACCCTGAGGTTGCACCTAGCTTTGAGCATCTACTGCGTGGAGAGACAGTCAAATAAGTCGATTCCAACTACAATAAAATTGTATGCTACATAATATTCTCGCGTAGCAAATGGTACATTACCTTTTATAAGGAGATTGAACTTCTGGTTCGACATACCTTCATCTAAACATAACCATCAAAATCAAACTCTAGAAGATATCTAGAGCATACAGATATTTCTTCATTTGCCTTGAAACTCTGTTGCAGCATGGTCTTATTGTGTAAGAGCTCAGATCCACAAAATAATCTGCTTTTGATTTCAATGATTTTAAGATTATTCCATGACCACAGACACAGAGGCCATGTGGAACAACAACAAACAATAGGACTATACTGCTTAAACCAATAAACTCAGAAGATGCATTACCTATGATATCTTTGCTTGCCTCACTGTTTAAAACCATGAACTGGAGGAAGAAATGGTTGCAAAGAACTTCACTGGGACATACCTTGACAAATAGAAAATGCAAATATGATAACCTCCCTAGCTGGATCAATAACCTAGCAAGAAAGATAAAAGCCTTTTTCTAATCGCATTTTTCAGAAGCATCTCCATTCCGTCAACACCTAACTCTGCAATCCGATCCAAAAAAAAAAACTCTTCACAGCAGCTAAGTAACTCTTATATGGATTGAACTGAGAGCAATTCAGAATTATTACACGGACCTCAAAATATAGGTGCAAGAGTGAAAATCCGAGAACGAAGATGCTACCTGTTGAAATCGAGCAGAACGGCGTGACCCAAAATCCTGTTGAACGCCATGGATGCATAACGGCCTAGCATAAGCGAATGGATGTGAAGGCGGATGCGGTCGGAGCTCGATTACGGCAAGGGTACGAAGTCAATCATGGCAAAAACGCTTGTAAGGATAAGGCATCCAAGTAAGGATAAGGAAACACGAAAACTGGGCATCGACTCCAAGATCCAGATTGCAAAATAATAGAGCAATCCATTGCCTGATTCAACAAATCCGGCATGCACGCCACGATCCACCGAAACGAAAAAACATTTCGAAATCATACAAAAAGAAAACGTCCCAATTTTTGGAAAGTCGGGAATATTTGACGGCTCCTAAAAACATTAAAAATCATAGGAAATCGGCTTAAAAAAAAACTAAAAAACTTTTCTATCAAACCGGAAAAACCAAATTTAAAAGATAGAAGATATTGTGTTGTTTATGGATGTATACACATAATGCATTTCTTAGACAAATTATGGCACGCTTTAATGACAACTGCTCCAAGTTTCAACAGTTTCAACGTTGGATTTGGCTTTGATAAGAAAACCTAAAAGAAAAGAAGAAAAGAGAGCAGAATAAAGGTGCTCTTAAAATGGGCTCTATTAAACCTAAATAAAATTCTCTTCCAGATGGCAATGATTTCTTGTTATCTGCGAAAAGAGAGCAGAATAAAGGTGCTCTTAAAATGGGCTCTCTTAAAATCTAAATAAAATTCTCTTCAAGATGGCAATGATTTCTTGTTACCTACAATTTGATAGCTATTGATGGAACATCACATTCTCTTGTTGATAGCAAAATTGAATGACTTGCCTATTTACTGGCTCCACATCGTGGCTTTCCCCTTTTAGATTAAAAAAGATGAATATCTCATCAAGCCTTCCATTTCCAGAGAAGGTGGGATTATTGATCCAGTAATAACATTGGATTATCTAAACAATGAATGATTATTCTATTTTAGGGTGCGCATTTCTTAGTAGCCTAATAACAAAGTTTCTCTAATGAGAGCCAGAGTAGGAGCATCTTAGTGAAAGTCGTCTCATTTCTACAACAAATAGAGAAAACATCTCTACAATAAATAAATATAGAAGAAGTTATTTGGAGATGTAGTAACATAATTCTTTGGCATCTCAAGCAATAGAAATAATGTCATTCTATCTTATCTACAAATATATATGATTTTTTGGCATAGCTTGATTGAAGTTGCCATATATGAATTGAATTTTGTTTAGCCCTTCTCACAGATGATATGAAGTTGGTGGTCAGTTTATCCACTTCATCATTCAACTTCATGCTTTAAAGGCTTTGAGAATCTTGTTTTCACAATTTCAATTAGTTTGCTTGCTGGTTGATCCAAATAGGATTTCATAGTTTCCGCGCCATTGTTCATTTGTTTTCTTCAAAAAATTGACGTATTGGTTGGTATGGTCCCGTGTATGCACCCGTTGGGAGTCAACATTATGCCCCAAAAATATAGGGCTGGTTCCCTCGGTCCAAATAGAATGCATGTCGAAAAAGAGCAGTATGTCGATCCGAATGGATGGTTTTGACCTCTTCAGTAAAGGAAATCAGTTGATGAATATTAATGTGGATTTCACCAAAGGCATTGGTGTGGATGAGAATGAGAATACAAGTAGTCATGCAGAAGATTGTGGAAAATGTGGTACTGAATATGCATGAAGAAGTTGCAACCCTCGAATGCTGAATTCTGCAAATGCCAATCATTCTTAGAAGCACATTAGAGCATTAAGACATCACCTTAACCTCTAGACTTTGCCCTTAATCTAGCTACTATGGTACAACTCTTGAGACCATGAATATAAATCGAAACTTAAGGGCATAACTCTGTACATGGCTACTGACCCTATACAGTTGTTAAATTTAACATTCCACACAACACTTAGACACACCATCCTAATGTGACCTAAACATAACTTTTTGCCTCAAAATAGTACGTTGTGCTTAAACCTTTGGTAGCTCTATGAAAAAACTTTTGCAATCTAGACTACGCAATAGCCATGCTACACTATCCTAATGTGCACGATTTCAGACCAATACTTCTTGAGATATTTAAGATTCACACGATTGGACAGTAAGCGAAGGTCACTGTCCTGCAACTAGTATGAATGCTCCCCTGCTCCCAGCTACAAAAAATGGTCCTTTCCAATGAGGCTAGAATTTCTTTACCTTTTGCTCTTTGTTCCACTTTCGCACTAGTTCTCCTTCCTCTGAAAATAAGCCCTATCTTTGGCTTTCTTAATCTGCAAACTCCTTTCACACATCCACTTGTCTTCTTCTAGTTGCAATATTTGATCGAACCTAGCTTTCAGAGGATCGTGCTTATTTCCATCTCCAAGGCATATTTTAGGGAAGGTAATTCAATATTAATAGGTAGCGATGCATCTGTGCCATAAACCAACTTAAATGGAGAATAACCCGTGGCCGCCTTCTGTCAGCCAAGGTCCGTTCCTCACGAGCAAGCTTTAGAAGGTGCATGAAACCTTCAGGAAGGTCTTTGTTTTTCTTCTTGTTCTGCACATGCAATTGAAGTTAAGTATTGGACACACACTCACCCCGAATTTTCGTCCACTGTTGAAAAGTATAGTTTTCTTAGGTCCACATGTTCTTTATTCAGAGATTTCAAAAAAACCTACATGTAGATCTGTGGAGGTATGGTTTTACTAACTAACGGTATTGTTTTTTAAGTGGACAAGGAATGTCCACTGTTATTTTTTTAAGGAGCTGTGGTTTTTGTTTTTTTAGGACGTGTAGTTTTTTAAGGAGGTATGTTTTTCGTTAAAAAAACTGTGGTTTTTTTTTTTGAGGTAGTGGTGTTTTTAAGGAGGTGTAGTTTTTGGAGGTGTGGTTTATAAGTAAGTGTAGTTTTTTTTTTTTAAAGGAGCTGTGGTCTTTGTTTTTTAGGACGTGTGGTTTTTTACGGAGGTATGTTTTTTGTTAAAGGAACTGTGGTTTTTTCTTTTGAGGTGGTGATGTTTCTAAGGAGGTGTAGTATTTGGAGGTGCGGTTTATAAGTAAGTGTAGTTTTTTAAGGAGGTTTTTTCTAAAAGATGTATGGTTCTCTAAAGGGGTGTGGTATTTTAAGGTTCTTTATAGCCAATTTTGTAAGTATCATTATACAATCATTGCACTGCTCCCATCCATATGACACCCCATAAAGTATTCATGTTGTCATTGCATGCCATGTGTAAAAATGCAATATCTCATCTATTGTCCCTCTACCCCTCATGCTTATGGAAAACTAGAATGCAAAGGCATTATGAAGATCCCAAAATTGAATTGAACTGAATTTAACTTTAACATCCATGGGGGGCAACAAGTCTATCAGATCCAGTGAGAGAGAGAGAGAGAGAGAGAGAGAGTGTGTGTGTGTGTGTGTGTGTGTGTGTGTGTGTGTGTGTGTGTGTGTGTGTGTGTGTGTGTGTGTGTGTGTGTGTGTGTGTGTGTGTGTGTGTGTGTGTGTGTGTGTGTGTGTGTGTGTGTGTGTGTGTGTGTGTGTGTGTGTGTGTGTGTGTGTGTGAGAGAGAGAGAGAGAGAGAGAGAGAGAGAGAGAGAGAGAGAGAGAGAGAGAGAGAGAGAGAGAGAGAGAGAGAGAGAGAGAGAGAGAGAGAGAGAGAGAGAGAGAGTTTTGCTTTTTTATGCCTCAAATCCATTTGAGTGTACATATCTTTTTCTGCCATAGGGATGTGCAATGGACAAATTTTGTCCACTTGGCTCAAACATGCCACCTAGGCTCAAACATGCCAAGGTGGCTCAAACATGCCACCAAGGTGGCTCAAACATACACAAGGTGGCTCAAACATGCCACCAAGGTGGCTCCAACATGCCACGCGGGCTCTAACATGCCATGCAGGCTCCAATATGCCAAGGCGGCGCAAACATGCCACGTGAGCTCCACCATGCTACCTAGGCTCCAACATGCCAAGGTGGCTCGCAACATGCCACCTAGGCTCCAACATGCCACCGTGGCTCTAACATGCCACCTAGGCTCAAACATCCAAGGTGGCTCAAACATGCCACGTGGGCTCCAACATGCCACCTAGGCTCCAACATGCCAAGGTGGCTCAAACATGCCACCTAGACTCCAACATGACAAGGTGGCTCAAACATGCCACATGGGCTTCAACATGCCACCTAGGCTCCAACATGCCAATGTGGGTCAAACATGCCACGTGGGCTCCAACATGCCACCTAGGCTCCAACATGCCAAGGTGTCTCAAACATGCCACGTGGGCTCCAACATGCCAAGGTGGCTCTAACATGCCACCTAGACTCAAACATGCCAAGGTGGCTCCAACATGCCACCTAGGCTCCAACATGACAAAATGGCTCAAACATGCCACCTAGGCTCCAACATGCTCAAACATGCCACGCTGGCTCCAACATGCCACCTATGCTCCAACTTGCCAAGGTTGCTCAAACATGACATGTGGGCTCCAACATGCCAAGGTGGCTCAAACATGCCAAGGTGGCTCAAACATGCCACCTAGGCTCCAACATGCCAAGGTGGCTCAAACATGCCAAGGTGGCTCAAACATGCCACCTAGGCTCCAACGTGCTCAAACATGCCACGTTGGCTCCAACATGCCACCTATGCTCCAACTTGCCAAGGTGGCTAAAACATGCCAAGGTGGCTCAAACATGCCACCTAGGCTCCAACATGCCACCTAGGCTCTAACATGCTCAAACATGCCAAGGTGGCTCAAACATGCCACGTGGGCTCCAACATGCCACCTAGGCTCAAACATGACAAGGTGGCTCAAACATGCCACCTAGCCTCCAACATGTCGTCGTGGCTCTAACATGTTACCTAGGCTCTAATATGCCACCTAGGCTCCAACATGCCACCTAGGCTCAAACATGCTAAGGTGGCTCACAACATGCCAAGGTGGCTCAAAATGCCACCTAGACTCCAACATGCCATTAATTGGCTCAAACATGCCAAGATGGCACAAACAAGCCAAGATAGCTCAAACATGCCACGCGGGCTCCAACATGCCACATAGGCTCCAACATGCCATGTGGGCTCCAACATGCCAAGGTGGCTCAAACATACCACCTAGGCTCCAACATGCCAAGGTGGCTCCAACATGCCACCTAGGCTCAAACATGCCAAGGTGGGCTCAAACATGCCACCTAGGCTCCAACATGCCACCTAGGCTCCAACATGCCAAGGTGGCTCAAACATGCCACGTGGGCTCCAACATGCCAAGGTGGCTCAAACATGCCAAGGTGGCTCAAACATGCCACCTAGGCTCCAACATGCCACCTAGGCTCCAACATGCCAAGGTGGCTCAAACATGCCACCTAGGTGCCAAGGTGGCTCAAACATGCCACGTGGGTTCCAACATGCCACCTAGGCTCCCAACATGCCAAGGAGGCTCAATCCAACAAGCCAAGGTGGCTCAACCATACCACGTGGGCTCCAACGTGCCAAGGTGGCTCAAACATGCCACCTAGGCTCCAACATGCCAAGGTGGCTGAAACATACCACCTAGGCTTCAACATGCCAAGGTGGCTCAAACATGCCACCTAGGCTGCAACATGCCAAGGTGGCTCAAACATGCCACCTAGGCTCCAACATGCCAAGGTGGCTCAAACATGCCACTTAGGCTCCAACATGCCAAAATGGCTCAACCATGCCACATGGGCTCCATACCAATTAGGCTCCAACATGCCACGTGGGCTCCAACATGCTACCTAGGCTAAAATATGCTAAGGTGACTCAAACATGCCATCTGGGCTCCAACATGCCACCTAGGCTCAAACATGCCACCTAGGCTCCAACATGCTCAAACGTGCCACGCGGGCTCCAACATGCCACCTATGCTCCAACTTGCCAAGGTTGCTCAAACATGACATGTGGGCTCCAACATGCCATCTAGGCTCCAGCATGCCAAGGTGCCTCAAACATGCCATGTGCGCTCCAACATGCCACGTGGGCTCCAATATGCCAAGGTGGCTCTAACATGCCACCTAGGCTCAAACATGCCAAGGTGGCTCCAACATGCCACCTAGGCTCCAACATGACAAAATGGCTCCAACCTAGGCTCCAACGTGCTCAAACATGCCACGTGGGCTCCAACATGCCACCTATGCTCCAACTTGCCAAGGTGGCTAAAACATGCCAAGGTGGCTCAAACATGCCACCTAGGCTCCAACATGCCACCTAGGCTCCAACATGCCACCTAGGCTCCAACATGCTCAAACATGCCAAGGTGGCTCAAACATGCCACGTGGGCTCCAACATGCCACCTAGGCTCAAACATGACAAGGTGGCTCAAACATGCCACCTAGCCTCCAACATGTCGTCGTGGCTCTAACATGCCACCTAGGCTCTAATATGCCACCTAGGCTCCAACATGCCACCTAGGCTCAAACATGCTAAGGTGGCTCACAACATGCCAAGGTGGCTCAAAAATGCCACCTAGACTCCAACATGCCACCTTGGCTCAAACATGCCAAGGTGGCACAAACAAGCCAAGATAGCTCAAACATGCCACGCGGGCTCCAACATGCCACATAGGCTCCAACATGCCATGTGGGCTCCAACATGCCAAGGTGGCTCAAACATACCACCTAGGCTCCAACATGCCAAGGTGGCTCCAAGTTGCCACCTAGGCTCAAACATGCCAAGGTGGGCTCAAACATGCCACCTAGGCTCCAACATGCCACCTAGGCTCCAACATGCCAAGGTGGCTCAAACATGCCACGTGGACTCCATAATGCCACGTGGGCTCCAACATGCCAAGGTGGCTCAAACATGCCACCTAGGCTCCAACATGCCACCTAGGCTCCAACATGCCAAGGTGGCTCAAACATGCCACCTAGGTGCCAAGGTGGCTCAAACATGCCACGTGGGTTCCAACATGCCACCTAGGCTCCCAACATGCCAAGGAGGCTCAATCCAACAAGCCAAGGTGGCTCAACCATACCACGTGGGCTCCAACGTGCCAAGGTGGCTCAAACATGCCACCTAGGCTCCAACATGCCAAGGTGGCTCAAACATGCCACCTAGGCTCCAACATGCCAAGGTGGCTCAAACATGCCACCTAGGCTCCAACATGCCAAGGTGGCTCAAACATGCCACTTAGGCTCCAACATGCCAAAATGGCTCAACCATGCCACATGGGCTCCATACCAATTAGGCTCCAACATGCCACGTGGGCTCCAACACGCAACCTAGGCTAAAATATGCTAAGGTGACTCAAAGATGCCATGTGGGCTCCAACATGCCACCTAGGCTCAAACATGCCACTTAGGCTCCAACATGCCAAGATGGCTCAACCATGCCACATGGGCTCCAACATGTCAATTAGGCTCCAACATGCCATGTGGGCTCCAACACGCTACCTAGGCTAAAATATGCTAAGGTGACTCAAACATGCCATGTGGGCTCCAACATGCCACCTAGGTTCAAACATGCCAAGGTGGCTCAAACATGCCACGAGGGCTCCAACATGCCAAAGTGGCTCAAACATGCTGTCTAGGCTCCACATGCCACCTAGGCTCAAACATGCCAAGGTGGCTCAAACATGCCATGTCAGTTCCAACATGCCACCTAGGCTCCAACATGCCAAGGTGGCTCAGGCATGCCACCTAGGCACCAATATGCCACCTAGGCCAGTTGGGCACTCCAAGTGGTGACATGGCATGCCAAGTAAGCAAGGTCAAGTTTTGACTAGGCCAAAAATGAAAAGATGTCCATCTTTGGTCTTTTCATTGGGTAGATGATGGTGACATGGATATGATGACTAGGACTTTATGCAAGAAATATGATAACCTTTGAAATTTTTGGTAGAGGAGTTTGGCAAGGGATAGAATAGAGGGATCTTGAAGAACTTAAAGTGCTGATACCCTTCCCCAAATCGAACCAAGCCAGGACTTTGCGCGGCTTCCTCACCAGAGGGAAGAGGCAGCCTTTCCTGTCATCGCTCCTCTGGGAGGGCAAATGCCAATGCCCCCCTCCCCCCGGGAGCTCAATTTTCCTATCCGACCGTTGAATCCGCCATTCAAGTAACCTGCTTCGAGTAGGCTCAAAAAAATCCAAGATCCGTCCGGGGGAACTTATCAAACCACGAAGCGTTCTGCGGGTTGACCGCGTAGAAAACCAAGTGTTTTGTCGTTCGAGCAGTACAAAGGCTTTGGAATGGAGATTCGACTTCGTCATGTCGTCCGGAATGGCGAAATTACCCCAGGGACCAAGTTACATGGTCATTTTTGGCAACGAAAGAAACATGGACCCTCTACATAGCGGTATTCCGCAGCCACCTCCTCGGCCAATTGACTACGAACATGTTGGACATATACAACTTTGGCGCTTCTTGGAGAAGGGATGTTCTTCGCCTACCTAAACTTGGTCCCCGTGGTAATGTCCATGTTTTGAGTCCATTGGCGAGTCGGTTCCGCGCAAGCGGGAGAGTTGGCCGTCCGCGTGGCGGGGCCTTCGGAGAGGACCCGGGCTTAACCGGGGAAGGTTTTAAGGGTCCGTCTTCTAGCATCAACACCCTCCCTCTATGTGATGACATTGTGAAAGGTCCTCGTCCAATATGACTAGGCTAAGGCCTCTGAAATATAAACCCTGTGTGCTACTAAGTTATTGAACGGTTTACGTTATGGAGGTCGAGTTTTAGTCGGTTGCTCTTAGGACATGATCGAGAAGCTACAGTTGAAAACACGAAGCAATAGGAATTGACATAGTGGGTTTTGGATTTATCCTCCTCCCAGTGTAGCAATTAGAAGTCAAGAGCGCCTTTTGCAGTAGCAAAATTGTTTGGGATCATTCAGGATGTCCAATAGATCCAAACTCGGTTATTTCAGCTGCCATGGCTCCGCATACATATTTAGAAAATGTACATCTAGCTATCCAAGAAAATGACCACGTTTTGGCCTCCGAAATGTAAACCCTACAATAACCTAGCAACACACACGGTTTACGTTTCGGAGGCCAAAACACGGTCGTTTTCTTAGATAACTAGGTGCACCTATTCTAAACATGCATACAGAGCCATGGCAACTGAAATAATAGAGTTTGGATCTATTGGCCATCCCGAATAATCCCAAACAATGTTGCTACTGCAAAAGGCGCTCTTGACTTCTAATTGCTACACTGGGAGGAGGATAAATCCAAAACTCATTCCGTCAATTCCTATTGCTTCGTGTTTTCAAATGCAGCATCTCGACCATTTCCTAAGTGCAACCGACTAAAACTCGACCTCCATAACGTAAACCCTTCAATAACCTAGCAACACACAGGGTTTATATTTCAGAGGCCATATCCTAGTCATATTCGACCAGGATCTTGCACAATGTCATCACGTACAGGGAGCGTGTTGACACCAGAAGACGGACCCTTAAAACCTTCCGGAAGTAGTTCGCCCTAAAGGTTCTTTCGCGAAGGCCCCTGGCCACGGACAGGCAACTCTCCCACTCCGGAACTGTGAATTGACTCTCATGCCACCTACGCTCAAACATGCCACCAAGGTGGCTCCAACATGCCACCTAGACTCAAACACGCTGAGGTGTCTCAAACATGCCACATGGGCTCCAACATGCCACCTAGGCCCCAACATGCCAAGGTGGCTCAAACATGCCAACTAGGCTACAACATGCCAAGGTGGCTCCAACATGCCACGGTGGCTCAGACATGCCAAGGTGGCTCAAACATACCACCTAGGCTCAAACATGCCACCCAGGCTCAAACATGCCACCCAGGCTCAAACATGCGATGCGGGCTCCAACATGCCAAGGTGGCCAAACATGCCAAGTTGGCTCAAACATGCCATGTGGGCTCCAACATGCCACCTAGGCTCCAACATGCCAAGGTGGCTCAAGCATGCCACCTAGGCTCAAACATGCCAAGGTGGCTCAAACATGTCGAGGTGGCTCAAACATGCCACGTGGGCTCCAACACGCCACCTAGGCTCCAACATGCCAAGGTGGCTCAAACATGCCACGTGGGCTCGTAACACGCCACCTAGGCTCCAACATGCCAAGGTGGCTCAAACATGCCACTCGGCTCAAACATGCCAAGGTGGCTCAAACATGCCACTAGGCACAAACGTGCCACCTAGGCTCAAACATGCCACGCGGCTCTAACATGCCACCTAGGTTCCAACATGCCAAGGTGGCTCAAGCATGCCAAGTTGGCGCGAACATGCCATGTGGGCTCCAACATGCCACCTAGGCTCCAACATGCCAAGGTGGCTCAGGCATGCCAAGGTGGCTCAAACATGCCACCTAGGCTCCAACATGCCAAAGTGGCTCAAACATGCCAAGGTGGCTCAATCATGCCATGTGGTGGGCTCCATCATGCCACCTAGGCTCCAACATGCCAAGGTGGCTCAAACATGCCACGTGGACTCCAATATGCCACTTGGGCTCCAACATGCCAAGGTGGCTCAAACTTGCCACCTAGGCTCAAACATGCCAATATGGCTCAAACATGCCACGCGGTGTCCAACATGCCACCTAGGCTCCAACATGCCAAGGTGGTTCAAACATGCCAAGGTGGCTCAATCATGCCACGTGGGCTCCAATATGCTCCAATATGCCACCTTGGCTCCAACATGCCACGGTGGCTCAGGCATGCCAAGGTGGCTCAAACATGCCACCTAGGCTCCAACGTGCCAAGATGGCTCAAACATGCCACGTGGACTTCAATATGCCACGTGGGCTCCAACATGCCAAGGGATAGAATAAATGGATCTTGCGCTGACACCCTTCCCCAAATCGAACCAGGCCAGGACTTTGTGCGGCTTCCTCACGAGAGGGGAGCGGCCCGACCCTAGGAGACAAACCTCAGAAATCCTAGTCATCATGTCCAAATCACCAATATCTAGCCATATCATCAACATCACCCCAAGAAAAATCAAAGGTGTACATCTTTTCATTATTGACCTAGTCAAAACGTGAATTTGCTCACTTGGCATGCCATGTCACAAATTGGAGGGCCACATCATCTTTTCCATGATGTTTGTTGGTGCCACATAATGGTAACTACAGTAGCTAGCTTTTCCTAGGTGCCTACTATAGATGCCTACTATTAGGCACCCAATAGATGTTAACTGGGTGCCTATAGTAGCTAGCGTAAATGTATAGGTATGATTTGATATCATGTATAATACATGAAGAAAATTTGACACACAATTATTGGCTAGATAATTGATGCACTAGCAATCAAGTACTTAGCTCACTTAATTTTTAAATGCAACTTTCTTCAAGGTTATGACCTTCAATATATCAAACCACAATAATTACTTTCAATGGTTTACAATGATCCACTATTCATTTGGGATTGACCCAAAATTAATAATGGCTGATCAGATCTTCTAGCACCTAGCATGCAGATTAAATTCCCTTGTTAAATTTTGAAGCAACAATCTCGATCGGGTTTAATTCTATACTTTTGAAACTGTGTGGTTCTCATCTGCTTCAATTTGCTTACATATTTTTCGCCCTGCTGCCGAATACCATTGCGACCTATTTAAATTCGTGCATGGCATAATATTATTTAGCCAACCTTCTACCTCTAATAGCAACATGCTTTTTTGATCATATTGAGCCTTTTGGCCTTTTAGGCCTTAAAGGTCAAAAGTCTAGATGTCAGTTCCACGAGTATGCCCACGGTGGATTTGATGTAGTCGTGCAGGACTGCCATGGGTATTCATACGTCAGGCATCAATTGTCTCATTTACCGGCCAGTACTTAGGTTGCAAATCTTCCTTTAAAAAACCCAACATATGTCCATCCTCCATAAAATTCGTTCAGACAACTTTCGAGAGGCCTTGTTGTAGCAAGTATTAAATGTGTAATCCTGCATTGTATACGCAGAACCTTCGGGTAATCTCGAGTGTAAGAATGCTCTCCTCCTTCCAATATGATTACATGTTACATATTTAATTCTGGGGAATAATTACATGATTACATGTTGCTTCTAAACTACACCCATTGTCAATATCTCCTGCCATTATTGCATTCCTTGTCAAAGACATCCTGAGCCTCTCTAACAGAGTTACATTTCACACACCAGGGATAGGTTCAATACGCTGTACGTTTTATATGGAATACGTATGAATTGTAGGCACAAATTTGCCGTATAAAACGCAAAAAATACGGCAAAAAACAATTCCGGCGTCGGAAGATTTTCGCGTACGCGAAAACAACTAAACCGCGTACGCAAAAATTTTTTCGCGTACGTGAAACCTTCAAAACCGCGTACGCGAAACCAAAATTTTTCACGCGACGCTTAAAAACAACGGCAGAGCCGCGTCGCGAACATTTTTTCACGCAGACGCTGGGTTTATTTGTTTTAAACGACCGGCGAAAAAATTGAACTTTCGCGTGCACGCCGAAAGGGTCTTTCGCGTACGCAATGTAGTTGTTTTCGCGTACGCGAAAATTTTCGAGCTGTTTTGCCCAATTTACTAAGCAAAAAAAATCTTTGCGCCACTGTTTGGCCTGTTTTGTGGCACTGTTAATAGTACATATAAGAAAAACGTGATTAGCCCTAGAATTCACCTCGAACGTTGACCGCCAGGTTGAGTCAAAATACTCCTTGGGAAACGGTTTGCCTTTGAGGTGTCGTTTTTCACGTGTCCGCGAGCGGCGTTGGATCTTTGGACGCGTGAGTTTACTCCGTCCCAGTGGTTTCCAGCCTTGGGTTTGCATCTGCTTCCATAGAATATCCTATAGGGTCCCGTCCAACCCCCCTTGATTCTCGCACGGAACGTCGACGTAACATATGCATTGTGAGCTTGCTCCTTTGCATATATATGTCTTCCTTTAGTTCGTGTAATCAAGGAGTCAGATTAAGAGACATTGTCAGCTGGGTCCGAGCAATGGTGGCTATTGGTCATGCATCTACCTCTGGAGGTGCAGGCAGCGGTCATGCATCTAACTCTAGAGGTGCGAGGGGCTGCGTGTGTGCGGGTGGTAACCCGCGGGACCGCAACTCATGCACGTGGTGTGTGATCTTTGGAGTTGCTTGGTCGGGAAAAGAGGCCCAGAATGGGAGTTTGTGAAAGAGTTTGGCGCCAAATGAGTGGGAATGTGTATTTTGTGGATACTCATCGGTAAATGGTTTACGCAACAAGAATTGAGCTCACATCTTACGTGAACGAGATGTCGGTGTCGCAACTTGTATCGCATCATCGACTTTGAAAAAGGATGCCATCGAAAGATTGTCTCGACTGGATGGGATACGCAAAACGAAGAATAATATGAGAAAAAGACGAAGTTACGAATACTCAAGAGCAGTGCAGGCAAGGAGCAGACGAAGATAACTATACCACCCCCCCTGTTGGGACAGCATACCAATCAGAGGGTGGACTAGGGTCAATAGGTATAAGCACGGGAGAAGAAGAGAATGCTAGAGACAATTGAAATAGTGGAAAGACGCATCGAAGCAACAGAGGGTTGATCATTGCTTAACATCGAGCAAGCAAGCGAAGAAGACGCAATTGAAGGTTGTAGAGGCATTTTTATATGCTGGGTTGTCTCCACATATTTTGGAGCACAAAGCAATGAAAGAAGCCTTCCAGGAAGTTGCCAAAGCAGGACCGGCTTTTAGATTGCCGTCATACAAGCATGCCAACAATAAAATGGTTGATGAAATACATGGAAAAATGGTTGAGAGGGTGGAGATGAAGTTGTGTCGTGTGACTGAAGCGCGGCCAGCTTCATTAGTGACTGATGGTTGGAGCAATGTAAACAAGGACCATCTTATAAATTTCATGATCGTGTATCCAGGGGGTGAAGTATTTTTGAAAACCGTAGAAACCAAAACTGACCAAGTGACCGGAGATTGGATTTTTCAGAAAACAAAGGCCGTGATAGAGAGTTTTGGACCGAAGAGAATATTTCAAGTTGTAATGGATAACGCGTCTAATTGCAAGCTAGCGGGTGAATTATTGGAGTCTGAATTTCCAGGGTTGCATGCTACTAGTTGCCAATGCCATTGCCTGAACCTATTGCTGAAGGACTGGTTCTCACAGCACACGTGGTTCAAAGATCACATTCAGAAAGCGCGTCGGCTTGTAAAATTCATCACAAAGAAGCCGGCAATTTATGCCATTTACAAGTCATTGCGTCAGAAGAACCTAGCACTCATGAATCCTGGGCAAAGTCGGTTTGGTTCCAATTACATCTGTCTTGAAAGAGTGCTGAAGTGTCGTGATTGGATTATCTCAACCTTTAATCATACAGAGTTTTTTTATTGGGAAAGGAGGCAGAAAGGGAAAAATGCTGCCAAACACCGACAACAAGCTGCTGCCCTTCGAGAAATGCTTGGGCGGGAGACATTTTGGAAAGGTGTAAAAAATGTTGTGAGGTGCATGCAACCTGTTTGTCATGCCATCAAAACCCTTGATTCTTCGAAGGCAAGCACTGGAAAGGTCTGGAGGTGTTGGCACTCCATTCAATCCTTCCTAGAACGTGATGGCCCCAGTGCGCCATTTGACAATGCTAAGCGCGCAGCACTACTTAGAGACTTCAATGAACGATGGAAGAAGTCATACAATGATCTTCCCTCTGTGATGGTGCAATTCTCCCTCTTCGAAACTTCGTCCATCGCACGCAGCCTTCTTAACTCGGCCGTGCGAAACTCATTCTCTCTTGCATATGCCGCTGCTCTCTCCATCTGCCGAGCAGTTGACATTTCAAGCTCATTCTCCATGTCTTGCAAGAAAGGAGAGGGGGTCCTCAAATTCGTGGGTACCGACTCCGACGTACCCACATTCTGTGGATGAGATTCTTCGTCTCCTTCACGAGACATAATTATAGTGCTAACTTGGATAGATGCGTTGATTGACTTGTGACGGTGTGCTTTGACTTCTTGTCTTTATAATTTTCGTTAGCTGCAACATATACAAAAAACACACAATAAATAACACAAAAAACACGCAAAAAATAGGAACTAAGCTATACACACAAACAATAATTTCTCAAATAGCATCAAACGCTCGTTTAATCAATTTATTTGGAATATTATATAGTACAAGAATGTTTGAATGTGAAATTATGCTCGTGTGTGAATATGCACGCTAAGCGTGACTAGGACCAGCTTGGTCTACTGCGTCGTTGCCACCCTGGCCAAGTTGAAGAATCCAATCTGATTCCAACTGTGGCCTCGCGCACGGCATTGGAGAGCAATGAAAACTGCTCCGCATAGTGTCAAGTAGCTGGGCCATATTAAATATTCGTGTTTTGTCTCTCATTGGCGACTCAACGCAATGTTTCAAGTAGTCGCACATTCTCCGATGCTTGCCTTGCTGCTCCAAGCTTCCTATTGACTCCAGGTAGGAGTGCTTACTAGCAAAATCAGCCAAGTAGTAGACAATGTAGGCTGCCCCGTGCAAATCAAAGTCAATCCTTGCAGGCATTGTCTTCGAGCCACTACCAAAAAAAAGATCATCGTGCATATATGGATGTCTGGCCCTTTCCATCTCAATTCTTTTCTTACCCTCGCCATCCAAACCCTTGTAATGCCATCGTTTTACCTCCACTGTCTCCCCGATCAACCTAGATTCACCCCAATCACAAATGCCAATGTATACAGCCTGAGGATTAGTACATCCCTTCTCCTTTCCATAATCAAAATGGAGCAATATATTGCCCGGATGCAAGTCCATATGCAAATATCTTTCTTGATGGAGTTTTCGTAGCCCGCTGCAAAATGACATTGCCAAGTCCCCAACCCTAGAGGCAACAAACAATTCTTTCTTTTTGCGCTCCTCAAGCAACCTCAAGTCCGTCTCAACTCTGGGGATAGCTCCTAACTTCTTGAATGCAAGCTCTGCAAAAGCATTGCTTCCATGACTTGTAAAGAAGGTTGCCAACGAACCTCCATTCCAAAAAGGGAAAATTAACCCTTGTCTTTCTAGGCCGGTTGTGCTACCAATGCACCGTATTATACACCCGTGCCTAACTTGCATTCCAGACTCCCTCATGTTCTTCAACATAGCTTGCACTAACTTATTGGGATCTGTACTTGGGTGAAAATTATCATGTTGGAGTTTTACACAATAAGGTTCATCCTTAATAAAACTAGACCCTAAAATATTGCACTTATACACGACGCCATATGAACCAGAACCAATTCGTTGTCTGTTTATTATCTGTGATGAATCTACTTTGGCAAACCAAGTTGTCTTGGCATCTGCTCTTCTACGAGCTTCCCACTCCCTATCTGTCTCACCAGGACGTTTGGCTTTTATGGTTTGCGCCAACACTTTCTTAACAAGATGAGGGGGTTGATGGGCTTCTTTCTTTAATTTTCTGTTGGTCCACAACACATTCCATGTGCTGGCTTTTTCTTTTAGCTCTACCCTCAAGCGAGGACTACTAAATTTGAAACTTCTGTGATCATATTCCTGGTAGTGCGGCTAATATTACCCACTATCCATGTATACCTCTCTTGCTCACACTTTTCGGGCTCTAGATCCATCATTCGAAGTTTAAAAGCCCCCTCGGCATCTTTTACCAAGTCTGCATGGTAGTCTAGCCATCCTTCCTCACTGTTGGTAATCAATTCCAAATCGAAATGAAGCATTGCACGTACCGATTACACAACCAGTTCATAAATTCTGGTCTCAAAGTAGACCATGCTTGTTGTGGTCTACTTCTTTTCTACACGGCAATGGTGCGTAAGATGATTTCGGGTTGCAACTCAGAGCCTCCGTTTGGGACGCCAATGCCTCTCTTGGTTGCGACTCTATTTGAGACGTTAATAATGCCACATTTGGTTTGGGGTTAACCTCGCTCTCTTTTTTCAAGTCATACCGCTTGTTTTAAGGGATTATCTAGCTAGCTAGCAAAATGCACGACTCCGACAATGCGCGAAATGACAACAAAGAACACCTACAAGTCAAGCAAAGACAAAACTTTCAATTTAGTGCTTAACACATGACGGTAATCAATTTCTTTAACCACATGAAAACGCTTAATTTTAAGCTACTACACTAAGACACTAACATTTTATCCTATTACTGGTAAATTTTAACTGGTTCATAAGTATGTATGTGCAAGGCCAAGGATGGGATAACACACTTGAAAGGACCAAAACACGATTTATGATCTATAGCCCAGCTACTGCCAAAATGCGAGGCTAGCAAGTTTAAAATGCATTGCACTTATCCCACCCAAGTCACGCTTTTTCAAAAGACAAGACCAATCGAATGCCTACTAAAACAAATGCCAGTTCCTCTATTAGTGTCGGACTTTCATCAACAACACTATCATCAGGAACTAGGGAATGTATTAGTAAAACATTCAAATAACCCTCAATAAGAGTACAACACACACCTTTCAACACCGCGTGACCAAGGCCAACAGAAGCGTCAGGCGAGGGTTATACTTCTTAAAAAAGGGTGACCCTAGTTGCCTCAAACTTCAGCATCACCACCCACCCTCGGCATGGCGCAAATAAATGCGGCAATACCAGGCAAGGGGCATGCCTCCGTCGTTGGCAACACGAAACCCTAAGGCCACTAAATCTAATTGGTACTAAGGTTGTCCTTTCAAAGGGAAGGCAACAAAATTTAATATATTTTTGTTTCTTTTTTATTTTTGTCTTGAATTATTATTTTTCTTAAATTATTATTTTTTTTTCTTTTTCTAAAATAGGCCAAGCTCAGCCCACAAAACAAGGCACTCACCATCGTTACGCCCCTTACACAGGGGGGCAACAGGCGAGGGCCTAACTGCGGGCCTTGCCTAGCCTAAACTATAAAAAAAACAACAAAAATGTCTAAAAACTAAGGAAAAAAAAAAAAAAAGGTTTTGGGAGGCAAGTTGGAAGGTTTGGCGCAAAAGAATACCTTCTTTGCGGCGCAAAAACTGAATCCCCGCGCCGCAAATATATAAAAAAATTTCGCGTACGCGAAAACATCGTGAAAGCGTACGCGAAAACGTTTTCGCGTACGCGAAACCTGATAAACAGCGTACGCAACACCGCGCCGCTTTCGCGTACACGAAATAAACTGGATAGCGTACGCGAAAAAATTTTCGCGTACGCTTTCACGAAGCTTTCACGTACGCGAATGTGAGGCCTGTCCTTTCGCGCCGCTATTCTGTGTATTTCGCGTACGTGAAAATATTTTCGCGTACGCTTTCACGAAGGTTTCGCGTACGCGAAGATTTTTTTTCCGGCCGGCGTGGTTTTTATACGTTAAATACGTATTTTATTAAAAAATATATATTTTTTAACTTTATACGTCAGGAATTTTAATTTTGTACGTATAGAACCTATCCCTGTCACACACATGTCAATTTAAACCATTTGCAACACAAAGATCTTCCTTAAGTACTTAAAGGGCAATCTCAACATGTATTATCTGGCCCTTGGCTATGGCCCTTGTTTTTTGACAACATTTCAAACTGCAAATAAATGTGACAAAATTTGAATATGCTAGTCCTAGGTTCATCTCTTCAAATAATTTGATAGCTACCTAGGCAAAACCATCTTCTCCATGTCCTGACATTAGCGAATTCCCAGATACTACACCTCTTGAGCTGCTAGGTTGTTAAAAGTTTTACAAGCCTCTACTAGTGTGCCACATTTAACATACATGTCTATCAAAATGCCAAGAATGACAACTTTTTCAAGTCCTTGCTGCAAAACCTCATTATGTATTTCTCTACCCCTGTCTATAGCTTTGCTACTGCAAGCTTTCAAATAGCATGTAAATATAACAGCAATCAAAAGCAATACCTTCTAACTGCATTTGATAACACTGAAGTGCTTTTCGACCAAATCCATAGTCAACATATCATGAAATAAGTACAATCCAATGGACTACATTTCGATCATGCGACTTGCTAAAAATGGTTTCAGCTTCTGTAATTGAACCACACTTGGCATATGTATCAACAAAAATCCAACCAATATAAGGTTCTCTTTAGGGCCTTTGTGAGCAATTCCAGTTTATATCTCTCTACCCTTTATTCCCGTGTTCATTATAAGCATGCATCTCATCAACGACCGATATGGGCCAACATGAACGGCTTGGATTTCGATCCAAGTCCTCTCATTCTACTGGCCCATCTGTTTCCCCCCTTTGCCTTAGGTTTGACTATTCTGCATTGGCGCTCAGCCACCGACGATTTCCCAGCTCCGGCTATGGCGCTCCAACGATGCATGCCCTTATCTCTTGCATGTGTCAGCCCAGAAAAGGATGCCTGCATGCATCCAACCATTTTGTGCTCCGGCTGTGCTTGGGAAAGTCTAAGCCCAAGAAAAGGAAGCGATAAGTAACAGATCTATGAAAAGCTTTAAAAATAGTTGACACTTCTCTTCACATGGCTGCAGCCGGATTTGTTCCTAGATCAGAACAAGATTTGCTTAGCAAGGCGGCAAGGAAAAAAACGGCGGCTTCTGGTTCATATCTCTTTGCATTTCTGCCAGTGTAGCTCCTTCTGCTTCAAATCGGCAGGTCTGGCTAACACGACTTATTCAAATCAATTTTATTCTTCGAATATTTAATAGGATATACATGTAATGCAGGTGCAGATATGGATACTTCCATGTGCTGAATAATGATTATACCTAGTGGGAGATGTATGCAGTGGGGGGCAGTTCAAATCCTACCATTAATGTGGAGGGAAATCGGTTCTTAGCTCCAGCAAATGTCGATGCAAAAGAAGTAGGCACTCTACCAAGAAGTAGGCACTCTATTTGTAGTGTTAATAGCTTTCTTTCTTCCCTTTCTCTGACCATAATTCTTATGCATAAGCAGGTTACAAAACGAGACAGATGAAGGCATATGGAAAAACAAGAATTGGAGATCAGAGGGAAATACTTTGTTCCTAAATGGAGCTTCCTTTGTTCCATCTGGTTCTTAATCGGGGTTGTTTATGGCAAGGCATCCAGCCCTAGTCTATCTGTCAAGCCTATTGGATTTGTACAATGCTAATGCTGGAGCCGTCCCCTGTAGTGCAGGCGTCTTTGTTGCAGAATTGGGCAGGGAATACAACAACAAGAGGGCTAGGGGAAATAGAAAACAAGGTAGTCAATACATTTGCTTTCGTGTTTTCTTTTCTGTTTGAATAATGCCAGCAGTTTGATTTCTGATCTTCCTTTTTTTTTTAATAGAAGCATATAAGAATTTTGACTCAACTGGGTTTCTGAGGAAAATTAGGAAAGAATAGTGTGATAGTCTTGAAAATAAAATGGAAATAACATTTAAAAACATGATTCAGGTGCTCTAATAACATTTAAAAACATGATTCAGGTGCTCTGTTTTATGTATATTCAACTGTGCTATAGTAATTGGATCACTACTCCAGCTACAATATACTCAACCTTGACTATTGAAATTACATTGATTTAATATTTTGAAATGTTTTGAACTTAACTATTGAATGTTTTAATTAAGATTAGTATTTGAATCGCCTTTTGGACTTGTTTGGGCTCGATTCCCAAAAAGGCTTTTTTTTTTTATAATAAAAAAGATCAATACAAATTTAATAATATATTAGCTTTTAAATTGTGGTTTCTAGTAAAAAAAAAATTTATGTGTTGCCACGCGTCAACATTTGGTTTGTTAGATGACATTGGAAACAATACTTTGTTTTTTTCCTACGTGTAATAATAATGCTTTTTTATTTTAAAACTATGCCACGTGTCCATATTTGATTAGCTAGAATAATGTTTTTTTATTTAAAAAATATGCCACATAGATCTCATTAGTTAAACAACCACATCAGAAACTCGTGTTTTTTCTACGTGTTATAATATTACTTTTTACATGTCCTTATTTTAAGAAAACAATAGCTAGATTTCATTAACACATGTAGTGTTTCGTAAATTAAAAAAGGGCTATGTGATTTTTTTTATTTTGCAAAAAATAACACTTGAAACGACGTGTCCATATTGAGAAAAAGAACACTTGAAAACATCATTTTTTTATTTCCTATGTGTTCTTTTCTTTGTAGTTCTTTATTTCTAGCGTTGTAATTTAGTTTTTCAAGCGTAGTAAAATTAAAACCTGTTGGAATATAAATATGCTGACTAAGCATAATGTGCTGAAACAGCAGTGGTTCAGCACTTAGCATACAGGTGCTGAGAAGGTGCTGAAATGTACAGAAGGCAGCACTTTGTCAGCACTGAGCACCGACCCTAAATCAGTGCCGTAATTAGTGGACGGTGGTTAAACGGTAGACTACTATTCTTAGTCTCACCAGTTGTATATATTGATTGTACGTTATGTACTATGTAATGCTCAGAAGTAGAGATTGTATTTCCTATTGCTTTTCTCAATAGATTTATTCTTGTCTTCTATTCTATCTCTTGAGTCGATCTTGCGGGTTTGTGCTGGTTTTGCACTAGTTCTATCATGGTATCAGACGCTTTCTTGAGGGAAGAATAGAGCAAGCTATTGAAGAAGCATCCAAATTGGATTGGCCATCGTTTCTAGAAGTTCTTTGGCTGAGATTTGGTGGTGGAAAATCTCATTTGCAGCATTGGAGAAGATTCTTGTCTTTTGGCCTGGAGGAAGTGTTTTGGGAGAGTGATTCGGATTTTCCAGCAAGTTCTGGTGTGAGATTCGAGTTTTCCAAGACCTTTTTGGCGACAAAATTCAAGATTCAACTTTTCTAGTGGGTGCTTTGTTTGGTGACGAATTTGTTTTCTCAACCATCTGTTTGGCTGCTGAAAGCAGGAGAAATTCATGGATCCATTCAAGTTCTCACAGAATGCAAAGCTCACTAATAATAATTACCATGCTTGGAAGAAGTTTATGGTGAATTATTTGATATTTAGTGACATGGGAGCGGTGTTTGATAAAGACTTTATCAGCACCAAGTCGTGAATCTTTGTCGGGGGTAAAACCGTAAAGCTTGTGCTCTTGTCAAAATGTTGGTGAAGAGACAATTGGTCATGAAATCAACCATTTTATCGAAGTTTAAGGAGATGTGGTCTCATTTGGAGAAGTCTCTTGATAGCAAGGGTATGGCTACTCAAATGCTGATCCAGAACAAAATGAGACATGCCCAATTAGGTGATTTCAAATCTGCCACAGCATACCTTACTCAGATGAAGCAATGGCGCTTGGATTACATGGCTGCTGGTGGAGTGCTGTCTGAAAAACAGCTGATTCAAGATATCTTGGTTGGTCTTCCTCCTTCGTATGATATTATCTCTTCGAAGATCAGGTACAAGGAGAAGATTGATATAGCCAAAGTAACCATTCTACTGCAACAAGAGGAGTTGGTGCAGAAGCAGAGGGATGGGAGAGTGGACCATGCTAATTTTGTGTCTACTTCTCAGGCTGACACCAAGAAGAAGTTTGCTGATAGCAAAGACTCTAAGAAGTCAGAAAATGTGAAGTCTGAAGGTAAGAAATCCAAAGGAGTTCAAGTGCTAGAATTGTGGTGAAAATGGTCACTACAGTTTGAATTGTAAGAAGGAGAAGAAAAGTTCAAAGGATACTGATACGAGAAACACAACAGTCAACTCTAAGGGAGAGACAAGTGCTGTTGCGTGTGCAACTTTTGATGCTGAATATCTGAATCTTGCAGCAGCGGCCAGCACCTTACAGAAGGACTGGATTTTTGACTCAGGAGCCACGGATCATCTTACTGGAGATTCAGATGTGTTTTCTGAACTTGAACCTCGATCAGGAGGTGATGTGAAGATGGGTGATGGATATTCTCTTCCTATCACAGGAAAGGGGATTGTAGCTTTTCAATTGCATGGACGTGATGTAGTTAGTAAGGTGAGGAATGTCATGTTTGCTCTCGGATTACAGTCTAATATCATGTCTGCTGCTGAATTTGATAAAGCAGGCCATCACATTGTTCTCGGAAATGGTAAAGCCTATCTGTTGGGCAGGAATCCACTTGAAGGAATTGACTTGAAAAGTCTGCAGTTCATGGCGCAGTGGACACTGCAGAATGGCTTGTATGTCTTTGATGGTTCAGTTCATAAGACTGAACATGGCCTTGTATGTGCTGATCTGACTGTTGAGCATCTGTGGCATGCTCATTTTGGTCATGTTGGAGGCACTGCTGTACATGCTTTGTACAAGAACAAGATGGTTACTGGTATTCCCTCTCTGAAATGTGTCAAGCTTGAATGTGCTGCATGCCATCTCGGAAAGCAACCTCAACAGCCTTTTCCACAGCAGGCTCTTCATCGAGCAACTCAACCTCTTGAGCTGCTGCATTCTGATTTGTGCTATATGCCTGATGTTTCGCTAGGTGGAAAGAGATATTTCTTAACCCTGATTGATGATTTCAGTAGGTACACTTGGGTGTATACTTTGCACTGCAAATCTGAGGTGCTTGGCAAGTTCAAGACCTTTAAAGCAGCAGTTGAAAAGCAGACAGGGTTAGTAATAAAAAAGTTGAGAAGTGACAATGGAGGTGAATATGTTTCTAATGCCTTTGATGAGTTTCTCATGGAAGAAGGTATTGAAAGACAGTTAATCATTCCTTATGCTCATCCACAAAATGGTGTAGCTGAAAGGAGGAATAGATCTTTGCTTGATTTGGCAAGATCTATGATGAGTCATAAGCAACTGCCTGAATCTTTTTGGGGAGAGGCAGTAGTGACAGCAGCATATTTGGCAAATAGGTCGCCTACTAAGGCTGTCCAGGATGTGACTCCTTATGAAGCATTTTGGAGAATGAAACCAGATGTATCTCATTTGAGGGTGTTTGGATGCTTGGCTTATGCTTCCATACCTGCTGAGAAGCTGAAAAAGTATGGGAAGTTGCATGACAGGGCTGTCAAAGCCATCTTCATTGGGTATCCAGAAAATCAGAAAGGTTACAAGTTGTATGATCCTTCCAACAAGCAAGTTATTGTAAGCAGGTCAGTTCAGTTCGTTGAAGATGCTGTGTATGATGGCATATCTTCCAGTGATACTCCTACAGTTCACAATGACAGCAGCTTGGATATTGGAGATCTGATAGCAATTTCTTTGGTAAACCTTTTCTCCCTCTCTAGTGGTTTCTCCAAGTGAACTCACATTTGCCCGGAAGTAGTGGGCGGGATGATCCCAATCCCACCTCGCCCCTATGGTCCATGAGCAGGTTGGTCTCTTTCAAGGGGAGTCCAAAGACACATGAAGGTATCAGAAGCACCCGATCCAAAGACTGTTACAAAGACCTATTGTAGCACCTGCTATACCTCCCGTTGTTGAACCTAGGAGATCAAAGACGCCTCAAGGAGAAACAAATTGTTGCGTAACCGGTTGCAAAGACCGTTGTACCTATTGTTGAACCTAGGAGATCAAAGACGCCTCGATGGAGAAACAGGAGAAGTATGGATCATGTAACCTTGCCTTAATGGCAAAGGTCCGGGATCATGTTGATCCACGACCTTTCATGAAGCGACTAGTGATCCGCAGGTGGCAAAAGATGCAATGGAAGAAGAATACTCTCAATTGCTGAAGCAAGGCACATGGGAATTGGTTGAACTCCCAGCTGATAAGCACGTTATTGGCTGTAAGTGGGTGTTTAGAACCAAATTTCATGTTGATGGGACAGTGTCAAAGCACAAAGCTAGACTTGTAGCCAAGGGTTTTGCACAGAAAAAAGGCTTAGATTATGATGAAGTCTTTGCTCCCGTAGCCAGAATGTCCACTATTAGATCAGTGATAGCTCTTGCTGCAATGAAAGGTTGGTTAATGTTTCAAATGGACATTAAGTCTGCTTTTTTGAATGGTGATTTGGAGGAAGAGGTCTATATGACTCAACCTCCAGGATTTGTTGTTCAAGGGAAGGAGCAGTTGGTTTGTCATTTGAAGAAAAGCATTTATGGCTTGAAGCAGGCTCCAAGATGTTGGCATGCGAAAATTAATGCTTTCTTTCTTGAGCAGGGGTTCAGCAGAAGTGCAGCAGACCCCAATCTTTATTACAAATCACATGAAGGCCGAATGTGCGTTGTGGTTTTGTATGTTGATGATTTGATCATCACAGGAGATGCTGATGTGCTGATTTCTACATTGAAGTTGAAAATCGCCCTTCGAGATGACTGACCTTGGCCTTATGCATTATTGTTTAGGTGTAGAAGTGTGGCAGCACTCAGATGGCATCTATCTTTCTCAGCAGAAATATATCAAAGAAATGTTACAGCAGTATCGTATGCAAGATTGCAAGGCTGTGGCAAGTCCTTTTGATCCAGGCACAAGGCTTGAGCTTGATTTCGATGGTGAGGAGTGTGATCCCACACTCTATCGAAGCTTGGTAGGGGCGTTGATATATCTCACAGTCACTAGACCTGATATCTCTTTTGCTTTGGGAGTGCTGAGCAGATTCATGAGCAATCCCAGGCAGTCGCACTGGAAGGCTGCTAAAAGACTGTTGGCATATCTGAAGGGGACTTCATAGGAAGGTCTCTTTTATCAGAGGTCCTCTGATTTCCAGCTGAAAGTCTTTATTGATGCAGATCATGCTAATTGTCATGATAGCAGGAGGTCCACAACAGGGATGGTCACGTTCATAGGGCCTAACGTGCTGACATGGTTGTCCAAAAGACAGTCTACAGTGTCAATCAGCACCACGGAGGCAGAATTCAAAACACTCAGTGTTGGAATGCAGGAATTGTTGTGGCTTAAACATTTGTGGACAGATCTGCAGGTGCCTCCATCCTCGGCTGTCATATTGTGTGACAACACAAGTACCATCCATCTTGCCAAGGATGCTAAGTACCACCCAAAGACAAAACACCTTGACACCCACTTGTGTTTTGTCCGTGAGCAGATCCAAATGGGATCTTCTCAACTTGTTCATTGCTCCTCACAGGATCAGTTTGCTGATGGCTTTACCAAACCATTAGTTGGATCTAAGTTCGTCAATGTGAAGGAGAGCTTGGGCATGAAGAAATTGCAGCTGAAGGGAGAGAAATTTCAGCTGATTTTCTTCTGCTTAGTCAGCAACATTTAAGGGAGAGTGTTGGAATATAAATATGCTGACTAAGCATAATGTGCTGAAACAGCAGTGGTTCAGCACTTAGCACACAGGTGCTGAGAAGGTGCTGAAATGTACAGAAGGCAGCACTTTGTCAGCACTGAGCACCGACCCTAAATCAGTGCCGTAATTAGTGGGCGGTGGTTAAACGGTAGACTACTATTCTTAGTCTCACCGGTTGTATATATTGATTGTACGTTATGTACTATGTAATGCTCAGAAGTAGAGATTGTATTTCCTATTGCTTTTCTCAATAGATTTATTCTTGTCTTCTATTCTATCTCTTGAGTCGATCTTGCGGGTTTGTGCTGGTTTTGCACTAGTTCTATCAAAACCTACGCGTGCTTTTTTAAAGATAAACAACGCATGGTTCCACAAAAAACAACAATGAAGGAAAAAAGTACACGTTGACAAAAATTCACAAAAACTATGTCAATATTTTCTACGCGTGGTTTTTTCTGCCAAAAGACCACTGTGGGAAATTTCTGCAAAAAAACCATTGTCTCTTTGTGCAAATCCAGATAAACAGGCCACGTGGACTTTTGAGGCCATTTTGGTGTTGTTTTTGGCATAAAACAACACTTCCGTACAACTGAAAAACAAATGTGGACCAAAAATTGGGGTCAGTGTAACAATTAGCTGAAGAAAGAAAGAAGGTTCACAAAGTAGAACATTATACCCAGCCTTCAAAATTAGGAGCATATTGTATAATGCGTTCGTCTGAAGTGGCCACAGGGTAGAGCTCCTTACATCTTTCCCACGATTGCACATTCAATTGTTCCATCAAGCATGTCTGGCATGCAATGATGTTCTTTTGGCTGGTTAACGAAAAACAGATAAACACATTACGTATTCTGGAATACACTATAGTTAAAAAATTCAAAAGTATCAAGCACAAGACATTAACGTATTCCGGAATACACTAAGCTTACTTGTGCAATTCCTTGGACATCTCTTCCAAGGTGAACTCTTTATCCACCACCTTCTGGAGTAATCTTTCAAGTATGATAGTGTCGGTGAAGCCCTGCAGCTCCCTCCAAACTGTAATTGTCATTTCCTTTTTTGGCACGTCTGTGCCTTTTTCCTTTTCTGATGCTTTACCTTTGCTTTTTAATTCCCCCCTTTCAAAAGTAGTAAAAATTTCATTTTGCAAGTCCCAAATCTACAACACAACAACTTAATGTTAGCTCAGTGTATTCCGGAATACAAAATGTTAAGTTATAATGAAGATAAACAAAATACTAAAGAGCAAGGGCTATTCCAGAATACAAATGTGCTTACCCTGCCATCCCTGAAGGCCAGTTGAAACCAATTATCGTGGCTGATCAAGGAGTGCCTCTTATTTGCTTCATCATATTTAAGGCAGCATTCCTAGGATGGGTCCTATGATAGGCATATACTAAGTGGTGTTCTCATTGAGCTTTGTAAAATATTGAGTACAAAAATGGATCCCTCACTAGGGATTTGAAAAATATGAACTTTAAGTGCTCCGAAACTAGACAATCATCGAGAGCATGATGAAACTGAAGAATACAACATAAAAGATGGTTTTATCTGCTACTTGGTCGATGCAAAGGTGAGAAGACTCGGTGACTGCTCCTCATCGGGACGAAGAACCACGCCTTCTTAGGTTTTTGAGGAAACCCAAGCAAATAGTTGAAGCACGACCCCACGCACTATGGCAACCACAAGACCTTAAACAATCCTGCAGAATCAAGGCTGAAAAAAAAAATAACCCGTCAATGAGTTAGATGCCATAGGCCAGAAGACTCGGAGGCTCCAGGGCCACGCCGAGAAAGAAACAACAGCCGACCAATCGGGAACCATCCGCGGAATGACCATCGCGGGAAAAAACAACCGATTAGTGCTGCCTCGGAGGCTACAGCGCCACGCCGAGAAAAAACAATAAATATGATCTCGGAGACAACAGCGCCACACCGAGAGAAAACATGAATAATAAATATTGACTCAGAGGCTCCAATGCCACACCGAGTTGAGGGAATAAAAGAATGCAATTTAAAGGACATAGAAAAAGAAATAACGAACACGATCAAATGAAAAAACCATCAAGGGAGGGAGGGTAAGGGAAACTGATAGGATAGAGAAGAAGGAGAAAACTAGCTCAAGAGAACGCCGATGATAGAACAATGAAGAGAGGCTGAATAAATAGGATGAGTGACAAAGGGACGTCCCCATCCAAGGAATGTCGGTTCTATTGCTGTCGCAATAGAACCGTGGCATTCCTAGGATGGGTCCTATGATAGGCATATACTGGCCGATAGAAGAGGAACAAACTCAAAAAACTACTCAGCATGGAAACTGAAAGGAAGAGAAGCTAAAGAGAAACATAGTATAAAGAAAGGGAGAAACGAGTCTACAAGGTCACTGGAAAAGAATGCATGGATAAGGCTGACGGCAATCAGAGTAAAACGAAGGAAGAGGAAACTAAGAAACATAGAGCAACTAGGTTGACAGGAGGAGTAAGGAAGGAACAAATAAATGGAGGAAACGACAAATAAGATGGCTAGAATACAAGCATCAAAGGAATATATGAGATAACAGAGATAAAAGAGGATAATGAGACAACGAGATAATAGAGTATAGGAACAAATGAGGTAGAAGGGGCAAACAAGGGGTACCAAAGTACCAGAGGAGATGGCTTATCGAGAACAAAAGAGGAACCAAAGCAACCCGAGTAAATGGAAAGAAGAGGAAACCAAGAAAATTGAGCAAAAGGGGATAAAAGAGAAAACGGAACAAATGGAGCAATGAAGAAGTAGAATGAGCAAGTAAGCTAAACTCCGAACAATGGGATGCCTAAAATGAAGGGACACAATGGAACAATGCAGTGGGAGATAGAAAAAGAACTTGAGATGGGGAAAAGAACCTATGGGATAACAGCAGACAAAATCACGAACATGACGACCTCAACAAATTAAAGTTCTCAAGAACATACCAGTAACTACTACACTAACACAGACAGTGAAATGAACTAACCTACTTGGCAAATAGAAAAGGAGCAAGAAAACAAAAAACCAAAGAAGAAACTGAAGCCATTAAAGGAGCTATAACGTCAACAAAGTTAAACGGAAGACAAGCCAAAGGAACTTAATGAAGGAAACAATGCAAAATACAACCGAATAGAGAAATGACATCAAATGGAGCTACCAAGATAACGAGCAGCGTATAGCAACTGGAGCGCAACAACCCACAATAGACCAAGTCAGAAGATAGAATAGACCTAGCAAAGAAGTGGAGTGGAGAAAAGAGCCCAGCAACACCAAAACTAAAATTGATTAAACGATAACTGAAATAACCATAATAGAATGAGGAAGGTGCACAAAAACCAAAGGGATGAAATGGAAAAAATGAACATGGCATAGGTTGAATGAGAAAAAGGACAAAGTGACAACCCATCGGCACATGCCAAAAAAGAAAAGGTATACGCCACGGGAACATCAAAAGAAATGGGATAGAGGAAGTGATAAAGGAAAAATAGACTAGATCAGCAGAGTGCACGTGGGTGTTGAACAACCATATCGTTAAAAAATATGCCTACCATGAACATATGTAACATACTATAATGAACGTACAAATGCCCATCTCTAGCACCTTGAACATCCCAACTAAGAGAAACAAACTCAACCAATCATACTAAAAGGGGCCAAAAAGATTGCCTGACAAAAGAAAAAATGCCTAGAAATAAATAAACCTACTAACAAACTGGAAAAAACGAAGATAAAGGCATAAAGTACTTGAGAAACTGGAAATCATGGAAAAAATCGAGCAAACTAGGCTAAAGAACAAAATGAGAAGCAATGGTGAGTGGATGGGCCAAATTGCAAAAACAAGTTTAAAGGAACTGGAATAAAGGAACTGGAATAAGGATATCAAGCAATGAAGCGGAGTAACAAAGAGCAAAAGGACAACTGTGATCAAACGGAGTAAGCATGAGAAAGATTCGGAAAAGACAGCAAGTGCACAAAAGGAGCTAAAGGGACCAACAACAGGCAAATTGCACCAAGAGATCAACTGTCTATGTGAAGCTGAAGTTAGTGTACTTCGAAAAACAAAAATCATGGAAATAAATGAGCAAACGAGGCTAAATAACAAAAGAGACAAAAGAAACAATGGCGAACGAATAGACCAATATAACGAAACCATTTCATCGAGTATGAAATAATGGGAATAATGACATCAAGCAACAAAGTGAAGTAACCTAGAGCAACATACAACTGCCATACAAGAACAAAATATAGTAATAGAAACCGACATAGTAATAGAAACATAGTAATGAAAAACAACATAGTAATCGAGAACATAGTAATGGGAAAACGACATCAAGCAACAAGTTGGAGTAACTTAGAGCAACAGAGAATGCAAAAGATGTCGAGTGAAACAACTAGAACAAGGGTACAAATGGAGGCAGAGGACCAACCTAAGGCAATTGGCACAAAAGAATCATCGCTTATGTGAAGCAAAGTCCACCTGAAGAATATGACTGAATAAATGACTATGGTGTCCATGTACGAAGGTGTCAAAAGAAGTTATGAAACCTGGCGCAAATATAAGCAAATCCAAAGGGACAACGGTTCATCGAAGGTACCGGGGTAAAAAGGAACTCATAAAAAAAAAAACCGAAATGAAATCTATATGACGAACTAGACTAAATCCACAGTTGACATAGAGACGAGCATGCTAAGAAAGGAACGACAATAAGGGGTATCAGAAACAAAGAAGCACCACGGGATACAACACCATAAACCATGAAAGATCCCCAAGGCCTGCTTAAGGACTCTTGAAAAGAACATAAAGATGTAGAATGATTGGGACAACAAAGTCCACGAACAATATAGCGAATATTCCAAACGCGGCACTAGTCTTCAAAGAAACCAAATAAGAAACCAATGCTAAGAACGAATCAATGCCCATACATTTCTAGAGAAGAAGAATGCATCAGATGAAAACCATAAAAAATGCCCAAGGCACAATGAAACTTTGCAGTATAAGCATTATATACCCAATGCATATGATCAAAATAAGCCTCCTATACTGTGCAAACGTTGAAAGCCAAAGAAGTATACAAATGAAACTCAGAATCGAGGATATGAAATTATCTACCATGAATATCACCTATCAAATATATGTAGAACATTACATACCAAGACTTCAACGAAAATGAATGCATAGAAATTCAAACCCTAGTTAAACCTAATACAACAAGTAATGATGCAAAAGCACTTCCCGAGCGCATTTTTGGTTCACGGTTCCAACTAAATGCACAACTTTGCAAATGTAGGAGAAGACGAAGGAACAGTCTCCTATAGGATCACGATCCTCCTCAGGGAGATCTATGAAAGATACGTACATAAGTAACATGAAAACGAGCCACCTAGCCATGGAGCATTATACAATATGGTGAGCTAAATTAATGACAATAAACAATGTTTGACAAACAAAAATTGTGATTCTGGTACACGCCCAATGCAAATTCCGGCACTGACGAAGCACACGAATGAAATGAGATAACAAGAAATGTACCTAGGTAGCGCTAAAAAATCCACAAATTGGTTGGCCGGCTTAGCCAAAATTCACGTGGCAGGTGAATGATAAAAACAAATTTGTCCCAGTTGTTCTCGAAAGAATCCACAAAAATATTAAAGGGCCAACATTAAGAAACGAAATACGACGCATACCTAAGTTGCTCTCGAAAATTCCACAAAACACATGGCCAACATTAGGAAACCGGAAATAAAACCATACCTAGTCAGGACTCGCATGGGAGGTGAACGAGAAAAGCAAATTTGTCCCCAAGTTGTGCTCGAAAGAATCCACCAAAACATCGAAAGGCCAATGTGCTCGAAAGAATCCACGAAAACATTGAATGGCCAACATTAGAAAGCCAAAAACAAGACATATACCTAGATTGCTCTTGAAAAATTCCACAAATCATAAAAGGGCCACCCTAAAGAAGAATAAATTAGAAGTTTGGATGCCACCCTAAAGAAGACAAAATGAGAACTATACCCAAACTGGACTCGAACTCAGGTCTCCACAAGAACAAACAAACGAACTAACCAGCAAGCCAAGGCAATAATATTGTATTGTTGTTACAAACTGAAATAAGTAGATCATTATACAAACTAGTCTGGAACTGCCATCAAAACCCAACCGGAAGCAAACAGACCCTCGCCGTGTGCGATCTTGCAAGCGAGCTCAAGAGAAACCCGAACTGATTAGAAAAGATATGGCCATGGACAGAACAAGCATGAAGATATAAATGCATAACCAGCTAACCAGGTACTCTGATATAGCTATTCCTTAATGCCTGGCATTCACAAAACTAGCACAATTTGGAATAGAAAAGAGTATCCATGCAATCAATGCAACATGGCAAACACGAATCCAACCGTCAAATCCTAAACAACCGGACACTTGACTCGAAAAGAAATCGTGACAGAGGAGCCCGAACAATACAGCCAGATCTAAACCAGGTACCGGAAAAAACCCTGCCCAACTAGCATTGGAGTGCCAAGTTTGAAGAGGACACAAGAGATATGGCAAACCGGTTCGCAAGACTGAAGGAGAAAACAACAAACAACGATCCAGAACTATACAAAAGCTAATCTGAGGCTAAATTCAAGCTGAGCAAAAACGTCCAAATCATAAGATAACAAATTTATAAAACAAATATGCTTAACTGATTGGAAATAGATCGGTGGATCTGTGGCAAAGCGATGTAGAAACAAGACTCCAAATCGTGCGGGATCCTTATCCGCCCAGAAAGGAAAGAGGCTAAAGCGGCAAATAGTAGCTTCCCTGGCATGCCGAAACCATAAAGTTCGCAAAGGCGGTGGCCATCGATTCCATGATAACATCCGAAGATGACAATCTGATTTACATCATAAATCATGAAAACACAGAAGAAACTGCCAGCCAAACGTAGAATTCTATAGAAGCGTGGCCTGCTATAACAAGACAGAAGAATGTACATAGTAGGTTAAGCAAGAAGGCCCAGCTGCAGGCCAGGATCGAGTCAGGAAGGCGGGAGGCTACAACCTCATTCAAGAACCCGGGTTAAAGCAACAGTAAACAAGGCCAGAAACTAGATGTTCAGAGGCAGGGGATGATGACATATATGCAGCCCAAGAATCCCAGCCTGTGAGGAGAGCTTAAGCTATCACTGTGGGTGAATCGGATTACCCAAAACACATACAGGACAGAGGACCAGAAAAAAGACCCATACAACGGTTCACAGTTAAAAGGAAAAATCACAGTTGGGCATGAATCGGGACAAAAGCAAAAACTGGAGAACAGACTTGGGCGCAAAACTGGAACCAGCATATCGGAATAGGGAAAAAGAAATCGAATAAATCCCAAAGAAATAACAGAACAAGGGAACTCGAAGTGGCAGACGAATCTGGCTGCGGTATATCGGATAGGGAAAACCACAATAAATAGGGATACAGAAGCACCAGATAAAACCAACAACAACCAGTAAACAGAAAACTAACCGATCTTGATGAATCATGCTAACACTCCTCAATCGGAAGCCCAAAACCAGTCTGAACCTATGGCAACCAAGCCGAGCAAAGGATACCTCCGATCGAAGGAAACACAAGCAAAAACCAGCGCAAAGCAACCGAAACAATCAGTAAAAATTCGATTTCATACCTGGAAAGTCGTCGGATGCACGTTGGTGGAAAACATACAATTCCCTGAATGCAAGTCATCCCTACCACAAAGTGTTTGGAGGTAAATCGCTCCAGAAAAACGCCGGCTTCGGATCTAGGCGGCTTGAGTTGAAAAAAGACAAAGGTTTGGATGCTTGGCAAAGACAAAGTTTTGGATGCTTGGCAGAGGCGTGCATGCATAAGCTAGGCAGGGATAAGTCTCCAACACAAAGCTAGAAGAGATATGAATAGAGATGAATGAAACTGATAGGATAGAGAAGAAGGAGAAAACTAGCTCAAGAGAACGCCGATGATAGAACAATGAAGAGAGGTTGAATAAATAGGATGAGTGACAAAGGGACGTCCCCATCCAAGGAATGTCGGTTCTATTGCTGTCGCAATAGAACCGTGGCACTCTATTGCGCACACCTCCTTTAGCTCCAGAGATGGCCCAGGTTTCTTAAGCAATCAAGTTACTCCTCTTTTGTTCCACTTTCTCAAGATATTGATGAGAATTCTACTCCTGACATGCCAACACCTCCTGTTGTTCACTATCTATATCGTCCTGTTAGCCGTCCACATTACCCATACACTGTGTTCAGCCTTTCCTGAAATGCTTAAACCTGCCACCATAATCACTTGTCCACCTGTGTTTCACAATGATGCACCAAGCTCCTAGGGTGTTTCTCATGAACCATGCAACAAAAAAAACAAGGCCGTAAACCCAAAATTGCTAAAACACTAGCAGGAGATATTGTAAAGGGTAGAGGCACTAACTTGAAGGATCATTAGGTCGTTACACTAATTCATCTTCGCAGACAGATGCACGAAGAGTTTCTGACTAAAGCTGGTAGACAGGGTGTTGATATTTGGCACAAACTGTATGTGCAATTGGTGTCCAAGTGTCCTGACTTGGACAAGGATATTGAGTTGTGCAGGAAGAAGTGGCAAGCAGTATATAAAGAGTACAAAGCAGATAAAAATCAAAATAATGTGTCTGGTTCTGAAAGGAGCGAAACGTGCAAGTGGTATGATCTTATAGATCAGTACATAAACCAACAAGCATGTGTGATATGCTCACGAAAGTGCAACCGATGCTAACACTCCAATGGCAGAGGATCTTAATGAGATTGAAGAGATGGATGCGGCTGGTGGGGAAAAAAGAAAGGCACCAAAGGAATCTGATCAAAAACCAAGTTTAGTGGCTGGGAAATCCAAGAGAGTTAAAAATGCTGCAGCAGAGGTAGCTAAGGCTGTCAATGCCATGACAGAATCTAATAAGAGGGCTCATGAAGAGAGCTTTGAACTGGAGAAGAAGAAGAAGTGTAGCTACGAGGAGGAAAAAATCACCATGTTGAAGGAATTGTCCCGCAGTCGTACTGGACCTTTCGAAAAGCTGTCGAAGGATTAATTTTTGTGTTATGGAAAGTTGATGTAGAGGACTACTATTTATTCATATTGGAATGACTCGTTCCATGTTAATTTGTTTGTTTGAATCAAGATTCTGTTCAAAATATAATTGGAGATCAATATATAATTGGGCGTCAGTATCTATGTCATAGTTGTTTCTATGTTGGTTTTTACCTTGCTGAGATTAAAGCACACCTGAAAATCTGTTTCAGAACTAGACTGCAGACCTGCAATCTTGGTTCTTGTACTTCCTACTGACCTAAATTTGTTTAATGTCTTGCGCAGACAAGAAATTACATTAGATCGTTAAGGCTTCAACTTGGTGATTCTCAAATACTGGTTGAGAAGGTAAGTCTCCACTAAAATACCATAGTATTTGCTGCTACTGTCATTTTAGTATGCAGGCACAGATGCCTTTTAAAGAGAAATGGTTTGCTTGTATTTCCCTTGGAGAGCAGACTTTTCATACAAAGAAATCAGACAAGTCATGATCTTAGCCTTGCTTTTATATGTGTATTTCTTTTCTTGCCAGTCTTGCATATTTTTCATACGATCTATTGTTGTTAGATTACCCAGGTTTTAAAGTGTTTTGCAACTGTACTTTCAAAGTGTTTTGCAACTGTACTCACTAACACAGGTCTTGTTTGACACCAATGGCAATTCATCTCAATACTGATATACTATAACTGTGGAGATTCTATTGTGTAAAACAAAAAAGGTTCAAATTTATTAGGGCACAAGCATCGGGAATTAGTTCGAATGTGCATAGTGATATTTGACTACCTTTCTTGTTTCTGCAGAACAGAGAACCCTAAATGGAACTTGGTAAGTATTGTTTATGCAATCTCAATATCACACATTATTATAGTGAAGAAATTTGTAGAGGGTTGTGTAGCCTTCTCGATGCCTTCTCGATCATTCTCCAGTATATTTAACGATGAGGCATTTCTGAAAAGTTTAGCTCAAATTATGGACTGTATCTATCAATGTCTTGTTTTTCATGATTCAACAAATGTTATGCTTTTGTAGACAAACGAGTTTTTGTGAAAATAATCAAACTACTGGAGCATCTCCAGTTAACAAGCTTGCTCCTGACTATACAATAGGAAACGCTTTCACTCCATTCTTCTACAAATCATTGTTGATTCCAGATGTCTGATATGGGATTACGATGTTGGTTGGGCAGGAAGTATGCACGATTGAGCACTATTTCAAAGAACATCTGCTTGCACCAAATTTACCTCTGGTCAAATGGGTAATTACTGCATATTAGGTGATGCAGGTTACAATACTAGGAATTGGCTGTTGACACCATATATGAATGTAGGCCCAGAATTTACCCAAATACAGAAACATTGGAATTTCATTCAGTCTAAGACCAGAATGTTTGTGGAGAGGACATCGGGTATACTGAAAGCCCGTTTTCGTATATTATTAAAGAAAATGGAGATGCATTTGAAGCATGTTCCACTAGTTGTTCCAACGTGTCTAGTTCTACATAACTTATGTATTATTCACAATGATGCTTTTGATGAATTTTGGATCAGGGAAGCCCAAGAGGAGTTACTAGGGATAATGCTGCCAGAGATGCTTTACAAGAATTAGGTGTGGCTTGCAATGGTGTTGCAAATGCTTCAGATCCCGATGTTGAAGAGGAAGTGGCTACAATTATCACTTGGAAGATACTGCAAGAAGGGACGCATTAGCTAGAACTTTGTATGAAGTAAACAAATGTAATGGAATTGTAAACATGGAGGAGGATTGATTTGAATTTAACATTGTGTTGTCTTTATGTAAAGTATTGCTACATTGAATTATAATTTTAAAGGAGATGTCCCATGTCAATGGAAAATGTAAACTTTTAAGACATGTCTTATATTATTGGGACGTGTCTTATTTGTTAGAATGGAAAAATGATAAAAATGAGACGTGTCTTATTTATAATGTGGCATTATAAAATGGTATCATATAATTATTGTGTAAGAGCTCAGATCCACAAAATAATCTGCTTTTGATTTCAATGATTTTAAGATTATTCCATGACCACAGACACAGAGGCCATGTGGAACAACAACAAACAATAGGACTATACTGCTTAAACCAATAAACTCAGAAGATGCATTACCTATGATATCTTTGCTTGCCTCACTGTTTAAAACCATGAACTGGAGGAAGAAATGGTTGCAAAGAACTTCACTGGGACATACCTTGACAAATAGAAAATGCAAATATGATAACCTCCCTAGCTGGATCAATAACCTAGCAAGAAAGATAAAAGCCTTTTTCTAATCGCATTTTTTCGAAGCATCTCCATTCCAGTCAACACCTAACTCGCAATCCGATCAAAAAAAAAAAAACTCTTCACGCCACTAAGTAACTCTTATATGGATTGAACCGAGAGCAATTCAGAATTATTACACGGACCTCAAAATATAGGTGCAAGAGTGAAAACCGGAGAACGAAGATGCTACCTGTTGAAATCGAGCAGTAACGCGCGTGACCCAAAATCTGTTGAACGCCATGGATGCATAACGCCTAGCATAAGTTTAATGGATGTGAAGGCGGATGCGGTCGGAGCTCGATTACGGCAAGGGTACGAAGTCAATCATGGCAAAAACGCTTGTAAGGATAAGGCATCCAAGTAAGGATAAGGAAACACGAAAACTGGGCATCGACTCCAAGATCCAGATTGCAAAATAATAGAGCAATCCATTGCCTGATTCAACAAATCCGGCATGCACGCCACGATCCACCGAAACGAAAAAACATTTCGAAATCATACAAAAAGAAAACGTCCCAATTTTTGGAAAGTCGGGAATATTTGACGGCTCCTAAAAACATTAAAAATCATAGGAAATCGGCTTAAAAAAAAACTAAAAAACTTTTCTATCAAACCGGAAAAACCAAATTTAAAAGATAGATATGACATGCCCTTTTTCCACACTAGTCGCAAAATATGACTGTCATATATCATATACGACACCATTTGCGACTCCAGAGCTAAAAATAAAACACACAAATTTAAACTTACTTTTCCACTGCAAGGTAGTCGTATAACACCACTAAAATACTAGTGGAAAACCATGAAAAAATAAGACACGGCTATCCTACTTATGTAAAGCAATTTTTGTTCTCATCTAATTTCTTCCTTAAGAATTATGAGCATATGACACGTTGCATTTATGGCATTTATGGCGGGCATCAAGACGCATTTCTGGAAGTCAGTGTCATTTAATACAGAGCATTAAATGAGAGGAAGAAGAACCTTCTTACCGGGTGGCACTCTGAGACACTCTGAGAGGGACTGATAGTAGCCCTCCTTGAAAACTAAGGGTGCATTACTGAGTGAAAAACCATCAAATCCGGTGCTGATTCTAGCCTTATAGACACAAAAATGGTTGATAATTCAAGCAAACAATGAGTGAAGACAATGCCCCTGTTTTTCCAGTCAGAACTACCCTTTTTTGAACCCCAAAGCTGCCGGAAATGATCATACGAAGGTGGACGATGACGTATCTGATAAGTTTTGAACAGGCCTTCTTGGCTGCAATCGGAGACCTGTGGCTTCCGAACCTGTAGTGGATACATCGAGTGATGAAGTTTCGGCAGGGATTGGGCAGGGATTGAAGTCTGAGGTGAGGTTGAAAAAAATTTGGGGTTTTTGGAAAAGATTGCTTGATTTTGCATTTGGGCTTTGCAGGACAGATGGAGATTTTGTCTATCATGTTTAAAGAGCTGTCGATTTGCTGTCAAGAAACCATGGAAACCATATTTGCTCTATAAAAGCATCTTAGAACGAAAATATAACATTGAACAGAAGATCTGGAAGGCCAAAGGCCTGCATGCAAGAAAAATTAGCACAGGACGACAAAAAGGAGCAAGGGGGCAAGTAAATGTGTTGGAGTGGTCACCACTCACCACACTCGTCACCACTCACCACTCACCATACTCACCACTATTGAGGTGGTATAGGAGATCATATACTGTATATGGAGGGATGTACGCACATGCACGCATGCAGGATATTTGCACATATGCATTGTGGACGGAGGATCATCGCTGTATTGTCTGAGCAAAGAGAGAAGAACAGAGAGACGGTGTATGCAGAGAGAGTATTTTGCTTGATCTAGCTATGGAGATGATGGTGTGCATTGCATAGATTTGGTAAATTGAAGCTTGGAGTATTGGTTTGTCATCCTTCTTGCAAGGTTAGAGTTCAGGCTCTAACAATTTGGCAACTACGGTGCTCGACAGACCATTGATCGGCAAGAATTTCCATTGAGAAAGGAGTTGTTACCATTGGTATTGGTGATCGTCGGTAAAGAATGACACCATTGAAAAAGGAGCAATTTCTTGTGTGAAGGGGATTTTGCCATAAGTGATTTGCGGGGCAAAATTTGACAAGGGGAGCATTGTTTTATGCCCAAGAGAAGTAAGAAGGATATCCCACCAAGCTCCATCGTAACAAGAAGGGGACCGGTGAGTCAATCTTTGGACTCAAAATTGCAGCAAAATTCAATTTCGTTTTCAGATTTGGGAGTAGATGTGGGGTCTAATTCTCAGATCCAGGAGGTTCTGATTCCATTTACCGATCTAGAAGGTAATCCAATTTCGTTTTTCAAATTGAAGGGAGATTCAATTTCGTTTTTCCAATTTCAAGAAACCCAAGAAGAGGCAGAGATGGCTGTATTACCACATATGGTATGGGGTTTTCGGACAATGGGGATTCCAAAGTTTGATGATCTGGTGGATCGGGATCCTTTGAAGCATATTGTGAAGTTTGACAGGTATTGCCAGCAATGTAAGTTACCAGCTGCTGATTACTTGCTTTGGTTTCATAGTTCTTTGCAAAATCCAGTAGAGTAATGGGCACAAACCCAGCCGGATACCATGACATATCAGGAATTAAAGGAAGCATTCATTGCTAATTATCAAGAAGTCCATGGTAAGGATAAGACTATGGAAAGGTGGACAAATTTCACACAAAAGGAAGATGAATCAATTAGAGAATATAATCAGAGGTATATTGCGGTTCTCAAAGTTGTGGTTCATTGGAAGATTGCAAGGAGTCATGAAATGGATATCCAATGGTATGTGAAGGGGCTGAAACGAGCTATTGCTCATAAGGTGAAGGCTAAACAGCCTACAACATTGCTAGAGGTACAAAAGTATGCTCTCAAGGCTGAAGATAAGTTGTGATACATTCATGAAGTTGCTGCTCCAGAGCATAAAACAAAGGATATTGCAGCCAAGATTTCTAAACTTACAATTGGTGAGAAGCCAAGGGAGGTTCAGTTTATTACTTGTGAGCATTGTGGATCTATTGGACATTCTGATACTACATGTAAATTGCTAAAATTCTGCTCAAGATGCCAAATAAAAGGTCATAATGATCAAGAATGTAGGGAGAAGAGATTCTTTGAGAGGGCCAATCCGGTATTTGCTGTTATGCAACAAGCACCACCTATTCCTATTCAACCAATGCAAGCAGCACCTATCATGCCACAAGTGCCAATGATGCTACAAGCTCCAATTGCCCAACAAGCTCCAATCAGTTCCACACAAATGGTGCAGCCAAAACAGGGACGGTATCCAAGTAAGGCTCATTTGTATTGCAAGTTATGTGATAAATTCAAGCATGATGAGAGTACTTGTTGGAAAATCCACGGGAAACCAGAATGGGCAACCAACAAGTATCCACCAAGGCAGCAAGTATTTGAATCAGTACCTCTTCCTAATAATGATATTCGCATTCAAGATGCAAAGTACATTGATAATCCTCCAGTTAAGGCTCTTATTGAGGAGCTTAAGAAGCAGAAGAAGGCAAAATCAGTAGCAAATTGAGGATTTATTGAGGTGGAGAATGACCCATTTCAGCAAGAACAAGAAATTGGAGAAGTAAATGCGGTTACAAGATTACAAAAGGTGATCCAAGAACCAAGAGTAGTGCCGATAGTGGAGAAAACTAAGACTTCTTTTTCCAAGGCTTTGACGGGACAAGCTTTGAAGGTATCAGCACCTAAGAAGATGCAATTCAATGTGCTGCCCACAGAACAGTTTCAGTCTATGGAAGAAAATCCGCCCATATTGATACCTCCTATGGTGGATGAGAAAATTCAAAATGAAGATGATGTGATCAGCCAAGTTTTGGCCACTAAAGTTACACTTACTCTTGAGCAATTGATGCATTATTCTCCAAATTTGTTGCAAGAGTTAAGGGGAAGAACAAAATCATAAATTTCAGTCCAACAAATCATCTCAAATGATACCAATAAGACTAGAATGGAGCCACCAGTCCGGCAATCCAAGGATCCAGGGCCATTTCTTTGTGATGCGAGTCTTAATGGATATTTAATCAAAGACGCCAACATAGATACTGGCAGCAGAGTGAATGTAATGCCTTACCACATAATGCTTCAAGTTGGATTGAAAATGATGGAACCGACAACTATGATGCTCAAAGCATTTAATCAAATGAAGGTGCAGCCTATGGGAGTCATAAGAAATGTCTTATGCAAGGTATATGAGGTGGAAGCAATCTTGGATTTCATGGTTTTGAAATTTTCAGAGAGTGTGCATGCTGAAACTTATACTTTGTTATTGAGCCATACATGGTTAGATATCGTACAAGCTGAGACTTCATGGAGGAAGCGTGAAATGAACATCTTTCAAGGAGATCATCCTCTGAAATCAACAAAAGGTACCTTTCTTTGCAATTCTTCTTTGAGCGGGCCGCAGTTAGAAATCAGCAAAGAGAATGCTATGGTGTCAGGGCAGCAAGGTTTTTAGTTGTTTTCATGTCTTGGAAGTGGGTGACAAGGAAGATAAGACTTTGTACAAGTGGTGGTTAAAAGGTACCCAAATTTCAGAAATATGTCATTTACAGCAGGAAGTTGCAGATAAGTATATCCAAAGACTTGAAAGTATTGGTGAAGGTGAGTTATAAGAGACTCTTGTAAACATGCAGGAGGAGTCCATTGAAAGACCCATTGCTGAGACTTTATTTCAGCAAGGTATTGATCAAGATCAAGTAGAGATATTGATTTTGACATCAAGCATGGATTGGGTAAACAGAAATCAGCCCACTATACAAGGACAAATGTATTTTGATGGTGCATTCTCTAAACTCAAGAATTATGGAGGTGTAGGAGTATTTCTAATATATGGGCATAAGAAGAAGATTGTTACATTGAGTATGCCATGCACTGCAAGCAGTAATAATGAGGCTGAATATCATGTACTTATTCAAGGAATGACTTTGGCAAAGAAGAAGCATGTTGATTGGTTGACTATTTTTGGAGACTCTTTCTTGGTGTGTCAACAACTTATGGATCAATTTCAGATTTTAAGTGCTAATTTGAGAGCCTTACATCAACAAGCCATGGATTTGAAGTCCTATTTTCAGCAGTGCATTGTGGCACATGTTCCAAGAGAACAAAATAGTGTGGTGGATGCTTTAGCATAATCGGCAATGGTGCAAGCAGCTTGGTGGCATGCGCACATTCTGGAGGATGAGGTGAATCAGATCAGTCCATGTTCACCAGAGTCGTCACATGCACCATATTCATCACAGTCATCACATCCATTACAGTCACCACAGTCATCACACGCACCACATTTATCACACTCACCACACTCACCACAGTCACCACATGCACCACATTCATCACAGTTACCACAGTCACCACACTCACCACAGTCACCACATTCATCACAATCACCACATTCCGTCAAGAACATCAATATTTCTCCAGGAAATCAAGAAGAATTGGTTACTATTGGAGGAGATCTTACTCAACAGGAGGAACATGATTTGATATCTTTGTTAAGAGAATTCAGGGATGTTTTGGCAAGAAATTACAAAGAATTGAAAGGCATTCCACCAGAGGTTGTGGTTCATACCATTGATTTGAAACAAGGATCAAAACCAGTCCAACAAGCTCAAAGGAGAATGAGTCCAGCCATAGAGGAGCAAGTAAATGTTGAAGTCATGAAGCTTTTGGAGGCGAGATTTATTGTACCAGTGCCAAATTCAGATTGGATCAGTTCTATTTGTACAAGTGAGAAAGCTAAATAACTCAATCCGAGTATACATTGATTACAAGGATCTCAACAAAGCTACCAAAAGATATCATTTTCCTACACCATTTATAGACATCTTGTTGGATAATGTTGCAGGAAATCAGGCCTATTCTTTCTTGGATGGTTACTCAAGATATAATCAGATCCAAATCTATCCACCACATCAAGCAATGACGGCTTCTCGAACACCTTTTGGCATCTATGCTTATAAGGTATTACCTTTTGGCCTTACAAATGCTCCAGCAAGTTATGACCTATGCTTTTCACGATATTTTAGACTTCTTGAGAGTCTTTATAGATGACTTAACAATATTTTCTAATCCAAGAACGGATCACTTGGATCATCTCAGAAAAGTTCTTGAAAGATGCCGATTGTATGACATAAGTTTGAATCCTGCTAAGTGTATTTTCTTCACTAGAGGAGGAAAACTATTGGGCAATTATGTTTCAGAAAAGGGGTTACAAGTGGATCAGGTAAGATTGCAGCCTTGGAGAAGGTGAAACCACCTACAAATATATCCCAAGTGAGAAGCTTATATGGCCAACTCAGTTTTAGTAGGAGGTATTTGCACTTTTTTTTTTTTTTTTTTTTTTTTTTTGAGAGTAAGAGTAAATTTTTCCATTAATCAAGAAACACAGAACATAGATCTGCTTTGATCAGCAGATTAAAGCATATCAAAGATCTTTATACATAAACGTCCATCAAAATGTTGTGATGTGAAGTATGAAGAGTATGTAGCAGAAATTAGACCCTGAGGTGATGTGAATTGGTCAAAAGATACTTGATGAGTAGAGATAGTCTTCCAAAAATGAGATAGTCTTCAAATCGCGACCCCAACCAGTAATTAATGTTAAAACCTGAAAGTAACAGCAACCAAAATTCTGCAAGATTAGGAGATACCATTGAGCAATTAATGTCTTAGCAGACTTGGATTGGAAGTCAGATACAAGGATGAGGCTACTGGGTCTGAAATGAGAGGGAGTCAAGCTTAGAGTTGAAGAAGGCATAGAAAGAGTCAGCAGATCCAAAGGTGTAACTACCAGTAGTCTGCTCAGCAATGCTATCCATGCAAGATAGGTCAGATACAGTCAAACAAAGCAAGGAACCAAACAAATCAGCCAGCCAGATGCGGAGTGTAGTAATCGCTCTCTGAATCTTGAGAATTGTTCCTCACCATGTATCCGTGGTACATGGAGAGGAAATCAAACATAGTGTAGACTTGCACCACTTCTCTCGCAGAACATTCTTGCAATAGTCGTGGTCCAAATTTTCTTCATTTTGAGGAGAGTTTGTTGAAGAATAGTTTCAGATCAAGATCGGCTTCCCTTTTGAGTGATTGTCCTCCAAATCACCTATGCTCTTCTTGCATTTCTTCAAGTAGGCTAACATCATCCCCAAAAGCAGCATTAGAATTTATAACATTGAAGTTAGCTACAAATAAATCAAAAGACCCCCTGAAATGACCAACCAAATCCCATTTTCTGTCATATTTATCAGGTTGCTTCCTTTTGTGAGCTGTAGCAGTAGACTGAATATCTAGTTGAAAATGCAATTTGATCCAAAAAATCGAGAAATTCTTTTTGCCATAAACTACTCTATTTCTTGCCTTCCAGATATTCCAAAGAGCAATAAACATGATAGTATTAGCAAAAGTGCAATCATTTTGGACATAAGACAGCAAATTTCCACAGATCCTGTTGGGAAAAAACTGAGCCAGCTTATCATCAAACCAAGACCAAAAAGAATTAAGCTTAGGGCAGATAAAGATGTGTTCAAGATCTTCCTCCAGATTACAATGAAGCTGGCACAAGGCAGAGATGTTGTCATTCCTGAGGGAGAGAAGTTGTAAATTAGGAATGCTTTTATTGGCTAACAACCAAATAAAAAAGTTGACCTTGGGGAAGCAATAAGAGTTCCAAACATTATGAAATAGAGATTTGGCCTCCTCCATAGTGATAGACCATTTGAGACCAGCTTTGGAATGATTGTCAAAGTTGCTAATAGCAGAATAGATTTGACTGACCTTATATAAACACTTACCTGCAATGCTCCAATTGGTTGCCTTGGAAACAATATTATTTAACCAAGTCTGAGGAAGGATAGACTTAATATGCAAATAGATCTTTTTATCACTAGAAGTGCCATGAACTAAGTTTTTCAGATTGGTCCAAGAGATGAGTTTATTGTTCATATATAGGTCACCAAGGAAAAAGAGGCCATAATCAGACCATTTCTTATAAATTCTAGGATGTCTCAAGGCAAGAGTCTTACTAGGATGATTCTTCAGAATTGGATTCCAGAAAATAGTCATTTGCAAGTTAAGATCTTGAGGATCATCATATACATAGGTAGATTGCACCTTATTCCAAGCCATAATGAAGTTTCTCATAAGAGGGGAAGTGTTTGCACCAGCCTGGAGAACATTAAAACAGGAGTCAGGTAGAATATGCTCAATTGTAGGATGGCCAACCAGGTGAGAGCGAGAGAGCCAATATCTGATAAAATGAGAGGATGGACCAGCACTATTCATGAAGGATTTCCAAATGTATTTGCCACCAGCCCGAATGTGCTTGTAGATAAAGATCCTTGCAGCCAAGACCACCATGTTTTTAGGCCTGAAACATAATTCCATCCAACTAGATGGGAGCCTTTCCATATGAACTTTCGATAATCTTTTTCGATCTCGGAATAGATAGACTTAGGGGCCACTAAAGCAGAGGAAAAGTAAATGTGAGTGCTGGCCAGACGAGTTTGCAATAATAGATCTACCAAAGAAAGGACAAACCACCCTCCGAAATTATTTAGCTTTTTCCTTATTCTGTCAATTATAGGCTGCCAGAGGCCTTTGAGATTAGGATTGAGAGACAAAGGCATACCTAAAAGAGTGGAGGCATGATGAGTATTAACAACCTTGAGATTAGCAAAGTTTGGCTGGATATTATCACCAATGATCACACATTTAGCCAAGTTTAGGTGGACCCCAGAAGCAGCTGAAAATTGCTTGATAATGTCAAGAAAGAAGTCAATGTTAGATATATCAGCATCTAAAAAGGCAAAGGTATCATCAGCATACTGGGATAGAGCTAGGGACTCATCACTATTTGGCAATTTAAGACCTTTAATCATCCCAAGCTCCTTGAAATGAAGAACAGCCTTTGTGAGCATTTCAGCTACTATCAAGAATAAGTAGGGGGCTAGGGGGCAACCTTGTCTGACTCCTCTAGCAAGAGGAAAGAATTGGGAGGGGGAGCCATTGATAATGACAGCAGAATAAGAGAAAGAATTCAAACCATGAATAAGAAGCCTTAATTTAGGATGAAACCCAAACTTTGAGAGAGCAAGATCAAGAAAATCCCATCTCACTGTATCAAAGGCTCTCTTAAAATCAAGTTTAAGGAGCACACAATTTTGTTTGGAGATGCTATTCCAGTGAAGACCTTCCATAGCAGTGATATAGTTGTCCAAGATAAATCTATTAGGAAGAAAGGCTGACTGATAGAGAGATATGTTCTTCTGCAGAAATGCATTGATTCTATTTGCAATTATCTTGGCACATATCTTATAAGAGGTATTGGTTAATGAGATCGGCCTCCAATCTGAGAAAGTAGATGGGTTATCCACTTTAGGTATGAGGGAGATAAAACCAGCAGAGATTGAAGGATGTAAGAAATTGGCCTCCCAAAAACCTGAAACCATGGAAATTATATCATGTTTAAGAATATCCCAAAAGTGAACATAGAATTCACTAGGAAGGCCATCAGGACCAGGGGACTTGCCTCTGCCAAAGGATTTGAGAACCTTGAAAATCTCATCTTCTCCAGGGGGAGTCACAATAGAATCATCCATATTATCCATAGAAGATGGAATGATCACATCCAGCAGGTCAAGAAATTTCCTTTCCTTGACAAGGTCAATTTGCTGAGCTGGAGTTTTGGAAAAAAGGGTGGCATAGTTCTCTTGGAAGAAAGACTTAATAAGCTGGGAGTCATTCAGAGATATTCCAGTGTCAGTCTGAACTTGAGTGATAGCATTTCTAAGAAGTCTGACTTTAGCCATTTTGAAGAAGAAACTGGAGCTACCATAGTCCATGTCCTTATTATATTTAATCTTACATTTGATAGAAGAGCTTTTGGCCTCGATTTCCTCAACACTTTTTAGGTAATTTTCTAGAAGTTCCTCTCCTATATGAAGGTTAAGATTGTGAGGATCTTCTTGGAGGAGAGATCTAATATCCCTCATCTTGGCAAGCAATTGCTCTTTTTCATTGATTTTGGCCAAATGTTTGCTTTTAGACCAACCTTTAATCCAGCTCTTGACCTTCTTAATTTTGCTATAGAATCTTTTCATTGACTACTGATTACCCTCATCAGGGATATTGAGATAGAAATCTTTGAAATCTCTAACAAAGGAGTCATTTTCTAGGAGAGCACAGTTAAATTTATAAGATACATTACCATCCCTGGGAGTTTGTGTCAGCTGCTTAGTACATAAAAATTGAGGCTGATGATCTGATACAATATTTCCTTCATCACTAGTGACATAGCAATTATCCCAAAGGGATGAGGTTGGACTACACACATAAAATCTGTCCAGGGTACAATAAACTCTTTTGTCACCTTTTTGCTTTTAGACCAAGTAAAGGAAGCAGTAGAGGAAGGCACATAAACCAAGGAAGTGTCAGAGATAAAAGAGTCCTAGTTAGATCTCTCCACTGTAGACATATTGAGATGGTTGCCAAGCTTCATATTCCAAGAGGGAGTATTATTAAAGTCCCCCCCTATAATCCAGTCCAATATAGGATTACCATGCATCCAATCTTTGATTTCAGACCAAAGAACCTCTCTTTCTTTTGGGTTGGTGGAAGCATAAACATTGATAACTCCAAATGTGGAGTCTTGTAACTGGAAAATGACAGCTTGCCACATCTTAGAGGGGGAGTTATGGAAAGAGAGATGATTCAGATTTTTCCATATCATGATAATACCACCACTTCTACCAGAGGCCTCAATCCAGGTGGAAGAGGCTCCGGGGTAAATCCAATCTCCAAGGTTGGAGATTTCAAATTTGGGAAGCTTAACTTCCTGCAGCAGAATTATATCAGAGTTATAATTCCTAAGCTGGGAGATGGCACGTCTTCTTTTGATTGGGCCTTTAATACCCCTAACATTCCAGGATATGATCTTCATGGACAACTTACAAGATCAGAAGAGAAGAAGCTAGGATAAAGATTAATATCTTTTCTTTTTCCCTTTCCCCTTTCTAGCTTTACTTCTAGTGTTGGCAGCAGGTGTATTATGCAAGTTTATGAGTTCAGACAGGGGAGTATCAAACTTTTTAGCTTTAGCCAGTTTTCCTTCACGAGCTGAGGCATGTCTAGAAGTATCTTCTTTATGAGGACACTCAGCTAGGTATTTATCTCCCTCCCAGTTTTCCTTATCCATTTCCATATCACTGACATCAGAAGCCCCACCAGGAATGAATTCAAACATTTCATTTATGCTAGCAGGAAGATCACAATTAAAATTAGGAGTCTCCAAATGATTATGACAAGGAGGAGAGAAAACCTGACCTGATAGTTCAGCAGCCACCTCATGAGTAATCATTTTGCTGGAGTCCTCTTTCTTGTAAGTTTCTTCATAATTATCCTGATCATGTTCAAAACTCACCATCTCTCTTTCTGGAGTATCTTGCACAATCTCATCCTCCAAAATATGGCATGCTTGCTGTGATTGAGAGCAAAGACCCTCTTGCAAGGAAGCTAATTGCTCAGCAATATTACTGTCTATGAGGGATGGTGGAGGAAGAAAGGGATCAGAGGCTGGAGAGAGATCAATAAAAGGAGATTGGGAATGGTTGAGTGGATCAATATAGGAATTGCCCAATAGTACATCCAAATCTATCTCAGAATTAAGGTTAGCCAATACCTGAAATTGATTGGTGTTACCACTTAGATTTTTGGTGTTGTCCCTTGAGTCTTCAATATTGCATAAGACCATGGTCCTCTCCTTTGATTTAGAAAAATCTTTATCACTTGCAGAAGCAGGAATTGGAGCAGGCACCATTTCAACCAAAGTATCCTTCGGGTCAATTACCTCACAAAGGAGCTGATCATTGGTCATAGAGACCTGTTTTAAGACCTTTTCATGACTGTCTTTCTTGATTAATGAATTACTCTTACCCCTGTTAGAGTTCAAATGGTGTGAACTCTTATTGTTGGTGTTTAGGTTTTTGGCATCTAAAATGATTTTGTTCAAAGTATCATGTAGACTGTTGACCTTGTTGATGCCATTAGCTGATGGCCCAGCATTGTAGAGCACCTTTACTTGCTGAGAACCCTTTTCAGAAGTTCCTTTTTGGGCTTGATTTCTAACAGGAGGTGCATCCCCAGTCATAACAATTTGAGACTAGGAGTCTTTCAGATTTTTCTTTCTCTGAATCCTTTTATAACTACCATTGACTTTGGTCCACTGAAAGTCTTTGTCCTTGGATAAGATGCTTGAAGGACCAACGTCCCTATTGTTATTCAGAGAGTCAAAAATAGAAACTGGTGCACAAGGTAATTGCATTTTGTGCTGACCCTCAACTGTCCTGTTGCTGTTTTCCTTAGGATTGACTTGCTGGCTGACTTGCTGTTTGACTTGCTGATTGACTCCCTTATCATCAGTCTGATAACTTATATCCATTTCTGTGGAAGGTGAATTCTCCTTGCAAGAATCATACCAGAAGTGCCTGGCCCTACAGTTTTGACAATGAGGAGGCAGACCAGCCCATCTAAGAGAGAGGGAGGCTTTTTGACCAAAGACATCAAGGAAAGGAATTTGGAGGGGGACATCTTTGGATATATCAATTTGGACAAAGGATTTGGGAGGTCTATATGGCAAAAATTCAGTGCAAATGTAAGATCCAATGGAGCCAAAAAGCAGTTTGAGACAGTCCTCATTCAAAAGAGATAGGATTCAAACCATGAAGCGTGGTGGAGGCTACACAAAGATTATCCAAGTTGGCAACCTCAAATTTGGGATCCCACTTTAGAAAGGTGAGTTGAAAGGACTCCAGAGTTAAAGGACCTCGATTTAGTAACAGGTTGGCAGATCTTTTGTTACCACATTCGATCATAACATATGGGGATTGTAGCCAATAAACAGCATTGATAAGAATTTCTTTGTGAAGGTTCAAACAAAAGGCCCAGAGTTTATCAAGTTTAATACCATGCTTATTGATTTTGACAATAAGTAGAAGTCATGAAAAGAAATCAGTTTTTTGCATGAGCGTAAGGAAGGTCCAAAGAAATACCTTTAAAAGTAACTGATTTCATGGCTTTGAAAGCGAGGATTGAAGGATCGAATTGTTCCGAGAGCATTTGTGAAGAATTTGTCGGAAATTTTTTTTGCGTTCGCCGTTTATCACCATAGGGTAGAGGAACTTGACCTGGCCCCGGATCCATGCATGGTAATTGGCCTCTATAATCGGGGTCCTTGGATAAATTATCCCAGCATGGCACTTTGGGAGACAAAGGATCCATGGAAGACTGTTCAATTAAGGAGTTAGCAAAATCACCAAAGAAAATGACATTTTTTGGGTTTTCTTGAAAGGACCTTAGTTGCTTGAGAAGATCGGAGCGGTCGGAGGGCTCAAGATCGGCAAATGCGTGAAGGATAGAAAGAAATTTAGGGTAATTTTTGTTTATAAGAGCCATCTAGAAAGAACCAGGTGGAAACTACAAAAGCAGATTGAACATGTGCGAAATAGCAGGAGGGGACAACAAAGGGCAAAAAAGCGGGGAGGGAGACGGTAATTAAAATTACTGTAAGGGGAAAGCCACACTCAAAGCCAAAACTAAGGGGAGCCACACTAAAGGATGAATCATTGCTCGGGATACACCTTAACCACAATTTTCGAATCACTCCATCCACAATGCATATGAAAGATCCCAAGAGGTAGATTTCTTTTTTTTCCCCACAACCGAAGCCAAGAGTCCACAATTTCTACCTCAAATTCCATCGAGCTTGGTACAAAGAAAGTATTCAAAGAATCCAGCAGATCTTCTGGGAAATACTGTTCCGAGACCAAAGAATCCCACAGAGTCACAGGAGAACCTTTCAAGAAACCACAGGTTAATCTTGCATTATGCTTGATAATTGCAAAAATTCTGGTATCCATCTGTAGGGAAAATTAAGGGGAATCATGAGAGAGGCTAGCCCCTACAAGGCTGGCAATCTTAAACTGGCAATTGCTTCAGATAGGAGTACAGATTAGCACAAACATATCAAGAAATTAGTTTGAATCTAATAAGACAAAAGATTCAAGAAAAATGGCGCACAATGCTGACGTGTACATCTCCTCCTCGCCTCCATCCCAATTTTGCTAAAATAACCCAGCCATTTGTGGATTGTATGAAGCAAGGGCAGAATTTTCGATGGAAGGAGGATGCTCAAGAAGCATTTGAATGGTGCCTTGGACAATTAAAAGAGAGAACTTTGCTGATTCCTCCAAGAATGAGTGAGTCATTTCATTTATTCTTTACAGTTTGGGAGCAAGCTTTGGCTGTTACACTATGTCAGAAAAATCAGCAAAAGTATTATGATGTGAATTGTTAACTCCACAAGAGCAGAAATGGACTCATGTGGAGCATCTTGGGTTAGCATTGAAGTGGGCCTTGAACAAATTTAGACATTATCTTATTCCTTCACAATGGAATTCAGCAAATGTACAGTATGTTTACATTCATATGGATGTGAACCCGTTGCCATGCATTTACAACAAGACGATCCAAGATCCTAAATTTACAAGATGGGCTCTTATCATACAAGAATTTGAGTTGAAGTATTAAGTTGGCTCAAGGAGCTCATAATCCAAGTGCCTATTTGAGTAGTGGTGCTGAAATAGAAGAGGAAACAGACCAGAAAGTAGCATTTCAGGATAATGAAGTATTACAAGGGTTCATTGAGACCGTGGATCTTTGATATGCCAATATATACAGGTATTTACAAGATCAGACTTATCCTTCATCATTTTCAAAGCAACAAAAGCATGCTCTTAGAGTGCAAGCAGCTGATTATGTGGTGCATGATGCTATTCTTTATAAGAGGACTATGGAAGGTCTCTTATTAAGGTGTGTTGCTGGTCAGCAAACTCATGATTTGTTGCAGCAAGCACATGATTGTCAGGGGCATTTTGCAACCAGAACCACAGCTAGGAAGATCCTTCATTGGGGATATTATTGGCCAACTCTTTACAAGGATACTAGAGACTTTGTTAGCAAATGTGGGAAGTGTCAAAGGCATAAACAATTAACGGGCCACAATAATATGTCATTCCGGCCTATTTTGAGTGTTGGTCCGTTTCATATGTGGGGATTGGATTACATTGGGCCTATCAATCCTCCATCTTCCAAAGGTTATAAGTATATCTTGGCAGCCACATACATGTTTACGAAGTGGGTAGAAGCAATTTCAGCAAAGCATGCTACAAAAAGTACCACACTAAGCTTTCTTTATCACAATTTGATTTCTCAGTTTGGTGTTCCAACCATTCTTTTGTCTGATCGGGGAACTCATTTCATGGGGAAAGTAGTAGCTCAGTTAACAGAAAAGATTGGTGTTCAACATGTGCAAGCTTCTGCTTATTATCCACAGGGAAATGGGCAAGCTGAGTCTACTAACAAAATTTTGAAAGCTATATTGGCTAAAACAGTGAAGGATAATCAAAGAAATTGGCATGAAGCCTTGACAGGTGCCTTATGGAGTTTCAGGTGTACTTACAAGTTGGCTACATGATTTACACCATTTGAATTGGTTTATGGACGGCAAGCTGTGATGCCTATTCATTTGGACATTCCTTTGTGTTCATTTGTGAAGCTAGCTTATTATGAGAATTTAAGAGAAGTTCTAACTCCAAATCAAGTGCATAATAGGGTGGATGATTTGCTGCAATTGCAAGAGATGAGACAAGAAGCAGCAGACTTCAATATGAGGCATAAACTGAAAGTGAAGCTTATCAAAGACAGGTTACAGGTTGTCAATCCATTTGAGGAAGGCCAATTGGTGTTGTGCAGGACCACTAAGCAGCATCCATCTAAATTTCAAAGCCCATGGGAAGGTCCATTTCTGATTGATAAAGAGGTACCAGGTGGAGCTTTCTATTTGATGACTCCAGAAGGGGAATTGTTGCCTAATCCCAGAAATGGCAAGGATCTCAGGCCTTATTTTGAAAGAGAAGTGCTATTCTAAGGGATTCAGATTTGGCATAGCTCAATTCTGAGAGAATTTGTGGAGAACTTTTGGGTTAGAGCATGTCGTTTTTCTGTAAAAACAGATGGCGACAGTTCCATAATACACAATTTATCCTACATCAATGGATGTATTTCGGTGATACGAATCCAAAGAGCTATGGTGCAGGTCAAACAGAGGTCTAGAACTCAAGATATCAGCTTTCAAAGTTTGCCCCGATTCTGAGGTTTACGTCATTTTGCACCAATTTGTTAGTTTTCTTTCTAGTCATACATGTAAATGTGTCATTTGGGGACATGTTCCAAGGACCACATTAGTACGTTTTGTTGCGGGTTCTCCGCCACGGAGTGGCACATTTTCCCACTGTGGTCGCCACTGTTGGGGTGGCCACTCACCACACTGGTCACCACTCACCACACTCGTCACCACTCACCACTCACCACACTCACCACTATTGAGGTGGTATAGGAGATCGTATACTGTATATGGAGGGATGTACGCACATGCGTGTGCGGGGATATTTGCTGCGTATGCATTGTGGATGGAGGATCATCACTGCATTGTCTGAGCAGAGAAAGAAGATCAGAGAGATGGTGTATGCAGAGAGAGTATTTTGCTTGATCTAGCTATGGAGATGATGGTGTGCATTGCATAGATTTGGTAAATTGAAGCTTGGAGTATTGGTTTTCCATCCTTCTTGCAAGGTTAGTGTTCAGGCTCTAACAAAATGGATCTTAAGTTTTCTGACCTCTTGATGTAGACATCCTAAGCTCCATCATCGTCTGCGCTATAGCCAACAGGGATGAAAGAACAGATTAGATTAAAAAACAGGGATCAGACGCAACATGGATAAACAGGGAAGGTGCTATAGACGCCGACATAGCCGCATCCTTGCTTTCACAAAAAAATGGCAGAGGAAAACAGCTTGCACAGTGGCCTCTAGGTTGAGGAAAAATTCTGGTTGCTCAGACGAAATTAAAATCGATAAAGGACGAAGCCGCCTTCAAAAGTTTAATTTCTTTCCTTTCCATTTTTATTTTGCGAGCAGGACCTACTTAAACCTTTAGATTGCCTGCCAGACATTTGCCCGTGATGCGTATCATAAACATCATTTTTATGCTCACAACATTATCACATTATTACGCTCCCATAAACGTTCTGCCAAATAGATAGATAAAAGCATGGTGCTTTTGATGGCAGCAAGCCACCAAAATATAATTGAAGGACGAACATGCAAAGTTATGAACCTCAGATTCTTTACCTTCCATATACGCAAGAGTTGGCCCCTTATGGCCTTGAAAAGTTATATCTTAAAGTACAATCGTTTCTGTATTACGCGTAACTGATAATTGTAACTTATTCTACCTGATATCTCCAACAATTTGTGTTGAATCTAGTGCAACTAGGTTTGCTGCAGTTTTTTGGAGGGTCCACTAATTGAATATTGTTTTTACTACAAAATATATGGCATGAGTATTTGCAATAACTTATGACATTGAACATCTGCAATAACTTATGACTATTCAGTTATGGAGCAATATTTTTAGTCCATTTACTAAATACCTTTTATCATGACCCGTAAGAAAAATATAAGAACATATTGGCCATATATATAATATGATTTATTGACACCTTTCACAGGAAAAAGGAATTTTGATGCCATACAACCTCCAACCATTGAGGTTCACTAATTGTTAAGTTACGGATTAGGATAATTTTGTATGCCCTATATATTAAAAACATAATACTCTAGATGATTTGTGCTCCATTTATTGTGTTGTAGAAATGGAGCCAATTTTCCCTAGAGCCCTTACTGCTGGAGTCTCGTTAGAATTGTTTTTGTTATTTTACAATTTCGTTATTTCTGCTAGATCCACATGCATGCTCTTAGGTTGGATACCACATAGTCTACTCATGCAACGATGGCATACATCATTAGGACCTTCTCATATCATAGAAACATCAAATCTCACATTTTAAGAACATTTTTTGCACCATTCTAAAGCTACACAAACCTCCCTTGCAGGAGTGAGTTGACAAAGAGAAGCCGCCGCGATAAATTAAGGCCGCCGCGATAAATTTTTTGTAAATTTAAATAAGACTAGTAACGGGTGCCCGGCGTTGCCGGGCATAAATACAATTTTATTTAGGCATATGTGCAATGCGTAGCTATATTTGAAGGGGAACCAAGAGAGGAATGGAAGGAGCAATGCGCAAATACGCTCCATATTAGGTTAGCTTATTTCAACCCTTGCACATAATTCTTTTTGTTGTTAATAATCAACGCATATATGTGTTGACTGTCACAATGTAGTGGGTTCATACTGCAGACTAATGTAATGGAGAAGGAGAGATTCATAGATTGGAGACTATAAAATTATAATGAAGAAAAATCTAGCCACAAAATTATTTGGATTCATGGTGTTGACGTTGATGGGCATGTACTTCATGTAGATATAGATGGTGTTGTCACTGTTTTTCCATCTAATGTGTTCTCAATCTGTGATGTTGACAGTGTGCAGTGCTTCTTTCATATGCATCCTTAAAGCTCTTCATTGCTCCTTTTGATTGCTACAATGCTTCATGCATACAGAACTATACAAAGATATGAACAGATAAAGGACACCTTTCCACTGTGCAGAAATATGAACATGTGCAGAAATATGAACAGTTCCATTGTTGAAAGTATGGAATGAAGAAACCCTAGAAAAAAACTATGCAAGGGTGGATTCTTCGTATTTTTAAAGTGGTGGCCCTTTATAGATGACATTATGTCACATGACATTGTCATTCAATTAAGTTACATTCACGATAATAAGTATGAAGTTAAAATTGCTTGTCAATGTTGGCGAAAGGTCAATCAAAGGCATTTCTTATTGTGTAGGTGTGCAAAGTAGAAAAACATATTTTATTCATGTCCACACATTAGTAAAGTGAAAATAGGGGTGTCCTTAATATTGTTTATGTAGTGGCATTGCATATTGGCATGACAATTCCTAACTGTTTCATCTATTATCAACGGTAAACAATATCATAGAACTAACAGCCATTCCTAAATCCAATATTTTGTCTCAATCCGCTTTATATTCACATATGGCCATGGCTTTTCCATTAAATTCTAGAAACATCAGTCATCCAATCATGGGTTGTCAGTGTCTACAAACCTACGTTAAATAATGCATATTGCTTATGTTTCCAATGTATCTGTTGTAGCAATGCATTGTACCATAATTATCAAAGTCTACATGTACTATACATTGGACTGAAATCTGATAATAAGGCAGGAAAATACAAAATGTACATTCATTTCACATTGGAGTAATACTTTTGTTGGCTGCTGCAGGAACAAAATATGGTTGCAGTTATAAAAGTCATCGAGCATAGCATACATGGCATGCGCCATCGATGCCCCTGGGAACTGAATCAAAATCTCTTGATTTGCCTTTCTTAAATCAGGGGTCCAAGCCAAACAAAGATGCTCTGTTTCCGAACAAAGATGCTCTGTTTGTTAGGGGTATGGATCTATCAAAAGATTCAAAAAAATAAACCTATTAAATCTCTTGATTTGCCTTTCTTAAATCAGGGGTCCAAGCCAAACAAAGATGCTCTGTTTGTTAGGGGTATGGACCTATGGTAGAATATAAAACTGGGAAGTTTAAACCAATTGTTCTACACATCACTTCTAGGACATGTGCATTGAAGTTTCTATGATGCAGAACCAACCTAATTGGAACAAATGGTTAGAGAAGTTGACAGTGTGATGGCAATTGTTGGTGATCCCAGAAGAATAATCCATTCCTAGAAATATCATTTTCTCCCAGAGGCAATCTGATAGGAAATGATAAATAAGCAAAGTAGATAATAATGGATGAATGGGTGAATAAATCACTTTTCGAAAATATTGGAATAAAATACTGTAGCAACAGCTCCACAATATCCAGACATTAAGAAATAATACCTATTGTGGGTCGTTGTTGTGATCCAGAGCCTGCAAACGAATTGCAAATATCATAGTGTTATTAATAAACTTAATTCAACTCTGTAATAGAACTAAATATCATGAAAGACATTCTGTTCTGCAAAGTCTTCCAAAAATATGAAACAGGGAAGGTCAAACCAATGGCTCTGCACCCGACCTCTAGCATATGGGCATTCAAGTTGTCCTGTAGAACCAACGCAGTTGGAACAAAGAATTAGAAGAAAAGAGCAAGTTACCACTGTGTAGTCCCAATTTGTAGGTTCTACTTGCACATGAAATACAGATACAAATCAAGGGATTCATAAGCCCAACAGAAAAAATAGTAACATTGTCCATAAAAGGTGTCCCAACACTTGTCCACGACACTTCTTATTGCCAATACATTGTGCACCACCTGCATCAGCATAATGATGGATTATGAAGCACACTAAAACAATTAAATGCATTAGAGATCACTAAAGCAACAAAATGAGTGATTGCACACCTTGCCGGCATGAGATCTTCATGTTGGATCTTCATAGCTTTGACAAATATCTTGATCATACCATCACGCAAGAGGTGAAGTCTAGTCCCCTTAGCCATCATGTCTGCAAATAAGAGACCAGCCATAGTAAAAAACCAAGGAATGAAGATTATTGTTCAGCACATAAGAGACCAGCCATAGTTAAAAACCAAGGAGTGAAGATTATTGTTCAACAACATATGTCACCCCTAAAAACTCCCATATTTATGCCTATCAAGCAAACATTGTGTAGTCTCCACATAGATCCCTTCTCAAGATAATAGAGCATACCCTGAGGTTGCATCTTCAAGCTTTGAGCATCTACTGCATGGAGAGACAGTCAAATAAGTCAATTCCAACTCCAACAAAATTATATGCTATATAATATTCTCAGTGTAGCAAATGGTACACCACCTTTATAAGGAGATTGAACTTACGGTTGACATACCTTCACACGAACTACGCGGTTAGGCTCTAATAATGCCCCTGCTCCCAGCCCTAAAGAAGCCCCGCAAGTTTTACCATTGTGGGGAGGAGTATCATGTAAGAGAGGGTGCTTGGAAAATGAAGACTAATCTTGAAAAAAAAAAATGGATGTATATATCTTGAAGTGAGCCGGACTTGCTCCCAGCCCATTCTGAGGCGAGCGAAGGCTGAAATATGCCACGAGGACCGGGTCGATAAATAGCATTATAGATAGAGATCTTTGGCTTGAGCGATTGTCGGATCTACATGACCTTGCGAATACAGATATTTCTTCTTTTGCCTTGAAACTCATTTGCGGCATGGTCTTATTGTGTAAGAGCCCAAATCCACAAAATAATCGCCTTTGATTTCAATGATTTTAAGATTATTCAATGACCACGAACATAGAGGTCATATGGAACAACAACAAACAATAGGACTAAACTGCTTAAACCAATAAACTTCGGAAGATGCATTACCTATAATGTCTTTGCTTATCTCCTTTGTTTAAAACCATGAACCGGAGGAAGAAATGGTAGCATCGAAGACGATTTTATCCAACAAAGTTTGAGCCAAGCCATTCCAAGCTTAACCGCCATGAGAGATGAATTCCTAAATTTCTGCTGACTTGATGTGCACTTGATGAAGAGCCAACTCATTTGGACGACAAATGGTTGCATATATCAATACAACAATAATGGTATCCGAACCGCTAGTAAGAACAACATTGTGGAGTATGCAGGCTAGTCGATCTGAAGTTCTCGTAAAATCTTATGGCTTGCTTCATCACTTGACATATAAGATGGTGCAGTGGCAATTTGCATACACAAATACTATTGTCGTTTTCCTTGGACACTCATCTTGATTTTTGTTAGAATCCAATCTCCAAAAGTCTCGTAACCATGCTGTATAACCCAAGCAGAAAGAAAACTTTCAATTCAAAGCTTGATAGAAACCATTGCATTACTTTAAATAACTATATAAAAACAAATATCGTGCAAGTAAATGAAAGCTAATGAGAGAAACTCGGGCCCTGTCTGTTGATAACAATGAACATCATATTCAATTCACAACATTTAATATTGTGGAGCACTTTTTTAAGATGATGTTCATAATTTCAAAACAATGGTAAATGTGATTAGATTCAGCAAAAAACCTGTCCAAAGAAGCCCTTCTTGCTGATTTGAGCCATGAAAGAACGATACACCATAACTTTGTTTAGCTCCAAATCCACCACGTATGCCCTAGCTTCCAAAATCATACTTCATCCGTGAGGAATGGCCGGAATCAATAAAGGAAGAAGATATGACTGAAAAAGAAGAGATAGCGCAGATGTATTTGCTACCAGGGTAAAAAAACTCCTTCGAACCAATTCAAGAATTGTGGCATGCATGCCGGATTCCTATGCATCCTCACACAGTCGAAATGCCAAGAAACACCTTCCAGAATACAACAGGTATCGGATCTTGCCAAGAACGGCATCACCAGAATAGGAATCAGAGCTAGATAAGTTGTTTCCGGCCCCTAAAATCATCAATAACCCTGAAATTTTCCGCCAGTTCTCAATCTTTTCGAATTTGCAGAGGATCTTGAGTGCAAGAAGAGGAAGTAGAGTCGATGAAGCTAGCAAGAGCTGTCGTTGTGATAGCCGAGCTTTGTGATCGATGTGCAACATTTGGAGCCCTGAGCCTCTTCATCGTGGCATAGGCATGCCAGATTGGAAGGGGCGAAATCAGAAAGGGGCGAAATTGAAACCCTATGGAAGTGTTTCCGATTCTTGGCAAATCGGAATTGTTCTCCGGCCGCCAAAACCCTTGAAATCTTAGGAAATCAAGTTAAAGAAAAAATCTAAAATTTTTGGGGTGCTGGAAAAACCAAATTTAAACAATAGACTAGGTGTCTTATTTTATGGCGGGGGACAATAGGTGGCCAAATATCATTTTGATAAAATATGTGACTTTAAAATAAGGGTGATTTTCTACTACAGTCGCATTTTAGGACTGTCATATAATTATATGACACCATTTTATGATGCCACATCATGTTTAAGACATGTCTTATTTTTATCATTTTTTCATTATAACAAAATAAGACATGTCTCAATAATATAAGACATGTCTTAAAAGTTTACATTTTCCACTACATTATATGAGCCATGTCCTTTACAATATAATTCAACGTAGCAATACTTTGTCTAGTTACAGCACAAATCCATATCAATCCTCCTCCATGTCTGCAATTCCACTACACTTGTTTACTTCATACAAAGCTCTAGCTAATGCGTCCCTTCTTGCAGTATCCTCCAATGGATAATCAAGTATAACCACCTCCTCTTGAAGATCAGAATCTGAAACATTTGCAACACCATCAGAAGCCACACCTACTCCTCGTAAAGCGTCTCGAGCAGCATTATCCCTGCATTCTTGTAGCTCCTCTTGAGCTTCCCTGATCCAAATTTCATCAAAAGCATCATTATGAATAATACATAAGTTATGTAGAACTAGACAAGTTGAAACAACTAGCGGAACATGCTTCAAACGCATCTCCATTTTCTTCAACAATATACGAAAACGAGCTTTAAGTATACCAAATGCCCTCTCCACGGACATCCTAGTGCTAGACTGAATGAAATTCCAATGTTTCAACCATCATTCATTTAAATTGGGATTATGTCTGTTCCAAAAGCACGCCACTTTTGCAAACCCCTTATTTAATATAATGATGTGGTGCTTGACATGTTGTTATGCAAAAGTACAATGTTTGAGTCATAATTAATAGGTGTTTTAATTATTATTTAAAATACGAGGAAGAAATTGATGTTTGATTAGCATTTACAAACTCTAGCACATTCATACACGCAATATAATAATGGCAATTATTATTGCTTTGATATCAAAATACATTGTCATTACCTTAAAAAAAATCTCACTTAAAACCCTTGTGAGCTGTGTCAAATTGAAATTATTATAGAAAAACTAGAAAATTAAAGCCCAATAATACATTATTGAGACCTTTACTTCTCAGATAAAATATACTATATTAGTCTTTTTTCCTTAAAGCATCAAACATGCTTGACTAGATTTATCAACATATATTCCATTGAAGAGAAATATAGCAGTGCTTTTTCTCTGCACTAAGCACATGATTTTGCAGTTATTATGCACATATGGAGCAGCAATACACGCCAAGCGTGATTTGGGAAGGACCATTCAACAAAGTATCGGGCACAAAATCACGCCAAGCGTGATTTAGCCTGCCTTCATGATTTTTGAGCTGCTCTTTCCAAACCAGATAAACTCACAAAATTAGGCCAGCAATCAATCAATTCCAAAAGCTGCTCAAAATATGATGCCCAGTTAACTAAAAATACTGATTTGGGATTCTGAAGCTTCTATTCTGGTGATATAGAAGAATCTGACTAATGGGCTTTGATTCAACTACAGAGTAGCACTTTGCATGTGAAGCTCAAGGATTCTTTCAGAACTAAGGGCTTTTTATTATTGTCCAATGCTTTAATACCAGTATCTGTGCAATGAAATTGATGCTGCCAAAGGGGAATAACAGCTTCATAAACTAGGTTTCAAGTTATACAGAACAATTGGATCAGAACAATTGAACGATTGCTTGCGAACTTTATCCAATCAAAAGTAATCTAACATTAACAAAGCGATCCTTACTCTCGTGATGAAGACCATATGCCCACAACAAACTGCTCTATCCAGAAGTTCACAAATTCATAACAGAGCGGTCTTTTATAAACTGCATTCATAGTTTTAATTCAGCATATCACCAAAAAGGAACCCAGACAATCAATGCATGCCTAAATCAATGCACAGCCTGTTCTTACCTGATACTGTCTGGTTTCCAACACAAAAATCCTGTAGTGGATCTTCGTCTGCAGCCAAGACTAGATTATACGTTGAGGCAATTAAGATTGCCATGAGCCCATATGCCATAGTAGCGGCCATTTTGTTTTGCTGAGTCGGAGAGAAGAGTGCTTCCTTGGTTTTGTAATTTGTTATGCTTGTAGCCCATTGCATGTCCCTGCTTGGATTTTTAAAAAGACTCAAGACTTTTACCGAACTGCAAGCAGATAAGAACCAACGATTAAACACCAGCCTATCAGATTAAAAAAACTTTGAGAAGAAAGAAAAGTATATTAGGAGCATCACCGGAGTTGGAGCATCACCGGAGTTGGAACATCGTTGCTGTCACCGGAGTTGGAGCCATAACTGGAGTTGGAGGCGCTATGTCATCACCGGAAGAAAGGAAGGAGGCGCCGTTGTCATCACCGGAAGAAAGGAAGGAGAAGAGAAGAGGCGGTGGAGTGAAAACGCGGAAGAAGGGAAGACGAAGGGAAAAAAAACGGCGCAGAAGAAGAAAATGGGAAAAAAAAACGTCTTCGGGAGAGATTCGGGAGAGGGAAAAAATTTTGAATTGTTTTTAAGCGGGAGCCATTTTCACGGACGGGAAAAGCCACACGGATAAAAGGGACGCTCTCTAAAATGCCCAATTTCCTGACATAAACCGAAAGTAAATGAATGATGGTTTTTCTGTATTGGAGTAAATGCTGGACCTACATTCAAATACGGGGTCAGCAACCAATTTCTAGCATTATAACCTGCATCACCCAATATGCAATAGTTGCCCATTTTGCCAGATGTAAATTTGGTGTACGCAGATGTTCTTTGAAAGAGTGCCCAATCGTGCATACTTCCTGCCCAACCAACATCATAATCCCATATCAAACACCTGGAATTCTAGAATGGGACTCGCATGAAACCAACAAACCGCCCGACTTAGACTTGCTTCTTATTCATCTCAGCAGATTTCTACAATGGTGGATAGTGGATAGCCGCACACATGCGAACTACCCACAAAAATAAAGGGAATATCCAATTATATCATTTGGACCCCAACAAAATACAATGCTAATAGAGATTGGGCTAGTGTACCTGCCGAAAGCTTATCACCGGGATTAAAAAACCCCGCCCTTTCGGGTTTTCGAGGAAAAACCCTAGTGATAATAAGCCGGCAAAAGGGGCTTGGACAAACATAAGGCATAAAAATCGCCCCAAAACCCACGAATGGAAAAGTCGAAGCAGATGCTTTTCGCTAACTGTACACGCACATCACCAACAAAACAACAAGACAAAACAAACCTCCCGTGGAGTGGAGGGGCTGATTCTGTAGCGTGCCACGCGATAAGAATACAAAAACAAAGAAGGGGAGGGTGGGTTCAAAGAGAATAAGGATGCTGGCCGAGAGAGAAGAGGAAGCGCCGATGAGATGTTGATCTTGAGAATCACGCCTAAAATAGCGAACTCCCAACCAGAATGGGCATGCGCCGCCCGCATGCATGCAAAACATGCATGCTCGTCCCATTCTAGAATGGTGATCCGATGTCTCGGATCGATGGGATTCTAGAATGGGACTCGCATGAAACCAACAAACCGCCCGAATACCAAAGGACTTCCTTACAAACTAGGATTGAGGACCGAAGGTCACAGGACCGAAGGCTAAAGGCGGAAAAGGACAAGAAGAAAGAAACGCCAAATTGGCCAAACCAAGCAGGGAGAAGCCCCTCCCCTGCCTGGGAAACAATTCAAAGAGAATAAGGTATTGCTGAGAGAGAAGAGGAAGCGCCGATGAGAAGTCGGGCGTAAACGGCGCCTAAAATAGCGAACTCCCAACTGAATGGGCATGCGCCGCCATTTTGCATGCAAAACATGCATGCTTCGTCCCATTCTAGAATGGCGATCCGATGTCACCGGATCGATGGGATTCTAGAATGGGACTCGCATGAAACCAACAAACCGCCCGAATACCAAAGGACTTCCTTAACAAACTAGGATCGAGGACGAAGGTCACAGGATGAAGGCTAAAGGCCAAAAAATGACAGCATGAAAGAAACGCCAAATTGGCCAAACCAGGCAGGAAGAAGCCCCTCCCCTGACTGGAAACAATTCAAAGAGAATAAGGTACTGCTGAGAGAGAAGAGGAAGCGCCGATGAGATGTTGATGCAGAATCACGCCTAAAATAGCGAACTCCCAACCAGAATGGGCATGCGCCGCCCGCATGCATGCAAAACATGCATGCTCGTCCCATTCTAGAATGGCGATCCGATGTCTCGGATCGATGGGATCAACAATGAT